>CM075860.1:23772669-24975169 GCA_037975125.1 Latrodectus hesperus
TGAAATCCATCATGATTCCTTCCATACCTGGCGATTAAAATTTTATCTCCATTATCTTAAAATCACTAGCTACATCGCATTCCAACCAATCGAAGGCTTTCAAGTGCGGGAATTGAAGCGCTCACAGTTACCTGAGTGGGCGCGTGCAGCCAGGAGCACAGGTGTCTCTCGCACAGCGCGAGCAGGCTCGAAGCGGCGCGCTCCAGCGTCCGACGAGCGACGTCCTCCAGCTCGGCGCTCATGGACCCCTGGATGAGACCGAGGACGCGGGCAATCTGCCGCTTCGTGTCGTCCGGACTGTCCAGCAGCAACCGCTCCCACTCCATCTTCTGCGGAAGCCCTGAGAGGTAGTCCCGGACGTGCTCTACGCTGTTCGCTGTGACGCAGGTCTGAAAGAGATCAAGAAAATCCCAGCTAAGATAAGTCAAGAAGAGAACAAGTGTATTTTCTTCAATTTTAATAAATATGAGAAGTCTACTAAACATAAAAATAATTTCATTTCTCCCAAAATCAATAGTTTGAAATATTTTATGTGTGAACTTACCAGTTAAAACATCAAATTGCTTTGTCTTTTCATAAGAAAGGCGAATAAAGTATCGAATTCTTGGGAAGCATTTCTATTCGCTTACCCTTTCATCAAATTCCAAGCAAACATTTTAATTTGATGCTGATTTCTAGAGATTATCTTTCTCTGCCAGATGCTTGAATGGCACCTCACAAGAAACAGTTCTTGATAAATTGCAATCATGTTTCAAAAGTCTCCAGCACTTTTCAAAAAAGTTATATTGCTGAAGATGGTAAGCACTATGATTCAAAGTACTTAATATCAAAAATTAACACACAGGAATCAAAAAGAAATTTTAAAACTTCTTAAAAGGAAGAGGGCATGTGTGCAAAGTTGGAACACCATTAAAAAAATTAGAATTATTTGAGGATGAACAAGATTGCGCAGTAACTATGGAAAAATTGACTTTTCTAAATTATTGAGAGAGAATGTAATAAATAAAATTTAAGCAATATACAATTAAACAAAATTGTCTTTAATGTTTCATGATTGTTTTATGTTTTTGAAAATCACGATAGAGTTATTAAAATATTTCTACAATAGATGCAAATCAACTATATATTTAATAAAAAAAATACTGATATATTAGTCATCTAAAATAATACTTGAGTAACTCGATTAAATTAAATTTTAAATTAAAAAAAATTACTTTTTTCGTGAATTCAAAATCTTTTTCTTGTAAATCAGCGCTGTACAGTCTGGCATCCAAGGATTCTGCAAATATCTTCGCACCATCGCAAATAATCTGAAAATATTTTTACAAATCAGCATAGTTACTTAATATATATATACATCGTAATTTTTAATTACAGAAAGTATTCTAGTATTTAAGTAATAAATAGAAAATCCAAAGCTCACGTCAGCTATTTTAATGAGAAAAGCTATTTGCAAATCTTCATCTTCAATTTCCATACGTTTCCATTCATCTATTACCTACTGGAAAAAAGTAAAAACAAACTTTTAGTCCTTAAATTTTTCAGTTCGACTAGAAGACTTAAGAAATAATGAACTGATTGAAGAAAACTTAAATTTCTATCAAAAATCATCGTGAATAATTAAGCACCGTGAATTTTTCACTAAGAATTTTTTTATATGTCTGCATGTTTTGTTCGCTAATTTTATTTCTAAAAGAAGAACAAAATTAAACCAAAATATTCCTATAAAATTAAAATATTAGCAAGTTCCTTAGATTATGAATTTTTATTATTAGGGTTTTCAATATATTTTTCCTTTCTTCAGAGTGCATTATTTTTCCTTTTCTTAAACAGCGATTTCTATACTTATATATATTTGCGTCACACCTCCTCTTGAATTAATAAGCGAATACAAACTTGTGATTCCTTATAAATCAATAACATTTTGTAGGCCTAACTTCGAGAAATGACGTGCATCCAATCGACGGTAGTTAAAAGGAAATGAAATTTTACATACCATTCTATCTCAAACTTTCAATATAAAAAATCTAAGTTTTCCTAAAAACGCATAAAAAACAAAGAATACTGTGAATATCTTTGTTTAAATGGAATAAAAGCCTGATATTGGAAGAAAGATGTGAAGACTTTTAGTTCACGATCAAACACAAGCGAATACTTTTATTAAATCCTTGTTAGATTCGCTTGTGCATTTTATAAAATAAATCAAATACAGATGGCGCTATAAGCGCAGTCATACAAAAAGTTGACATCGGTCTAATTGATGCATGCCAATAAAAGTTAGTATTACACAAATTTAATTTTAATGCGCAAATGAATATATTGAATAAATGATTTCATGCATTCAATGATTTTGTAAACAATAATTTCAAGCACTTATTAAAGAAAAAAAATCTGAACTTAAAAGTGAAAAATTGTGAAATTATACAAAATAGTAATACAAAATAATAAATCATTTAAATATTAAAAAGGTATTATATAAATGTTTATTAATGAGTAAAAATTTAAAAAAATCAAGAATATATATATATGTGTGTGTGTGTGTGTGTGAGAGAGAGAGAGAGAGAGAGAGAATATATAAAATCCTTATTATAGTGACCGAAGAATTTTTGTCAGGGATTTAATTGAAAACGAAAACGGTGGAATGGAATGAATTGAAAATTATTTCAAAATTTTGCTTTCGGGCAAATTCAAAAACACATTTTTTCATTTCGAAATTTTAATTAGATTATTTGTTATACATTAAAACATAATTATAGCTCATAACGATTCCCAATAAAATTGCTTATACCGCCATGTAGTTAATATAAACGATATAATCTTATGTATAATCGGAACTCTTTCCGTTTCAAGAAAGAAGAATGTGATTCCAACACTTCTTTTTAAAACTCTCATCTGTTTTATCGGTGGATATATTTAATGCATGGGATCCCTTCTTCTTTCCATAATATATTTTTTCCAAAAAAAAAAAAAAGAAAGGAAAAAAATTTCTCTAAATTATATCCATTTCTTGAGTCGACTGACTGGAGAAGCGTCGGACGTTCATCCTCACTTCAGGATGCGTTTTGAACAAAGTTAAATTTCTTAAATCTCAGCTTGTCTTAGAAATCTACGCATATTTTTCTTTAATGCAAGTTACGCTCCTCGAAATTTGCCGCGTTGTGAAAATCATCTTAAATTCATTCAAAAGTTAAGAAGTATTTAACAAATGACATTAGTTCATTTTATATTTTTATAATATATAGGCTATATTCATCAGCTCTTACCGTACACACGCAGTTTAATATAATGACAGAAGAACTAAGAATTCTTTCCTCCATATGAACAACATCCTGAAAAATAAAATGTTTCCATGTACAAATTTAATTTTATCGAAAAAATATTTACAAAATTATTAAAGCACATTAAAAGCGCTTTATATTTCAGAAAAATAAAAAAAAATTCAGAACTGGAGAAGAGATTCTTTTTTGATGCAAACTGTGACCGTATTTGATGCAATCTTGTCACTTTTTCATGTCATTTGTACAATGATCTGTATTGATTATACTGGTAATAACCTAACACCAAGATGCACGTGATCTAGACATTATGCTCTTTACTTCATTTCAACTGATTTCCTAGACTGATTTGAATAATACTTTTACAGAAATTTACGCTCTTAAATATTAAAATTTCAGAGGGTAAATGTCTGAAAAAGTGTTACGCAAATCAACTGATATAGTTTTTCACTTTGAATTTTCATCAACCTTGTGGTTAAAATGTGACAAAAAACCTTCATTTGTGACTTTTGTATACGTGAGCTTTGTCTAAAATAACGGCTCAATTTCAACTAAAGTCAGAACAAGGAAACCTAATTATTATGACTAAGATGATAGAGCGCGTGTGTGACAATAAAATGCTTACACGTTATTATAAAAAAGGGACAATATTAACACATTTATATGCACTTCTTAAATATAATTCTTTTTGAATTATAAAAACCATATCAACACATTTATATACAAATATTTAATCTTGGCATACAAAATATAACAAGTTGTACAGCGAAAAAAAATGACTCCTACTTTGACTTCCGCTTCAACTGCTCGCATAATTCTATGGTGACATTCGGATTTCATCACTTGGAGCAAGTTCATGAAAAATTTGATGAACATGCTGCTGTAGTCTTTGAACAGCAAATGAGAAGATCTGAGAAAACATTTAAAACCGTTCTCACTATTTGTTTCACATTTCTAAATGCATATCCGTGGATCGAAATTTAAAGCATGGTTCTCTTTTTGAAGAAATTGCGCTCACCTGTTGCTTCCCACCTGAAGACAATGCATTAAGTTTCTGAGCTGGCGGTACAATGCGTGGGAGAGGGCGCAGCTGTCCTTGAGGTTCACGTGGAATGTTCTGTGGTACTCCTGGTAAGTGTCCATTGCTGCCATAAGGTCGAGGCAAACGGTGTGAAGCTGCAATTAACGTCAATTTTCAATATCAATTACTGAAGCGAGAATCGTGGTTTAGTTTTGAGAAAGAAAGCTAAGGTATCAAATTTTCTATCAGGGAAAAAATATGTTTGTTATAAATGCTTTGAAATATATAACAGAAGAAAATGAATAACTTTACTGAAATAACGAATACTTTTATAAGCAAAATAATGAAATATTTTAAGGGATAGTATTGACATTAAATTCATTTCTCATGGAGTAAATATCTATTTATATTTGTGCCCTGTTCAAAGAGCTTAAATAAACGTTGGTTAAAGTAACACGTATCATAGAGTCTCCACACATGGAGTTTTGTAAAATTATCCATTTCGAATTTTTTCCTCTTTTACCAATTTGTTTTTGTTTGGTATTTCAAAATTTTATTTTGCCTACGACGGCTTTAAAGTGGATACGATCATATTTCATAAAAACCACCGAACTCGATTGGCGAGGCGTAAAAATCCAAGATTTTTTTCCAAGTTTCATACATCTACATGCATTGAAATATTCTATGAAAAGCAATTAATTTATAAATATCCAAACCGGTTGTTGAAGAGATAATGCTTTTTCATATAATGGAATCTCGGGCTGTACTAATCAATTAAAAGAACACACAATTATCATCATCAACATTTTAAACGCGCCATTCTGAACTACGCTCAAAAAGGCAAAAACTGAGTTCTCTCAACATAATACTCGCGAGGAGACATTACCAGTTGTTATAATGTTGGATCACTAGATACACAAGATGATTATAAGCATAATTGCATTGAGAAAAATAACTAGAAAATAATGAAGAGTACCGAATATGAGAGGCGCAATATAGCCAATCACAACTCTTGTGCAGAAAAATACTTATCAACCAACCACTGGAGAGCATCATTATTAAGATGCGATATTTCATGCTCTGAGTAAATGACTCTTCAGTGCATATTTAGAGTTTAATTTAAATTATAATGTATGTGACGCAGTATAAGATTATATCAGATGCGGTATAATCCAGGATGCTAAATTTTGTATTTTTTTTTTTTTTTTGTGATGAAGAAATGTTGCCTAGATGACGTATTGTGACAAGCGCGATGACTAAATACTAGGGTTGCCAAAATAGAATTTTCCGCTTTATTCTTATAGATCTCCCTATCTATGACGTAAAGAAAACCAGGTTACCAGATACATAAGAAAATTCGTCAAAGAATCCACCAAACTCAGAATATGGCATCTGTGCCATGTCTTTTTCTCAGCAGCGGAAATCACACATCAAACGTACAGTTAACATAAACAGCAACAAGAAATATTCAAGCATTTCACGGAATAAACATCGATAACTTTACCTTTTCATCGATAACTTTTGAGAGAGAGAGTGGAAGTAATTGCATGACGTCGCTTCGAAAAGAAGGCCTTCGGCAGCGATGATTTCCACACTCGCGCTTACTTGAGATTTCAATTCCTTCAAAATTCTCGTCAAGGCTTCCGTGTCTTTTAGAACGGTGTTCTTACCGGAAAGTTTCAACTTCCGAAGCTCCCTCTCCAACCACTTCCGGATTTCGCTCTGTGAAATAGAAAACATGCGGATCATTTTTTATGATTAAATAAGGAAGAGTTTGAGAAAAGAAAAAAACATCACCTCGATTCTGTTCACAAGGGCTTCCTTTAGTTTTGTCTTGTAAATAGTTTGATGTGGCGTAACTTTAATGGCGGCAATTTTTTCTAAAATCCTACAATAAATTTATAATAAACTTAGCTTTGAATATACACGTTATTTGAGAAATATCGAATTCATAGCCACACAGAATATTCTAATACAAACAAATACGCAAAATTGCATTTTAATTATTACAAACCGATGAAATAAAAGCAACGCGAAAGTGATGAAGAAAAGATCATGAAATTGTCTTTTTCAGTTATACAAATTTTTGTCAGAAGAAGACAAATCTATGGTATTTAATTATTTTAACAAAAAACTAAAAGTAATAGAAGCTCAGATTTAAATATTTATTCCTCAAAAACGAAAACACAAATTTTACTTACAACGTGTAGTCGTTTGGAACAATAAATGCAAAATACATCAATACAATACAGAACAAATAATTATTTAAATAAGTTTTCTTTGAAAATCCATGAACACACATTATAACATGCTGGAAACATTCTCAAATAAAGTATAAAACTCTATACAGAACATGCATTTGTGCATCACAAGTAAATTCTCAGGAGTATATTGCCTCCACATTTGCATATCAAGATAATATTCGTCCCTATTTACGTACCAAGATAATATTCGTCCACCTTTGTATATCAAGATAATATTTGTCCTTTTTTTCTTTACTAAGATAATATTCGTTCTGCTTGTTAGTTCACACTACCTGATATTTATGTAAATGTTCTTGTATCATTTGAAGGGACCTAAAAAATGATACAGAGCAGGCAAAAATTCTTCCGACTTGAAAGGTCTCTCTCTCTCACACACACAAAGTTTTTTTCCTAATTAATATTCTAATTTATTCAAGCTCCAATAAAAAAATAAAAAAAAGAAATCATCGTGATGGTTCCATTTCTGAAAGCGATATACAAAATTTCAATTTGAAATCAAACAAAAATAAATGGACAAAAATAAATTAATGTTTTATATAATATTTTAATTATGAATAATAAATTTTATTCATAAAAAAGTTTTGTTTGGAAAAATTCTACTGCAGGCCTCTTAAAAGCCAATTTCCAAATAGTAAAATCTAAGGCAAAAAAAAAAAAAAAAAAAAAGAAGAAACTGCAAAAGCAACAAAAACTTTGGAAGCATCAACTATCAAAAAATAACAAAATTTCAATATTTGTTGATTCAGCCGTCTTCAGAATATTGTCAAGATTTTGAAAAGAGAGTTTTGTGGAGAAGCATTACTTGAAAGTGGAAATTTTTTTAATCAGTGTCACTATATAGTTCTGCCTTCTCATTAAGATCCTTTCTCATCAGTACACTTCATCCTTGCGCTGAATTTTATTGATAAAGCCCACACACACACAGAGAGATACATATAAACTCTATTTTTTATAAAACAACAAAAATATTTAGAAATTAATATTTTGTTTATTCTGCTAACATATAAGGAATCCAACCCAGAATTTAAAAGATCTTAGATTAGTTGTTGAACTTAACCTAACCAAAACAAATATTATTTCAGAAGTTGCTCCAAGATTTTAATGCTCAAATATTCTCATTACATATGAAAAAATTCCGAGAAAATGAATGATGGTTAATTTTCTTTTTTAAGAATTTTTAAGAATAGAAAAGTAAGATATTCAAGTATATTGCATTTGATTATTATAGTAAGATTTGCATTTATGTGCTAAATCCGTCAACTACACTGCACATTTAATAAAAATTAAAAATGGATAGGAAAGTGGAAAAAAATGGATTCAGAAAAAAAGTTATTTTTCAAAACAAAAATGTTGAAGCGAATGTATTAGAACTTGTGATACTACCGATGGCAACGAGACAGCCGATGAGTTCGCTAAAGAAGCCCCCTCAGCCATCCAAATGCTTCACCCTCATTGACGCCAATGCAGTTGCCATCCAAAAATTAATTTGCCAGAAAGTTAAAAAATTTTCCATTCTAGAATTAAACAGGAAGAAAACCATATCAACTATAATAGAACGAAACACTTGAACCAAGGACAAAGGAGTTACACCATGCTTTGTCCTCACCAAACTGCCTCCACAACACATCTTCAGAAGTGCTGACCAAGCTTTTTAGCATCAGCAGAGAGGATCCTGTGGAGCTTCTCTTTACAAATAAATCTGTGGAGATCATCAGGGCTGTCTTCGTGGACATTTGGGGTTTGCACTCCATGGACACGACATCATCATCAGAATATGTGATTAAAAAATGTATGCCACAGTTTATTTGCAAAAATAACTGAACATGAAAATTTTCTAAATTAAATATTTTAAAACTAATAACAAAAGTTTTTATGACTTGCGGTGTAATTAAAGGAATAAATGAAATATTGTGCTCTCAAAGAAACACAAATGCTTCATCAAAATAAATTAGTATATCATTTTTCATTATCAGCGAAATATCATGTTGTTTGACTGCTTTTTTTAATTGACTAACTAGATTTTACAAATGTTTTCTTTCATTTATGTTTCAAAATATTGATAATGTTTTATGAGCATTAAAATGATTAAATAGTAGAATTACCTCCACTTTACAATGACATCAGACTGGTAACAAAGGGAAAAAGAGTGGCAGAGAATCATTTCCTTGAAGTATTTCGACAACAAATATGGATACATTTTGTTCCAGCATATTCATCTTAAAATATAGAAGATATATTCTGAATTATATATAAAATAAATAAAAATAAAACTTAATGTTGGCGTAAGAAAGGTCTTAAGATTTAAAAGAGATTGTTTCAAATATTGTAATTATTGATTCATAGTTCTAATAATAAATGAAACATTTCAAAATTAAAATGTCCTTGACAATTTAAACTAACCATAAAGTGGATATTTTGTCTTGTCTTTTTCATTTCGCTTTTTTTCTGTTCTATTGTCTTTCTGATGCTTTGATCTTTCTATTAGAAATCGTTTCTTTATTAACAAAAGGAACTTCGACAATACTCTCAGATATTCCGATGGTGAACTTCGCCTTGTTCGCTGACGTTCGCAGAATGCGGTTTGAAGGCAAACAACAAATTTGTCGACAAGTCGAATTTGCGATGCCGTCTCAATACGTACACGAAACGTTATCTGACGCCATGCCTATTTTAAACCAATGGGAATTGTCATAAAGTGGCGTAGTCATAATCTCGGCACACGTGCCGTATAATCCAGGGTGCCAAATTCTGAATTTTTTTGGCGATGAAGAAATGTTACCAAGATGACGTATTGTGACGTGTGGGATGACGTTAATACTCGGGTTATCAAAATAGAATTTTCTGCATAATTCTTATAGTTCTCCATATCTATGACGTAATAAAAATGAGGTGGACTGATCCTTAAGATAATCTGCCAAAATTATCGCCAAACTCAGAATTTGACATCCTGGATTATACGGCACCTGTGCTATGATCTCAAGTGGAACGAAAGAAACAGCCACTTTATGGTTAATTTAAAAATTATCATCTTTGTTATACAAAAGAATTCATGAAATAAAATAAGATATGCAAAAATCATTTTGAAAAGAACTCTAATAGCTTGGATAAGTCAAATAGGTGCTTTTCAGTAAAACTGTCGAATTACCGCGAAGAGGGAGTGAAAAACGGTGAAAGAAAGACAGCATGGAATAGCAATTAAACAGAGCTTCACTCTTTACATGTGCAGTGTATGCAGGCATTTCAGAAAAAGTTGGCAACTCCTAGTTTCCGCACCACTAACTCATAGTATTACTTCACGACCCTATTCATCTTTCTCAAAGGAGAAAACCAGAAAAACTATTATAAAACCAACCGAAAGATACGCAAAAAATAAAAATATAATACTCACAACCCCTTAACAATAGCTTCTCACAACCGTTCTTTTAATCTTTCCATACGCTTGAAGTATAATGGATCATAATTTTAAAGCGATTCATAAAATGATGAGCACTTGCATGAGAATTTTATTTTATACTATTTTTGATTATTGTAAATGTGACGTATCATATCCACGTAATATTTCAAATCTTATTTGTTATGTATATATAAGTACAGAAATATTAATAATTTATTTTGTTAAAAATGCTTGTTTCTAATTAATTATTATTAAAAAAATTGTAAATTTTAGATTATTTAATATTAGGGTTTTTTAAATAATTATGCTTGTTTCTTTTTCTGATTATTATTTTTGTACGTAAGCTTCTGTAAATAATTTATTTTACTTATTTTGTGTGTGTATATGAAACTAAATGGTGGACAGCTATGTTAATCTAAATTTTAATTGGATTACATTGCTTTTTAATTTTTGGTTATAATGAATTTCCATTATCCGATTCATATAAGTTGCTGTTAAATAATAAAAACAAAAAATTTATTTTTTAAATTGTAAAATGTGTCATTTTGAAATTCTAATTAAAAACTTATAAGGAAATAATATCGTACTTTGAATAGAGTATTAAAATTGATGAGATATTTGTTCAATTTTTATTAAAAATTTAATTTTAATTTGGTAGCAAAATTTTTTTGCGTTCTATAAAATTAAAAAGTATTTTATATTAATATTCTATGTTTCATATGAATATAAGTCTTGATGTTATTCCAGCAGTTTTAAGTTTAAAAAGATTATACATTTGTGTGCATAAAAATTATTTTCAAATTAAACATAAAATTATTGAAATACGAAAAAAGAAACATTTTATTAAATGAAATGAACACACACTTTGCTTTTAAATATAAAAGTATTCTGCTGTAGCATTGAGAGTTTTGCGCTTAGTCGTATACGGCCCAAAATTCGCGTTACTAGAATACCAAAATAGAGCCGTTTTCCGATTGGGAGTTGTCGGTCTCATTAATTATTGACCTGAGGCAACACCTACTACTTAATATTTTTTTAAATAATCCGCTGACGCAAGTTTTTCCATCAAAATGTAATAAAATGATAGTTTTAGTGAAGAAAATTAATTAGTATTCTAATATGAAAGGGTTAAAAAGTTTAAAGTTAATTCATTAGAATTAAGAAATATTTTACTTTTAAAAATGTAAACAATTTTTATTCCAAAAAATTGAATAGAACAAGAATTATTCTAATACTTATCGCTTGGTTTTAAAATTGTCTTCTTTTCAAAAGGATCCATTTCTTTATTATTCTGTATTGATCAGTATCATTTGCAGCAGAGTATTTCAGGGTATTGAATGCTTGAGGTTAGAAAGATATAATTGAATGTTATGTGAAACTTAATTTAACTTCTAAACCGCGTATGATTGTGGTGAATGAGGACACAAGTTTATTTTAAATTCTTAAATAATATTTTAAACATTTATGAAACTTAATGTAGGAATGTCAAGCAAAGGAAATAAAGCAAGTACTTTTATTATTTAAATTATTTCGAAAATATAAAAATTTGGAAAAATTTAAAAAATTTTTTGCTTTTGCAACTTTTAAAAAAAGCATCACAGAAAATTAAAATGTTTTCAAAACTGAATTAAGAAATGTTATAGTCATTCAGCTTTATCTTCCGGCTGCCTGCCAGAGAATCACAAAAGTTCTCTACTCAGTTCAATAAAGGCCAAGATTTTGTAAAAAAATCCGATATTTTTCACATTATTGATAGAGATGTATTGCTTGATTAACTGAAATGAAATATTTTTTTAAAAACTCATATGTAAAATGTCATGTATAAACATCATTAGTTTTTTGCGATTTTTATTTCTTTTTATTTTATAACATAAATCCTCGTTAAGTGGATAAAATTGCCTTTCTAGCATTTCACATTGATGTGATATGCTGTAAAAAGAAAAACTCGAAATCACGATATTCGAAATTATATAAAATCATATAATTATGTAAATAATAAGAAATATTCAATCTTACAATTTTCAAAATTAATTAAAATCACACAAAAGTGCAAATACATGATAATCGAATCTCACAATATTCGAATGTATAAAATCGCAAAATTATTTTAATAAAAAGAAATATTTGAAATCGCGATTTTCAAATTAGTTGGCGAGAAAATGTTTGTCGCCATTTTCCAGCTCGCGATAGGCTGAAATAGCACTTCACCGTATCCCAGACTTCCTTTATGAATTTAAAAGTATAAGCAACCCAAGTTTCTTTCTTTGTGATGCTTTTTATTAGATCCGCCGTGTATTAAAAAATTTAACGCAAAAATGTGAGAAATGCTCAAATGTATAAAAACAATCTCCGGCTATTTGCTACACGCTTTCAAAATGAAATGGAAATAAGTTTCGTCTTAATTAAATTTCACAACAGAGATCTTTGGAATGGAAAGTCCAGTATTGGATCCTATCTATCATTGAAACATCAGTTGAATTAATGTTATCTGCATGCCTGACTCGGGAATTTTCGATTTGTTAGTAAGCAGTGGTATCGTGGAATATCACATACAGATTGCGATTTTAGGCTCAGGCCTTGACTTTAAGGAAACTACTAACCATAGGCAGAAACTTCATCGGTATGTAATGCGAAATAAGCAGGAAAATGTCAGATGGAAATATATCTTCTTCAATACTAATGAGATTTTCTTTCTCGTGCAGATACAGGAAGGTAGACTGTATTAGAGTCACTGGATGTCCAGCAACATTTGGTATGTCAATATGGAGAACAATCGATTGAAGAGAGTGATCGAATGGCATCATGTTGAAAAATACTCTTTTACTGTATTCTGCAGAATATGATATCTACGATATCAAAAAATTATGTGTCACATTTCCTCGAATTCTCTCAGCAATCCTTAATGAATATAATGGCTTTTCATGTCGATAGAACGAATTGTCAGGAACATCAGAGGAAGGCAACTTCAATCACTTCGATTTCACAACAAATTAATGAATACTTTGTGATATAACTGCTACAAAAGGACGCGTGTAAAAAATAATAAATTCACCACTTCAATGAGTTTTTCCGTTTGTATTTGCGAGTGGTTATTTTACAACGTAATTTTCATAAAAAAACGAGATTCAAAAATCAATGCACTTGTAATTCGAGTTGACATAATTTTTATATATATAAAGAAAACAAGTAATTGTAAGATGTGTAAAAAAATTGAACTAATGCAAAAAGTTCGGTAGAGGTCAAATGCAAAAGTAGAGTTTTCCAAATTACTCTATAAATATTTGATTTTCTTTCATCTTGGAATCCATGAAGAACATGAGATAAGCTAATGGAAAGTACATTTTCTGTTGGGACCGATTGCATTTTGTTTCGACACGATGAATAGGATAACGAAATAGGTGGGAGCTATTGTCCAACTTCCAAAGAACTGGTTGTTCGCAGACAGCGAGCCGACCGGAGAGTTTCCTGGCCGACACGGCATCACGGTGAGATTTGGATTCGATACCGGCTTTCTCACAATACATGCTACGTAAAAGGAGATATAAATAAAGATAAATATTGCAATGCGTAAAAAATGTCTAATTGCATTTTTTAAGAAGACATTTTTTATGCGAATTCTAATCAGTCAAAGGATATTGTAAGACAATTTAAAATCGGTCACCTTCTGCGAGGATATTTCGTAAATAATTTGTCCCGTTTATGTGTCACATGGACCAAGAAAGTAATCAGTCATCCTCGTAGACAGTCATGTGTGCAGATGACAAAATACCCGTTGTTTTACAAAGACTTCTGTCATAGCCGCGACCTTCTGATGGCACATTTAAACATGCTGATACCTGTGCAATAAAACATTTTTAAAAAATAACCAAAGGAAAATGTAATTTTTTCTCCCCCTCTTATTAAACATAAATTGTAAAAGTTTACCATTTAAAAAATTATTATCAAAGCAGTAACACGAGACTATAATTAAGGATCACAGAAGAAACGGAAAAAATGACGGTATAAAAATTTTATTAGTTTGTGTTTATTAGGAGAGTTAACACTTCTTGTCGCTACATAAATATCTTGCTGAGTCAAGGAGAAATGCTGATGGTGATTCAGCAAGAAACAGCGTAATCTGACTTTAGGTTCGTTCCTTATCAGTAAGTCTTCCAAGGCATCTCCTGATATGGAGGTTAAGAAAGAAATGAGATAAAAAAAGAAGTTATGTTATCGCTTGTGTTGTCCTCTCATCTTTCCTTGTATTCTATTTCGTCACACTTATAACAGTTTTCATAAATGGTGATAAATGCAAAAACTTGAGTGTTCAGTGGTGATTTAGAAAAAAAACCAGCTTTAGTCTCTGATGATATAATTGACGAACTTGAAATAATGAATAAAACATCAAGAAATAGCAACATTCTACAAAAACTGTATAATAAATAGGATTCCGTGAAAAACGCATATTAAGAAATTAATAAAAGACTGCTTAAAATTTTCATTTCTGGGAATAAACTAGATTGTTTTTCAAATACACACTGTGCTCGAACAAATTCAAACAATGAAGTAAAATTAGAAATAATTTTACTTCTCTCTATCGTGACAATGATATTCTAAATATTATATAAGATTATTGACGAAGCTTTCACGCGTTCATATCTAGTGATATTAATTTCATAGTAGTTATACATTTATTTACATAGCAAACTATAATTTAGATCTTAACGTTCAATAAATGCTCATAAAAAGTTATTTTTAGAGGTCCTTTATATAAAATTTAAGTTAATCATTGCTTACATAATTTCAAAATTCGCTATTATTAAATTTTTTTAAATTTTTATATATGTATTAGCAATATTTTCATAGTTTAAATGCATAAAAATATTCAAATATGTCGATTGGTGTCGTATTCAAATAAACTGCCAATGAGGGCCACTATGTAGAGATCGCCATCAAAAGAATATTCTACGATGCTCTGGAGTATTGCTGGACAGTTGAAAATACGTTTTTCTCTTCTTCATGAAAATTTCTTCATTTTACATATGCCCTTGCATTTTTTCATGCCACCAAAATGGCTTGTTCTCACAATCGTCTTTGTAATACCTCTGTTGGAATCGCATATTTGCTGATTCAACTAAATGGTTCTCTCTTCAATGACGTTTGCGAGTGTGATATGGCTTCTGGAGATGTTGCTAGTCTCTTGATTGAAGCAGCTGTCGTGTATGGTGAGTGTACTCCACAAATTGCTTCCAGTAGTCGGTGAATTTCTTGCGTGAGTAAAATTGCCTCCAGATCAGCCTTGGAGTCGCAGTATATTACCAGTTTTTTGCCTCTGTGTATATTATTCAAATTGATGTATTCTTGGGGTATGTTCCTTCACGGGAGCTTGTAACCCCTGGGTGGCAGATAAGGGAATGTCTCCATCAGATTTTTGCTGTGTGGTAGGAAGAAAAAAATACACCAACGGGCAGAAGTTCGGAGCTTCTTGCAACCATTTTCCGATGAGGATCTCATAACAAGCATCAAATACATTACAAGCATTGCAGCTTCACGTATGCAACAACAACATTAGGAATTTGTATAGCTTAAAATAAGTATTAGCAGCATTAGGATTCTCCGCATCCTTCAGCTTCATCGTAACAGTGATAGCAAATGTGTTTATGATATGAATTATTTAATGTACATGAAATAACTTCAATTGATAAAATCAAACAAGATTTTTTAAAAATCAAAAAAATGTTTCTGTGTTTTCTGGCATTAAACACGAAGAATCTCTTCTAGAGAAAGCATATGGAACCAACTAGAGTAACAATGGAATAGGTAAAAATAGGGAGAACTAAAAACCATGAGAGTTGTGAAGGAGAAAATATTGTGAAATTATAGAATAAAAACTTCTCATCAGGAGAGGAGCGCACACGAAATATGCATTTTGAATTAATTTGTGTAGGAATAAATAATACACAAATCAATTTTTACTGGCACCATAGCAACGAAAATTAATACCGATTAAGAAAAAGAAACTAAAAGTTTGTGGTAAACCGTTTGTCCGATTCATTAAGGTGGTAGTCGATCGGATGGATTGAAATAGTGATGTCATACAGGCTGATGCAGCTAGACGTCTTAATGTGTTTCACAGTGTGGTCCAAGCTGAAGAATCTCTGTCTAGAAGACATGTTCCAGGCCGACCACTGTATCTGGCAAGGTTCTTTTTCAGAATCAGAGGCCGATTTGGTGAACTTTTGTTGTATAAAAAAAACCACAATCGTTTGTTGAAAAATTTCCATGACATTTTCGTCTGATTTTCGTATTTGTTTAGGAATCTCCAGTTGCAACTCTTTACTAGCAATTTTGCCTTAAGGAATAAATTCGAAGTGAATAATACCTTCGTAATCGAAAAACACCCGCCAACATCACATTTCCACAGCTCTTATCCTTACAAAATTTTTATTTTTCTTGGAGATGTTTATGCTTTTTATTCAATAGATTGACGCCTCGTCGGAGGTTCGTAAAGAAAGAGCCATGTGTCACCAGCTGCTACATTTTTTCCCTCTAAAAGCGGTCATCTTCATCAGCCATGTCAATCACAAGCTCACTCTTACTTGTTTTTGTTCAGATGATCTTTGGATCTGTAGTTGTTGCTGCACCAGCATACTTCTCTGTAGCTGACCGGAGTTGAAACCTACATAAGATCTCCAATACTAGACCAGCCACCACTAGAAATATCATTTCACTTGGATGACACGACGACCTCTTTCTCAGCCATTTCTAGTGATCACGATGAATCTCAGATTAAAATTTAACTCACTACCTTCCAATGATGCAAACGATACCTTAGCTAACGAGGACACCGTGATCTTAAAGAATTCTGTGAAAACATCCACGTGAAATTCCAACTTCAGAATCAATAGCAATGGTGCTTGTCGATCGATATGATACGCTTGTCCACATTCACAGTTCGTCGAATGCGTCTAACATTTCCATTTGTGTAAAAAAAATTCAAATGAAGTGGTTTTAGATGTTTGTGTGACCTTCAAGCTTTCAATTCAGGCTCGAATGCAGGTTTATTTATTTATTCATTTTCATGGGATTATTTCTTCAGCTTCATATTCTTCAGCTTCATTTTTCAGGGATTATTTCTTCAGCTTCAGTCTCACGAGAGCAAAACTCTGAATTCGCGGAAATAAACTCCAGATGACTCTGTGTTTTCTCTCTTAGTATTGCCGGCCTCTAAAAAAGTTATTTCACCTTCAACGAACGTTGTATCTACATGAATATAGGCCAGCTCTCCATGAATTATAACCATCACATCTTGTCTACGTAATGTATGGATTTTTCTTTGTTATTTAAAATATGATAAAAGCGTTTCGATAAAAAAAGTGTTGTACAAAATATGAGACGCAACTGTCAGGACATGCCATCAGTGAATCTAAATAACTTTAAAGTAATCCAGATAAATGTGATGAGAACTAAAAAGAGGTAAAAATGTTAAAAAAGCAATATAAAATTGAGTAATTTAAAATATATTTGATATTCTAATGCTAAATGTATCCGCTCAATAATGTGAGTAACTTTACTACAATAAATAAGTAAAGAAACAATCTGAGATTTCATAATATGTTGCATGCTCCTTGGAATTTCTTAGGGCATATTAGTGACTAAAATAACATTAAAAATATTATTTCAGTCAGTAATATGCGAATCACTTATAAAAACTACTTACTTCGAAGGTGGAAATGTCAATTAACGTGCCATCGTAATCTTCTCCGTAGAGTTCCCATTTGTTTGCTGCCCATTGAAAAATGTGATTAGAAGGCAGGCAGCAAACTCATCGATAATTCATATATACGACTCCTAATCAAGACAATGTTGTAATTAATTATGTGTGACGTAGATGAAATGTTATCTGATGTCATGGATATTTTAAACCAATGAGAATTATAATAAAGTGATCTCAACTGGAACGACCACTTAATGATTAAAAAAATTTCCATTTTTGTGAAGCAAAAAGTACAAGAAAAAAAAAGTAGTAAATGTGTCTGTTTAATTTTTTCCTGCCATCAAAACTGTTGCCTTTGCTCATTAGAAAAGAATCTATTTTATTTCATTTGATAGCAGTAAAAATAGGATATTTTAATTTCATATTTTAAGTGTTATCAGGAACCCATCGTCCATCCTCGACCTCCTTTTGTTTTCGCCCCTGAAAGCAGCACAGTCATAAAAAGCACTGCATACGAAGTCGAATAGCAGGAAAAGTATTCATTTAATTTTTCAGGCTTGTGTCATACTTCTGTAAATTAAGGATATATTTTTAATTAATTAATTAATTTTTTTAACATTTATTCACCACTTGAATGCACATAAATACCACAGGTAAAAATATTTTCAGACATTTGACTAAACACGTACTGCTCTTTTATTAAGAATAAAAACAAAATATATGTGTATATATTTCTTCCAAGGAAAGATTTTGAGAAAATATTTAATCAAAACAACAATTTGTCATAAATGTGCCATTAATATAAAGTAGGTTTTGCAGCAAGAAAATTTTACTCTTAAATTTTGACTACACAATTCGCTGTAGCATATCAAAGTATTTTCATCAAAATACATTTTCACATTTGTCTGTTTTAATGCTAAATCCTTCATTAATCTGCTTTGTCTTTTCATTTTAGCTTGTTAAAATCTGTTATGTTTAACATGTGTACCAAAATCAACTTAACATTTATTTACAAATATACTGTACTTTTCTCAATTAAAATTCTTCATATATCTCATATAATACTAATAATTTTCAGACGTTTCTATATATCTTGAACTATTACCAATAATTTGATATGCTGCATAAAAAATCCTGTCAATGTAATTTCATATCTGAAAAATTTGATTGTATAGAAAATTACAGGCTAAACATATCAAATTTAAGATTTTCTGTCAAGAAAGAGATGTTTCGGAGCTTTCCTGTACATATTTGTGTGTTAGGGAAACTTGTACACGAGATTCTTTGCTAAACATCAAACCTAAATTACATTTGGACTGATTATTTTCTGCATTTAATTAGCTGCTGTATTAGTAGCTAGCAGTGATATCTTTATTAATATTCCTAAATTATGTAGTGTTATTAAATATGCAGGCATGTTTATAGAGGCCGTCTGTAGGAGTTCTAATTTACGTTCTCTAGTTATGTAATTTTAAATCCAAATTCTTGAGAAATATTTACAACATAGAGATTCCAACTTAAAAGATTAAATTCTTTCATAAAGATAACCATTAAAAATGATTTAATTAATGAAACATTTTTAATATTGTCTGTACAGCATTGCATTCAAAAAACTTTTTCTTTTTCTCAAGTGATCACAAAATACTATGTAAAGAAATATACATTATAAGTGAATTTGATAATATCATATTAAAATATTCGTTTTTAAAATGCTGTTTCTTCAATTTATATTTGTAAGAAACATATTTATCAAATGGACATGCGTAATATTTTTTATAAATATTCTGAATGTATCAAAAGAGTATGCTATGCAAGCTTAACACAAGGAAGCGACACATTTACAGTCAATTGTACATATTTTTAAATAAAATATGTAATTTTACTCTAGATTAACAAAAAAGTCGTTCTTGCCGATTTAAACTAACCATAAAGTGCAGGTTTTGTCTTTTTCATTTTGCTTTTTCTTTTGTTCTATTCTCAGCTTGTTCAATTTTGGGAGCAATATCGTAAAGGATTTGTAAATTTGAAATTTAGTTATTTTAAACAACAAATAACAAATAAATTTTGATTTTGAAAACTTTCACAAACGGAAAAAATTATAATTAAATAGTACTCTTTATTACTGGTAAATATTATGAATGGATTTTTTTCCCATCGCTGACCCTCAGACATTCAAGGGTAAACTTCGCCTTGTTTGCCGAAGAATGCGATTTGATGAAGCAAACTTAGGATTTCTCAAAAAAGATGTAATTAATTCATTATGTTTGATGTAGATGAAACATTATCTGACGTCATGTATATTTTAAACCAAGGAGAATTGTAATAAGGGTTTTTAGCCATGATCTGAACAGGAACGAAAGAAACAATCACTTTATGATTAATAATGCCATTTGCTAATGGTACTTCTCATTACAATAAGCGATTTGTTGAAAACCATCGAAGTTAAAGTTAAGGAAAATAATCGCCAAAAGTAAAACAACACCGCCGTTCTATTATTCAAAAATGTTTTTTAAAATGATGAATTTAATTTTTATAATAATATTTTTTTAATTTTTTATAATAATGAATATACTTACGAAAGTATTTGAGAAAAGTTCGTTATTTCATATTTTTGAGCTACCTCTGACAATTTTGTTAGACTGGATTCGGGCAATTTTCCATCAAATGCATTCTGCTTTAAAAAAATAAAAAAAATTATTTTGTTATTTTAACAGCACTAAATTTTGCTCAAAATATATTTGATCAATTTAATATTAGACACTTTTTTGTTATTTCAGTTCATGATGTGGTGACATCCAAACTAACCTAATTCTAAAATTTTGAAGAAAAAATTACCAAAATATTAATTTTCCTATCTATGGTAAAAACAATAGGGAAATTAACTTGTTATTGTGAAAAAAATAGTGGCTTTTCATATGAACCTTTTAGCCAAATATTTGGCGATGTCTTTGCTCGCCATCTCGAAAGAACAGAAAAGTTTATATAACACTTACCACTACTTTAGACTCCTTTGCCGATATATCCTTTTCTGATTTCAGCATTTGATAATACAACTCTGTCACTTCACTGACGCTACCCAGCCGGACAATTTGATAACCTTCACTATCCTAGGAAAAAATCAAACTATGTATTTTGGAGAGTTAAGTACTCTCCCCTTGTAATTGATAATACAAATTAATATCGGTTTCCTTCACTTAGCATTGATCAAATCATAGCTTTTTTTTAAATATAATTATTCGTACATAAGGATGATGCTTTGCGCATATGAAGTAGCACATTCTGAATAAAAAATTATTCATATTTAATGTATAGTGGTAAATTGTAGGTTTTACCAGTAAAATCTAGCTTGTAACAAAGTACTTTGATAAAAACCAGAAGTATACTTTTTAATAGGATTCCATTTCAAACTTTTACCAAGTTCAAGCAAAAAAAGCTAGAAATAAATAATGGCTTCTAATTAAAGTGCGAAACGAGAGAATTACATTCGATAAAATTTTCTATTCGTAGATAAATTGTATATAAAATATGTCCTAAAAAGTTTAAAAAACACTTTAATGTATTAATTAATAATAGAAAATCCTAACATATAAATACTCCTTTTTTCCGAATTTTTAACGAAAAGCATTGATAACTCGTAGGTTACAGCAAAGGCTACTAAAAATCTGAAATGATATCATTAAACTAAACTTTAAACTTTTACCATGCCTCGTTGGTGGTGGTTTTACCAAATCATCAGCAGACTTTAAGCTTTTGCAATAACATACATACCTATATCGAATCAAAAAATTATTTACTCTTTAGTAAATATTGAAAAATAAATGGAACAAAGACACTTGGATAAATAATGCATGATTGAATAAGTAAAAACATGTGAACCGTTGACAATGTTTACGTTTTAACAAGTACTATTGGCAATCTTTTTCAAATGCCCCCTGTAACCTCGTCATAGCTTTGAAAATATTGACATGTCAAACTCACCATGATGTTCCAAACACAAGGATGCTAAAGTACTTGAAAAAACTTATGGAAACGAGAGCAATAATGTTTATAATATAACATGATATGTTGACAAAACACATCATGATCCGAGTTTGTAAAAGCAATCTGCTGAAAATCAACGAAATTAAAGCCAAAGAAAATCCATTATTCAAAAGGTAATTCTATTCCTCAGAAGTTGTCGGCATTACAAATAGCAACAAGCTTCGAACAAAGCCCGTAAAAATGTTTCCTAGAGGTGAACCGGGATGATTTTCTGAATGCGACATCTCACCACAACAGGCACAAAGTTACTGTTCCTGAATAGGACGTTCTTCTGCAGGTATCTTGAAGGAATCTCATTACATGTTGCATTACTCATGGAAGAGAAAATTGATCCGAGCCTCCGAATAGAGGGATTCCTCGGAAGTCATAGATGTGGCCACTTTTGAACCAATTTCATTCCATTGCTCTACTTACAGCAACATTGTACTGTCACCAAGTGATGGATTTGATGAGTGAGTATCTACTGTCACGTGAAACCCTGAATTTTCTTTCTCTGAAAAAAGTGATTACATATCATTCATTCTAGTGAAAGATTTGAAAAACAAAAACTGATTCTAAAAAAGGCAAATGCGATTTAAAATAAATAAAATCTTTAATTTTACCCATTTTATGAAGTATAAGAATGCTCTTTTTCCATGTATTGATAACTGATTACATATTTCTACACGTAAATAAATTTAAATGAAACATTTTTCATCTCAATTATTAAGTTTTAGTAAAATCTAATAATTAAACACTTTTTTTATAAACGGAATCTACAAAAATTATATCGTAATCGTTAAAAAAATTTTATATTTTACTATAATTATTTTATTTAAAAATATTGAATATCCTATTCGTTTTTATTTTAATAAGCAATAAATCAAACATGTTTCATTGCAAAATGTAAACATTCCTCTAACAGTATTTTTTATCGAAGTTATATTTATATTAAAGAATATATGATTGGTTAGGATACATTTGTAAAATCTCGTCGGCTAATGAAAAAATGGCGCCAAGAAACACAAACGTTCGCCAAAAACTGGAAAATATATATCAAATACATTGATGTTAATTAAAAAAATATTTGTTCTTTTAAATAAGAGTTCAATTCTAATAGACGAAAATTGTAAAAACTTAAAATGCATGCGTTGCGATTGTTTTAACCGCTAGCATAATGTTCTTCTTTACACTTCAATCGCATTTCTGTTGCTTAAGTAATGCATATAATGTACTTTTTTATGTTTAGCTATTTTTGCAAACAAATTGGATTCTAAATTTATTCAATCGTATGTTCTGAAACATCACAGTTCTTTTTTAATAAACTTTTTCAATTTATTTGCATAAGATAAGAACAATACCTTCTACAGGAACATTTGGCAGATTTCGTGCTCACTCGCGTGTGTATCGCATAATTTTAAACCCAATTAATTATTTAAGAAAATGAATCGAGTCTTTAGAGATGAGTTAATAAAAACTATTCCACGAAACTCTTAATTATACAATGGAGTATATTTTTCAAGCCACTAAACTCTAAAGAATTAAAAAGATAGAAAAGAAACTAAAACTTACTGAGAATATTTTCCTTCCCAAGTCCTGAGTACACTGAATGAGAGATCAACAAGTGTTAGAGTCATTACCCATTTACGTGTTGTAAAAAACCCTTTTATGACGTCGCATCACGATCGACAATAACATGTTAAATTTATGGATTTTTCTCATTATATTTTGGAAAAAAAACATAAGGAATTCTAAGTTTTTTTCAATTAATTTATAAAATTTAATTAATAGTTATAAAATATTACTTTAAATAATTTTCACAGCTCAGAAATTTGAGAGTTGCATAAAATTCTAACATAAATAAGTAGAAAAAGTGGTCACATAATTATATATAGTATTAGTACATTTTAGTTAATATGGAAATATGATTTTAAGGGAAGCTCTGTGTGTGTTCACTGTTTTCACAGATAATAATCAATATCGAAAAGTAAAACAACAAAATATAATTTAAAATTGGAATTTTATTTACTTAGAAACTGTTTTTGATACTGACCCTTTAATTATTTTTCATTTTTGAAAGCAACTTTTGACACCGCTTATCTGTCTAAAGTTGTTTCACGGACACAAAGCGAAAAACATCACAAGAACAAGCGACTCTGCAGGAAGTTCAAACCAGCGTTCATTATTGCTAGCGTTATTATCAAAATTTTGTCTTTATTTTAAGTCAGCCATAAGTTAACATTTTCCAATGAGTTTCACTCCAGCCGCTCTAATCCCGAACGAAAATTCGGTGGATAAATGCAAAATAATGATTTTATTTACATAGATAAGACTCTCTTTGTTTTTCAAAATATTTTCTTGGTAATTTTTTGAATGTTTGTATTTTGTGATGTTTCTATATATTATGATAAGGTATATTCATCCAGAAATCAAAAGCAATCAGCGTTGACAAGATTATATAATGCATATAAAATAATATATGAGTATTTATTTTCTATATAAAGCAACAATATATTATAGTTATTGCAATAGTTTCTGGATGACAGCACCTATAGTCATTATAGTAAAGGACGAAGACGAGCTAGCACTCGACACCATGCAAGATAACATTTGGATCTCATAGACGCTTTCATCCCAAAGGTTTTTCATGCAATTAATAAATAGTCGTTCTTTCACTCCGAAACCTTATTTCGAGTCAGCTATCGTATTCGACACATGAGCTGCAACTCCAAATTTCCACTCGAAACTATAAATAATTAGACTCTTATTATGCCTAACCTCTCTCAACCTAATTCAAAGTGACGCTTTCACACCAACACATAGAAGTAAATAATGAACAGTCTAAAATGTGCTTTTTAAACCGAATGTCTATTTCTTACGACAGCTTCTTCATTTTGAACCACGTTCAATAACTGAGCTTCATGTTTCAACTGGAGTCGAGAAAGGTACGACAACTAGATCGTTAATATTAATATTTAACGGGAATAGTCTCTCTGAACTTTTAAGATTTGTTGAACACACAAGAATGTTTTAGAAGTGTCAGGAGATCTATTTTTGAATTGTACATTTTAATTATCCTTGTAATATTCACGATGAAAGTGTTGCACATTGTTGCGAAAATGTATCACTTTCCTTTTTATTACAATGCAAGAAAAATGTGTGCATTACTTTCGTCCTTCGTTGAAATCATTTTCAATGTCATATTTCTCTTTATTTCTATTGAAATTTAAAACATTCGAAAGATTTTTCTATACAACAGGAACAATCGTTCGGAATAAAAGCTTTCTTAAATGGAAAAACCTCCTATGAAACATTATTTCCCGGCTTTGAATGCCACTTGATTGAATGGAACTTGAATCGACACTGTCTTGATTTCATTATTACAGTCCATTAGGCTTTCGTTTCATTTCATATTTTCTTCATTGATAAAAACTTTAATATTTTATGAACTAGTATTAAGATTTGATATTTTAACTCTTCATGTATAAGGTACTATTTACAAACAAAATTATGCACTATAAGAAACACATGCAACATTAGATCTGTACTTAAAAGAATACTTCTCAATTTTTCAATTTATCTGATGAAAGAAATCAAGCAAAGTAATCATTTTTTTAAACTGTATTTTGTAAAAAAAAATTTTTCTAATGCCTTCAAAAACATATTTTAGACCTGTTAGCCCTATGCAGGCAGTTTTTGCATTCGATCATTTTCTCAACACAATTTTCTGAAGCTCAAATGGTTTTAAATTTTTGGATCCATTCGCCTGAAGCTTCGAAATCCCAGCAAAGCAGTCTCTTCAATGACACCTGCCGTTTTTCCGAGCCGTGAAAGCAAAAGTTTTTTTCCAATTTAGGATGCTTTAATTCTCTGCAATATTTTGGAGCACTTTTACAGGTACTGATTCCTTTTCCTAGAATTTTCCCCGAGCATTTTAAAATTGCACAGATGTTGTTCGTTGATTTAATATTTCTTTTAGAATTTTCATTTTTTATTTCGAACGTTTATTTTTTCAACAGCGACATATCCTCAATGAATCTTTCAGCGACTCTCAACCACACACATTGAGTTGTTCAAATGAAACTACAGAACAACATATAGCTCAAAATTTCGTTAATTTCAAGAGTGTTTCCCCCTCTTGTGTAAGTGGACATGGCAGTTCTTTCCCACCAGACGTCTGTTGCCCCCTCAATGCTTGCACGTGTCGCTTCGTTCTTCAATGCTCTCGGACGTCATATAAAAAAAGTTAGAAAAACATCAAAGCGCAAAAAATGAAAGGAAAAGAAACCATTTGTCGGAAACGAAAGTTGACAAAAAAGTCAAAATTTTAGATCGGAGAAGAAATTATCATTGTGTCTCTGGTGTAAGCCACTAGTTGGTAAAAACGAGCCTCCTCTGCGTGGAAAGAATAAACAAAATTTAAATGAACAATTTCATATTTGCTATCAATTAAAGCTCTCGGGATATGCTTCATAATTTCCTGCCTCAGTGAATGCTGGAACATTTCTCACTCAGCTTCCTTCTTAACAGTTAAATTGAAGGTTAATGAACTCGTCAAAGAGGATTTTTAAGGTGTTTAATTTGGAGTTAGCAAATTTAAATAATGAAGCAAGATTTTATCTTAAAATTATTACAAACATTTAATTATTTATTGTTCGATGCAAATACATAATTGAAAAAATGTATTGAATATGTAAAATTTCGAAATAAAACTTTAAACTGACAAGTTAATTTTTCAAACATAATTGTTCCCCATTAAAAAACAGTTTTTGTATGCTTTCATTTTGAAAATATATGTCTATGTAGCATTATACAAAGTTGTATTATTGAATATCATATACATTTCAGATGTTCACTGCTCTAAAATTAATATGTAATATGACCCTGTGGCATTATGTTTGATACAAAACTTGGATATTATACTTTTTAGGATATATATATTCAGGGGTGTTTGTGGGACCCCAAGAAATCCCCTGAAACTTTTACGGACTTACTACCGACATTTTGGAGTTTCGAGAAGGGGGGAGAAATGAAAAATTACAATTATGAAGTATTGAATGACCTAACTATAAAAGTTCAATGAATTACTTTTTTTGCAAAATTAATAACCATAAACTTTCAAACATACAAACTACTACATTTACGTAAATATTTTAAATTACCTGAATTAATTCTTTAAAAAAAATTATCAAATTTCTGCTGCTTTTTTTTATTTTCTGATGTTTGTGGGATTGTTTTTCTTTTGTGATGAACTTAATAATTGCAGGAAGGTTGACATTTATTTTCCTGATTTACAGTTGAAGAAATTTCCTCGAGAACTGCACATGCAGAGGTAGAAGCAGTTTGCTTTTCTGCTAATGTAGAAGGTTTTTCAGAGACTTTTATAGGTGACTCATCTGAAATACATGTTTTTAAGTCCTCTTGATATGTTTTCCAACTTCTGTTCATATTCAGTAAGAGATCTTTGTGAATTGGATAAGTCATTGGATTTTTTGAGCCATATTTTTCACATGAGGTTTCTTTAGAAGCCATTAAATCATATTTAATAGTCTGCACTGCATCCAGGGAATCAATCTTAAGAGAGGTTCTATAGTCAGTGACAAGTGTATCCATTAAGTTGAATGCACTTTCCATTAATGGGCCATGGAAGCAGCTAAGGCAGGCTTTGACCAATTTTGCCAATGTAGGATACTTATAATCATTTGTGAAATCATCTTTTAAATTAAAAACTTTAGACCAATATTTATCAACTGTACACTTGACTTGATTTCCACTTTCATCAGATGTGTTGAGCATTTCTTTGGTGATATCAATATCACTCTGGTATAACCTTTTTTCAGCTTCTACTTTTGACTTTTCTTTATCACTAAAAATATGGGACGTAAAAGATGATAATTTTTCAAACGCTAATATTGTACTGGTTTTACCTCTTAGCTCTGGATCTAATGCTGTAAAACTAATTAGATATGAATTTTTAAGGGGTGATTTCTGTTTCATATGCTGTGCTGTATAAGCTTTCATCAGAGAAATCTGGAATTCTTTTGCTATTGGATGACTTTTTGATAATTTCTTCAGGAGAGTGGAAGCTTCTGCACCACAAAATATTACTCTACTAGGTAGATGGAATTCTGGATTTGTGACATCAACCTTTAATAAATCATTATAAGATGTGCACTCTATATTTTCTGGCTTCATAAAAAAAGAGAAAAATTTTGCCATAAATTTATAAATACTGGAATGTATTAAATGAAGCATTGGTTTTTTGTTTCAAATAATTTAATATATGTGTTGAATATAATGCCATATTATTATAATGCCAATGAATATAAACAATAAAGTTTTGTTTTGTATTACAAATAATCCATTAAGTATTCTTTTTTTCCGAGCTAAAACATCCTTTGTGAGTTGTTGGGAATGCAGCAGCACCCTCCAACAATTTTTTTCTCAGCTGCAGAAATATTTCTTTTATTGTATACAGTTTCAACATAAGAAAAATAATCCCCTTTATCAGTTTTATCCAAGTAGTGAAAATAAAATGCAATAAGAGCATCCCACAGATCTTTGATTCTTTCTAAAACACATAAAATGTACACCCACCTATGGTCTGGTCTCTTCAAGGGCTTCAGTTTTTTAATGAAAGGGATTCACAGATTTTGAAAAAATTTTCTCTTTTACTGCAGTTTTTCATATCAAAATAGATATATGTCATCAAACAAATCTTCTAAGTATCTATCAAAACATGAAGCAAATTTTTTTGTACAGTTATTAGCTGTGTGACATGTGTCACCATCAATATCTAATAAGTGGGGTGCTTTGTTTGATCGTAGTCTGGTTTCAACACCCTTTTTTTCCAAGCATGGTGTTAAATAAGTCCATTAATACATTAATTAAGTTTGCCCATGGAATATTATTCTCTTCAATAGTATTAACAACTGCTTTAAAAACAGCTATTTGAAATGCAAGATTCCATCTTTAGAGATGCAAAATGATGAACTACAACTTCATTTTGATTGTTGTCATAAAACTGCACCAATATTGCCAGTATGCTTTCTTGAGCATTGCTAGTACTTTCATCCAAATTTAGAGAAAATGGAGTCTCCTTTAAAGTTTTAATGATATTTTCCTTAATAGTTTTTGCGAGCCCATATTTCATCTTATAACATGCAGTAGTCCTGGACATTTCCAACGAGTGGAGTGCCGTCTGATCGCGGCTCAACTGTTTGCAGAATTCAATTCAATTGGGAGCTACATTGAAATAAAGAGAATTCTCGGCGATAAACGAAGTTATTAATACCTCTTGGCGTGCTTTTCTTGTCACTATATCCAATGGCCGAGCATCAGTCTCCAGTAAGCTATCAGTATTTTTTGAATTAGCATAATTATATAAAGTCATTGAATGTCTAATGCACTTTGAATATTTTAAGTGCGTCACAGTTTTAGAATGATTTGTGAAAGCCTTCCCCACCATACTTCAGCTGTGAGTTACAAAAAACACAATATGCTTGTCCAGCAACATTTATTTTCTTGCCGATGGTATCCCCATTACCATGTGCTGACCACAAATGAATGTAATTTAATTTTCCTGTGGTTGGCAAAGAGATTTAATTGTAAGGGGGCGCCGGGTATGTTCATGTGGAGAGCGCATGGCGAAGTGAAGTAAGGAGATGACCAGGAACCAGTTTTGGCGCCAGGAAAGGAAGGAGGGAAGGGGAGAGAGACGGGGACCGAACGCTGCCGGAAAAAGGAGCCTGAATCGGTGTGAGATCAGCGCCGGACACTGGGAGTTGCCGTGCAAGGCCTGAGAGAAGAATATAATCAGGAGATTGGCTGCAGAGGCGTCCTACGATACTCCAACAGTTGCTCTGCCACTATTGCGAAACTCCCTCGAGAGGAAACGGAAGGCGCCGAGGAGTTTCTGGTCACCCGATAAGTGTTAAGCCTGGCCCACGTGGCGTCTCCAGATGACTTTGTAAGTTTCTTTTGTGTAAATCTCTAGTATGTTTCTTCCAATAACTCTGTGAATCATTAGTTATCTTGTGTCTAATTTATCTGTAAAAGAGTATATTTATTTTGTCCAAGTTAATCTAAAGATATCATTAATTGTATTATTCTAAATTAATCAGTAATAAACTTAATTAACTAAGTATGAACCTGGAATTTTGTTAAGTGTCTGTTGATAATATGGTTTAACAAATAATTCACTGCATAAAGGATTACATGAATAATAAGATACTTAGTACAACCATCTCTCCGTTCAAACCAATTCCACCTTAATGCATTTCGGACACCTTCTTCTAATTGTATAATAAAACTATTTTTATTGAGAAATTTCATAGTGAAATTCTCTTGCGTGCATAAGTAAAAAAATACTTATAAAATAAACGAAATGAAAAATTTACACGTGCATCAATAAATGAAACGAAAATTTTACACAGCGGAGAAAAAAAAAAGTTGCGAAGCGATCAATGACAAATAGCTAATACATTGAAAAATCCCTCTTCTCTACTTATTGGCCAGGAGAGATAAGACCTTTGAACCCAGAGTCACGTGATCGCACATCTGGTCCAACGAAGTCTCTCCCTTTTTTTTCTGCCGCGCTTACTTGCCGAAAAGAATGTCCGAGAACCGGGGGATTGAGTCATAACTCGCTATAAGGAAAGAACAAAAAAGAAGTTTTTCCCCCTTTTCACGCGTTATCACTGCCTTTGGAGAAAGAAAGGAAAAGTTTTCACCACACACACACTGACCTTGCGTTTTCTGCTTTCAAAGCAAACAAAATTACCCAGCTCAAAATAAATAATTCATTATTTTTCCTACTTCCTTTTGAACGCCGATCCCCGGAATTTCCGGGTATCGAAGTTGAAAATCCCCGGAATTCCGGGGTTTCCGTGAAGCACAAACACCCCTGATATATATACTTCGTTCTTCAAGGAAGTTTTATAAATTCTTTTGGAAAAACAAATATAAAACTCGGTATTTATAATATATATCTCACTTGTAAAGCGTCAAGTTAAGTTAGCAAACATTTCATATTTATTGCCTTATGATTGCAGGGGTTGGTTAAGGGACGGGGTGGGTGTTATGTCTACTGCAATGGCTTGGAATATATTGGAAAGTGCTTAGCCAAACTCAGGTGGACTGAGAGGGAAGTGAATTTCGATACCAAAAAATCTGCTGAGGAGACTGCGAGAGGAAGATCAGTATAAGCAGCTCGTTTCGACCGATCAAACCAAGTTGAAATCTGCAAATTTCAAAGGAAAAGAGGGGCTCTCGGATAAAAAAAAATTCTTCAGCTAGTTCACTGAACTCAAACAAGAAACAGCCAAAGCTGTGGGACAGCTCTTTTTCGAAGAAACTTATCAGATCATTTAATATGATGTCAATTAAAACATCCTCGTGGTTAAAACATTCTCCATCCAAAACTGGAACATTCGAACGCGGAGATCTCCCGACGCACGACAGAGCTCAGCCGTGCTGTGTCCTCTCACCACCCTTTGAGCGCCCACCTGCCGTGCGGCACATATCGACTAGGCAAATGGCCTCAGAGCGTCTAGACTCGAGTCTCAAGGCGATGCCGGAAACAAAACATTTCCTCATTCTGGGCCAATAAAACATGCTATGACCGACAGTCTTGGAATTTGTGCACTGAATATTATAACGGCATGGGGATATTGTAAGGCCATAATGGGATAGATAGTGAGTTAACGAGTCTGGAGGAAAGCTCCCAAGCACCCACCCTGACACCTGTTAAACAGCAGCTCCGATCGAATCTTCCGTTCTGAACAAGTCTCTCCTACCCCAGCCTCTTTTTGAATTTTCTCTGGTACAGTACCTCGAGTGGGTTACTATTAAAAGCTTTTGCCTTCTTGTGTATGACTAACGGAGCTTCTAAGCACAGGTATCCATGCCGACACTTGGAATCATGAAAACCATAGAAGTGGTTGTCTGACGAGGTCGACCCCTGAACTGGCATCTGACTCACCAAACTTCCACACTAATGGATGAGAATTGGATTTTGGGGTATTGTCTGTACGCTCTATCAAACCGATGGTCTTCGATGAAATCCAGTACAGGCATGCTACCTTAAAAAATCGGCAAAGACGAATTTCATAACAGTTTTTTGATGCTATTTGTTTTATAAGAAACACCTGTCACTTTGTATTTCATACTAGACCTTGATTACATAGTTTCTTTTTAAAGGAAACTTTTTAATTCTATATATTTTGCTGTAAGTTAAAAAAAAATCGAAGCTTCTTATGAGTGAGTTTGTGCATTGGAAGAAATGAATCAACTATAGCCGAAATGCCAAATTATAAAAACATTCTACACTGCTGGCCACCCTATATGCAACACCATAACGGAAGCAATCAATTAGCATGAAATTTACGACATGCATTAGCGGAAGTGCGATATGCAAATGATAGGATTTTCAGCGCAGACACACATCACGTGCGCCTGTGACGCCACTTCAAAGTGCTATTGAAGGCTTGGAGATTTCGATGATTTCATGTTCGGCAGTGGTGTTTTTATTCTGGTTTTTCAAAAAAAAGGAAAAAAAACAATCAATTATGCCTTGTAGGAAACAGTTGTGCCGACCATAAACGAATATAATTTAATTTTCCTGTGGTTGGCAAAGAGACTTATTTGTGAGGGGGCGCCGGGAATGTTCAAGTGGACAACGCATGGCGAAGTAAAGTAACGAGATGGCCAGGAAGGGAAGAAAAAAAGATGGAGGGTTTTTGGGAGAGACGAGGAATTGCAGGGGAGAAAAGCCGAAACTGGAGCGGTGCGAGGGGAGAACCTCAGGAGATTTGCTTCAGGATGGAATCAAGTTATATGATACTTCTGCGGCTGCTGTGACACTTGTGGAACATCCCTCGAGGCTGAAAAGAAGGCAGCAGAGTAACCCAGGTGAGCATTATAATAGGAGGTTTCCTGAGAGATGCCTTGCGCACGTGGGCTACCGTGGTTTTCTTAGACTACTTCGTAAATTTCATATGTGTAAATTATTATTTATGTTACCCCAAATTACTCTGTAAATTATTATTTGTGTTATTAATATATTATGTGAGTATTATATTGTGTCAGAGAGTATAAATTATATTATGTGAGTATTATGGTGTGGGGCACGCACTCCTCTAGTACATATTTCCAGTAATTTAAACAGCCAGTGCTACATATCCGAAGGGTTGGAGCCAATTGTCCTTCCTTACCGTCAGGGCTTGCCCACAGCTCTATTTCAACAGGATAATGCACGACCACACGAAGCACGCATTGTCAAAGAATTCTACGTCAATCACCAGATTGAATTGCTTCCCTGGCCGGCTCACTCTCCGGTTCTTTCGCTGATAGAAAACACGTGGTCCATGGTATCTCCAAGATTGACCCAGATTACATCCCCAACTGCCACTCCAGATCAACTTTGGCAACGTGTGGAAGCTTCTTGGTCTGCTGTACCCCAAGAACACATCTAAAATTTCCTTGAATGAGGCAGTGATGATCTCCAACAATGGCGGCTACTGATTTTGGCAGGAACCACACTTCACACAAGTCTATACATTTAATCAGTTGATGTCAACATGTTATCGACCAAATGAATTGCGTTGTGATATCTCTTGTCTTTCCTGGCATTTAAATTCTTCTTTGATTTCGATGCAAAAGAAAAGCAATTGAAATTCTGGGAAATGTTTCGCCCTCCAGCCATGAATCTGTTATCACTGGATAAAAATGAACTTTTTTTTCAATAATTCAATCAGTGCGATAATTGTTCTACTTAATGAAATTTATTTCTTGGCTCTGAATTCAATATTTTTACAGGAATTTTAAGCGTAACATTAATTAAAGCACAGCACACATGCAATTTCTATGTCCAACTGATTTTGTAGCAAATACCATCAGCAGAAATGCCCAACTGATGGTATTTGCTAATCTAAGCCTCCGATCTAAGCGGACTCTCCTGATTAAATTTTTGCAAAAGATAACCAGTGGATGTTGGATTTTATAAGGAGATAACTTTGGCCGATATCGAACAGAGATACCTTTGGAGCTCTACACTGATAATACGATTCCCTGAGAGCTTCCATATTAAAGGGAATTTTCGCATGATGACTCTATTATTTATTTATTTGCACCGAAGTCTTTTAAATAGAATTTTTCTCTAAATTTCTTTTTTATCAGAAAACATTTGTGGAACTGCAAAGTCAATCAACTGGACTGTACGCAACCGTTATGTTGTGCTTCCAAATCGTTTCGTTTCCATGCGAAATAGGAATGAGCGAGCATCCCGCACAGTTTGGTTAGTTTTAAATGTCCAAATGATACCACAAGATGGAAATGTTTTATTTATGATCCTTTAACTATTCCTGATGAAAAAAGGAATATTGAGTCAATTTGATTCAATACTTTTTCGAATAAAAATACTTAATGAATCCCTTTTTTATTCTTTGTAAATGAAAATGCCCTGTCCGGGTGACGAAATATGAAGGCGATCGCGCGTAAAACTATTTAACAAAATCCAACTCAATGAGAAAATTATATTTCACAGCGCACATATTTTTGATGAGTTTATGAGCTGAATTGAATTAACTTACGTTATTACTTAAGCGTAATGAATACATTTTTTCAAAGATCCTATCTCCATGACGTCCGGTGGAGTACCTGAAGAATGTTTCCCCGTCATTCTACAGAGCCCGACGAAGAGTGAAATCATCCTGTTTCACTTCATAACAGCAACACAAAATAAAATCATTTCCTTTCTGGGAACAGTAAGGAAGTTCTTTTTTACGTTGCATCGACGGGACATTTTGACTTATTTTTCAGGAAAGTTGATGGCATTCTGTGTTCAAAAGTGCTTAGAAATTCTCTGAGTGGCATCTCTCAACGAATTTGCATCCGTTGGACGTCATAAAAATTGGGGCGCTCCGTAGCTGAGTAGTCTAAAGCATCACCGCTAATCGCTTGAGAGCGTAGGAGTGTGGGTTCGATTCCCACCGTGGCCCTGGGTGTTTTCTTCATTATTCTTCTGTGGTTGTACATCTGTCATTGTGCTATTTGTCCTATTATCGACGAAGACTTACAAGCGGATCTCAAGAATCAAGCATACAAGTCTGAATATATGTAATGTAATAAATAAATAAATATCATAAAAATTGGCGTCCGAAAGTGAAAACAACATGAATACGAAATGGTTGGTGACGCATATCCCGGTGAGCAGGATGCAGAATGTGAAGAGTGCTGTCAAAACTTTAAAATTCTACTTTATCTAGGAGAAAATCGCGCAAGCCCTAACTCTTAGTTAAATAGCGAAGTAAAACATTTTCATGAATGCAAATCTAGAATAAAGTCCTATACCTTTTTATCCAAAAATATTCTAATCGATCACAAGTAACATTTCGATTCGTGTAAAATGAAAGTTTTTTAGAACAAAGTAGAAGTTGTGAGCGCCCAAAGGTAACAACAGATCGCTTCATCAAATCCTATGAAAAAAACAATGATATTTACTCATCCATACTCAAATGAAAACACAGCAGTGCTTGCTTCTTTTATTTTATATTTTGCTTACAAGAACATATTATGGTGTACACGATTTTGAAGTTTTGTGATACATCAACATTCAGAAAGATTTCATTTCAGATGCGGAAGCAGTTCAAAGAAAAACAAGCGACTGAGGCGAAGGCAGTTATAAGACATGGACGAGCAGAACTTCATTGTTGTCAAATATTGGTTCTGAGAGAGAGAGAGTCAAACCTCTGCCGTCCAACAAAACCACTCGAAAAACATTTTCGAGTTACAAAATAATAATAATAAAAGCAAAACTTTAGAATAAAAAAAATCATCCCAGCAGACTGTAAAGCAGTTGATATCATCAACAGAAATATTGAGTGTTTGTGTAAGAGATGCCTGCAAAGAATGGAGAACAAGTGCTTTGAAATACTATTGAATAATAAAAACTTTGTTTAAATATATATCTCATATTTTTTTTATTTGCACTGTTTAATTATTTTGCATTGTAAGGTGGTTTTTTCCTTTACATAAATGTATGGATGATGGAAGAAATGTCTGTAAACCTATTGTTAATAAGAATGCCATAAATTTTAACATTTTTTGCATATTTTGTTTCAATGATTTTTTATTTAAAATAAAAATGTCACTTTAAAACCAACGTCGAAACAGTTTGTTTAAAAACAAGTTATTCTCTTATAACAAATCTTTGCGCAAACTTTTTCGTTGTTTGTGTCAAAACAGCAATTTTTATTTTTGAAGAATCTTTGTTTTAGATAATATAATTTTACTTAATAATTTCCTTTAATACTCTAGACTTTATATTCAATTTTTAGTGCCTTCAACTAATTTGCTTTTTTTTAAATTCATTAAGGATTTGAACAAAGAAAAATTTCATAATTATATTGATATTGTTACGTAAATATCTTTCATTAAAGATATGCTTTTATTGCTAGTGAGAATGTTTCAACAATAAATGTGTTTAAATAGCCGCCCGCAGCAATTTCGGTAAAAAAATAATAAATAAATAAAAAAGCTTTTACATATAGCACATAGGAGAAAATCCCAAAAGTGACCAGTTTCATTCGAAGAAGCATGTTTGCGGACTGCTGAATTGTGGGAACGAAAGAAAAGAGATTGATACTAAGCATATTTGAGTTATCGGGAATCTTTATTAAATGTCATTCATTGTAATAGGCGGTATGGCGGCTTATGAACTCTTAGTGAACATCGAGTGGGCACGGGTTCGAATCCCGAATAGGGTTCGGACTGAGGAAGAAGCTTCTGCCCTTACTCTTAAAAGCGACCTGCTGAGTCACAGAAGAGGATTTAGCGAGCTTTCGGTGCGAGGTGGTCTATTTAGTTAGGGCGTCGTTGGAAGGTAAGGCGTTCGAATCCTGGCTTAGCCGTCGTGTTCAATGAAGTTGTCTATGTCAGGTGGTCTCAATGTCCTCCAAGAGAAGTGATTCCTCTCAAGTATTGGGTCTCTGCTTCTAAATTACGAATAATCTTTCACCTGACTGAAAGATATACAGAACAACAGGTGTGAATGGCCACACGTGTAATGCGGCTAATGGAAATTCCTCCCACAAAATGCTTTACAACAGTCCGTCCCACGCAGTCCCAAATAAATAAATGGCTACTTCCAAAAACAATTGGAAATGTTGGGAAACAAAAATGTATGTTTTCAGTGAATCGGAGAGAAACTTCTCTCGTGTTCTAAAATTATTTTAAAACGTGCGGGAAAAAGTACTTAATTTTTGCATTGGCTATATATAAGTGAACTCTCACACATCATTGAATGAATCGATATAAAAATCTATTCAACTGGGAGACATCGAGATGCAGCAATTGACATTAATTTTTAAATTTTTGATGATGTAATTAATTTGAAATAGGATCATTTGAACTTGCGGAATTTCTCTCTCTTCCCAAAGTCTTTTCCGATTTCTAAAGTTAACATCTATGTATTCGCGCTGGGAGAGTAGAGGAAAAATTTAGGGCTTCTTATTTTGCCACATCTTTTCGATGTTTTGAAAGATTATTGTATTGGTCCTATTGAGCTTCTTCAACGCGTTGCCGCTATGCAACGCATATAAAGCCTTCCGCGGTAGTCTTTCGTTTTCATCATCTGAACCAAAGATCCTCATCTGGGGTGGGTTGAATGCCTCGGGTCAGCATTGTCGTCCATTTAAAAATATCCATCTAAGGGCCTTTAGATTTCTGCTGGGTCCCTGCTTCTGGCGACGGAAATCCACCCGCTCTATGTCTCCACACCTGTCACGTGCTCCGCCGGACAAAATGCAGTCTCCTCCACCCCTTGCATTTCTGAAAAGTTGGGTCTCGGCCGCTGAGCATCTCAACATTAATAGCTTTTGATTTAAAAAAAGCATCCCAAACGACATTTACTTTGCTTTCAGCTGATTTCTGTTCACGATGCAAAACATCACAGATGTTTATGGACTCATTCGGTACGTTTCTATGCATTAAGATCTAGAATTTCCTTTTTCACAAGACTGAAGTAGCTTTTCATGCGAATTTTTATTTATTTGAGTGTGTCATGCGCGCTTCTATTGCAAAACCCAATATTCTCCTTTTCATTTCCTAAGAAAGCCGCAATGTTGGTACGCATGGTAAAATATAAGGTGTACACCACAAAGTCAGACTGAAGTGGTAATCAGGGAAGCGTGTATGTTGAGCTAGCATATGTATAAAATGCTAGAATTAGGAAAAAAAATTAAATTATCATGTTCTCTTTTCTAAACTTTTTCTAATTTAAAACGTGATTGTTTTCAAAAGTGTTCTAAGACATCTAAGGCTTCCTACATCATTTCTTCCGAGATCAGTTGCACATCCACTGCGCTCCGGGATGATTTTCCACGGCAGCATCCATCTGCTATTGTTCAACAGTGGCTGAGATCGAACCCAGGACCTTGCAATATCATGGTAATGCGTAAAGAAAGGCTTTTAAGAGATTCCTTTTAATAAATTCAGTGATAGCAATCTTTTTTTTTTTTCAGTGAAGACATATTTAGTATTTCATAAACAGCAGAGAGTAAAAATAGACAAAATTGTTTCTATTTACAATAACAATACCTTCCGTGTACTTTACAACCTCATTTCCCCATTAGTAAGTGCTAAATTAAATACCTGTTATTAAATATTGAATACTATGGATCTTCAAAACTGAATAAACAGATTCACTCAAAAAAATTTGAGATAAATTCTGAGATATTTTTAAAATCGCACTGAGATTTATGAAATTCGGAACAATTACTATTGACACCCATACTGTACAAGTGTCCATTTGAATCTCATATCAATAGAAGTACCCATGGAATTCATACAATATACATAAGTATGTTTGCGCGATTCATTCTAAACAATTGAAATGTATTCACCCATGAGATTCATGCCAAATGAGCTATACATAGTTAAAATGAAGCGTGGAACCTTGTACTCAATGGAATTGCAAGTATTTCTGTGGTTCATTCCATACAATATACTGAGTCCCCTCCTACGCGATTCGAGTAACATCCTATGTAACTGAAATGTAAGCACCTCTGCTATCGATACCTTGTTTATAATATGCAAGTGACATGTAAATACCTTTGTGAAAATTGCCACGCGAGTTATATCTAATACACAATCAGAGACACCTTTGCTACTCATATTGAACGATATACAAGTGAACAACTATGTATTTCATGCCATACAATTTATATACAATTAAAATGTAATCATTTGTGCTGTATAACCCCAAATGAGTTATACATAATGCACAGTAGAAATGTATATATAAACACCTGAGCGATCCATACAAGTTATATGCAATTGACATCTGTGTTATTCACATCATACGTGTTGTATCTAATATACAATTAAAAGGTATGCAACTCGTAATGTACCATTAAAAAGTAATGCTGTTTATAGTATTCGAATAATATATGATATAAAAAGAAATGTAAGCACTCATGAGTTAACATAAAATTGAAATGCAAAGGAAACAATCTGAATACTTACAAATTGGAAATTCCTCTTGATTTTACGAACTATAATCCGTAGCCTTTCGAAATGATGAGGTTTTCGGTTGTTTCCGCGGTAGAAAATGTTCTAGTGCGGAGGTGAAGTTAACGTCTAGCCAAGCCCAAATGGAACCGTGAACAGTTTTCGGAAGTCGTTCCATTTTTCGTAATCTTTTGATTGCTCAGATTCGAGCTTATTATATCAAGGGTTGCTTTCAAACAATAAGTAAATCAAAAACTTGAGATAACAGCTCTCCTCCAGCGTGTCTTTTCCTTGTTTTCATTTTCTTCTGGTTTGCGTTTCAAATAAATACTTTTCTTCAGCTGTTCTCCTGCGGTTCATTAAAAAAAAGAAGTAAACTTCATTTCCTCCAGAAGACTCAAAAAGGAAGCCTTAAATTCTCACGTGAATCGCTTAAGTATCGCAATGTATTGTGGGAATTTTTTAAAGAGTGAGTCAATTTTTTGGTGTGTTCTGCAATCAAACTATTCTATTTTGTTCTTACAGTAAATATTGCACATATTCTTTTAATATTACGTTTTTACCACCTCATTTGTCCCCTGACAGGATAATAATTTTAACTTAATTTTACGAACAAAAGTTTCGAAAAATCTTTTTTTTTATAACTTTTGTTTCTAACAAATAGTATTCTTTTCCGTTTTTTTCTATAAATTTCTTTTACTTTTTATGATCTGATGTTTTTCAATTTTTTTAAAATTTGATTTTCATTTTATATAACACCCGAGAGCTTAAATACCACTTGAAGAACGGAAAGGACACGTGCAGGCAGGCATCGCGGGAACTGCTGCCAAAGATATGTAACACGGATATCAGAATAGTGAACTCCAGTCGTCCCCGTATTTAAGAAGATAGAAAGAGGAAAAAATTCTAAATACCTTAACACTGCAGTTCTGTTACCGTTTCCTTTGAACAACTCAGTTTTTGAAGTCCTATCAAGATCACTTGAATATTTGTCACGGCTGAAGAAACGATGTGTCACGGCTGAAGAAACGAAAGAAACAGTTGAAGAAAAAAAGAAAATTTGAAAAGTGTACGAAAAAAATATTAAAGACCAAAGTTAAAAAACTAAGAACAAATTGTTGAACATTTTAAAATTCTTGAAAAAAGCTCTCGGAAATATTGGTGAGATCCTAAAGTGGGAAAAGCTTGGCGGGAAGACTGAGGAATTCAACTGCTTTGATAAGATTTCTAAGCATCGAATGGGTGGTTAGAAAAAATTTCAAACCAGACACGGTTTGAGATTTAGAAAACTGTATGATGAAAGTGTGTGGAATTTATATATTAAAAGTGTTTTTAAGTAGTAGTCTTTTTTTTTGTATGTGTTTCTAGTATAGTCCCTGATAAATAATTTATTTTTAAACAGTAAGTAGCTCGGTAAAAAAAAAAAATCAGATTTTAATAATTTAATAATTTTTTTTCATTTGACGGACTTCCTATTTTATGATCCGCACTCCCGATTCCAATGTGTTCGTAAAAACTGCTGCGTGCATTGATCTTCTGCTGCTGGAATGGATCACTGGTTGAAATAATGGCGCTTTGCCATTGTAAAAATTATATACACATTATGATTTATGTAAGAAAAGAAAACAATATCTTAAATGTTAATCTAAGAAACAAATGCATGTAATTTGATTCATATTTGAAATATACATTTCATATATAAAATAATAAAATACAGAATAAATACAGAAATCATATGCTTAGCAGCAATACATTCAGCGCGAAAGTAACTTAAATAGAATAACTAAAAAAATTCTATTTAAGCTACTTTTATCGGAAAAGTTTCTGAAAGCTGAAAAAATTTCCTATGGTAAGGGGAACTTCAAATACATACGTACTTATATATACTTATACAGTAAGACCCCGCTTAACGCGGGGGATACGTTCCATCAAAGTAGAGCGTAATGCGAAACAGCGCTAAACGAGGCTATCTTTACATGTAAATATTGGGGTTAGGGGAAGATAGCTAGGAAATTGGTTAGGTATTAAATTTAAAAAGTATGTTTTTTTTTAATAAAAATAAAACCAAACATTTATTTCTTAAAGCCCAAATTAATACCACATTATTATTTCTTGCAAAAATAAAAACAAAATATAAATAACAAAACGAATATTCTTAAAAAAAAACAAATAAAATTCTAAGTCAGTCATATTTAGTTAGCCTTCCGCGTTTACAGTGTTCTGCCTTTTTGTGACAAAAGCATCTAATGTTGTTTGCCTTTTTCTTTTGCGTTGTTCTCTTAAAAGTTCTTCATAAGCGGATAGAGCATCTCTAACAGCACGCTTTACTTTTGAGCTCCTGTCGAAATTCGTATCATTTTCAGTGAATTGATCCATTATTTCAGTTATGGTAGATAAACTCCTTTTTACAAACGCCATCGAAAGTTCTTCTTGCTCATCTTCTGAATCACTGCTGTCAACATTTTTGTTTTCTTCTTGTTCAGTTAATTCCTTGAGCTCATCATTAGAAAGACTAGCCGCTGCTTCTTGAATCCTATCCAAAACAAGCCTGTTTCATCAACATTAAAAACCAATTCTGGAGGATAGTTTCCTTCTTCAATTATTTTTTTAATATCGCTGGAAATTCAGCCGCCGCTTTTGTATCACCACTTGCTGCTTCTCCTGTAATCTTTATGTTGTGAAGGTTGTTTCGATGTTTAAATCTATTAAACCATCCTCGACTAGCAACGAAAGTTTCACTTGTGTCAATTATCTCAGCCTGAATGTAATTAAAAATTCTTCTAGCTTTTTCCATTATGATAGATTGGCTTAATGGCATATTGCGGTCAATTTCGTCGTCAATCCATATAGACAGTCGTTTTTCCATTTCCTCTATGATATTATTTCTAGAACGGGTAATTCTTGTTGCAGAGCTTGACGTAGTTGTAGTTGCCGGTGACAGTATTTTTTCTTTATTCTTCATGATGGTCCTTATTGTTGAAGTTGGCAAATTCAATGAAGCACTAATTAGAGTTTGACGTTCACCAGAATCTAATCTTCTAATCACTTCCATTTTAGTTTTGATTGAAATGCTTTTTCTGGTTGCTTTCTTTTCTTTTTCATTATCACCCATAGTAAAAACTAAAGATCAAAATATTTGAACTGTAATATAGTATTAAATATGTAAATTAATACCTTCTTACAATAATGTCAACAAATGTTTCCAATGATAAAAATATGCCTTTACAATACCGCACCACACAAGAAACACAAGTACACTTTTTCGGATATGTATTTGAAACCTATCGCTGCATAATATTTCGGGGAATCCCCATATGCTGCGAGCGATTTCGTGGAATCCCGGGTTGAAATAAAAGAGCGCAAAACCGAAACAGCGCTAAACGAAACAGCGTTAAGCGGGGTCTTACTGTATATATATATATATATATATATATATATATATATATATATATATATATATATATATATATATATATATATATATATATATATATATATCATATAGAAAAACATCTCGTGTAAAAATTTAAAAAAAAACCTTTAAATTCCAAGTTTATAAGATTCAGCCTATATTATATGAATATTATATATATTATATATTACAGAATATTATATGAATAATTCAAGATTGAGAATTTGTTTTAAAATTCATCAATACATTTTTTTAAGTACTATAATTTTATAAACTTTACTTATCTGTAATCCTAGTTCATTTGTAAAAACTAATTTGATAATCATTGATATAAATTTTATTAACTATTTTTGACTTTTCATTATTTCAGAATATGCTTTTTAAACTAAAAGACAAAGTGTATGCTATAAATTGATTACATTCTCTTATTATAATCTTGAAAATGTAAGATAGAATTTAAAACACTTTTGGAGTCTAGTGTTAAAAATTTCTTTTACATCATTCAATAAAATTACCTTCATTTAACCCAATTATTTGCTCTATTTTTAATCAAACAATTATCAAGAGAAATAAATGTTAATTTTTTATTTGTTTCTCATTGTTATTTAATATGTGTATGTATGTATATTTTGAAATATCAATATGGATAAAGTGTTGCAAATAATTATTATTCCTCCTATTTTAAAGGGATAAAACTGAAATTAAGTAAAATCATTCCATAAAATTTTTTTTATGTAATCAATATTCAATTTTAATGAATTATTAATTCTGAATGAAATAAATTCTATTATAGGCATTCACAGCCAAGCCACACACACACACACACATATATATATATATATATATATATATATATATATATATATATATATATATATATATATATATATATATATGTATATGTATGTTAGATTATTTTAACTATTCAAGTGTTTTGCTTTGATTATAAATTTAATTATAAAATATTGTAAGTTTAAATATAGTTTTGTTGTATTCTGTTTATTCAGGTGGATAATATTGTGAAATAATGCTTAAATGTGCATACATGAAGTTTTATCCGATTTATATAAACGTATCAACTCTAATTTTTCGGTTTTTTTCCCTGGGCTATTATTGATAAACATACAGGTGGTTTTATTATTGTAATTAAACTGAATCAGTTTATCTTTTTTATAATTCTTTTTATTATAAACTTTAGTATTTAAATGTTAAATATCTTTTCCCGACATATTGCAAAAAGTTTAAATTTATTGTTTAGATTCTGCATTTCATTTTCAGAGAGAGTTACAACAGAGCGAAAATCATTACCAAGTGGAATTTGTTCCAGAGTATATTAATTCGGAAGGTGAACCACAAATAAGCAAAGAAAACTTGTAAATTAAAAATGTTAAAAAAATTGCAAATTTATATTCAAATGTCAATAAAAACAAAATTGTAGGTACTTTTTTATTTTCAGTATCATTATAAATAAAAATGTTACTTTCATTAATATTTGGACCTTTCACTTATAAGAATTAACACAATAAAACCAATATATAAGTAATAAAAAAATGTTAATGATTTTTTATCATTTTTCGCGACATCTTGTCTTATGTAGTTAATTGATTTGGAAAATGAAGTATTAATTTATATACAAAGAAAATATATGCGTATGTGTGCTTTAAAATAATTCTATAAATTTATCATAAAATAATTAGAATTTTTGATACATTCAAGTTCAAATTTTAGCAATGCATTGACATTTGCTTAAGCAAATTTTTTTTTAAATATCTAATTCTTAAGTAATAAAATTCTATAGTGAAAAAGTTATTTTAAAAGTAAGCATAGACTCTAAAAATTATTTAAATGAAAATAAACTAAAATCAATTCACTTCACTAAGCATCCATGCAAGACAACGAGTTTTGATTCTTGATCGATGGAGGCAACACTTCCGCCGATGCGCTTCACTTATTCTCATAGGAAAGGGGATTTCGAACACTACCGTTCGCTCATAGTTTTACTGCATACAGATTTACTGACAAGAGCGTCTTCATCATAACAAATATAAATTCTTTAAAACAATGTGAGAAAAAGGGAACTGAAATACATGAGTTAAGCGAATTTGACAATTGGAAGGGCTTGCTTGCCCTGCATTAGGCTAAAGCAAAAGAAATCGAGGTCAAACTGAATTCAGTTTGACCTCGATTTCTTTCCGGAATGCCGGCTTATCAGAAGTTCGAAATACAGAGATCCCACTGTTTTTGGAACTAAGGAACTTTCAAATCGAAAATGCACTTGTGTGTATAAAATGTTATAGTCTGTAATATACCTTCATAAAATATAAGCAACCCGATGTCTCTTGTAAATGATAAGAAAAAACAAAACAATGAAAACTAAGGATCAACTACATGGGGCCTGAGCAGCTACCAGACGCGTCGGCAGGTGGTGGATCGCCGAACGTCCTCTAGGAATGACAGGATAGCCTTGAATATAGAATCAGAGGCCACGAACCAGCTCCCGTAAACCCTGGTGTTATGCGACCCGTGCCTAGGGCTATTTGGCACCGCGGTAATGGTGTCTTAATGAGGTAATGGTTTCGTAAGTTAATAACAGCATTTAATTTCAGAGTTTTAAAAAAAACCTTTTTTTTGTTGCTCTTTGCAAAAGAGAATATATTTCATATAAATTTCTTGAGTTTTTCAAGTGATTATTATTTTTATAAAATTAATTTCGTAAGAGAAATTAAACATTAACAGGTGTTTCAAAAAAGAGCTTCAAATGAAAATGTGCTGCTAAAGATGCTCATAAATGCAACAATGATTTTTATCGTGACAGCAATGCATTGTTTCCAACAGAATATTTTTCCAAGAAATAATGTACAATAACAGACACATTTTATGGAATGCTTCGTCACAGTACAATTTTATAAAAACAATGTTTTCGTAAAAAGAGATAATGTTTTATAATCCGATAATTCTCACGTGATAATATTTAGAATGAAACAAAATAATTCTTATTTCGCATTGCTAAACTTTTTCTCTTTTTATGATTTATTAAGACAAATATTAAATATAGGCGCAATATCCATCATCATCATTATTATTCAAATGTGCCTAGAATCGAATCTGATGCTACTAAGACCTCACGATAGATTTTGAGTCTTATTTTGCAGTGAAGTGAGTTTGCTATAAATATGGAATGATTCAAATGGCAACCTCTTCATTTCAATTTTTTTGACTGCTCTAGACTTTCAGCTGACGAATACACTCAGAATCGAAACCAAGCGTTTGCGAATCAAACACCCAATAGTTAGAAATTACGATTACCAATAGAAATAAATTAAGGGTACTCCTCGTTATGCGACTAGGTGCGAAGACATGTTTTTGCAGACACAAATATCATTTATTAGGATGTGTTGCATGTCATCAATTAAAATTTAAAGCAAACCATTTAGCGAATTGTATTCTCTTGCATATCGTAACAAAATATAAGGATTTAAAAAAATGTTTGTTTTTGATGATGAAAAAAATGAATGTTTATTTATCCTAATTTATAAGCCAATCATTTCGTCATTTTGAGTCATGGTCAAATAACAAGATTGACTATTAAGTTGGCAACCATACCAACGGAAAGACTCTGTTTTATGAGACCCAATCAAATAAATGCACACACTGGCCAATGAATTCAGAGATCAATATTTTGTTACGCATGCTTTTGAAGTGTATCCAAAGGGTTTCACACATTTCAAAAGATCCGCGGGATGGCCAGGGAAGCTTCTGGCACGATGCCAGGTTGCATCGCTCTCCATGCCACTGGATCTGCACCTGAAACAGAGCATGACATCCAACAGAGTGCGTGACAAACTGGATTTGCGGAACGAGATTCGGAGCCATGCAAATTAAAGTGGCCGCTTCGAATCCTCAGGTGGTTCATTCTCAAGGCCTCGGTGAAATCTTTGCTCAGCGCAAGAGTTTTGCCATACAATTCGCCAGAGGGACTTTTAAAAGCCTTTCTCTCCAGAGAGATTTGCATTCTCTGTGGCCACTTTCCCCATTTCATTGAATTCACTTCCAATTTACAGCGGCATTAAACAATTTTGCATTCTTTACCCTCAACAACGGCAATCAATACACACGACGCCTTTCTCACCGTCGCCCCAAATCATAACAAAAGGCATGATTAATTTATTTCCGGTTCTCTTGATATACGAGGTTAATCATTTCCTCAGCATGAACTGTGATGACATTCATGTCAAGCATCCAATTGTTTTTTCCAAACACCAAAGGATATTGTTACGAGAAACGTAAATATTTTTGTATAAATATCTTATTAATTTTACTTTTTTTAGTGTGTTATTATCGCTTCATGAGTGAAGTCATGTTCTAAACAACGCTTATTCTGCCAAAATTGTAACTCTCAGTGTTGAGAAATAACTCTTGTTGACATTTAGCGATATTTTTGGCGACTTGACAACATTTTTTTGTGCTAAAACGTAAGTTAACATTCTTAAATTTCCGAGTCTGTAGGAGCCATAGAAACCGGGCGCGCGTAACCATATTTACATTATTACAAACTAGGGTCTCGAGATAGAGCCCTGAATGTCAGCTCCGGATGGGAATTCTAACGCAAGCACAATTGAAGAAAGTAGTTGAAATAATTTGTATGAAATAAAATGGGAATATTGTTCAGAATATTAACATTTTATTCCATACATATAGTTCCAACTGGACCACTTTCGTCTTAATAAGTCGTATATTTTTACAAATTTTCATAATTATTTTTTGAAATATTAAGGAAAAGCAGAATAGTTTACTTATATTTTAGCACCATGTAAACTACAATAGATAAAAACTATTTTTGTATTTTATATGGTGCTAAATCACCTCATATTTAATACATTTATTTTTCAGCAGATAGGATCGACGGGATAATGCGAAAGTACCAAAGAAGGGTAGATTGCAATTATCACCTTTCCTTCTGATTTCAGTACTTTAATAAAGAAAAAACATAAAGAAATAAAATGGCATAGTAAAATTAATTTTACTAAATAGTTTTTGACACTTTATCATTGTTTAATTATAAATTAATATCTCAAGTTCTTGTTTTTTTCCCAAAGCCAAAATTAAAATTTTTGTCTATTCAAATTAAAAATTGCATTTTTTTTTTTTTGCACATATGAATTGTTTTAATAAGCTTTGGATGTAATATAAATTTCAGTAAAAGAAACTGCAAAATTAAAAGATTTTTTTATTTAATGCGTTCATTGTCTATTTTTTAAATTAAAAATTCTAAATAAGATATATCACAAGCTGTAAATATTGAACATATGTAATGTAATTTGAGAATACAACTCATTTACTTCAAAAATTAAGTTTTTAAAATTTAAAAATAAGAAAATTATAAATAATTTATAAATTTCCACATTTATATGCATAAAATATTTAAAGACACTCAGTATCATATTTCCTTCTGATTTCTGTGTTTTAATAAAGATATTAACATAAACGTGAATAAAATATGTGTTAAAAAATGAAGGTGAAATTAAATAAAATTTTTCACTAAAAATATGCCAAACAAGATATTTATAAATTGTCACTTGTATGTACCATGCTTACATGACAAATGCCTGGTTTCCTTATAAATTCATTATTTCAAGTAGTTTTTTTTTTTCTATTTTTCACCACATCATGCTCATATCACAAAATTAAATTTTATGTTTGGTTTAATTGAAATGAATGAATAAATAGGGAATTTAAAAACGGGAGAATGGCAAAGAAAGAGAGAAAATAGAAATAAAAACATCTCTACCCTTCTCATCAGAGGACAAGGGAAATGTGTTTCGAATTCATTTGTGCTAAGATTCTAAAGAACAATAAACACAAATGAACTTTTCCCGACGCTTTTGCAAAAAATATTAATATCAATTAAAATTTAAAAGTGAAAAACTTGGCGAAAATTCCACAGATAAAATCGCTAATATATATATATATATTCTAGTTTGTTCTTGTGTCTAATTGCTTTATATATTTCTTTTATTTTATTAATTCATTAGCAATATATAGATTGTTAAGGAAATTTATTTAATTAAAACTTAATTTTTACTTTGATTAAGATTAAATTAAAAAACTATGAGAGAATTAAGTTATGATAAAAATAAAAGTTCTGAAAGAAGTAATTATTAAGTGAAGTGAGAATATATATATATATATATATATATATATATATATATATATATATATATATATATATATATATATATATATATATATATATATATATATATATATATATATATATATATATATATATAGCGCATGTGCATGTATGAAAGAAAAATCAGTGATTCTTACCATTAGAAATAACGTTTGTTTGCACACGACGCTTAAAAGGTTGCCATCAGATGTGTAGGCGAGACGAATTCCGTGCAGATGAAGAGGAATTGTGTTCCTTCAACAAATGAGCGGCACACGCGGAACATCCCTTTGCAACTTCACAGAAAGGAAGTCGAACTTTTCTTCGTAGCCGCAGCAGCCATCTTGCGCAATGAGCCTGACCTCGGAAAAGTCACCGCGGCACATCGCATGGAAGAGAGACTATAAAAATAGCGACCAAAATAATTTCCTATTTATATACAAATACATAATTGTATTGAAATTAATCTCCAGTAGTGCATGTGCAGAATTTAAATCAGGATGATGTTTTGAATACATAATATAATGTTTCGAAGCAATGCCTTTTTTTATTTTTTTAAATAAAAAAGACATTACTTCCAGAAGAAAATGCCTTTCTTAACAAAAAGAAGGTTCTTAAAATTATTGCGATAAAAAAGGAAAATAAATACGACTGGGCTACAAATTTGACTGGCCACTTCTGATAATACAAACACTGCTGGCCACCTTGAAGGAAGCATGCAAATAACATTTACAGAATGCATTAGCGGAGGTGAGATATGCAAATAATTAGAACTTCGTACATCATGCGTGCCTGGGCCGCCATTTCAAATCGCAATTCAAGGCTTAGAGATATAGAATATTTCAATTCGAAAATTGGTTTTCTTGTAGTTTTTTCAATATATATATACCATGTTGAAAACAGCGATCATTTTTTGGTCAAACATCCAAATTCGTCAGAGGAAGGATAGTGGCCCATCGAGTTGTGGATTATCTTTTAGGGAAATCGGTAGTAGTGTTGGACGTAACCAAACAACTGTAATGCGGATATGTGATCGTTGGATGCAGGAGGGTACGATAGCATCCATCTCAGAGCAGCATTTCATGTGATGACAGGCAAATTCTACTCATGGCAATGACGATCGCTCAGCCACATCACGAACAGCCTATTCAGTCTGTAACGCATCATCCAGTGTTCACGCGTACCATTCAACGCCGTTTACAGCAGAGTGATCTGTCTGCAAGATGTATTTTGCTTCATCTACCCTTGACGCAAAACCACAGACGTTTCCACCGCCAATGGTGGGATAAAAGAAAGATGTGGACGGCAGAATGGAATGAAATTGTCTTTACTGACGAGTCTCGCTTCTGTCTGCAATAGCACGATAATTGCATTCGGGTCTGGAGACACCGTGGAGAGAGGATACTGAAAAGCTGCGCACACTGGTCATGCGCTGGATGTTATGGTATAGGGCGGTATTATCTCGCGCTCCTGTAGTAAGCATTGTCGGTACTTAAAACAGCCAGCACTACACCCCCGAGATGTTGGAGCCAATTGCCTTCCTTACCTCCAGGGATTGCCCACGGCCATATTTCAACAAGTTAATGCGTGACCACACGTGCCATTCATTGTCCACGTGTGGTCATAAGAATTCTTCGTCAATCAGATTGAATTGCTTCCCTGGCTGACTCGCTCTCCGGATCTTCCGCCGATAGAAAACATGTGGTCCATGGTTGCTCCACGATTGACCCAGCTTCCCCACCAGATCAACTTTGGCAACGTGTGGAAGCCGCTTGGTCTGCTGAATCCCAAGAACATATCCAAAGTCTCTTTGAATCAATGTCTGGCAATGGTGATCTCCAACAATGCCAGCTACAGATTTTGATAGGAACCACAATTCACAGGAGTCTATAAATTTAATCAGTTAATACTTGGCCAATATGTTATCTACAAAATAAATTTTGTTGTGATATCTTTTGTCTTTCTTGATGTTGCAATTTGGGGGGCCAGCAGAGTATTTTTGATATGTTTTTAAAGACATACCACCATGTTATGTTTGGAAAATCTTAAACTGCACATTACTTAGTTAATCAGCTTATTAGCTGGTTTGCTGCATTAAAATACGGAATCGAGAGTTTTCCACTCTTTATTTAAAGTAACGTTTAAAATCAAAAATTGAATGCTAAAAATCTATCGGGTAATTTCGTGCTTGTTCCATGGAATTAACATGATTTTTAATTATCGAAAAGTCTTCATGTTCGTTTCCATGAATGTAAAAATCTTTTGGCTCTTTGCGTTATAGTTTTCATCATTAGTCAGGGCTGACCAGCATGAAGCCGCATACGATTTTACTTTTTGGCCCTTTAAATGCATAAATTACCATCAAATGCACGATTTCTTAAATTAATGATGAAATGTAAATAAAATAATGTGTGACGCCGGCGAAGAAAGAAGTTTCTGGAAATCGGATCGATCAAGCTCGAATGTACGAGAAGCCTCCTCTTAGAAGAAGTTTGAGACAAGTAAGACTTTAAGATTGTTCTAAAGCCTTTTTGAGGGAAATAACGAAGGAACATCGAGAACCGTTGAGATCAGTTCATTATTTGCATGCAAGTAGTATTGGTTCCCAATGAATACAATATGAAACATAATGCAAGAATAAAGTTTCAACATATATATATATATATATATATATATATATATATATATATATATATATATATATATATATATATATATATATATATATATATATATATATATATATATATATATATATATATATATATATACAGGGTGATTATAAAAAAACTTTGCCAACATCTGCACTTCTAGCGTCCATTCTATTTAACCGATCAAGATGATATTTCAAATATAGTTCTTTTGAGATATGCGCTCGAGATTCTGTGAATGGCAACACAGTGGCCCTCGCGGTTACAGTTATAGTGACAGAAACTCCAAATTTTCGAATGGCAACGTCTACTTTTTACCATCGCAAAATGTTCAGCACATGCGAAAACCCTAAATAGCGTTGAAACGGTACCGATATGTCTAAAAACGGACGTGTTCTGCAAACACAAAAAAGAGTTCTGAAAACCGGCCAATAAAACACGATCTGGGCGCACGCAATAAATTTGCATGTGACAGAGTCAAGAAACCAATCACAGAACGCCGGTCGCCAGATATTCAGCGTAGGAAACCTATAAAATGCCAAGCGGGTATGCGAAGTCGTCTTTCGGGAACTCGCACATGGCGACGATATGAGTCTTCCTAGGAAAGTTCGCGGTGAATTGATCAAACTCTATTACCGAAATGGGATGAACGCTGCGGAAGCCTTGCGTGTGTATCGCCGCAATCATCGACAACGACGCGGCCCATGTACCCTGCAAGCTCTGCGTGATTTAGTGCGGAAATTCGAAGATACAGGCTGCACCTGTGACAAACAGCGCTCCGGACGGACAACTGTTTCTGAGGACGTTGTCATGGAAGTGCAACATACAGTGACTGCAGGACACACAGAAACCGCAAGAGGCATAACGCGCGTGTTGGATATTCCGAACTCAACGGTCCGCAAGCTCTTGCGCTCGGTATTTCACATGTTTCCCTATCGGTTCCAGCGCGTCCAGATGTTGGAGCCGGGTGACCCACAACAACGTCTGGACTTCAAATGCATTTTTGTTACGATATGATGCGGATAACGACTGGCCACTTCGCATACTATGGACGGACGAGGCGCATTTCACCTTAAATGGCAGCATTAACACAAAGAATTGTGTGCACTGGGGAGAGACGAATCCTCATGCTGTGGCGCCAGTACCATTATTTGACGCCAAAGTGACTGCGTGGTGCGGCATTAAAGCTACATTTGTTCTGGGCCCGTTCTTCTTTGAGGAAACGACCCCGACTGGCCCTGCAACATGTTCTGTAACGGGCCCTCGGTATGCAGCCATGCTGAAAAATTATGTCTTACCGGAGTTGCGTCGGCTGAATGCACTCAATGACATTGTTTGGATGCAAGATGGCGCACCTCCACATATAGCGAGGTCAGTTAAAAGGTTCCTGGATCAGCATTTTGGTGATCGCATCATCTCACGCTATTATCCTTTTCCGTGGCCTGCGCGATCCCCAGATCTGACGCCTATGGATTTCTGGTTTTAGGGCTATCTCAAATCCAGAGTTTATCTGTGCAATCCTCAAACATTGTCGGACTTAAAGGATTCTATACGGCGTGAGATTGGAAACATCCCTCGTGCCATGTTGCGTGCAGCGACATTGTCCACCATCTCCCGCATGCAATGCGTAATTGCCTGTGATGGCACTCATGTGGAAAATGTTTGAAATTAATAAAGATTTTTTTTCTCTATGTGTTCTCATCATTGAGCAGTGTCTTGTCTCTCCATGCGCCTTGAAGAACTGTTTGTATGTGTATAACACGTCGGTTTTCGGACATATCGGTACCGTTTCAACGCTATTTAGGGTTTTCGCATGTGCTGAACATTTTGCGATGGTAAAAAGTAGGCGTTGCCATTCAAAAATTTCGAGTTTCTGTCACTATAACTGTAACCGCGAGGGCCACTGTGTTGCCATTCACAGAATCTCGAGCGCATATCTCAAAAGAACTATATTTGAAGTATCATCTTGATCGGTTAAATAGAATGGACGCTAGAAGTGCAGATGTTGGCAAAGTTTTTTTATAATCACCCTGTATATATATATATATATATATATATATATATATATATATATATATATATATATATATATATATATATATATATATATATATATATATATATATATATATATATATAAAGTCAAGAAAGGTTATCATTACGTTTTACGAGGAAAAACTAAGATAACTAACACTGATAATTTTTTAAAAATCTGACTCAAGTGTACCGTTCCTCACGAAAAAGAGATGAAAATTGTCAAAACTACACCTTTTCGTAATGGAGTGTTAATTGAAAATTGGACAATCAATTCGGCAAAACAATTCAATGAAACAAAAATTGCCGAAAGATTTGAAGCAGTCTCAGTGTTGCATCAAACACAGTTGTAAGAAGGGTATTAATATCCATAACTGCATGGTACGTTTGAAAAAAGAAAATATTTTTCACTAAGCCTGGAACGGATCTGTCTGACGCTACCGGGTTGCAATTTTTCTTCGAACGACTTCCGTGTAGTCCAAGGTACAATCAAGGATTTCCAAAGCTGTCACTGTCCTTCCAGAAGAACACTCCCAGCAAACACAAAGATGCCGGGCATCCATCGGGCCGCTGCTGTCAGTCGTCTTGGCCAGCAGCGGCCCGCCGCTATTTGGCCTCGTCGGCACCGTCAATAAAGTGGTAGTCGTCATTGCTGCTGGGCCGGCAGTACGGTCCGCTGTTGGCCCAACGCCGGGTGGCCATCAATGCCATATTGGCCGCATGTGGCCCATGTAATTGCCAGTACGTGCCCATATACGATTATCCGTCGGCCCTTTGCCGTTTGGCTGACGATAGCCGCTTTCACCGACGTAGGGGTGGTTATGGTTACTTATTTCTATAAATTTTGATTCATTTTTATATTAATATTGTATATATTTAAAGTTAATATGGAAGTATTGGAAATCCCCATCACATTAATACTGAATATATTTTTGTGATTCTAAAAGACAATTGTTATCCATATAGTTGTCAAATATCAATGCATTTTTAGTTCTTAATTATAAAAAGATTAAAAAAATATGAATTACTAACTCATATTTTAAATCAATTTTTGACAATGCTATCTAAATTTTATAGATTTATTTTAATAATCTAAATATTATTTAAATTACTTTTATATTCTGTTTTTGAAATATTTTGTTATTACAGAATTTCATCTCATTTATAATTTAAAAAAATTTCTTGTGTATGCAAGTGTCAATTTATTGCTAAAGTTGAACTTGAAGGTATAAAAGAATTCCAGTTGTTTTATGATAATTTTATAGAATTATTTTACAGCACACACACTAATATATTTTCTTTGTATATAAATTAAATTTCATTTTCCAAAACATTTAACTCCATGCAACAAGATGTTGAGAAAAGTGATAAAATGTATACAGATTAAAACTTTTTATGACTGATAAAAATTAACAAAACAAAAGCCATATTTAACTGAAATGTCTCCAAGCAACAAGATGTTGAGAAAAATGATACAAAAGGATACAGATAAAGATTTTTTATTACTTATAAAAATTAACACAACAAAAGCCATATATAAGTGAAATGTCTAAATATTAATGGAATTAACATTTTTTATTTATGATAATACTGAAAATAAAAAAGTATTTTTATTTACATTTGAAAATAATTTTTGCAATTTTTTTTTTTTAAACATTTTTAATTTACAAGTTTTTTTTTTATTTTTGTGGTCCACCTTTCGAATTAGTACTCTGGAACAAATTTCTCCTTTTATGAAGATTTTCACTTTGTTGTAATACTCTGAAAATAAAAATAATAAAAAAAAACAGAATTGTTAAACTGATTCAATTTAATTACAAAAATAGAAACAACAGAATGTTAATAACAGCCCAGGTAAAAAACAGAAAAAAAATTGAGTTATGTTTATATAAATCGGGTGAAGTTTCATGCATAACACTTATTTTCACATATTTAGGTATTGTTTCACAGTATTAATTATTTGAATAAGGAGAATCTAAATTAACTATTTTTGAACTTACAATATTTTACAATTAAATTTACAATCAAAGCAAAACAAGCCAAGCACTTGAATAGGTTGTGAATGTCTATAATAGGTTCAATTTTCATTCAGAATTAATAACTAAAAAAAAAAAAAGATTACTAATACAAATCTTTTATGATGGAATCTTTTACTTAATTTTAGTTTTATCTCTTTAAAAAAATAGGAATGGTTATTTGTAACATTATGTCCACAATGAGCACATGCTTGGGAACTAAACACTGGGTGTTTTGCGTTATGCTGAGCACCAAATCAGGACATGTGCTTTGCAGGCTCTCGGTCACGAAAACAGGCACTGTAGGCCTTGGCCCATGTGATCTGTCATGCCAGAGTTCAGTTTTACTTTATAATCATATTGATATTTCAATATATATATATACACATTATAATAAATAACACTAAATAACAAATGAAAAATCAACATTCATCAATTCTGACAATTCTTTGATTAAAAATAGACAAATAATTGGGTTAAATGAAAACAATTTCAGTTGAATGACTTAATAGAAATTCTAAACATCTTACTTCAAAAATTCAATGTAATGGTTTTAAACAGAATTTTATATTTTCAAGGTTATAATAAAAGAATGTAATTAATATATAAAGCAAACACTTTGTATTTCATGCTTTTAAAAAATCATTTTGAACTAATAAAAAATGGTTAATAAAATATTCATCAATGATTATCAAATTATTTTTTACATAACTACAATTACAGATAAGTAAAGTTTATAAAATCATAGTAATTAAAATAAATATTGATGAATTTTAAAACATATTGACAATCTCAAATTATTTATACAATATTCTATGCAAAATATTATTAATGTTGAATTTAGTTTTTTTTTTTTTTTTTTTTACACACACACCTGTGATTACAGATTAATGGAAAAAATTATGTCATTTAATGCAAAAGATTTACAGATTTTGAACACATGCATTCTAGTTGTTGCCCAGTAAATTTACATTACAAATAATTATCATAATCATGAATTATTTAGAAGTAAAAATGTTTTACATAACTTTATTATTCTTATTTTACACAAGGTATTAAATTTATATTTTATCCAATATTATTAGAAAATAAGTTATTAATTCTGGACTATAGTTTAAATAGGTACACTTTACATTGGAGTGGGGAGATGTTAGAAACACTATTTTCAAAGCTAATGTATAAAATGAAATATTAGCAATATAGCCATCAATAATAAATATAAGCAATAATTTGTTACTTTATTTAAAAAAATATATTGCCTATACTTACTTTCAGCATTGGTATTACTCACTGGCAATGAAGAAACTGATTCACTTAAAGAGTTGTAAGGGTCTGCGGTATTATTGCTTTTCTCAAGAAGTCATAAGCCTTTGATGGAGACCACATCTAAAAACGAGGAAATAAAAAATATCTATTAGTTCCAAATGAAAGTTAATTTTAAACAAAAGGTTTTTTGCCTTTATATATGCAGAAGATAAAATATGCTCAATTGGGCTGATTATGTTGGTTACAGAGGAAAAGGAAAATGTCTTAAAACTTAAAATTAATTGGTTACACGAAAATATATATAAGGGTCACTTTACAGTATAATGTATACCAAATGTTATTGATAAAAAAATTTTCATTAACAAATTCAAGTTTTGAAAGAAGCCCAAAAAATAATAAAATGTATAAATAAAGAAGACTGAACTATTTCCTTTATGTATATAATTTGGCACTATTATTTTATAATCAGTAAGTTTTGATAAACACAAAGTTTTGATTTCATAATCATTTGCAATCAGTAAACAGCTGATCCAACATGTATCACAGCTGTAAAACAACACATTAAACATGTTAATGAATGAAATATCAATTTTAAATGCTTAACTGATAAATAACATTAAATTTAAATTGTATTCTTTTTTCTAATAAAATATGATTAAATCATTCTCAAGATGGATATCACAAAATTTTGCTTCTTTGATAACAAGGGGTGTTTTGAATAAATTTTGACCAACATCTGGGCTTTAAATTTATTCGTTTTATGTTATAAATTACAATTAGAAAAACAACAAACATGAAATAATGTCTACTATCAAAATTGACTTTAACCTCTGTATTTTCTGTAAAATACTCATATAAAACTCACAACAAAAGAGATTGTGCAGTTAAAAACAGTTAATAAATTCAGCAATATATACATATATATGTTTAGAAGATTAACCTAACAATGCTTACTATATTAAAACAAATAAACATGCAGTTTACAAATGCAATATCTTAAGCATTATTTAGAAATTGTAGAGTGAATTTTAAAATTAGAAGTATCTCTGAAATCAAAACAGATAAACTTTTTTTAAGTATTTCTCATATCATATTCATTTTACTTGTATACCTTACTAATTTACTTTGTTTAAAATTATGTTAAAGTTCTTTATTTAACCTCAATTCCTTAAAGAGAAAAATCAAACGTATATAAATAAAAATAATTCTGGCATATCTAGGACAATATTGTCATCATAATCAGACTTTGTAAATCGGTAAAGGAGAAAAAATTATGTTTTAATTGTATGTTTATGTGTGATATATATATATATATATATATATATATATATATATATATATATATATATATATATATATAAGATTAGATATATCATTCACCCATTATCCGGTCGACTATTTACTATAACAGTAAAACCATTTACATTACTATAAAAGAATCAAGTGATCAAAATGTCAAAAGTATCATCAAATGTTTGAAATGTTAATCACTTTCTCCAAAATATAAAGGAACAAATATTCTAGTTAACTTATATTTTCATTAAAACAAATTGTTTGAAATATTGTTAATTCATACTTCAATTTTTCAGTCATAAATAAAAACATAAAATATGATTTTAATTATAATAAAGTATGTAAACACAAGAGTAGCTACTAAGCTGTTACATCTGACAGCATTCTTTACATGGAAATAGTTAACATGCTACACAACTAATTTAAATAATAACAGTTGTTCCATATGAACATTTTTTCATATGCGTTAATATTAATTTTCCAACCATAGAATTTCAGATGTTTTTTTTAATTTGTGGCAATTAATCTGTCAGATTCCTACAGAAATTTTAAAATTTACTCGATTTTCAAGTTTTAGATGCAAAAATATTTCGCTAAAAAATCCATAAACACATCCTTGAAGAGTATACAAAATTTAAAACCACGAATTCTTATAAGACAAAATATTTCGGTCAGTAAAAATTGTCTTAAAAATAATAGTGAATAAGAAAGCCTTTTAAAAATAAAATAATTAAAGTTTATATGGAATTCGCACACAATTTTTTGATCATAAATGCAACAAGATCCTATAATTATTTATTGAAAATAAACATCTAAGCGTTTTCAAATAGAATATTTTTATGCTATCACTTATTTCATAAACTTGCTTAGTAAAAAAAAAATGTAATAAATACGTTTAAGCCTTGTAGCAATCCAATTCATTTAAAAAAATTGAGCATTGAAAAATTTATTACACTAATTGATTAAATATAACTAATATATAGAATGAAAATATACGTCTGTGCATGATACACTTTTCTATTCTTCACACGGTAATGAAATCATTCTAAAACATACCATGACAAACATTTTCCAATGTCTTTCTCTTGTTGTCATGTTATCAACAGTTTATGAAGTTTTCTTGACAAGTAATTAAATAATATTTCAACATAAAATAAATATATTATTCTTGCATTATTCATAACAATTCCATCCTGATAAAAACAACAATAATAAATGCGTACTTACCTTAGATTTCTCTTAGCTCACAAACACAACATCGAATATTCCGCCATTTCAAATCAATGGCTGACGCTGACACATGCATTTCGCATAATCTGACGTCATACTATCACGCGGTATACACAATAAATGTGAAACTTATAGTTCTTTCTGAAAAATTGTTTTTAAAGGGTTTAAAAATTAAATTAAATGAAAATTAATTATCATCACAAAAAAACAGTTATTTGGAAAAAATAGTCTTTGACGATAAAATAAAAAATAGCGCTACAACTAATTGTCTTAATTTTGCTGGCCAACAGCTTCAGGGCCAACAATGGCCATAATCTGTTGGCCCACTACTTATCATCCAGCACCGGCCCGGTTCATTTTGGCCAGCACTCATCCGTGGCCGTAATGGCCGGAGCTGGGCCATCAAACAACCATGAGCGGCTTGCCGTGGCCAACAGAAAACCGGCTTGGCCAGCAGCGACCCGGATTTTTGCTGGCAGTTTGTGTTTGCTGGGCTGGGCTCTTTGCGAAAGCAGATTTTCTGGCAAGAAATTCACAACGCAAATGATAAGCCTCAACTGCTTCGTTTATCATACAATAAATATTAATACATCAATTAGTAAAAATCAGCATCCTCAAATTTCCTAATTTTTTTTTTTGTAATATGAATAAATTACAATTATACAAACGCGTTTTTATTTGTATACCATGCCTATTAAAACTCACTAATAAAATTGCATACGAAGTATTTTATAATGCCGCAATCTATTTTCCTATTGCGATTTTTTAAAGTGGCCCCTGGGGTACTTGCAGTTGAATAGCGATTCTAGGTCATTGATTCTATCAATTAGTTTATTTCTATTATGATTCTATCAATTTGATTCTGTAGATATCGAAAAATAAATAGCACTGTGTTAATTTAAAAGTGCAGAAACGTTGTTTTTCTAGCAACTCTTATTTTCACTTCAATTATTTCTTGATCAGTAATGTATGAATTACCTAAGTAATTTCAGGAATGAAATATTTCTTTCACTTAAATGGTTTATTCTAGAAAATTCACAGAATTACTCATTTATGCACTTTAGAGGTAATGTATATTAATATTTTGAAATAGTAATAAATCTAATACGTTGAAAGTTAAACGTGATATTAGTTTCAGCACTCGTTTTAGAATGAAAGTTTCATCAAATTTAAAATATTATAAACACACAGGAAAACAAACGCAAAATGAATCTTTGTAATGTCCGATTGTTGACGATTAACAAGGTGCTCCGATTACGCGTTAGAGTTGTAAATTCCAAGAAGAGAATTGCACAACCAAATTACTTACATAGGTATCTGAATAATGATCTGCAGTCGAATAAGTGGTTTCCACTTCTGCACGTTCAGATGAGATGCAATCGCGCTTGAACGAATAGAAATTATGTTCAAGCTTATATTTGCTTTCCCATGAATTTTTTTCATTATTTGAAACTCCTTTACATTTTATAATTTTCAATTGAATACCTCAGAAATAAAAAAGCAGTATTTTTAAGTACCCGTGGCATCATATTTCTTTCTATCTTTTGTATTTTAGAAATTTATAAAATCTTCTCGATTCTAATTCATATGAAATTATTAACAAATGAATGATTATTCGATTAAATGTTTAATCAGCCTATCGTGAGAAAGTTCTGAAGGCATTCATTCTTCATCACTCTATGTGGCCAAAAGTCACATATTATTGTTCCTTCAATGAAGTGGATGATGTACAAGCGCCTTATTTCAATAAAAGCAACTGTTTTCAGGAAATTAAGATAACTATTCAAATATATAACGTAAAACCACATTCCCACATGAAAGTGTCAGTGTTCGGTTTATATGTTGCTCAAGGATCACTTTTTGTATACAACCATTCTATAATACGCATTTCGTATAATGTGATTCATGAAAAGCAGCAACATTTCAAGAAAAGTCTGCAGATTGGAGTCCAGCATTTTAAATACTAATTTCTAGAATTTTTTTCAATCAAATTGACTTTAATACCCTATAATAAGCAAAGATTTTTTGGTTTAAGGACAACTAAAATATCCCTGCGATTTTCTTATTCGTTCCACAAACAAGAACTGAAAAGACAGCTTGGCACTCATATTGCAAAATGCTTTTTTCCAACAAGGGGAGAAACAAAAAAAAAAACAGAAAGGAATGAAAAATAATCAAAAATCTCCGCAAATAGACGTGAATGGAGAACAACAAAACAAATGTCAACTTATCATTGTAGCTAGAACCGAATACAAAACCACCCAATCCAAAGTATTTCATGATAGATAAAACCTCCTCAAGATAAAACACTCATAATCCTCTTAAGATGCCCTCTTGGTTTTTAAAAATTAAAAGTTTATTGTCATTAATATTCTCTAGTCTTTTTTTCAATCAATTACAAATTGCATTAAAAGTCACTTATTTAAAATCCTTTATCTTTAGTTTAATAAAAAATTAACTTGTGTTTGCTTTCCCAATTAAGAATTCATTAAAAAACAATGTATTTCCTATTCAGTCAATCATAGCTAATTCTGTATGACTCAATGCCTCAGAGTTTATGCTTTATATTAACATAAGAGTCTCTTGGAGAAATATTACATTTACACAATTGTAGTCCTACATTTTAAATGGATTATGTTTGGATTATTCCAATTTTATTAAACATTTTAAAACACATATTAACAAGCTTTTGAATATATATCAGATAAAATGCTATTCACTTCTGACAACATCTATTTCATCTTGTTCAATAAAAATAAAAACTTACAATTAAATAAAAATAAGAGAGTTTTTTGATTTCATAATTTATTTAAAATATTCCTTAAATTATAATTTGCAGTACTATACAAATATATATTTGTATGATTCGAATAATGAATGTTGCAAACATATTTTACTATTCCTTTATATATGTGATGAAGTTTCTTAAGATAGCATATTTATTTATGAATGCAACGCCTCCTTTACATTTTTCAATTTATATTTTAAGTTGGACTTACACTTTAATGATTTTTGCGATATTTAAAAACAAAAATCTTCGAAAAAAGCCTTCGAAAATCATAAAACAGCATTCATATTCATTTTTCTTAAGATAGATATATATATTTTTTTCATTAGATAGTTAATTTGTTTTATCATATTAGAAACTGAACCACTGAAATTGAGCATTTTTTTTAACACAAATTGTTTTGGACTCATTTAAAATAGGAAAGAAGTTATTAATATTCAAATAGGAAAAAGTTAAGCAAATAACCATCCAAGATAATTTTAGTTAAAAAAAAAGTAAATTTTTATAAGAAATCACGGTCCGGTCAGAAAAAAAAAACACGGTCCGGTTATTACTTTCCAGGACTAGGAGAACGAAAATCAAGAATATGGCACTTTTTCTTGCGCATGTGCAGTGCAATCAGCGCCATACTGAAGTAAGTGGTTCTCGTTGAAAGGCGCGTAGCTCTAAATAGAGCAAAGAATTAGCATTAAATTTTGCTTCATATTGGGCAAAACAGCTGCGGAACCCTACAAAATGTTAAAACAAGTTTACGGCGAGGAATCCCGCTCCAGAACTTTTGAAAGGTTTCAACGATTTCGGGATGGTCACAAAAGCGTCAAAGAGGATAATTCCACACACAGATCGGCCGCAGTCCGTACGCACGCCAGAAGCAACTGAAAAAGTTCACCATATAGTGAAATGGGATCGTCGATTGACTATTCGAGTACTCGCCAAGGAATTGAACAGGGACAAAGAGACGGATCGGCGAATTTTGACGCAAGATTTATTCCAGAATCATTCCTCACCATTTTAGGAACGAACAAAAGCAATTGAGAATGGACGCATGTAGCGAACTTATCGATAACGCTGATGCTGACCTTGCGTTTCTGGATAGGATGGTCATAGGAGACGAGCCTTGATGTTCTTGATATGACTCTGAAACCAAGCATCAAAGCTCCAAATAACAGTCTCCAAGTTCACCAGATCAGAAAAAATTTCGATTTGAAAAATCCAAAATCAAGATAATGTTAATCGCTTTCTTTGATTGCGACAGACTCATTCATCATGAATTTCTTCCTCCTAACATGACTATCAATGGATAGTTCTACACAAAAGTTCCTTGACCGACTTCGAAAACGAATTCATACAATGAGGTTTCATTTTCAACAAAATGGAAGTTGGCTACTGCTACATGACAGTGCCCGCCCACACACTGCATTGCCTATGAGGTGATTCTTATCCCAGCATGGTGTCATTGAGATACAGCATCCGCCATATTCCCCAGACCTAGCACCCAGACTTTTTCCTATTTCCTAAGCTGAAAAATTCACTGAAGGAAACAAGATTTCGGGATGTCGAACCCATCAAGAAAAGTGTAACGTCACTATTAAAGAGCATTCCAAAAGAGGACATTAAAAGTTCTCTATGAAATTTGTACAGTCGAGCATTACGGCTGATGGGGATTACTTTAAATCATGTTAAATGGCTATGTGTTTAACTTTTTTCTTTTGAGTAATTTATTCCACGAGTCCTGAAATTAATAGCCGAACCTTGTATGTGTGTATGTTTAAAAAACAATTGTGTGTTATTTTTAAATAGTGCAAGATTAATTTTTGAATCTTTAATGCATTTTATTAAAAGTATATTTATCTTAATTAAACAAATGAGATTTTTTTACATTTACATAGCATAACATTCATAAATAATACATATATTATGTTTATATATATTTTCACAACAGTTATAATTACAATAGACATTTCTGTGCTCTCATTAGGATTCAACTTTCAAAGGTTTGGCAGCAGCACATGCTTGGCGTACAGTCATTTCCTAAAATTTAATATTTACATTATTGAATACAATCAAAATAAAGAACATTTTATTAGTAAATTGAACCTAATAAAACAAACAAGAAATAAAAAAGGTAAAAAATTACAAACACAAACATAAACATACACAAACAAACACAAACATAATTTTTATAAATATTTCCATAACAATTACAATTAGATAAAATTAAACAAAATATAATTTAAGAAAGAATGCTTAATGTATTTACTACATTATTATGCATTAGAATGGAAAATGAAATTACTTTTTTACAATTTAGTTTTTCAGTTTTAAATTCAAAGAATGAAATGCTTTATGAATATCTATTTTTTTAAGGTATAGTTAAAAACTAAGTATTCGTTACGACACATAAATATATTTTAGTTCTATAAATATAAACACATTAGTTCTCCTATATGTACAGTGGCACTAAACATTAAAAAAAACTGAACTCACCTTTAAAATAAAAAAAATGGTGTAAAAAAGAAATTAAGAACAGCATAATCAATCACCATAACAAATGTCATTGAAAAATAGTAGTAGAATTATAATGAATGTGCCAATGATTACATTTAAAAGTTATAAAAGGTGTTGAAAATAAAGGTCCATCATTTTAAGCTATGAGTACATATTATAAATGAAATGGCAGATCTAGACTGTATCTAGAAATCTGTTTGAACATATGCCTCAGGATAGACTAATTTCAAGCAGGTGTGTTTCATACACAACAACTTTAAAACCTATTGACAAAAGAAATCCAGAAAATAGGAGGGAAACAACTACCATTCAATGTGATATATATACAAATTAAACATATTTTTAAAATTCATCTACATGTGTGGAAAAATTAGCTTTAGATATTTAATTCACAGAAGCTTAACTTCTCATATTTTGCAATGCAGAGTGTAATAAATCTTGAAAAAAATGTTCATAAAAGATTAAATAATTTGCAAACATTACAGATAGTTTTAATAGATATGCTTCCATGACACAGTTCCACTTTGTATTATTATTGTAAAGTTTCTTAAAAAGCAATGATGGACATCATGCAATCTCATTCTGCATGAGCTTATCCCATATATGTATGAATTGTGTTGGTTAAAAGTTACTATTTCATATAAAGTAAACATGATTCTAAAAATATAAATAAAAGATTAACAAAAATAGCATTTTTTATTCTTTAGTGAGAGATACAACATACTTAAAATGTACAAAAATAGTTTGAATTTGTGGAGACCAATCACTGTATCTTTTGGAATTTACGTGGTATAAGTATTTAAGACAATATATTGTTTTAAAATTTTGGGGTGACGGTAGCTGGTTGGGTGTTAATGTGATCAAATGTATTATGTTTCATGTTGATAATGTAGTCAATCTTTACTCGCCCTTACTATGTTGATTAAAAATCTCTCCAAATGCTTATATGTACACTAATAATTTGAAAATAAGTATAACTCTTTATGTGAACCATTCTCAATATTTTCTTTGGGATTTTTGTACCAGCCATTCTATATGTTAAATGCATACCTTACTAGCATATCACAGGAAAATCTTCACAAGAAGCATATTTCTTAAATAAAAAGAAAGCTCAAACAATATCATAAAATTCATTCCTAAGTGACTGTAACTACAGTCATTGACAGGTTGCAATGAAAATCATTGTAAATCAATAATTACGGGCTCTCTATTTAAAATTCTACATTCTTCATTAGTTAACATAATACAATATGAAATCATTAAAGAATTCAGGGTTTTAATTTTTCTTAATTATTTTTAATTGCTAAATAGGATGGAAACAACATCAACTTACAATTTTTCACAATTGACTTTTATCCATACTAATTTAAGTACAATAATAAGCAGCTTTTACTTTAAAAATAATTTAATATTTCAATTATCAGAATAATTCATTGAAATTATAGAACTTCACTTATACATTCAAAAATATGGCTCATGTATGAAATCATCTTGAAAATTGGTAAAGATATGTAAACATTTTAGTGAGTCTTCTAAAGTTTGAAACATTTTACTTTATACAAATTAAGATATTAATATTAAACAATATGTCAAAAAATTACTATTTAAAACACATTACAGTTATAAGCCTTTCACATAGATATATCATTTGGAAAATACATTAAAAATTAATTTAACACACTATAGAACTTTAATATACATTAATTTCTACAATATTTCAATCACTTAACATCTCATTCAAATTTTTATAAATAAATTATGCACTTTAATTGTAAAATAATTGTATTTATGTTCTAGAAAGAGAAATTGATTAAGAAAAATATATTGCAATACATTCAGATGTTAAAAATATGTTTTACATTTAATATTTCTGAAATATTTTTAAATATCCACTTTAAATATAAACTTTTTTAAAAGATAAAACACTTTACAGTAAAGACATTTAAAATTTTTCAGCATAAAATGTAAAGAAACTTAAGAGTTGTGAAAGTGTAGAAATTAATGTTATAAAAAAAGAACAATATGAAAGTACTACATTAAAACTTACCCAAGTATCTAAGAGAGAAGTAATGGAATACTGCTGAGGCATGGTATTCAGTCGAGTAGATAAAACTTCTTGAATAGTTCTAAGAATTGAAGTGGATTCTGAAAATTATATGAAAAAAATAACATTTAACAATTCACAAACATTTTAAAATTTGTTGCAAATTAATATTTTAATTTGGTTGAAAGAAAGCAAGATTTGTCATAATCTTTTTAAACATCCAGTTCACTTCAGTATACATAAATAGAAATAAATTTTCTGCCTATAAATTAATTTTTGGTTCAAAACACTCAAATTTAGAAGACTGATTTATCTTTATTTAGTATTCCTTTAATAATTAAATTATCTAGAAGTTTATAAAATCTGAAATACTTTATGGATTAAAATAAATTATTAATTAAAAATTTTTTATCATTACCAAGCTTAAGGCTAAATGTAACTTTTTTATATCTTATTTTATTAATATAAAAATGAATTCATTTCATAGTACAACTATTTTTTAAAACATAGCTTGACAGCACTTGTTTTAGTTAACTTTAGTCAACCAAATGTTAAAAATTATATAATATAAATATGCCAGAAAAATTATCAAAAACAAAGAATTAAAAAAGTCTTTATTAAATATCAAAATTATAGTTCTGCCAGGAAAATTATACCCATTGTTGCACAAAAAAGTACTTCTTATTTTAAAGTTTTGCTAATTCAGAATTAAAAAGTTAAAAATTAAAAAGAAAGAAAAGAAAAACTAAAGTATCACTCATATAGGAATAAAAATTGGAAATACTGCAAATATAACATCCAATAAATATTTTCTGAACAATAAGGAATTATTTCACGCATAAGATTTGAATACCAAAGGAAACTAAAATTGGAAAAAATATCAAAAAAACTCAAAAATCATAAATAGGCAGTCCATAGGATGTGTTTAAATTTGATGGGACTGAGTGCTTCTTAAGTGACTGCATTAGGCCAATTGTGAAATTTGGTAGTGGCAGTGTCATGGCATAAAGCTTTTTTTATGTTTGACCAGGATACCTTAATTCCTGTAATTTGATATGTTTTACAGCTCTCCCAATTCTATGGAAGGTAAACCATAAATCTTCAGGAAGGAAACTCTCCAACGACACATTGAGATTTGCACACAAACATGGCTTGATCGAATGGGTGGGTAGAGGGTCCTTCTCAGTTGACAATCCCAGTGAACATGCTGGGAATATATAAGAACGGATATTATGTGGCTCAATAAAACAACCATCCTCACAATCAGCACAATAATCTATTATTTCAGCTATGTTATAACGGCTGATTCCTATGGCCACCTGTTAAGACTGATGTTAAGTCTCCCAGATGTCACAGTTACAGAAGAAGGTATAATATCATATTACTATATACCTCAGCCTTTGAGTGAGTGCCTAAATTCTTTAGCCATTTCAATTTAACTGAATTATTTTAAAAAATTTTATAAAGTAGTAACCAAAAATAAGCAAAAATTTAAAATTGTTTTAAATATATAATGAAGTGAAAATTAAATGTTTCTTTGCAATTTGCTGTTTTACAAAAATGCAAATCATCCAAAAAATTAAAATTAATATCAAGTAAATATACAAAAATGGCTTTAAAACTTTTTGAACATGGAAATGAAATCTAAAAGTATATATAAACCTTGCTTTAACTTCTACTCAAAATTCAAATGAAAATAATGAAGATGAAAGATGATATGAAAAAAGATGATGGAAAATTAAAATAAATATGCTGGCTGAGTAAGCTATTGTTGGTTTTTATGGTTAAGAGATATGTAAATTATATAATAATTAATCACTCATACGACGGACCAGTGTCTTTTTAAATTATTTATTACAGACACAGACAAATATAACAAAGGAGATGGGAATTAATTCCCGCTCGAGAAACATAACCGTTCAATTTAAAAAACTACATCTGCTTTATTCCAAACAATATCACGTGACGTGCGCGCATGCGCGAAAATGCCGCACGTTATTGCAATGTGAAACATTCAATATTTTTACACAAGTAAATAACAGTTAAATATCAATTTTACAAACATAAATTACAATAATTTTACATAATGTGAACTAGTTAATAACATTACACAAATACTTGAAATGTGCAGTACATAAAGTAAAAAATCAGCAATACAAGAGAGAAGGATAGTGATAAATTTATTAAATTTATCTTTTTGAATAAAACATTAAAAACTTTTTCTCATTTTTCTAAAGGCAATACACATAATTTGGATATTGATCTTTTAAATATGCCAGATTTTGTTCTGACATCCACGACACGAATATTGTTATCTTTACCAGGATATGTTTTAATAATGCGACCTAAAATCTATTTAGAAGTAGGTATATTTTCCTCCCTTAAGATTACCATATCACCAATTTTTACATTTTGTTTGGAAAACATCCACTTAGTACGTTGTTGTAAGGTGCTTAAATAAGTTTTATGCCAATTTTTCCAAATTAATTGTACTGCCTTTCCAGTTCTTTGCCATAAGTTTAATCTGTTTTCACAGATATTTACCAAGGCAATTGAAGTAAGAGATCTTCCTATTATAAAATGTCCAGGAGTCAAGATGTTTAAATCCTCTATATCTGAAGAGAGAGGGGTCAAGGGACGTGAGTTGAGCATTCCCTCAACCTGACAGTCAAAAATTCCTCATACGTAAAATTAGAGTTGCTCACAACACGTTTAAGATAATATTTGTTAGACTTCACTCCCGCTTCCCACAAGCCGCCAAAATTTGGGAGCCTAGGAGTAAACAATTTTCATTCCATGCTCTCTTCCGATAAAAATTTAGCTAAAGTTTCTTGTTTAAGGATTCTGTTATGAAGTTCTCTTAGTTCTTTATTTGCGCCAATGAAGTTAGTCGCATTATCTGAAAAGATTTTTGAAATTTTTCCTCATCTTGCTATAAAGTATTTAAGGGTTGCAATCATTGAATCTGAAGTAAGGTCTGATACAATTTCCAAATGGGTTGCTTTAGTTACTAGACAAACAAATATACAGACATAAATTTTAGTTAAGAACACTTTCTTTGGTTTTTGTTTTTAATAAAAAAGGGACCACATAGATCTATAACTACAGAGTTAAATGTAAAATCTGGATTAATTTTTTCCTTTGGAAAGTCACCAATTTTTTAATTACATATTTGAGGATTTGCTTTAAAACATGTGAGACAATCATGTGTTAGTTTTCTACACAAATTTCGACCCTTTAAAGGCCAATATTTTTGCCTCAGTTGAAACAACAAAGTTTGAGGTTCAGAATGCAAATATTTTTCATGATAGTATTGAATTATCAATTTTGTTAATTTATAGTTAGAGGGCAATAAGATTGGATGTTTATTACAATAACTTAATGAGGAATTAGTTAACCTCCCTCCAACTTGAATTATACCTTGTCGATCTGGAAAAGGGGATAAACTTTTAATCTTACGTGATGTAGAAACAGTTGCATTTTTGAGAAGGCATTTAAAATCATTTTTAAGTTCAGTTCTTTGAGATTTTTTGATTAAGAACATCTGTGCATGCCTTAATTCGCCAGAGGTTAGAGGTCCCACTACTTTATTCTTAGGATACTTGCGGTTGTTGAAGAACCTGAAAAGATAACTTAAAACATGAACAATTTTTAAATACTTATTACTAATTTGTAATAGTGTTTCCAATAAGCTGGAAGAGTTAGAAATAGATAGAGTTATTTTTGAGTCACTAGATTATTCTGTCTGTTGCACATAGTCTTTTTTCATTTCACATATATATTCTTCCTCTAGAACTACAAGATTCTCTTCTATAAAGGGTAGATTGGCAACTGACAGGAAGGTTGGTCCAGTCCACCAGAACAAACAGTCAACTAGAACATCAATATTGGCTCCTCTTGATATAACATCAGCGGAAATATTTTCCTTTCCTGGGCAGTAGAACCAGGATTTGATTTCAGTCAAAGATTTTATCTTCTTTATTCGATTTGCAACAAACTGTTTCCAGCGATTAGTGGAACCTTTGATCCAATACAATGTTATTTTAGAATCAGTCCAGTAATAAAGTTTTGGATGAAACTTTACGGTCTATTATTTTTTGACCACATTCGTTAATCGAGACGCCAACAAAGCTCCGAGAAGTTCGAGATAAGGCATGAAATTTTCTTTAGAGGAGTAACTCAACTCTTTGATGCTATTAGATTCACTTGAATTTCATTTCCCTTTATTACTCGCAAATAGGTAGCAGCACCATATGTCTTTTTGCTGACATCACAGGAAGTGTGTATTTCAATCACAGTTGAATATGTAATACAGGGTATAGTTAATCTTAGATTCTTTAATTGTGCCAAGTTTGGGTGAGGCGTAACTCTGGATTTGTACAAAGTCTTTTTTGCAAACCTTGCAAACGTATTTTTGCAACGATAAAATTGTCTATAAATTTTAAATCTTTCCAGTCCCTTTTCCAAGGTAATTCAACTTGGTAACTGCTATTTTGAAAGGTAGTTGTTTCTTCAAATATCTCGATAGCTTTATCACCTTCTGAAAGTTTGGGGTCTTTGTGTTTTATTCTAATAGATTCGAGCTCCCAAAATTGTTTCAAAGTCCTTGACAAGACAACACAATACCTTATTAGAAAATTGGATATTGTTTAGCGTAGCAGTGGCTATCCAACCAAAAACAGAATCACACATCAGAAGCTTATCATTAAAATTAAATGCATTGTGCTTTAGAATTTTAAAAAATAATTCAGCACCAATCAGTCCATGTATTTTTCCTGGTTTGTAAAAGGTTGGGTCAGCAAGCTCAATAAAGTTAGGCAAAGTGATTGAGGAAATATCCAAACAATCTGGTTGTTTTGATATTTCCTCAATCTAACGAGCTGTTGTTAAATCTGTAATTTTTGGAACAATAAAAAAGTCTGCATTTTCTCCAAAACTTTCTTCGGAATTTGAAATAACTGTATTTATCTTTGATTTTATATTGTAAGATAACCCATTTAATCCAGAAACAGGGGCATTAATTATTTTTCTTTTAATTCCCAGCATATCAGCCCATTCATTTGTCAAACAATTAATATTCGAGGCTGAATCCAATATGTATCGTATTTTAATTTTCTTTTTAAATATATCTTCAAATAAAATATAGACAGCAAAACAAAATTGTTTTTCTCAGATGTATAACTCAAAGACTGAAAGGAAGAAACAGTCTCATTTTTATTTATTATATTATTCTTAGGCGCCAATAATTCACTTCCACTTGAGCAAAAGAAGTACCACCTGCCTTTATTTGAATGTCAAACCATCAGCGCCGCCATCTTTGGCGACACTTTTTTCGCGATGAAGCAATGAATGATGACGTTTAGAAGACATTAAAGAATGGCAAGAACTAGGTTTACAATTTTTACGAAGCCAATTCGTGCAAAGATTTTTCTCTTTTGCTATTTCGTATCTTTTGTTAACATCTAATTTTTGAAATTTATTCAAAGAATGATCATGATTACATAATGCACAACCATATTTCGATTTGGGTTTATCGTCAGCGTTAATCATCAAAGATTTAGTTTTATTAGATGGGAGTGAGAACTTGTTCATGTTTTTCAGGAGAGGATTGAGATTTACGCTCTCTAGAATTGAGCATCTTTTTTCTAAGAATGAAATTAATGTTCCATATTCAGGAACTTGAATGGATTTTAATGTATCGCTGATGTTCGGTAAATCGTAGTATTGCTCACGAAAATGATCAATGCGATTTTGCAGTGTTCCAACTTTTTTAGATTTAATTTCCGATTCCACTGTTGTACCAGATAAATCCGTTTCAGAAAATTCTTTCACAAAATTTTCGAGTTTCGTTATTGAGGTTTCGATAACTCATTTCAATCGATTTAGTTTATCCATAATCGTTTCTTAGTTTCTCAGTAATTTAGTTATCCATAAATCGTTGGTACGACTGCGGACTCAGAGGTCCACTATGTTGGTTTTTATGGTTAAGAGATGTGTAGATTATATAATAATTAATCACTCATACGACGGACCAGTGTCTTTTTAAATTATTTATTACAGACACAGACAAATATAACAAAGGAGATGGGAATTAATTCCCGCTCGAGAAACACAACCGTTCTCCTCAAATTCCAAACTACATCTGCTTTGTTCCAAACAGTATCACGTGACGCGCTCGAACAGTTATATATATAAATATATAAATATGTATATATATATATATATATATATATATATATATATATATATATATATATATATATATATATATATATATATATATATATATATAAGAACCGTTTAATACTTAAAGTAAAAAACGATATACACAATATTTAAAATACAATGAAAATAACTAATAAAACTTCTTTCACAAGGACTAAATAAACGGAATCTTATTCTTGCTGAGTTCAAATATGTATTCAAATTCTCTCCACACAAGGCAGGGTTTTCTTGTGACACACTTTTAAAGTTCTAAAAGAATTGATACTTAGGACACTTTATGATAAAAATTCAATTAATTTTGACTTATTTAAAAATAATAAATGATTAAGATCTTGTTGAGATAAAAAGCGAGGTTTTGATAAACTACTTGCTTCAAAGAAAGGGTCACTTATCTCCTTTCCATCAGAGCGATCTTTGGCAGGGGTCAGAAATATCACTTTTGGCCATCAACTGAAGCAATTCATAACATTTTTTCACAAATGGTGTGTAAAATCTTTTTTATGCTTGAATAGCAGAAGTTGATTGGTAGGTTTAAACACTTTTATGGTATAATGAAAAATTTATAAAACTTGAAACAAATAAAACCAAGCAGAAATCAAAATCGCAACCATCACATGTGTTGCCAGGCTCAATACTACAGAAGATATTAACACATTTTTAGAACGATTTCGGGGACGTTTAATTAAAGTTTAAAATGTAAAGATTATCTTTTAAAAAGTTCGATCTGATCCTCTTATCTGGACTATAAGTTTGCATTGTGATTTCCATGACAGAAGAGCTTTTCGTAAATTTCCAGGGACATTGCTTTCCATTCCTCTTCCACTACTTTCCAGAGTTCATATATCGTGGTGGGTTGGCGTTTAGAAAGACCTCTTTTTAACATAATAGGGCTAATAGTCTATAGGTGAAACGTCAGGGGATTTTGCAGGAATATGTTGAAGAGGTATATATGCAGTATCTGTATTAGTCTTCATTTTTTCAATGAATGCAGTGGTAGTTTTCGAAGTATGACTTGTAGCTTTGTATTGATGAAGTTTCACTCTTTGAAAGTCATTGAGATAAAGAAGTGGAATTTCTTCTGTAAATATTGGACATAAAACTTTCTCCTGATAATATGATGAGTTGATTCTAACATTTTTTCCACTCTTCTTATTTTTAATTTCCCATTGTAGGAGAAACCTGCGACTATCATAAACCCCTTACTGAAACTTTCTTTACATTGAAAACAGGTTTGTACATTTTTTCTTCTCATTTTCTATAGTAAATAGACCATTTTTTGTTGCAGTCATTTAGGTAAACCTTCATCAAGAGTCACAATGTATTTCCATTTATCTCCTGCTAAATGGTTTTCATACAGGATACAACAAAATGTTTTGCGTTGAGCCACATGTTTCTGCAAAAACTGGTGAACATTGTTTTTTTAGCTTTTTTAAATTGTAAATCTTTGTTTAATTTTTTATTTATTGTTGCTACAGATGTATCTAAAGACTTTGCCATTAATTTCCGTGTTGGCGGATTTTTTCTTGTTACCACCAATTTCAATTTAGAAACATTTGAAACAGTACGTACCTTTTTCGGATATTTGTTTGGAGTTTTCTTTCCATGTAGAAAAAATGATTGACAGTCTTTACCAGTCCGATTAATAATGTTGCTTATTTTGCACTTAAATTTTAATACCATGCATTTCACAACGTTTTTGAACTCTTCAGAAAACACAAAAACATATCCTTCAATCAACAGCTTGTTTACTTGCACATTTTGAAATAAGAATAAATTTAAAGCAGCAGACAATATTTCTCATTTCAAATAATTAGCTGTTGCCAAAAAATTTTTTTCTAAAATATTTACATTTTTTAAAATTTTTCATCGAAATCATTTTAAAAATGTGTTAATACCCTCTGTATTTCAATATTTAATACTCACATTTGCTTACTAAAACAAGGTAATGCCTAATATGTTAAAACAGGAATATGTCTAAACATGAATTACTAGAGTCAAATTATTCTGGATAAATTAACCTTTAATTTGCAAAAATCAAAGAAAAATGCAAATAATATTAAAAAAAAAGCCTGATGAAATAAGTTTGATTACATATTTGGATTCAGAATATATAAAATTGCATTACAATTCCAATTTAGTTCTCTTGTGAAAATAATTATGTTCACTAGTGTTATTTACTAATTTTCAAATAATAACAAAACATAGTATTTTTACCATATTCATCTTTAGTAGTGAAAACCAAAGGCGGGTAATCTGGATAGTTGTTTGGTACACAAATACTAATCGAAGGAACACATGGAAGATTTTTGTCATCTAAAATAAACATTTTAATTATTGTGATAATAACAATTATAATTTCAAACATTAATGCATAATTTTATAAATATTAAAATTAGCAAAGAAATTTTAATTTGACTGTCCATTTAATAACACACTAGGGACTGATTGATAAAGGGTTTACAGTATGTCAAACAAATTATTCACTAATTAAAAGTGAAAATAAGCTACATCACAATATAGTTAAGTATGTTATTCAAATATAACAGTAATATTTATATTAAATACACTCTTCATTTTTATTTAGATATTTACATGCATTTAAGCAACTAGAGTTCCTATATTTATACTATAATTTATAGTATAAATATAACTATATATTTATATTAGAATTTAATGTTAATAAAATAATTTATATTATATAATAAAATTAATTCCACACAATAATGCATTTCTAGACTTGGGACCCTCAGACATTCAAATTTTCATCAATTATTTAAGAACCATTTTCTAAGAATGCTTCAGTTGGCAGTGTCTCAACATGCAGTCCTAGCTAAGCTATCCAAAAAGTATCATTCGTTCATTCTAACTGAATAATCACAGTTTGGTATATGATGCATTGAATGAACACACACACACACACACACACACACACACACATACACACACACATACACACACACACACACACACACACACACACACACACATATATATATATATATATATATATATATATATATAAACAGCTAAACAAGGTATATTAAAAAATTTTCATCGAAAATGGTCTCCAGTGTTAACTGATTTTACAATCCATATAAATTTTATTCCATCTTACTCTATTTATTGCTTATTTTAATATAATTGGAAATATAAGATTACGAATTAACCTTTAATATTAAATAAATTTTTATTTCTGTTTAATAATGTTTATTTCAGTATAGAATAAAACTAATGAGATCACTTAATAAGAGATCTTTTCTATAAATAAATAGCAAAATTTTTTGATACTAAAATGATACCATACCTTGATTCATTATTAGCTTTGTTAAGTTATGTAAATCAATTGGAGATAGTTCTATTTAAATTCTTATCTTTCCCTTAGAAAAATTGATATGATTTATGGAGGTATTTTAATGCACAATTATTTTGCTTCGGTTCTAAAGTGAAAATTTACTGAGGATTTAAATTATTTTAGTTTTATTTCTATAGTATAAGGAAAGTTCTTGGGTGTTTTAAGGTTTCAATAGAAATAAAATAGCTAATATGTTAAGACTTTTAATTTTTTCTTCTATATGTAGTCAACGTAAAAATTAATGAACAAATTGTAATTTTCAGAGATTGATAATATAGTTTCTATTTAATGAAACAAACAAAACCATGCCATCATTATAGTAATTTCTAGAGAACTTTAAAATTAGAATACATCCTAATATAACACTTTAATTTTTCATAACATTGACATATTCAATAGAATTAATCATCTTTCTCTAAATAATAAAGAAATTCAAGCGTATGAGTATTACTTAAGGAGGATGAATGTGAAATTCCTGTTCCTTATATATTGAATATTTTTCTATTGTAGTTTTAATATCTGGGTTACATTTAGAATAGTTGGTGTAAGTTTGGTTAGACATTTCTGAGAATTTTCCCAGTAAATAATAACCAAGACTTTTTTTTATCAATATATTTCCAGTTTATTTAAAAAATATCAATAAAATGAAAAAAAATGAAATTTTTTTACGCTGCATAATTTATTCTAAAAATTTCCTAATTTTTATTTAAAAATAATTTTTTAAGAAATAAATATTTTTTTATTTATTATTATTTTATGAGTTACACTTGCAACATTGAAAGATGTTATTTATAAAAATGAACATACCATTTCACATTTTACAAATATTTTAAGAAACTGATTTAATGAATTTGAATCGATGAAGTAAAATCTGTAGGAGTACTTGTGAGGACTTGAATTATTCATTTTTAAATAATATTGCATTTAAGAATTTCCTGCACCATACATTTATATTATGTTAATATACATGCAATATAGAATATAATTTCTAACCTTTCCTTGTAACATTATAAAATCTGTTATAAAAAATGCATAACAGCCAATTTTACGCGTTGAGTGATATCAGTGACTGTAATGCCCAAATATCAGACTTCCTAGTATCAGATTCCAGGAGTTTTCAAAGAAACACCAGAAGGTATTTACTTTCATGTTGAATATTATTTTATTTTACCAATTATTATCAACCAAATATACATATAATTATGCATATGCAATATTTTTCAATTATATTTGTTAATAATACAAATAAATTATACAAAAATTAAGGAAAATATTTTTTTATTTAAGTTAGAATTATATTTAATGATTATTTCAAAAGCCTTCAATGAATTTAAAGCTATAACAGAATTGTTTTTTTATTTAATAATCAATATCCTTTACATTATATAATTATACATTGTATAAAATAATGGGTAATTTTAGAATTTTAAACATCTTCATTAGATTTCTATTCTATTAATTTTTAAATATTTCAAGATGTGTAAAACAATCTATTTTCAAATAAATATACTTATTCAAAATAAAATAAATACAACTATCAGATATAAGTTTCTAAGATGTCACTTTTTCAATAATTATTATTTAAAAATATAAATAAAATACAATTTTACATCCATATTCTAGACTTCTCTATTTCTTTAATTATTCAGCATATTTCCACATTTCTTGGTTACATACATGTTAATGCTATTAGAAAATACTAATTTTCCATATCTAAAACTTTTAATTCCTTATTAATAGTTAGTGATAACTGTTGCTTCTTTGAAGCACCAATGGGACACGTATTTGATTTTGCAGTTAATGTTCATTTACCAGATCTTCCATCAGCAATTCCTATTATGGATTCTTCAAGTTCATTTACATCATCTTCTAACTTCATTTTGATTCTCAGTTCATGAATTTAATCCAGAAGTGCTTTTTGCTTTCACTCTGCTATCAGTTACTTTTTTGTTGTTTTATTTCATCTAAAAATAATTTGCACTTTTGCCTGCCACCAGCAGCAAAACCTATGAGCAATAAGTCTTTGCTAATTATTGTATTGTTGACCCCTATGTTTCGGAAGTGATCACCAATCATACTATCCCACAAAAATGATTGATTATTTAAGTTTTCTATCATCAAATTTTTATTCACAGATGCTAGACCATGAGAGAGCAAGAGAGACCATGAGAAAAGCAAATTAACTATTTTCTATAAGTGACAATAATTTTGTCGATATGAGAGCAAGTTAAAATAAAAAATATCAATTCTATCCAAGATCAAATTTTTCATTAATGCAAGCTTGAAATCTTATAGTTGATTGCTATCTTTCTTTTTTTCAGAACCAAGCAAAAGACTTTTTTTATGGCTTTTCCAGAGTCCACTGGTCATTGGAAAGACAATTCCCACCAGGCATATTAAATAAGTTATTTCAATTTTTATTTCATTGATAAACAAATTCATCTCTTTTCACTGAAATGACATGCAATTTTCCCAAAGGAAGATATAGAATGCATATTCTAAGTAAAAAATTTTATTTTTAAATACTTATATTCAGTAAATTTTATACAATATAAAAGACAGAAACTAACAGAAAAAGAATAAATTAAAATTTTCCCCTAGATATCACCACATGACCATCAGTGATTATTCTTCCCTTCACTCCACACACATGAACATAAATACTATATCTGGTTCTGTCTGGACTGGATTATCATGAAACAACTGGCTGAACTAAATCTTAAATTCAGTCAACAGATTTGAATTACAATATAATCTAATATCGATAGAAAAAAAATGATATTTTTTAACAAAAAATAAATAAATAAAGGTAAATGAAAAATCAACAAGTAATTTGCGATTTTTAAGGAGTCAAGTTGAAATTTCAGGAGTTGTACGAACACTGCTAAATGCAAAAAATTGTACCAAATGATACATATGATAGGGATAAAACTTGAGCTTTTATATCAATTCACTTTTGCACAAGGAATGAAATCAAAATAATTCACTCTAACAATCTTTATTGTTACAGGAGCTGCTTTGCAGTGAATAAAAATTAAATTAGGAATTATGAAATCTATGTTTAAGCGTTATAGATGAATATATAAATAAATATCATATTGTTACAGATCTTAAATGATAGACAAAGAACCAAGTATTAGAATTATTACTGAATTCTTATATTGGAATACTGATATCGCAACCTCAATATTTGTGCACTGCATTTGAATATTCACATAATAAACTGGTACAAACAATCAAGATCACAATTTAAGCCAACATTCTAGTGCCTCATCTACTTGAATTGAGAATATACTTTTTTATTCTCTCTATCACTATTTTCTCAATAAAATATATTGTGAATTCTTGACACAATATTGTTTAAAAGAGGAATAAAACTAATTTTTTGTATGTATTTTTGATCAAACATAAGGCTAATAGCATCTTTTTCATACAAGGTAAAATAACTAAAACCAAATTTGATGATCTAGTTACTAATATGATTACTTTCATCTACATAATGTAATTTTGCTCTTTTAAATGTTTAAAAAGTATCAATCCCTTTTATGCAATCTGTATATTTTATATGTAGATGTAACACAAGACTTCAAGGAACTATTTGAAAAAAATATTTCATGCATTACACACATGGCCTTCTCCAATACACAAAAATCCATATTTTATATAGTCATCACAATAGTTTCTCTTAACACTTGCTTGAAGCAATGAAGAGTACACAATTTCAACATTTTGCACAGGATTTCCAGACTTGTCACTTGTAAAACTCTGAAATGCATCCCTGTTTGTGTTTTGATTGGGATTTTTAAATTCTTAACCCTGCTCCAGTATTTATTATAAAAAGTTATCAATACAGGAATCAATGAATTTTGATAAACATAGACAATACAATCACAAGCAATATAACTTGGCATTTGTTAGCCTTATGGTGAAGGGATAATTAATGGCTAACTTTAAAAATACATTAAAAAAATATTGACATTGAATGCTGGATATCCAATTATCGACTGCCTTGTGTTATGTTAAAAACTTTATGGTATAATATTATGAATAGTAATTTTTATGAATTACAGGAAATATGTTCCTATGAGATTTTTATGATTTTATCTTTTATGGTCGTCATAATTGATTATTTTTCGCATACCAACTAACAACTCACTTTACACTGGTATATAAGCCACAGGTTAGGAAACACTGATTTTTAACAACTGGTTTTCATTTTATTACATAATACAGTTCGCATTTATATCCTTAAATGAATAAACTAAATATATTACAACCTGGAACCAGGGGGTACGTGTACCTTCCTGGGGCTTGAGCAGCCACAAGGCGCGTCAGCAGGTAGTGGATCACCAAATGTCCTGTAGGAATGACAGGATAGCCTTGAATATAGAATCAGAGGTCGCGAACCAGCTCCCGTAAACCCTGGTGTTATGCGATCCGTGCCTAGGGCTGATTGACAACGCGGTATTGGTGTCTTAACGGAGCCTCTAGTTGCCTGGCGAACTTCTAGAGTAATTTGCCTTGCCCAGTAACTCAGGCAATGCTGGGTGGACTTATATAACCTGAGCTTTTTAATTGTTATCTTGTGGCTAAAAAGATACAGGTAATAACAAACCTTTCTGCATTTGCAGGTGAAGCCTCTGAAGTAGACCTTGCTGAAAAAGACAAGGGAACTCAGAGGCAATCTTGTAAAGGGGCAGCAATGAATCTTTCACTTGAGGTAGAAATGACCTCCAAACCATCTTCTTCTGGTGAAAGTCAGGAAGCTATCCCTAGCATGAATGACTCTCTGACCAGATGGGACTGTTTCAGCAAGACCCTATCTACTGGAAATGTCATACGCAAGAGGAAATGGCAGAGCATATCATGTACGAATGTGAGGCTCTTGCCCTCCTTAGATTAACTTCTTTAGGCATCATCCATACTAGAGAATTACACCTAGACTCCATTAAAGGGTTATCGGACTTTATTAATAAAGTGGGTGACCCGAGCAACTGGAACTAGGAAACATTGGGTTTGGAGTTAATGGTACAAAATGCTGATAAAAGCAGAGGTGCCCAATGACATACAAACCCAATTCTAAGAAGAAGAAGAAATATATTACAAAGCATGCCTATTTTATTAAGGAAATGGAATGGATTCAGTACACCCTAATGAAATGATGCTTTGATCACAGGCATTATTGTAAAACATACAACATATTGGTATCGAGCATATTTTTTTACAGATAATGAGTCATATTTATGTCACAAAGGAAATAACAGAAAAACTCCCTAATGCACAAACTTATCAACATAATTATCATTTTAAGATTACTGAACACTAATATACATGAAAAGTTATTTCACCTTGAATAAGGGAATGTTTCAGTTCTAGACAATCATCAATTACACATCTATCTCAATTTGGTTTAAGCTTATGTTGAAACCAATAAAAATTTAAATTTCTAGTTTTGAAGAAGTATTACAATTATCAATAAGCTGTTTAAAAAGTTTTTAAAGATATATAAAGCTAAAATGCTCAAATAATTAGGATTTTGTTATTTATATAGTTAAATACTTGGCACTAGATATCACATAATAATAATAAAAACTTAAATTACTGAAACTTCAAAAATAACTTTAATAAATTATTCTTGAAGAATAATTTATTAAAATTATTCTTCATGAATAATTTTAATATAAATTATTCTTAAATTTTTGGTAATTTACTTGGTATCTTAAAAACTGGAAACTTAATAATTAAATGATATATTCAAATGAATAGCTAATTAACCATGTATTAATGTAAGTACATAACAAAAACATACCTAATTGGCAGATTAAACTCACAGTTCTTGCTCCTAAATGTTGCACTTTATCTATCTGAACTTTAAATTTTTGATCAAGGCGAGCAATTTCTCCTTGTAAAACATCAAACATCTCAACTACATCATCATTAATTCTTATACGTTTAAGTGGTGGTGAATGTACTCTGAAACAGATTAAAAATTATGAAAGAGTAAGAACTCCAGAAAAGTATTTTAAAGCACTTGAGAACTCTATCATATAAAATAATTGTTTTACCTAACACTAGGTGCAAAGAGTGCAGTAATGGGATGACTTTTCCAGAATGCGATTAAACATTGGAGACTTACTGATATTAACAAGAGCATCTATAAGGGGTTGACAGATATTTTGCTCTTGAGATTTCATCGGCATTGTTGGAGGAGGACCAGCATCCATCTGTAAAAAAGACTAAAAAAAAAGTCATATAAAGTTTATTTTTGCTTCACAAAAAAATTATAATAATAATAGTAATAATAACTGCAAAAGGAAGTTTCATGTATAAATATAGTTTAAAATATCTATGTTAAAATAATATGATAGCTATATTTTCTCACTTTAATGAACTGCAATATTATAAACACACATTTTTAATTCAACTGAAATTCTTAAATGAAAATAAAATCATATTAATATTTCTTTCATTTTATATTTCAATATATATATTCAATAAAATAATTAATAAATGTAAGAATCTAATAGTATAGGAAGAGAAACCTTTCCATAATAAACCGTCTTTTCAGATATAAATTTACAAAAGTGATACCAGAAACTGAATTTTAAAAGTTGAATGGCAATACAAAATATGTATAGCAAAATTTTTTGATTTTAGAAACCTTCAAACAACCCTTTTTATCTTCCTTTTAGATTAGCCACTAACCTATTTTGAATATAATTCCTTAATGAATAGATGACAATTTTAAGGTATTTTAATATTTACACTGCAAATTGCCTTCAAAAAAAGGTATATTTACATACACACAAAATAAATATAAAAGTTGAAATGTACCGGATTCATCTTCTCCAGAACTTGCTCACATTTCAAAAGGACTTCCATGGAACATCTAACAAGAAAAATATAAAAATTCTATACCTATTTGTTAATGACTATATCTTTCATAGATAAAGATTTTTATAACATAAGCAAAATATGAATAACAATACTGAATCATTTACGACATCTAATATATGCATGATATTGTTTAGTAATATTTAATTCAAATTAACAATATTGTAATTGATATAATAAAATAATAAGCCTTATTTAATAACACAGATTTTAACAAAATAAGAATGTGAAAATTCAAAATACACGATAAAATTACTGAATATATATATAAAATTTCCCACATCAATTTTTAAACTTAAATTACTTAACATGACACAGTTGAAAGCCACAGCAAAAATTTAAATGATGATTAAAATAAAAAGCAACTTTAAAGTATTGAAAGCCTGGCATATGGCATAAAAAATAAATACTGACTGTCTGAGACACATATGAATTGTTCAGAGTTCAAAATATTTATGCTTAAAAAAATTGGGGTGATCATTTTTTAAAAAAAAAATTATATATATATATACATACATATATATATATATATATATATATATATATATATATATATATATATATATATATATATATATATATATATATATAGTGATATACATATATTATCAAAGGGTGCAAGGTTTATTACAGCAAAACAATCTTTTACAATAAAAAAAAGTATTCATGGCATCAAAATTTAAAAGATTTAAAAAAATAGACTTATTTACTTTCGTTTCTGAATTATTTATATAATAAAGCAATACTTTAGACTGTACCAACTAGTTAATAGCTAGTCTTAGCATCATCAAATGTTTCGTGATTTTGAACTCTGTGACAGAGGGATAAGATCAAAAATAATAGAATTGTACTCTTTCATTATACCAAGACACATGACTACAAAATATTTAATAAGGTTGAATTCTATCAATACACTAATTTCTTATAGTTACCAATGATCAAATAAGAGTCTTCCCTCTACGAATTAAATATTAGAAATCCAAGCACAATAGAAGAAATAAACAGTCAATTTGTTAAGGAAAAATTGCAAACGGCAATACTTGAGTTAAATGCTCGATTTGACAATTAATATCAAGTCATTTTGACACAAAAATTAATTATCAATGATTAAAATATTTTCAAATTTATTTCTGCATATGAATTAAATAATATAAGTGAATTAAATATTTTGCTTAACACACAATCAATCTAAAATTGATAAACATATTAAAGATGATTATTGAAAAATGCTTTCTACTTTATTTATAATAATTAAAATTTAAAAAAAACTAAGTGCATTTTTTATAAATAAATTAGCAAATAGTGCTATAATAAAGGAAAGTAATAAATGAAACTTAATAGTGCTGCATTTAATAAGTTTACATAAACAGTAATAAACAAATTTCAATAGCAAAGAAGAAATGGCAGAATAAAAGAAATAGAAAACAAATTTAGATTGCAATAAAACCTTCCATGTTCCAGAACAAGCACAAATGATACACTCAATCACATTTGAATCACAATAAAATTACATTTTGACTATTTTAACTTAGGCTTGAAAATAATACCAATAAACTTTCACATTGTTTCAATGAAATATTTTTAATCTACAACACTTAAATTACAAAATATAAGTTTAATATGAATAATTACCTTTTGTTTGGATCAGTCAATATATCATATAAGCTTTTCATTCGGCTCAAATCTTTTTTTTTTTATCTGAAAGATAAATTTAAAGTTTTAATATAAAAAATTGATATTTTTTATTTTTTACAAGAATAAGTAAAGGGAGATTACAATCAAGTACATTATTTTTATTCAAACAATAACTCAATATTCTTGTCTAATATATTATAATCAAATGTTATCAAAAGGAAAAATAGATAATTATCAGAAATATTTTGAAACATTGCTGCACATAAATAAAGGATTAAATCAAAATTTCTTTCGCAAAGTAATTCACAGTTAGAAATTATGACGAATATTTTGAAATAAAATAAAGATTACAAAAAGAGTATGAAGAAATTGTTTTAAAATTAAATGTGAATCTTTGTCAATTTATTGCATAAAAGTTTCCTCAGATTTGTTGAGAAAGTTTAACAGTTTGCTAGTAACTTTATTCATGGAAATTTAATAGCACAAAGGAAAAATTATAATTGAATCTGGATACTGATAAAAATAAATTGCATGTATCTTTTCAGAACTAAGCAATGTTAAATAGTTTTATGTTTGAAAGTATTATTATTTAAGAATATATTATTTAGAAGATAAAGTTTTAACTGAAATGAATGTTATAACCAATGCTTGAAATCTAAGATGAAACATATAACAATATGTGCACTCACATCACTAATATTAAATAATAAATTATTATTTATTAAAAGTGCAACTTTTTGTGTATTTTATCACAAATTAAATTAAATTTTGTAGTAAAACTATGTTCCAACCCAATGCAGAATATAATAAAATTTCTCTTTTGTGTATACCTAAGCATGATATTCATGATTACACAGATCTCTATCATCTCTTTGGTGTTTACCTAAGCATTTATATACCTGAGGATGAGATTAAATTTAAAGTAAGCAAATTAAAAAAGAAATTAAATTAATCTCACCAGAAAAAGAAAAGCTTTTATTTATTATGTTTTCACATTCTTCAAAATTTAAATTTTTCTGTATTATTTAAACTCATTTGGTTAAACAGATCACTATCATCAATCACAGGTAATTCATTTAGAGAAATTTAATTTTACTCTAAAATGAAACAACATAGCAAAATGATTAATAACATCTTTAAAGCTCAAAATGCAATTAATTATCAATCAAAATAATAATTAGCTATTAAAATCATTAAGTTAAAATTAGAACTGAAAATAGTGAACCGAGTTGTGAAGGAAGGAGATGAGAAACTTGCATTCAAACCAGTTAAATCATATGAAAATTAGTTAAAAATGAACTGTATAGTAAATAACATGTTCTTTTAACAATAAAATAATAAAATGTTCTAAAATAAAATAACATAAGACAAATATATAATGCACAACAAAAAGTGTTTTTTTGGAAGTATACAAAAAGAAAGGAAATAAATTGCTAATTTCATTTGAGATTGAAATAAATGAATTTTTGCAACTTTTTCTTACTTTCGTCATTTTCAATGCGACTTATCATTCTCTTTAAAGGTTCAATAAATTTTGATAGCTGTTCTCAAGATAACAATCTTCTTGTGATGAACGATTGATAGGACTCCAGCAGAGACTGACAAACATAATGATATTTGTAAATTATTCATATATAGTTAATAGTATGTAATCAACATTGAATTTTATAAAAGATTTAAGTACAATTTTTCAGATATTGCATTGCTGACAAATTATTTAAATGTTAAACTGAAGCAACATTTTGCTGTTATTTGAAATTAAATTATACTTTAAATTAGTTTAACTTATAATATTATAAATCACAAAAATTTTAGAAATTATTTTACTTAATTTCCTATACATCAATAAAATCATACATTTAACACAACAATTTAAATACATAATTACAAATTTATAAAATAATTTAATGAAAAAACATATTTTTTTTATTTAAGAAAAATAATATCAGAAATATAATGAGAAAATTTAGTTTAAAACAAAATTTGATGAAAATACAAAATAATAATTAAAGAAATTATTTTTTCATACAAAACAAAATTTAAATTATAATAATGTTTCAACTTCAATCTATAATTATTTTGCGTTACAAACTATATATTTTAGTTGATTTTTAAATGTAATTGAATATTTATAGTACTCTCAATTTAAAATATAAAAATCAGTAATGGCCAATGAAAACAAATATTAATTGAAATTTAATATATGATAGTAAATTAAGCTTAAACAAACTTATTTTTTTAAAAAAAAGTAATGCATAATATTAGTAAAAAATAAAAAAATAAAAAGTACATATGTTATATTATATATATATATATATATATATATATATATATATATATATATATATATATATATATATATATATATATATATATATATATATATATATATATATATATATATATATATATATATATATATATATATATATATATATATATATATATATATATATAATCATTTGTACAAAACTTTTAACTACATTACATGAATTTTCTTAGAAAACAAAATAATGCATTTTAAAATATATAATATAATTAAATAACCATGCAATTATTGTATCTTGAAATTGCTATATAATTAAATAGTAAATTAATTTATTTTAATCAAACTGAAGTATACACATATTTTATTAAAATTAAGTCATTTTTCTATTTGTTGTCATTGTAAAACTATAAATATATCATCAAAAATTTTCATGCATAGTTTATATTAATTATTTCTCGGCATACAACAAAAATGATACTCAAATAGCAATTTAGATTCTTCATACGAAAAAAAAAGATCAAATACTCTGTCAACTTCCATTTAAACATATATTAATTTAATTATCAGATCAAAATCAATATTTTACAATTTAAAAGAAATTATGTACGAAAACAATCATGAATTATGTTTTTGTATTATTAAACATGTATTATGATTTTTCATTGCATATAGTATGCAAAGCAGGGATAACTTTCTATCTATATGCAAAGCAGGGATCTAGAAGTATTATTTAAAAATATTTCTAAAAAGAATATACCCCTATAAAGTTTTTACAGCATGTTATTTTTAAACATTCAGTATAAAATTAGCAAAATTTTCCATGTCAAAGTAGAAAAAATAAATGCAAGCTCACAATAATCCTAAAACTTGTGGGGTATACAAAAAATTAATTCTGATCAGCAAAAATTTTCACTGATATAATTGAAATTAGGAAAAGGAAACTTAACGTGAACATAAAACTTGTCTGAAGTAATTACAATGTCAAATGAATAAAAAAATAAGCAACACATATTTAAATAAAAATAGATCTATGAATTTCTTAATAGAAAGACTCTAAAATTATAACAAAATTTTATTATTAGGTTTATAACTAATATAGATATGCATATCCTTAAACTATATCTACAATTGAAATATAATTAAATGTAAATGTATATTACTTGGTGTATTTAAAGCACTAGCAGGTGAGGGAGCTCCAGGAGTTCGTACATTATAATTGGCTGCAGGCGATGGTACAATTTGTGGATTTGGAATTTGGCCATACACTGCAGGAGACTGAGTCATTTGAGGGCTAAAATTATTGCAGGATATTCACAATTTTACCACAAAAAAGAGGGATTAAATTATATCTAAGCTTAGCTCAAAGACATTGAAGAAAGTATAAGATATTAATTTTTTTCCCATACAAGTTAAAGGATGTACATTTTTAAAAATAACAAAGTATTGAAATAAACATAGTCAAACTTAATTTTAAAGCAAACATGTGGTAACAGAAATTTAGAGTTCACTCTTAGCAACAGTACCATTCTTAATAAATTTATTTAAATAAAAAAATAAGTTTTTGGTTTAAAACAACATATAATAAAATCAAGAGCAATGCCAAACAGTATTTCTCGATATTCCTCATATATTTCTCCATTTTTAATTTGTAAAGCTACAATGATTTTTATAGATGTAAACTTTAAGTTCATAAATAAAATCGCTAGTAGCAACATTAAATATATTCTGATCTATTTTAAATTTTACTTTTATTATATTCTATACAACTTTTATTATATTCTATGTTCAAAACAACTTATTATTTTGAAATATTGAAAATCTTTGGCATGAATTAACTTCATTTTCAAATAAATTAATGGAAAAACTATAAAATGATTTATAAATGAATGAAATCATTTGAATGAAAATATGCATCAAATAGTGCAAAAATAGTAGAGGTACATGTCATTCAATTTTTTGAACAACTACAAAGAATTGTATGTTTTTATTTTGTTGGAATTATATAATTACTAATGCTTCAATCTGATTTAGAATGAAAAAGCTCTGAATTTAATGACCTTAATTTTAGTTAATATATTTAACTGTAAAAATATTTATATCTATTTAAATATTATACTACAGATTAGAGGCTATATAATTCTTGCTAATTTTTTTTCTTCTACAACCAAAATGAATAGCTTTCAAACAAGATGGCTATAAATTAATATTTTTACAATTAAAAATGAATAAAGATGTTTAAATAGTATGTTATATAGTTCAGTAAATAAAAAATACTATGTTAAATAATCAGCTTTATTTGAAAATATGAGATAAGAAATTTAGTTAGGAAAAAATAATACATAATTTTATTAAATATAATTTTGAAATTTTTTTTAAATATATTTGGAATGGCAATCGAATGGCTTCAACAGATAATGAGATCAAATCTCATCATGTTTGTAATGATATAAGAATCCACTTCCAAAATTAACCCTCAACAGCAAAAATTAACTGTTAACAAATCAATGACTGCGCTAGAAGATGTCTTAAATTTATGAAAAGTTTTGTGTCATATTAACACACAAACAAACAATACAAGTGTAGTATTTATTTTGTTTAATGAGCGCTGAATTAAACATATAATATTATTGATTATAAATTATATACACATATTCTATAAATTATATACACATAAACTCCATTCATTTGAAGTTATTTTATCTTTTTGAATTTGTATTTTGTAATTAAATGCATTAAAAAACATAAATGATCATTTTCTAGAGAGCAATTAAATAGAGAATTTTTCATAGCTGCTTTGCAAAATTTCATGCAGATTTAAGACATTAAAAGCAACAAAATACTCTCATTATGTTTTGCCTAATAATTCAAATAAATTTTAAAAAAATAGTGACACAAAAAATTATATGAAATGGTGTCTGAATATTGTATATTTAATTTCAACTATTGCAAGCAGCATAGCAATAATCCATAAAAATTTAAGCCAAAATGCTTGCAATTCCCTGATAAAATAAACTTTAACGAGTATGTGCTTTTCCCATTTAAGAAATAAATAAAAACAGGCTCTGATACCAAACTATGTTTAGATAAAGATAATATATAATATTCGAATTAAAACAATTATTTGCAGTATAAGAAATGAAAGATGGTCCCCCAAAAATATTACAAATCCATACTAAACTGATATTGCTAATGAATTTATATGAGTATTATCAACTGCATATTTCTTTCTAAAGATGAAACAATAAATGCAGCTCAATACAATAGATCTGAAAGATTAATATGATTAGTTATGAATTAAGCAGGCTAGAACAAGAAAATGCCCATCAGAATAGCATTTAAATCACATAAGTCAATATTACCAAAAGTTCAACTAAACAACTACAGAACAAAATTATGCTTCATCTTCTATCCTATTTAAGATTTTAGTGTTTTTTTTTTTTTTTTTTTTTTTTTTTTGAAAATAACATTGCGTATATTATATTTATAAAGATAATTCCACTCCATATTAAAATTTTATGGAAAAAAACTAAACACAGGATTTTTATTTATTGGGATATATGCAGTAAGGCTTTTTTATCATATCATAAAATGAAAACAAATGAAACAAAACAAAATGATTTGTGACAAGGAAATCAAAGTTTTCATTTACCCTATATTCTGAGCATGGTAACCAACTGATGAAGGAACTGATGGTTCATTGTTATTAGGCCCTTGATTCTGTATCTGAAACACAATACACATTTTTTAAATATGCGTAAAAATCACAAGAATGACAAATATTTCTTAGATTCTATTCTTACTGCTAAATTTTTTCAAATTTTGCTACAAATAATGAGGATTGGAGCATGGACTTTCATAAAACTTATATTTTCCACTGATGCAATACTATTAGCATGAAGATAAATAATATCTTGGTATTTAAATTTTTTTATTACAGCATAGAATAAAATCTAAGCACTTTGTAAGGAAAGCAATCTTAATGATTCACAATTTATGCACATAATAAATATTGTAACAACCCATGACTTTGGAAGTAAACATAATTTTCAAGTTTTATTTCCTTTCTCTTTTAAATTTTATTTTAGCTGTGTTGTCCAGTATTTGTATCTTATAGTTGTGCAGGGAAAATAATCACTTTATGTACTATGAAATCATAGGAAAATAAAAAATATAAATGTAGACAAATTACTTAGCAGATACCCAAGAGAAAAATGTCGATTTACAATAAAATATAATATCCATACGTAGAAAAATAAATTAAGGTCTACATTATGTAATGCAACGCTTTCCATGAATAGTTAGTTAGGAAAAATATTAAATGTTGGAGCATATTAGTTTCAGATAAGGTAGTTTCAAATTACAGAATAATAAAATCATAAAGTGTTAGCAGAAATAATAAAAGCAACAGAAGTATACCAAAAGTAGAACTAAAGGTTAAAATGAAACAAAAAAATATCATGACAGAAATGTTTCACACAGAAATGAGTAAAATAAGTAGGAAGAAATCGTAGTCACTAACATTAGCAGGTGCAGGACTGTGACCTTGGAACTGATTGGACAGTGGGCTTTGTTGTGACTGCATGAACATTGAAATTTCCTTGCATTTGCTGGGAAGACAGAATACTACTATTACTTTAATTTAATATAAGTTATTAAATGTCAGAATTTATGCAACAGGTTGTCATCTTTAATAAAAGATTTTTCATAAAGCTAAGCGTTATATTAAAACAAAGCTTACAATTTGTGTACTAGTAACATTTGGTGGGGGGCCTTGAACTTGCTGTCGAAATTTCTGCATCAGTTGAGGAGCTAGCATAGGCCTTTGCTGCACTGGCTGAGAGGTCAGCACATTTCCTAAAACTGAAATTTTACCAGCATGTGTACTTTTCAGCTTTCATGCAAATTAAATCTAATTTTTAAATTTAAAATTGAAATTTCAAAGAAAACCTTGATATGATGTAGCATCACAATAAGCATTATCACTCTCAAATTTATACATTCATTTCACATTTCTAACAGCAAATAACATATACTCAAATATATTATTCCTAACATTATATATTTTAAATGTATCATACTTTTGATAACTATTTTCACTCATGTAAAAATAGTCAAATTAAATTTTATTTATGAAAGCCAATACAAATTCATAAAATAATAATAATAATATATACATATATATATATATATATATATATATATATATATATATATATATATATATATACATATGTATATATATATGTGTGTGTGTGTGTGTGTGTGTGTGTGTGTGTGTGTGTGTGTGTGTGTGTGTGTGTGTGTGTGTGTGTGTGTGTGTGTGTGTGTGTGTGTGTGTGTGTGTGTGTGTGTGTGTGTGTGTGGGACGGGGAGTGGCCAAGGCGAGATTAACTAATTAACAATTCTTATACAAAGCCTAATATTTAATTAACATGTATTTACAAATATAAATATATACAAGTTTGAGATATTAACAATTAATCATTTTAATAGATTGAAATTTAAAGTTCAAGTTTAAAGTTATGGGGGACAGGAGCAGTCGTCTTGCTGCTATCAAAAAGGAACGTCTTCGCGTCTTTTAGATAATTTCTCTTCTGCCCCGCTCACTTGCCTCTCTGTTGCGCCTCTCTGTTGCGCCTCTCGAGCTCCTTCTCAAGTGGGCACTTGAAATAGTGACGTCGGCTATTAAGTGGTTCACCCACCACAGTTCGGCCGTCCTGGAATCGGCTGGCCCTCCAGACGACACTGCAAATACATAAAAAAAGAAAAACAGCAAAACAGGGAAAGAAACAAACAGAACAGAATAATTTCCTGAAAAGAAACAAACTTTATTTTCATCTTCTTAGATCTGAAATAAAGAAATGAGTCAGTATATCTTTTAGCTTCATTATAGTCAGTTGGACTTCCGACTATCCTTCAGCACAATTCAACTTTAATTTAACTCCAACTTGCATAACATCTTCGTCTTTTGGCATACTATACCAGGGTTTTAGGAATTCAGCACAAGTCGTGGTACCGTTAGGTTCTTCATGACTTCCTTCTTTGATTACATCATAGGTGTTGCCTCCTTTAACTTTAGTAACTCTGTACGGTCCTAAATATTTTGGTTTCAGTTTTAAGTGGGGTCCAAACTGAGTTCTCTTAATAGCGACCAAATCGTTAACTCCATAAGATTGATGTTCTTTTCTTCTTAAATTATACGTTTTCCTGTTTTCTTCTTGGATCTTGAAAATTTGTTGTTTAGTATGTTTTCTGAGTTCATCTCTTTGAGCTTCAAAATTAGCTTGAAATTCCTTTTCAATCATTTCTTGGAGCTTACTAATACCTCCAACGTTCATCTTCGTACCAAAAAGCAACTCAAAAGGTGTGGTATCTATGCTTCGTTGATATGTTGAATTAATCGTCTGCTGCAGTTCGTTCGTAAGTTTATACCACTGAGCTGAATTCTCTAAAGATAACTTTGAAAGAACTGATATGATTGTTTGGTTGATCCTCTCAACTTGTCCGTTAGCTCTTGGCAAACCAGTGGTTATTAAATGGTGTTTAATATTCTCTTTAGAGCAATAATCTCTGAATTCACCAGAGCTAAAAGCTGTACCTCTATCAGAAATAATTTGGTAGGGATTTCCAAAGACTGATTTTAGAGTTTCTAATTTCAAAATGACTTCAGCAGATGTTGTGGTCTTCGTAGGAAAAATCCAAACGAACTTAGTAAAAGCGTCAATAATTGTTAAAATATACTTATAATTTTTATGTGTGCTTTCTAAAGGTCCTAAATGATCAATATGGTATGTGTATAGTGGTACGTCATTTTTATACAATGGGTGTAATAAGCCTTCTTTCTTTCCTCTTTTGTGATTTACAAGAATACAGTGAACGCAATTAGATATGATATTTTCTACTTTCTGTTTAAGTTTGGGAATGAAATAATGGTCCTCAATGCTTTTCTCTGTATATTTGATTCCAGTATGTCCCTTTTCATGCGCACTTCTAATAATTTCCATTTGCATACTTCTTGGCACAACCACTAACTCCTTACCATCAACAAATTTATAAAGAACTCCGTTTCTCTCAAAATAATCTTCATAACTAGAGATTTTTAATAATTCTTTTATCGTTTTCATTTCATCATCATTATCTTGGACTGATTTTAATTTCGGTATGATATTATCGCTTGAGATGCAAAATATGTTTACAGGGGATCTGCTTAGTGCGTCAACATGAGTCATTCTTGTACCGGAGCGATGCTCAATACTATAATTAAATTCTTGGAGCAATAAAGCCCAACGAGCAACACGAGTTGACAAATCTCTTTTTTCATAGTCTTTTCGAATGCGGAACAGTCAGTGACAATTTTAAATGGAATTCCTAATAAGTAAACGCGGAATCTTTTTAACGCTTCAATAATTGCAAGAGCTTCAAGTTCGTAACTGGAATACTTCTTTTCGGCATCTGTTGTCTTTTTACTCATGAAATAGATGGGATGAAAATTTTTATCATTTGGGGATTTCTGTAATAAAATAGCTCCATATCCTTCTATGCTGGCGTCACAATGCAGTTCAGTTTCGTAATTTGGGTTGTATATACTTAACACAGGTTTTTGAGCTAAAATTAACTTTAATTGATTAAAAGAGTTTCTTTCCTCTTCACCAAATTTAAATTTCCTATCTTTCTTCAAAAGATCACTCAATGGCCTAGCAATAATGGAATATTTTGGGATAAATTTCCTGAAATATCCAGTCAATCCTAAAAAACTATGGACCTGTTTCAAATTAAGTGGCTCAGGGAAATGAAGCACAGCTTTAGTTTTCAAAGTAGATGGAAAAATTTTCCCTTCTTCGATGATATGGCCTAAAAATTCAATGCGCTTCTTCAAAAAATGGGATTTTCTAAAATTTATTTCTAAACCATATTCGCTCGCAAGATTTAAGACTTTTTCAAGCCGTTAGACTCCTTCTTCAGTTGAGGAAGACAAAATAATTATATCGTCCATATAAGGTAAAACAATACCATCATTAATCAATGGTCGGAAAATAGTATTAATAAATCTTTGAAACACAGCTGGGGAATTACACAGTCCAAAAGGAACCTTAAGAAATTGGTACTGTCCTTCATAAGTTACAAATGAAGTGTATTTTCTACTATCCTTCTTTACATCTACATGGAAAAATCCATTCTTGAGATCAATTGTACTAAACACACACGATTCCTGCAATCTATCTAATATATTTTCAATAAATGGGAGGAGAAATCTATCTTTTACAATTACTTTATTTAATTTCCGATAATCTATGCACAAACGAGGTGTTCCGTCTTTTTTCTTTACGATTACTACTGGGCTACAATATTCTGAATAAAGTAATTAATATCTTGAAAATCAATTAAAAAAAGATTTAAAAAATAGCCATTTTGTTGATCGCAATCATTAAAAATGTATTAATTGCATACTTTAGAACAAACTTAAAAACATGTATTTTAGAAGCTATTATACTGAATAAAATAATTTACATTTCGGTTCAAGTGGAGCAAAAAGTATGCGCTGTGCTTATAGCAAATAACTACTTTACTAATATGTTATAATATTATGCAATATTTTTGTGAGAGTATGCAAGATAATTAATGATATTTATGCAAGTGATTAAAACTTTTTTACAAAAAAATCTGCTTTTAAATTTACAAAACAGACTTCGTAAATAATGTGTGCTATTATTTATACAAGTACGTTTTGAAATAGCGATGATTCAAAATTCAGCTTACTATAAAATTGAAAATTTTTGCAATGAATAATTTGTAAAATAACTTTATGAAGTGAATCCATGAAACATTAATAGTAAGTAATGAGCGATATATACATTCTTTCTTTTTTTATATAGTAATTGTTATAATAATGTTGACCGTTTGGTCTTTCATTCCATTCCCTTGAGCACGGATCAATTTGAGCAAAGTAAAAAGAAAATGGAAGAACCACCATTTAAGTGGCTGCACTTGATTTTTGGGTCGATTAACAATAGACATGTATTGATGTTCCTCAGATGATGTCCTTCTTAAAACTCGATTTCGTGAACCAATATGAATTAAAGAGAGACTCATTTCGGATCAAAACAGGCCTATCACAGGGTCAGAATGACACCGATATCATTCTAATAGAAACCACGCCTGCCGCTAATAGGGTGCTTCTTAATTGCCGCACGTATGTTTACCATCAACTTTTTTCTAGTTCAACCACCTCTGCAGTTTAAAAGCAGCAATAAATTTTCAGGGACACCATAGAAATTCTTTTCACTTTTTTCGAGAAGATCTTTATTTTGATTACATTGAAGGGCGAGTTTTTATCTTCGATTTCCATTTCTGAGTTGTACTCTTTCATTATTGATTCAGAATGACATTCACTTCAGATTTACAAATCTTTTAGTCTATAAGTTAGTCATTCATTTCAGAATTGTTTCTCACAACATTCAGTGATAAGTCACATTTTGCTACGGTACATCAATACTGTTAAATGATTTTGTTTAGTAATGTTAATGCTAAGGAAAAAGAACTATAAAACATAAAATAAATTAGGGATGAAAATTATCGATCGATCTTTAAAAAATTTAGAGCAAATAAACAATAAATAGAATGGTAATGAAATAAACTAGATTTTTTACAGCAAATTTTGTTAAAACATTTGGAAAATCAGCGTGGATGTTTTTATTGGATTAAAAAACACTTTTTTAAAAAAATGTCATAAAAGCTTATAAAATGACCTCGTTAATCTCATAGAAATATGATGTGGGAATTTTAAACAAATTCTCGCAACCAAGTAAAACACAGCATTAATTCTACTTTTATTAATTCATATTTATGAGTGCAAAACGCAAAGTCTGCATAATATCTTCCTATTTTATATAATAATAATATGTGTTTATAAAATAAATGATACCTTCCTATTTCATATAATAATATTATTGTTTATGAAATAAATGTATTTAAATATTTGATTTTTTAATTTTATTATTTTCAATACATACATTTGCTATGAATATAGTGTTTCAAAATATTTAAAATTCTTCAATATTTTGTTCAACGCTGTGATAAGTTTGTAAAATTTTTACTGTATTTACTAAATAAATTTGTATGCATCCCATTCTTATTTTTATATTCTTCATTTAGGAGTAAAATTTGAAGCAAATTTATCATTTCAAAAATTTCAGATCTCCAAAATTTTGCACGAAATTATGCGTTTGTCAATATAAATATAATTTAATAATTTTTACATTTAAATTGATTACTAAATTATATGAATGAATATATCAATGTTTTCTGTTCTAAATTCATAGTGAAGGACAGTTTGGAACTTATTTTATCTTACTTATAATTGTGTTTTTACAGGAAAATACGTCATTACCATTCCATTATATCAATTCTAAAATAATATAAAAAATAAAAATATAAAATCTGCAATTTATATTTTATGATCTTAAACCCCATGTAAATGCATGCAGATGCAACGTCTCATGTTTCATTTCATAATTTACAAAAATTGTTTTTACTTTCTCAATAATTCTAATTTTAATATCGAATATGAACAAATTAGAAAAAGTGAACCATTTCGTATTTAAATTTATGGTTGATATCAATCTACGATATAACGAATCGATATAAAAAATACTAAGTAAAATACTAAAAACTGTTTGCAAAGAAAGACATCGACATTTTTAAATTCTTTTTTTTTCCCCCAATTACAAGTAGTTATTTTACATCTTAAGCCATAAAATTATGAAACATGTGATATGTATCTAAATGTGGGATGACATATAAGAGTGCATTCAATGAAGTGCAATAATATAACTAAATAGTATCAAACATCATATTTTGCGGCAAATTAATATTTAAATGTATTTTAAAATGTTTTTCCAATTATATAAGGGAAATGAATTTATTTTTCAGATTATAAATAATTAGTCTTCAAAGTATCTAAATACAAACATGTCTATAAACTACATAATTATTTTGGAAAAATAAGATTCATTCATAAAAAATTGTGAAACATTTTAATAAAAATAGCATAAGCATTTATACTGAGTAATGAGTTTTTCGAAGAACTCTTGTAATCCTTTCATTTTTATTTTCGATAAAACTTAATACATTACAAAGTTGCAAGTTGTTGAGAATTTATTAAAATTTCGAGTGCTTAAAATTTATTTAAGGGATATTAGAATTAGAAATAGAAAATGTTTTTGTGCCAAAGTAGATAAAAAATGCATGTCTTCCGAATAATCATTCATCGTATTTATTTGTTGATCAGAAATTTTAGAATTTATGGATTAAGGTAGGAATTTCAAATGAAGATTCTACAATCTTAAATTTTCAAATCACTGCCATATTCCATTTACTTTTAATTTTTTTTACGTGCATTTTTTTAGTTTTTACATGAATAAAAAAAAACTCATTACTTTTAACATAGTTAAAAATACATAATAATATACTTAGTTCTATTTCCTCCCTTTTCTACACAAAAGCCTTATTTTGTAAAAGTACAGTTGGAGTAATGCAATCCATCCGATTATTCGGGTCTTATTATCTGCTACTCTAAAAATTCCATTAATTAGGAAATTGAGCTTAGAATCTATGAAAGTCTTTCCGGGAGGCCATACTTAAAGGTTCCATCTCAACATTTTCGATAATGTTCATGAAAATGAATTACATTGTAATTGGAACTACTTTGTGTACATTTAGTAACGTAAACACTCCTTAATATCCAAATCCATGTACTTAAATTATAAATGTAAATATTTTTAATAACAGATAAACATAATTTATTATAAAAATAAACATTTTTTTACATTTATTTACTTAAATATAATTTGAGAGGAGCTGTTGCTAATATAGGAGAAAAAAAAAAGGAATCAAATTTTGTGTCATCAACGCTTATCGAAAGGATAATACTTATAGGGAAAATGTATCTATTAATTTCAAATATGACTAAATTTATGTGAGAAATAATTACTGCATAACACAACTGCATTCTTGTAAAAGAAAACTTAATTAACCTCAGCAAACTTCCTCCTCATACTTAACATCGTTGAAAGCAAAAGTCACAAATCCCCAGCTTAAGTTGATATCTTAAGTTTGTTAGATTTTTTCCCCTCCTATACTTTGTTGAAAAACCGGCTAATTTATGCATTGAAAGATTTTTTTTTTTTAAGAAAAAAGTATATTTCGGGTTCATAGCTTACAGACTCCCTTATCTTCATTAAGGATCAAAATTTAAAGTACGTTCTCGATGTTATGTCTAATTGTCAAGGATTAAAAAGGAGTGACTTACAACAATGCAATCGACGATGGAAGGCAAAATTGTCTTAAAAGAAAAAAGTATATTTCGGGTTCATAGCTTACAGACTCCCTTATCTTCATTAAGGATCAAAATTTAAAGTACGTTCTCGATGTTATGTCTAATTGTCAAGGATTAAAAAGGAGTGACTTACAACAATGCAATCGACGATGGAAGGCAAAATTGTCTTAAAAGAAAAAAGTATATTTCGGGTTCATAGCTTACAGACTCCCTTATCTTCATTAAGGATCAAAATTTAAAGTACGTTCTCGATGTTATGTCTAATTGTCAAGGATTAAAAAGGAGTGACTTACAACAATGCAATCGACGATGGAAGGCAAAATTGTCTTAAAAGAAAAAAGTATATTTCGGGTTCATAGCTTACAGACTCCCTTATCTTCATTAAGGATCAAAATTTAAAGTACGTTCTCGATGTTATGTCTAATTGTCAAGGATTAAAAAGGAGTGACTTACAACAATGCAATCGACGATGGAAGGCAAAATTGTCTTAAAAGAAAAAAGTATATTTCGGGTTCATAGCTTACAGACTCCCTTATCTTCATTAAGGATCAAAATTTAAAGTACGTTCTCGATGTTATGTCTAATTGTCAAGGATTAAAAAGGAGTGACTTACAACAATGCAATCGACGATGGAAGGCAAAATTGTCTTAAAAGAAAAAAGTATATTTCGGGTTCATAGCTTACAGACTCCCTTATCTTCATTAAGGATCAAAATTTAAAGTACGTTCTCGATGTTATGTCTAATTGTCAAGGATTAAAAAGGAGTGACTTACAACAATGCAATCGACGATGGAAGGCAAAATTGTCTTAAAAGAAAAAAGTATATTTCGGGTTCATAGCTTACAGACTCCCTTATCTTCATTAAGGATCAAAATTTAAAGTACGTTCTCGATGTTATGTCTAATTGTCAAGGATTAAAAAGGAGTGACTTACAACAATGCAATCGACGATGGAAGGCAAAATTGTCTTAAAAGAAAAAAGTATATTTCGGGTTCATAGCTTACAGACTCCCTTATCTTCATTAAGGATCAAAATTTAAAGTACGTTCTCGATGTTATGTCTAATTGTCAAGGATTAAAAAGGAGTGACTTACAACAATGCAATCGACGATGGAAGGCAAAATTGTCTTAAAAGAAAAAAGTATATTTCGGGTTCATAGCTTACAGACTCCCTTATCTTCATTAAGGATCAAAATTTAAAGTACGTTCTCGATGTTATGTCTAATTGTCAAGGATTAAAAAGGAGTGACTTACAACAATGCAATCGACGATGGAAGGCAAAATTGTCTTAAAAGAAAAAAGTATATTTCGGGTTCATAGCTTACAGACTCCCTTATCTTCATTAAGGATCAAAATTTAAAGTACGTTCTCGATGTTATGTCTAATTGTCAAGGATTAAAAAGGAGTGACTTACAACAATGCAATCGACGATGGAAGGCAAAATTGTCTTAAAAGAAAAAAGTATATTTCGGGTTCATAGCTTACAGACTCCCTTATCTTCATTAAGGATCAAAATTTAAAGTACGTTCTCGATGTTATGTCTAATTGTCAAGGATTAAAAAGGAGTGACTTACAACAATGCAATCGACGATGGAAGGCAAAATTGTCTTAAAAGAAAAAAGTATATTTCGGGTTCATAGCTTACAGACTCCCTTATCTTCATTAAGGATCAAAATTTAAAGTACGTTCTCGATGTTATGTCTAATTGTCAAGGATTAAAAAGGAGTGACTTACAACAATGCAATCGACGATGGAAGGCAAAATTGTCTTAAAAGAAAAAAGTATATTTCGGGTTCATAGCTTACAGACTCCCTTATCTTCATTAAGGATCAAAATTTAAAGTACGTTCTCGATGTTATGTCTAATTGTCAAGGATTAAAAAGGAGTGACTTACAACAATGCAATCGACGATGGAAGGCAAAATTGTCTTAAAAGAAAAAAGTATATTTCGGGTTCATAGCTTACAGACTCCCTTATCTTCATTAAGGATCAAAATTTAAAGTACGTTCTCGATGTTATGTCTAATTGTCAAGGATTAAAAAGGAGTGACTTACAACAATGCAATCGACGATGGAAGGCAAAATTGTCTTAAAAGAAAAAAGTATATTTCGGGTTCATAGCTTACAGACTCCCTTATCTTCATTAAGGATCAAAATTTAAAGTACGTTCTCGATGTTATGTCTAATTGTCAAGGATTAAAAAGGAGTGACTTACAACAATGCAATCGACGATGGAAGGCAAAATTGTCTTAAAAGAAAAAAGTATATTTCGGGTTCATAGCTTACAGACTCCCTTATCTTCATTAAGGATCAAAATTTAAAGTACGTTCTCGATGTTATGTCTAATTGTCAAGGATTAAAAAGGAGTGACTTACAACAATGCAATCGACGATGGAAGGCAAAATTGTCTTAAAAGAAAAAAGTATATTTCGGGTTCATAGCTTACAGACTCCCTTATCTTCATTAAGGATCAAAATTTAAAGTACGTTCTCGATGTTATGTCTAATTGTCAAGGATTAAAAAGGAGTGACTTACAACAATGCAATCGACGATGGAAGGCAAAATTGTCTTAAAAGAAAAAAGTATATTTCGGGTTCATAGCTTACAGACTCCCTTATCTTCATTAAGGATCAAAATTTAAAGTACGTTCTCGATGTTATGTCTAATTGTCAAGGATTAAAAAGGAGTGACTTACAACAATGCAATCGACGATGGAAGGCAAAATTGTCTTAAAAGAAAAAAGTATATTTCGGGTTCATAGCTTACAGACTCCCTTATCTTCATTAAGGATCAAAATTTAAAGTACGTTCTCGATGTTATGTCTAATTGTCAAGGATTAAAAAGGAGTGACTTACAACAATGCAATCGACGATGGAAGGCAAAATTGTCTTAAAAGAAAAAAGTATATTTCGGGTTCATAGCTTACAGACTCCCTTATCTTCATTAAGGATCAAAATTTAAAGTACGTTCTCGATGTTATGTCTAATTGTCAAGGATTAAAAAGGAGTGACTTACAACAATGCAATCGACGATGGAAGGCAAAATTGTCTTAAAAGAAAAAAGTATATTTCGGGTTCATAGCTTACAGACTCCCTTATCTTCATTAAGGATCAAAATTTAAAGTACGTTCTCGATGTTATGTCTAATTGTCAAGGATTAAAAAGGAGTGACTTACAACAATGCAATCGACGATGGAAGGCAAAATTGTCTTAAAAGAAAAAAGTATATTTCGGGTTCATAGCTTACAGACTCCCTTATCTTCATTAAGGATCAAAATTTAAAGTACGTTCTCGATGTTATGTCTAATTGTCAAGGATTAAAAAGGAGTGACTTACAACAATGCAATCGACGATGGAAGGCAAAATTGTCTTAAAAGAAAAAAGTATATTTCGGGTTCATAGCTTACAGACTCCCTTATCTTCATTAAGGATCAAAATTTAAAGTACGTTCTCGATGTTATGTCTAATTGTCAAGGATTAAAAAGGAGTGACTTACAACAATGCAATCGACGATGGAAGGCAAAATTGTCTTAAAAGAAAAAAGTATATTTCGGGTTCATAGCTTACAGACTCCCTTATCTTCATTAAGGATCAAAATTTAAAGTACGTTCTCGATGTTATGTCTAATTGTCAAGGATTAAAAAGGAGTGACTTACAACAATGCAATCGACGATGGAAGGCAAAATTGTCTTAAAAGAAAAAAGTATATTTCGGGTTCATAGCTTACAGACTCCCTTATCTTCATTAAGGATCAAAATTTAAAGTACGTTCTCGATGTTATGTCTAATTGTCAAGGATTAAAAAGGAGTGACTTACAACAATGCAATCGACGATGGAAGGCAAAATTGTCTTAAAAGAAAAAAGTATATTTCGGGTTCATAGCTTACAGACTCCCTTATCTTCATTAAGGATCAAAATTTAAAGTACGTTCTCGATGTTATGTCTAATTGTCAAGGATTAAAAAGGAGTGACTTACAACAATGCAATCGACGATGGAAGGCAAAATTGTCTTAAAAGAAAAAAGTATATTTCGGGTTCATAGCTTACAGACTCCCTTATCTTCATTAAGGATCAAAATTTAAAGTACGTTCTCGATGTTATGTCTAATTGTCAAGGATTAAAAAGGAGTGACTTACAACAATGCAATCGACGATGGAAGGCAAAATTGTCTTAAAAGAAAAAAGTATATTTCGGGTTCATAGCTTACAGACTCCCTTATCTTCATTAAGGATCAAAATTTAAAGTACGTTCTCGATGTTATGTCTAATTGTCAAGGATTAAAAAGGAGTGACTTACAACAATGCAATCGACGATGGAAGGCAAAATTGTCTTAAAAGAAAAAAGTATATTTCGGGTTCATAGCTTACAGACTCCCTTATCTTCATTAAGGATCAAAATTTAAAGTACGTTCCCGATGTTATGTCTAATTGTCAAGGATTAAAAAGGAGTGACTTACAACAATGCAATCGACGATGGAAGGCAAAATTGTCTTAAAAGAAAAAAGTATATTTCGGGTTCATAGCTTACAGACTCCCTTATCTTCATTAAGGATCAAAATTTAAAGTACGTTCTCGATGTTATGTCTAATTGTCAAGGATTAAAAAGGAGTGACTTACAACAATGCAATCGACGATGGAAGGCAAAATTGTCTTAAAAGAAAAAAGTATATTTCGGGTTCATAGCTTACAGACTCCCTTATCTTCATTAAGGATCAAAATTTAAAGTACGTTCTCGATGTTATGTCTAATTGTCAAGGATTAAAAAGGAGTGACTTACAACAATGCAATCGACGATGGAAGGCAAAATTGTCTTAAAAGAAAAAAGTATATTTCGGGTTCATAGCTTACAGACTCCCTTATCCTCATTAAGGATCAAAATTTAAAGTACGTTCTCGATGTTATGTCTAATTGTCAAGGATTAAAAAGGAGTGACTTACAACAATGCAATCGACGATGGAAGGCAAAATTGTCTTAGATGATGAGACTTTATCATTTTTATCTGTGCAATTAGTAAGAAATGGAAAGAGTTTCTCAAGACGCTGATTTGGAGGATTCTTATCAGAGAAAGCTTTGAGTACTTTTCGAAACAACCCGAATGTTTCTATTCAGCCTTGGGAAGGAAAATCATTTTATCCAAGTGTTTAAGCGCAGATTTCAGTTATTTAGTGGCCGAGTGGAGATGGAACTTGAATAGATAAGCTGTCTGGTAATTAACTTTTGTTGCAAGTAGTTATGTCTGATTACACAAACCTTTATGACTCCTTAATTTTGTTCATTACTTATTAAATCAAGAAATTTTACATTCGTAAAATGAAAATTACACCTGGGAGTGTTTTAAAAGAATACTCAAGGCTTTAGAGGAGTTCCGTTATCCTTAGTATCTGATAACTCGCTTTTAATCTCGTTTAGAATAATTAGATAAGTATATATTAAACTCTTCACTGTCGCTCGTTCTTCTATGGAATGGAAATAGTTTTCTCCCAAAACGATGTCAAATAATTTAAGATGGTGTTTCATATTGAATTCAACTTTTTTTTGTTGAAAATATGCGCCTAATAATCTCCGTTTTATGAATAGTAAAATAATTTTATGGAAGCATTTCTCTTCCAGTGTTTTTCTATCATCATTATTGTTTTGATGTAGCCGAGACGAATAAAGTGTCATTAATTGTTTATCTTATGTGTATTTTTGTTGCTCTGAATGGAGATGTTGGCTAAACCCTTTCTTCCAAGGTCGTCGGTTCAGTTCCCTTGTTGCCAGAGGCTACTCTGAAAAATAATTTGCGATTCAAAAGAAGAGGAAACTAACTAGAGAAACGCCTTGAGACAAATGACTACTCAATTCAACCGCGTTGTTTCCCTCAGATCAAAAGTAATGAAATGTTCAATAAACCAGTTAAGATGTCGTAGTTAATACCACACGAGTCCTTTCTATAAGAGTTCAATGGTTCACCATTTTCATTTACAACCACTTCTTGGAAAGATTCGTGCTTCGAAGATTTTTTTTTTCCATGTCCTTTTCCCGAACCACGCGAGTTAGTTTTTAAGAACGAAAACTAATCGTCTTTCGGATGGCCATAGCCTTGACCAAAAATACACAAACTCCTTTGAAATAGTTCCTCGCATGTATGAAAGAAAGAAGCCATGTCGTTACTGGTATGAGAAAAAATGCTTTACTGATATTTTCCATCCACAGTTTTAATATTATTCCGAGTTTTTCTGTCTTTAGTTTTGTTTCCAAGGGAAGTGATAGTTTCATCTGAACACAGGCGCTTGCAAATTATTCTAAATGCCTGAAGAAAACTGACTCATATAAGGTAAAGATGAGCATTCCTTAACTTTCATGTAATAAATTGTAATCTTAACATTAGCGTATTTAGGATTATAAAGATAATAATATTGCATTTAATAAAACAATATTGGAATATATTGATACCATTAAAGAAACATACTGCAATCATTTAAAAAGTTTTTGTTCTTAGTAAAAAAATCACTATTTTGTTTAGGAAATATTGTATACAATAATCGACTTAGCGTAATTGTAACATAACTAGAAAAGTATTTTTTGTTGTAAGTTTTTTTTTCCTTTTTTTCTACATATTTTTGAGCATATGCTTCATATTTGATTTCTGGGAAGACTTTTCATAATCGTTTGACGTATACACGTACCGCAATAGAGATCATACGTAAAGATAACATATTCAACATCCATCTTTTATAGCTAAGTATTAAACCTGTGATTTTCCGCTCAAAAGAACCTAATCCTACGATAAGGCCAGGGTGAATACAGAACATTCTTAGCATCCTAGTACAATTATACTGTATTAGTAAATAATTCAAAATTATATTTAATGTACGAGTAACAGTTGCTGCATAGTTTTGGCAATGGTCATCAATTTTAATTTCCTTATTAAAAAAAAAAAAAACCACCCTCACATTTTATGAAGAGCTGGTTACTAAAGGTTGATCTCAGTTGAAGAGTCCCCAGTTTGCTGAGCTGTCAGCTGAATGACTCGCTCTCTGGCTTTCGGTACAACAGTTCGGTGATTTGAACCTTACCTTAAGCATAGAAGGATGTTTGTAGTGGTTCGCAATCCTTTTTAAGCTGCAGGTTTTTGTCCAGTTAGCCCTCGTGTGCAGAGAATGACCGTTGAAAGACAAACCAAATCGACTGCCACCTTAGACCTAGATATTTTTCTTGTCCAAAATTCATTTTAAATTTCGTTACTTGGTAAATTTTCGCGTGCAAAATTTATTTTAAAGGAAAAACTAAACTAAATTCTAGATCAAATTTTGATCACAAACTATTCTTAAATTATATGGTGTTTAGTTGTAAATCCAACAGCGTTCTTAAAGATTTGGAAAACTACCTGCACCTTTTGTTTTTCAATAGCTGGAACTTATTGTGATACAAAATAAACTAATATTGTTATGTTAATTTTTTGTTTCTAGTTTTACGTGTTTAAAATTTGTTAGAATCAACTCTGCTATTCATTTAACCCAACCAATTACTGTACAAAGTTTTAATTTCAAATTTAGTTTTATATTTAAATATTCGAACATCAGTGAGTTAAAATCGAATGGATTGCTTCCCTACAACATTCTTTTATCGTAAATTTAGCATGTAATTGTGAATAATTTACTTTTCACTGACTTTAACGTTCTCTTGACACGTCCAAAAAGAAACACCTTACCTTTCTATCGACAGCTGTGGCGCGCGATGCGTGTGAAGAAGGCCAAACAAGATCACGGAGATAGTAAAGATAAATTGTTGCATTCATTTACATTCAATAAACTCGAAGAAACAAAATAGTACTTTTTTATAATATTCATATCGACTTGGTAACTTAATTATCTTGTAACATGCATTGATATTAGACTTAATAAAATTTCATTACCATTATCATGGTGCGACCGTTTTCATATGTAATGTGAATATAATTTTTCCGAGTAAGTTTCCTTTTTTTCATGTAAAGGGTATAAGGAAACCTAGAATATTATTAATATAATCCCTCATTTGAAATAAATTTTGCGTTATAAAATGTTGTTGATGTTGTTTTTATTATTATTCCCCCGAATATCCGTAAAGCTCTAGAAAGTTAATCAATAACTGCCAATGGAATATAGGAGAAAAAGCTACCCAAAATATTATATTTCTAAAAATTGAAAATACTGTCTTGTCACCGACAGCTAAATCATTTTAGCTATCAAATTTTCTTTTCCCAAAATAAAAATAAGCCGCATAATTTGCTAAGCTCTTTAGTTTCAATAAACCCTTTTTCTCTTATTAATATTTAAAATAGAGAAATACCCTGCAAAAAAAAGAATAAAGCTGCTCCAAGAGCTTATATTTGACTTAAATACACATAAAATGCATTCATTTGAATGATAATTGTATTTTAAGAGTGTCACAAGTAAGTAATGTCTCGAAAATTATTTCTAAAATGTGTCCCGCTTTATTTAATATTTTAACGAAAAATTCTCATTTTTATCGAAGTATTTTTATTCGTACTATTTTGTATTCAATTTAAGCAAATAAATTCTTCTATAGGAGATATTTAACTACATTTATTGAGAGTGTGAACTTTTAAGAAGTGTTTTAAATGAATCGATTCGTAAAGGTATATTATATTTTACAAAAGAAAGAGAGAGAAAAAATGTTGTTGATTGTTGGGGGGGGAACATACTTTAAGTCAGTCTTTCCCCCCTTCATGTGCGCCTGAACGTTGATTGTTATATGACAGCCTTAATTGCTTCCGATGAAGCAGGCGAGGAGGAGGAGGCGGTGAGACCGAAGGATGTAATGTCAACTAGGCTAGAGGGATTTTTTCCCTCTGGATCTTAGGGAGACGGGGAAAAATGAAACATAAAAGGCGCCGAGTTGAATGTACAATGGCCACTTAATCGTTTAAGTGTAGATAATAGATGAAGACTACATTTATTCGCTCTCAGGTCGGATTGCAAACGCTGAAATCATCTTGCATAGAGTTTCTCTTCTTTCTGCCAGTTAGCACGCGGCTATAATTCGAAAAGGAGTGCTTATTGTTTGAAGGCAATTATGGACGAATTGTTTTGCTTTTTTAAATCAATATTATTAATGCAAATGAACGAATTTATCTTTTTTTAATTTGAAATTTTTCTCATTTTGTCTAGTTAATTTTGTTAATTATTTATTGACCAGTAATATGTATAAATTGATTACTCTCAATTCATTTCTTGCACTGAGACCTTCATTAGCAAAACTGGGGACGGAAAACAATTTCTGAAATCATGTAGTTATGCATAGTTTATTAAGTTTTTTGAATAAATTATAAGCTCTCAGGGACACTTATAAATGTCTACACCTTCAGAAATATTAGTTACTTATTTTTTAGAACTTAAAATATTTTTTATTTATAAACAATATAATATAATAACGATTTTGCTTAGTAAATATGTCACTTTCTATATCATACTCTGTTAAAAAAAATTTTTTTACACAGTTTTTATGGAAATTGTTTTAGTTTTTTACTGGTATTAAACCTGGTTTTTTACTGTTTCAGCTACGCTGGCTACTAAGCTTTTCTGTTTATATTTGAAGTTTTACGTAGCATATGTATAAGAAATTATTGCCAGTAAAGCTTATAATTGTGCATCCTTTTCAAATACATTTTTAATTTTCTTTTTATGATTTGCATACATTTCATACAATGTTTATTCACCAAGCAATATAGCATTGTAATTTGATTTGGATATGTGATTTAATCATTGATAACATGTCTAAGCTCAAGTACTCACGATTTATAGCTTTTTATGTCCGTCTCTGTTGAAATAGTGTTTTGTTCTTACAGAAAGCTTTGGGGTGGCCACCAGTTCCTGAGTCTTATAATAAAGGATTCAACGAATACTGGTCAGGGATCACCCTCTTCTGGTTTGGTACAATGGACATCCTTGGTACCCGATCATGTACCATCGAATCAACTGGAAGTTTATTCTCTCTCCTCTAATGGATTGGAGGTGAGTCATTTTTTACTGTACATTTTTTCAATAATTTCTCAATTAACATTAAGAGTTAAGAGAGTTTTTATGTATAAACTATTGAAATAAATTATTTTTATGCAAGCAAGCTTTAATCCTTAGGAATCTTAGTTTTTAAATCTGCTTCGAGTATTTGCTCTCTCAAATTATAATAGAAATAAAAAATCAAAAATATTAAAAAATGTTTTTTATTTTTAAAAGAAAGTAATTTTATTCACAAATTTCACGAATTTTTCCCCCTTTCATACTTGTGTGCTTATAATGATGTTAAATCTAACTTATATTTAAAGCTTACTCTTCTCTATAATAAATATACTCATATTATTTTTTTATTTGTAATAAAAGAATTCATATGTTGTTCTATGCAAAAACATCACTTAAGATTTAAAAATATAAGATGTTTTGATAAAAAAAATTTTACAAAAAGTTTTGTTGAGACTTTTTTTAATGGGAAAAGTATGAAATTTAGGAGCCCTTATTGTTTTTTTTTTCATTTTAAGATTAGATATTGAAGAGGAAATCTGATCTCCTAGGAAATTTTTATTTGATAACGATATTTTTTTTAAATTTTTCACTATCGCTTAAATTTTAGATCTTTTAAATAATCAAATAAATCTGCTAATAAATCTTTGGTAGTAAGATTTGAGAATCATTTAGTGTTTAAATAAATGAAACTAAGGATAATTTATTTTTTTTTTGAAATTAAGTATATCTTTTTTAAGATATATAACCCACTCGATACATTTGTTTCGATTTTTTTTCTGTTCAAAATAATCTAATGATAATTAGTAATCTATTTTTTCTATTAAAAATACTTGACCTGTTGATTTCGATTAACTACTTGTTAAATTTATTAATAAATAAATCGAAATTGAAGCATTCACAATAAATTAAAATTCGAAAACACTGTATTAACTTTTCACAGGTCACTCTGATTATAAATTTGTATACTAAATGACTTGAGAATTACTCCAGTTATGTATTTATTGAGTTAAATTAAATAATAATAATAAATGTGCAAAGAAATATCACATTTTTTGTTTATGCTATTAGGATTTTTTTAATGTGTGAATTTGCATTTAATTTTATTGAAATTGCAGTGATGAAACGATTCCTTTTTATTCCTTAAGTTGCTTTAAAATGTGAATGATATAAAAAGCATTTCCTAATTTGAGCACAAAGAAATCATTGGGAACTGTATTTGTAATTGAGAAGAGATGCAGATGTGCAAATGAGGTATGATCGGATGACACTGAATGCCTTTTCAAATGCCTGCCGGATAGTATTTGTTGCGTGTGTCGTAGAAAGTGCTCTTTTTTAACATAATATTCTTTTTTTTATCATCTTCTGTTGCAAACAATAAGCATTTCGGCGCCCAGTGAGGCCTCTTTTTACTGAGAAAGCCTCGGGCGGAAATATTTTTCCAATAGAACAAAGCGATGAAAGTATAAAAACAGCTATAATTATAATGAGCAAGTAAAAAAGGCGCATGCAGATATTACCCGTCTCTTCTTTTGTTGAATTCATACCCTAAAATTATCCCCATTCATTTACAGGACTTTTTTCATTCAAATTAACTTTGTGTCCATGCAGTATTATCCCGGGATAACTTATATTGCTGAAAATCTGTAAATAACTGGTGCGATATGAGTTAGTTTTTTTCCCAATTTTTTTTTCAAAATATAAGATGCGTATTGAATTGTACCAGAAAATTATGTATATGTGAGCGTTTCGGTAACACAATGTGTTACGTCTTGCGTTCATCTAATCAGTTCTAAATAATATTACATTAAATGAATATTTGAGTGAGTTTATTATATAAAAAAATAATTGCTCACAGCTAATTAAACAACATATTTATTTTGTTTTAGTTTTAAATCCTTTCTTTCGATTAGAAATCGAATGAAATTATGGAAATTTTTACAGTTTATTTATTATTTTTAAATATAAATCCTTCCGAAAGCTTGAATTGCCTTTAATTTCTTCTAAATACTTATGACAATATTGATTACTGTAAGGAAACGCGCCCCAGCAATTAAATTTTGATTTCCAAATAGCGTTTTGAAAAGATTTCGTGACAGTATTTCATGTAAGAAACCTGCTTAAGACTTTCCAACTAGGAACTCCGATAGACTCCTACGACATTGTTAAAGTTACAATCTAGTCGAGCGTCCTCTTTTCTAAGCCAGATATTAGACGAAAAGGGTTTTATGTGTTTGGCTTACAGGCTCCAGATGTTCCCCTTCCATCCTCTGAATAAGCATAAGATGAGTTTGTACGCCCCCACAACCTCCCTCTAGAAGCATTTTTTGCAGATCGGGGGAGGGATCTGTTTTCTTTCGCTTCCAAATAGTTGCATGATTTTATATTCAAATAAAAAAATTTCAAATTTTTCATCTTATCCTCATCAAAATATGACAATTTCACTTAAGCACAAATATCGCAAGCAATGATTGTATAAACATCGGGAACGTATCATTTCATGGTATATATCAAGAACTTGAAATAACATTTTCATGGTTTTTATTCTTCAAAAATGACAAATAGGATTACGATCGTTGTTAAAATATTACATCTGCGATATCGGATACCGTGATTCTTATCAATGAAAATTCGTTGAGGAAGCAAATAAAATATTCTTTTCAGCTGTCTTTGCTTAATGCTGAGATATCAAGAATACTTATCAGCAGTTGTAATTAATTCTTGTTAGTTTAACTACAGAAGTTATCTTTGATTTCCGCGACTAATTACCGTGAATTTCAATATGAGTTTGAAATAGAAATTATTTTTTACCTATAAAAAGGGTCTTAAGACTTAATTATATTCCAAATTTAATCATTTTATTTTATAAAACAATTTTTTACTTAAAACGTCGTTATTTTATGTTGTTCATGTAATTTCATTCATTTAATCTCCATTATTTCTTAAGAGCGTTTTTTAAATTTATCATGTGAATTAACTAAAATAATACTATGGAATTACCACTCTTATTTTTTGCTTATGTTTGTTCCGAATAGGATTTTGACTTTTGAAAGTCTCACCAACTGAGAATCTTTAGTTACTTTTTGAAAATTGCTTTTATGTAATGAACGTACCATTTCTTATGATCTCACCCGGCACACCTCTAAAAGGTCTGACACATTTCGATGTCTGATAGTTCATAAATATTGAAAACAGATTTTAAATGTTAACATTGTTTTATAGATTGAAAAGATTTATGATCTTTGTCTACACACTTCCCCATAGGCGTCTTTTATCATACAACTCGGTTTCACACCAGGTACTGGCCAAAATGGTGGCGTCCATAGCATCTATTGTAGTCGTAATCCTTGCCATCAATGTTTGACACTTTCTGTCAGTAGATGAAGTTCCACAAGAGAAAAGCTTAGTGGATTCAGGGATTTGAGAGTGACCAATAAACTTGGACTACTTCACCCTGGAAAGCAATCTTCAAAAATTGCGAATCATATCCCTAAGAGGGTCGTCATTTACAATTCCAATCGAATACAACATCACGCCAAAAGAAAATGTCGAACATGTACATCAAAATAAACACATATATACTTGTTGCCTAAATCAAAATGTCTGTAATTGAAAAAAAATATGAGAGCTGACACTAAAGAAAAGACATTCAAACTGAAAAAATAATGTCTAAAATTACTAAAATAGGTTAGTCCTTCTTTGCACCATTGGCATAAGTTTATTCTCTCTTATCTGCATTATTTTATGAGTTATTAAACATTGAAATTCGTTATTATTTTTGCCGATAATATATATTTAGTGAACTTCGATAGATCTCAATTAATTTTCTCCAATCTGGTTGATATAATAAAAGCTTAAAGTAAGTCCAATATATTAAATGATTATGGTAAATGTGCTTATGAAAGCAAAATTCTTTGGAATATTGTTAAGTGAGATGAAATAAAATATCCCCACTGTACGCACTGTACGGTAATACTGCAGTAAAAAGTCTATTGAAGAGAGAAAACTAAAATCACACATACATATGCAACTAAAGTAATCAAATAAAATTTATTAACCAACGGTTAATTATAAAAAACAGCTTTTAACCTACTGTAATTAAGAAACACTTAACAATTTTTACCTAATTTTTATACATACTTTTTTTAAAGTTATTTCTTCTCCGTATTCTTAAACTTTGTTTTCCTATAATTTGTGAAATTTCCTACTAAAAATCAGAGAAACAGCTTTAATTCTCATTGTAACGAAATAGCTAAAAGAATAACAATTATTTTACATCCTGTTTGGGAAATTTTTACTTTTCATTTTCTTTAAATATGTGGAGTTGGATTTCAAAGTCAAAGCTTTTTTGCAAATTTTCACTTTCTTTCTCATAATAATTGGAGTTAAAAATAAATGTTTGAAGTATTTTAATTTCTTAATCACACAGAAAAGTTTTTGCTATCTTGTTGCTATGAACTCAGTTTTAGAAAGATTCAAATGTAACTTTTTTGCTTCATTTTCTTCTTGTTTCTATTATTCAAATTTATATTCTTAAATAACGAGAATTAATTTTTAATGTCTTTTGTCGTTACTTTCCTCCAATTTTTCATTAAATATAATTGCTTATTCCTCTTTTTTCCTTAATCTCACTCTTTTTACGATGATTTGTTGAATTAGATATATTTATTTAGATATTTTTATCTAAATTCTTCCATTTTTTAATTTCTTCAGTTCTTAAACTTTTATTATAGAACTCTTGTCTAATCGTATCTGTATATGTGTTTTTCAGTTCATATTTAATAGCTTTTTTGTGAAAATATTAGTGGAATTTCAAACATGATAAAATTAAATTAGAAATATTTATAAATTGAGAAATAATAAGAAAATGTATGATGAGAAGGAAATTTCTTTATCACATAGCCCTGGCCTTTGGTTTAATTGTTTATGGGTTTGATATCCACCTCGGATGTTGTGGTGTTGAAACTTTTGCTCTCGGTTGAACTAGATTTCATGTGTAAAGTGATTAAATTTTTATCTGCTTAAATATATTTTTATAGTGTATTGCATTACACGTTGTTATAAGAGTCTTTATTATATTTCGTTGTTATTAGGCTCAAAAGTATGACGTAATTTTTATTTGGTTGTCAATTGGTGTTTCAGAAGGCTTATCTGATGTTATAAGGATCATAAATAATGTGCTCCAAGGAAAAGAGCCATATGCAAATTACATTGTGTAAGACAGTATTAAGCTCAATCGCTAAGCATTAAAATTTTGGAATTGGTGCTGACTAAATTGATAGAAGGCCAATGAATAACTTTAAGTTCTTTTGATAAATTTTTCTGTGATTTTATAAACCAATTCAAACCTTTCAGCGAGAGCATTCAACCTGCTTATGGAGATCCATAGTAATATTCTATGGGGTTTGCAAACAATGTCACTTATTTAATTCTATAGTTTGATAGGGTGTAAAATATTTTTATCGGGAAATGGTTGGACGCTTTATCTTCTTAGAGATCATGATACTCTCTTCCTTATTCAGTGTTCATCTGTAGCTCTTCGACTTCAGAAAGGAACCTTTTCCTCATAGGTCCCTTCGAAGATCCATCGTTTTATGAACCTAAATCAATAGATTCTCGTATTTTTCCATGTAAAGAGCACACAGAAGGCAGGCGTATTGTAATCAGTGATTCCTTTTGACTAATTCTTTCTCATCTTTTAAATTGAATTGCTTTTTGTTACTTTGTATATAATTCCTGATGGTCATTTCACCTGTCAACTTATATTTACATACCTTGATTATTCTTTTAATACATCCTGTGTGTGTTGGACATTTTATAATAAAAACATTGTATTTTTGTTGTATTAGTGCTATATTTTTCATATTTATTTCTGATTTCCTTTAACTCTCTGAGATGCACCTCATAATAATGACGTCTTCTCTTCAAAGTTGTATCGAATTACTACGAGTAAAAGCAGAAATATCTTCCTTATAATACAAGTTATTCTTTTTGCCTTTTTACCCGGTTTAAACCATTACAAACATATTATTACTTCACACACACACAGAAACTTTTTAAAACGACATACTAAAATAGAAAAATTGGATAATTTTGAAACACGATTATTTCTTCAAAAAACCTTTTCCTTACGACAAGCAATCAAATATTACAAGACAGAAAAATAGGTAAAAAAAAAAATATATGTAACAATAAATCTTTTATAATTCTTATTATATACATCTATAGCTTTCATAACTAATTACAAAATATTGAACTCAGTTGTAATAGATGAACCGTTAGAAAATGGTATTAATTTTTTTTATTTCTGCTAAATGGTTTAGCAAAAATAAAATATGCATAATAGAATAAAAGACTAGAGCATTTTCTATTTTATTTTTCATTTGTTGTACTATTTTTAGCAATGTTATGAATTGACAAGGGATGCAGCTAGAGCGTAAAGTTGTTTCTCTCAAGCTCAATGATAAAAAGGTTATTGATCAGGATGATATTTGAATGGATGATTTAAAGTTAGCTTAAATGAGTTTCATGCTAGTGTTAGGTAAAATATTTTAGTATAAGAATGGATAAATCTCCATTATTTAGCGATATTTCAAAAGTAAAAGAAATCTTTACTTTCAAGCATTTAGCACTAGTGTTCTTTTGTAGAGACTTCAGGATAGTTGAAAATATATCAAAAAAACTAAACTAAATAAGTAGCCTAATATTGTTCATTGAATCGGTAAAAACAGCTATTTAATAAAAAAAATAAGCACTTAAATCTAAAAATACGAATATATATATACATTTAGCTAGTTTTAAAAATAAAAGCAGAGTGTTTTAACAGCTTTCATCGTACTCAATCTGCAAAGGAATCTGCCTTGGGCTAGTGTGTGGTTCGGTCTTTTAACTTCATACTTGGGAATAAATTCTTTTAGTGATTCCGAATCCACTTGAAATTGCTTTTCAAATTGATCCTCGTATGAAATAATTCTTGCAATCCTCAGATTCTTGCTGGATCGAGATCGTCCTATGAATTAATCCTTGTTGAATTAATCTTCATGACTGTAGAGCGAAAAATTAAATGCCCAAAAAATTAAATTTTGTTTCGCTTTTAAGATTGCAAATTATAGTGGGTTTTTTTTTATTAAACGAGATCTTAAGTTTAAAACCTAGAAATTTTTTATAGGTGATTTAAATTAGTATATTTATCAAATATTTTGATTCTCTTAAAAAACCTCGTGAAAACTATTGAAAAATTGGCACTTACATCATAGTTTTCATCTAAAATGAATTTTGGTGTGTTTTTAAACCTTTATCTTAGCTTTAACATAGAACACATTTTGGATGAGAAATCAGGAATTTCTCACAATATTAAAAAAAAAATTGGGGTATACTTTAAAGTAATATTTTCCAGTCTGGAAGAATACTCTCTTATCCACTTTTATACATGAAAACATTAACATTCAACTAGCTGTATATGAAACTTTATGTAACGTAATAATTTTTAACAATAATTATCGTAATAATTTTTAATAATAATTTGAGATTAGTGATCCAAAATAACACATTCTTCAGACTTTTGGGATTATTTGAAAGAAAATACTTGAGTGTTTCTTAATAAGTGTACGTATACGGTAGCACTCTCAACATGGGGATATACGGTTACTCGTTTTGCCTCCGCCAAATGACACATTTTATCGCCTTCTTCGCCAAATCTAAGCGATTACAGTCACAGCATGGTAACCCAGCTACGATGAGCTGTAGGCGGAGCTATCTTTGCCCGGGGAAAATGTGATTGGGTAAAATATAAGGTGGAGAAATAAACATCATTATGACATGTGAGTGAACGTAGTATATTTAGCAGCGTTTTTCTTGTTCTAAGGTATTTCGTTCATAATTATATTAGGATTTTTCTGATAATTTTATAAAGCGATTGTCTTATTATATAATGGAAAATGATTCAAAAAATAATTCTTTGCAATTTTGCACTTCAAATATTAAAAGTATTTCATCGGCATTAATAGACGTGCATTTACAAATATAAAAAACAAAAACATTTATTGTTAGTAAAAATAACTAAAAATAAAAGAGTTTTTGATTTTTATATTTGTAAATAACGTAACACAATAAGTAACTATAAATATGATACAACAAAAACATAGACAACAATCTATCATATCTTACATCCAAGCGTACATGATGTAAAGAACTTAAATAAATACTTTTCTTGTTGGTTTAACTCATGTTTTTGAAACAATGATTTTATTAATGCATTTGGTACCAGTGGTTATGACATTTCAATATTAGTACTTGGACCTTTAAATGAAAAAGTTAAATGTAACATAACCAATAGTATTACTTATCTTCTATAAATAAAATTATTCAATCAAAACTCATCATGTGCTTTTAAAAGCAATGAAAAGAGAAATTAGATAATTTAAATTGAAGCTTGCATGGTAGTTTAAGTACTTATTGATGATTTTCCCTATTTTTTCAGCAATTAAATTTAAAATTGTTTTTGCCATATTATATCTGATAATCATAAATTACCTGAATAAAAATTAGCATATTTATACTTTATGTCTTTTATATGAAAGTATATAACATATTACATAAGTATCATTAAATACTATAATTTACATATGTATTCTCCTACTTACCAAAATTAAATGTGTGTAATGAAGGAATAAATTTTTTTGAATTAAACCTGTGAATTAAATATATTTATTGTGTATATTTGTATGTTGAAGTTACTAATCACTAATTTTTTGCAATAGCATATTCAGCATTTCTCATTATTCAAACTCCAAATCATTCAAATATAAGATATTAACTCTTGTTAATGCAATAAAACCACGTATTTTGTAACATTTGCTGAGCTTATAATTTAATCTCCAAGTTTTTTGCCCAGATCACATAAATCTCGACACATAAGTATATATTTATTTAACTGATTTTTAATTATTTCATTTATACAGTTTGTTTTGCAAGTTCATAAGATTATGTAAGTAGTTACAAATATGCAAAAGAAACTAAAGGGTTGTAACAACTAAAAATCAATTTATAAAAAACTATTATCAATAATTATGGGTATTTGTCTTCAACTCTTATTACTAACATCCGTGCAATTTGTAGGTTTATTCTTGTGCATAAAGAATTAATTTTGACAAGAGATTTTCCCACGCTTTCTTGAGAAATTTTGATCTGAAAACTCAGCAAACTGAGTCAGAATTAAGGCATTATCACTCTTTCTTGCAAATCTTTTTAAATTAATTCACATTCATTACTACTTGCATCTAAATGTATGTGCAGAGCAGTACTGACCATTACTGTAAATATTGTTAAAAATGTGTGTATAAGTATTTATATTACTAATCTAATCTAGAAAATGTGGGAACAAGTGTATGGAAAAAAAAGAAATTTTTACTTATATCAATTTATGAAATAATATTTACTGTTTGTGTATACTTTATAATTAAAATAATCTAGAAATATTTTCCGCAAATAAACTCTACTAAATGTATGGATTATTCAAGAATATGCATGCAAGATATCTGACCTTGTAAATAGTCCCTATTTATTTTTATTTATAAAGAATATGAATGAGTGTGATGTCACGCGGCTTGGCCATACCAGATGAAAATACATGGCTCGACGATTAACCAAATGATAGGTAAATGGAAATAATTGTTATATCCTCATTAAAATCTTTCCCTGTGACTAATAATTACACCCCATTGGCAGTCAAAGCAAATAAATTGGTGGTGAGCGCCTGGAGCACTGGAGCTCGGTCATCCAAAGTGGCAAGAAGAAGTGGATCTAGTGTTTGTTAGGTTCCTAGCCTAAATGGCCATGTACCTTCTGTTCCTAAGAAATTTTTCTACACCTAACTTTAGTTGAGATTAACATAATGATTTCAAAACATAAGGTTATTTAAACACAAAAGATTAAGAAAATATTTTGCTTAGGTTAAAGTGCTCCCAACGAGAGTTCTTTGCATGAGATTGAATAAACATAAAAAAGAAAAATTGGCAACCAAAGTGGCAACCAGCCTCCCTTGAGAAATTTTGAGTACAAATACCACAGGAAGTTAATCTGCTTTTCCCACATCTGGTAATAATTTAAAATCGATCAACAAACTAGGGGAGATAACACTTTTCCATGAACCAGAATATCTCCTGTCAATAAAGTAAGCAATTATAAAATGATCTATCCAGACACAGATGCTGTTTACGTTTTACCCAGTTCATGGGAATTTGAAGGATATCTGTTTTGGTGCTCTCCCACAATAAATAGTAATATAATATAAACTCATAAAGATATTATAATGTAAATAATAAAAGCACTTTCTTTAAAATAATTCAAGTTGTAAATAGTTCTGAAGATTTAGGTTATGCTTTTTAATTTGAAACAACAAAAATCGAATAAAAAATAATAATATATAGATTAAATGTATTTATAAATAATAGTGAGTTAGGATAAATTAATTAGTTATGCATACATTTCATTTGCCATTAATGATGAATTTGATTAATTACTTCATCAGTGTTGATCACTTCAAGTTTATCAAATTCGCCGCTTAAAAATGCTAAGTCACTCCAATTATTCTGTCCCATGTTTGATCGTATATGTCAGAATTAATTTTAATTTACTGAACGAACGTTCACAGCTAACAATTGACGTTGAAATAGTAAAAATTGTCTGTACACTCATAATTTTAATAACATCTTCACCATACTAGATTATGCAAGTTAAAAGCTTCAATGGAGTTTAAGATTTAATTCCTTTGGAGCTTTGAATTATATACTTATATATTTTTTATAATAAAATCATAAATATTCTCAGCCAAAACATGTAAATTTGTAATATTTTTTATTTTTCAAAAACTGATACACTCAGAATTTAAGTTTTCTATTGAATAAAATTCTTATTGGGAATTAGACTTTTAATTGTTGTTCCCGATCCAATTAAACCTCGTGTAAAAAAGATCGTTTAAGGACAAACAAATCAATACAGGTATTCATACTAGACAAGAGTTTTAACATTCTTATCTCATGATTATGCGAAATTTTCTCAGTCGTTTACTTTACCAATGATGAATGTCTACTTATTTTTAATTTTTAATAGGACATTCTTACGATTTTAAAATATTTTTTTTATTCAAAAGAGTTTGTTTTTGTTTTTTCATATTGTTTTACGCAATGGCATATTTTCTTTTTGATTCAATAATTTATACATTAAGACCTTTTTAATTTTTTACAGTGCAGAATCGGCATAAATCGAACATTATTTTTTACAATAATTATGCCCGATTTCATTATATTCCTCCAGAATGATTTCTCTTAAGCTAAAACAGGTTTTTGTTATAAATTGTAATAATTAAAAATAGGTTTTAAATAAGTAAATGTAAAGAATACGAGCTAGACAGAAAACGAAATTCGATATTTTTTTTTTTTTGTGTTTGTATTTCGTAGTAATAAACGTTATTTTGTATAAGGAAAACAGCAGAGAACAAGATAAATTATTTAATTTCTTAACTGTGAGGTTCAAAATTATTTTAATAAATGTTTATGTAAGTTTTAGGATATTTTAAACTAATATCCCCTAAATATAATCATTGATTAAAAGTTTATGCTTCTTACAAATTCCGGAAAATATTAAATTTCCTTTATCAGTAAAAGAAATATTTTCATTTAATGATTTAAGAACTATATTTTAAATATTACTTTTTTATTTTCAAGCACTTCAATAAATAACAGCAATACTAAAGGTTATACTTTACATTCCTGAAATAGAATATTACAAATAAACACTATGGTATGATCAATCCTTTCGTGTGTTTTAGAAATAAAATTTCAATGAGTAAATTCTGATATTAAGCTTAAAAAATTTGAGTTTGAATAAAATATCTCTTAATATAAGAAATAAATTTTATAGTTGCGGTAAGATAATAAATTAAGATACTTGTTTTTAATAGGTTAACATTAAAGCAAAATTAATGTTGTCGAAACTAGGTAGAGTATTTATTTCCGATTAGTGAATTTATGCTCACAAAAATGTATTTTATGAATATTTAGTACTTTAATCAAAACTATTTAAAAAACATTTGATGCAATCAAGTGAAGCAAAATATTTATATTTTATAACTATCAAATGAAGAAGGAAGTTAAAACATTATTTTACAAAATTATTTTTTTAAACAATCCTTCTCGAAATTTGCTACTTCTGATCTTTTGCATATCAAGGTAGATATAGTTCGGTGAAGGGAAAAATATTTAATGTAGAATAAATTTGAATATATGTGAAAAAATGTGTGATATTAACAGTTTTATATAAAATATTTAATAACTAAATTATTATTCTAAATAGTAGCGTTAATATTTCCCCATTTTTATTTTTGCTTTTATTCTCCTTCTAAAAACAATTTTCATGCGTGAGATATATTTATTTTAATATTTAAGAATAACAATTCAAGAAATACTAAAATAAATATAATAACAACATAGATTCCAGTAAGGAACGATATTTTTTACAAAATTATAGAAACAGAAATCATTCGAAATATGAAAAACTTACAATCAACATTTTTTCCCAATATTTAAACTGAAGTCAGTAGCTTACTATTTCCCCTAAAAGCTATTGTTAGGCAATTAAGTTAGTTTATTATTTTTTTCTAATTATTAAAAATATACAATTTTGTTAAAATTCTTCAGTTTGTAATCATTAAAGCATTCAAACCACTTCTTTTAATGATTTTGAAAATTATTTGATGATTTTAGAAATATAATATTAATGTAGCAAGGATAAAAGCTAATTATCAATTAAACAACGAATTAACTAGTTACTACAGATATTTAAAGGTTTTTCTGATTTTTTTGCTTAAAAGATATGATGCATTTAACTACTTTAGAGCAATGATTAAAATCATTTGATCCATACTAATATTTTTTATTTTTTTATATCAGAAGAAAATTATATATATATATATATATATATATATATATATATATATATATATATATATATATATATATATATATATATATATATATATATATATATATATATATATATATATATATACACACAAAAAATGCTTAGTAATAAATTTCCGGATAATATTTTCTAAATAAAGAAAATTCATATTTAGTGTTGCAAAAAATTATAACAGGGACTTGTAGAAATTTTCTAGCCGGACATTCACAAAGCAAACCACTAACACATGTTGATTTCTTCAGCTGACAACGATTGATGGACTTCCCCGCTGTAAGTCGTAACAATGAAATTATTATGAGATGATCTGGTGTAAAGCAGGAAATACGTCCCATCAATAATTAGAGGCTTTTGTATTCCTGACAAGAGCTAAGGGGTGTGTTTCTTATTGATTAGTAAGGATGCAAATTTTAAGGACATCTAACGCAATTCTTTTATTTGTAATTTAATTTTAAGAATTTTTCATTAATGATATTTCAATTTTATGAAATTTCCCCTTTCTTTTGAGAGCTATATCTCATCATGCTATTGTTGTTAAAATACAATTAAAAGTTAACATTTTACATTTACAAAAGAAAATATAAAATTTTAATAAAATATTGTTTGTTAAATAAAAGGATCTAATCTCTTATAAACAATTAATAGAATGTTAAATAATATTTCAGAAAATTAAAATATTTAAAAAATTTTTCATTTTGATTTTTTTAAATAGTAAATAATCACATCCAGAGAGAAGTGCTGATGACATATTTATCAGCCGAAACAATATTAATTAGATATTATATTCTTTATTTGGAATAGAAAAGATTTATTTGATTAATCAATATTATAATTTTTTATAGACATATAACTTAACTTCGGCTATATAACTTGACTAAATAACTTTAAACTAAAATAGAAGACATTTCAAATGTTTAAATTTATAACTGCAAGAAGTATAAAAAATAAAGTTTCTTTTCATTAACTTTCCTCCTTTACCATAATCATTTGCATATTTTTTGTACAGTTTTTATTATTTTTTGAGGTATTTTGTAAATTACTAGAGGTAATATTTTAACTAAGGACGCTTTGTTTCTTATTAAGAAAAAGCAATTTGGCCAGTACATTTCGGGGATGATATTTTTAAGTAACATTTGTTATATATATATATATATATATATATATATATATATATATATATATATATATATATATATATATATATATATATATAGTTTAATTGTAGGTATATTACATTTACAGTTTTTCTGATAAAGAAGCATTACTTCTTTATCAGATAATGTGCAAACGTGATATACTCTTCTCTTTTACTATAAATTTTTGAAATTAAATTTTTGAAACTATTAAATTTTTGCAAAATAATTACAATGTATTCATAAATCGCAATTTTTATTTAGGCTATTGAAATTCATTTAATTGTATAACTATTTAAATTCTGTTCTAGGATAACTATTGAAAATTACAACATTAATGAATCTTGAAAATTAATTTTTAAGTTAGTTAAATAATCAGCTATAATTTTAGGAAAAATTGAATGTCTTTTAAATTTTAAACGATATATCTACTGAAAGAAAAATAATTTTATTTTATTCAGTATTTGTGATTTGGCTCATATTTTATACACTCTTTGAAAATAATGGAAAAATTATATTTGGTTATTAGCTGAAGGTAAATACTTTTATAACAAGCAACTTTTGAATAATTTATATCATTGAGAATTTCTCTTTGAATATATATTTCCTAAAATGAGTATTTTTCTTTTGAAAGAAAAATTTAAAATAAGGCAAAAACATTGCTTATTCAAAAGGAAATTTTAATTTTTAGATTTAAGAAAATTACATTAATCTTATAATACTCTATAAAGATATAAATACCATAAGCAAGAAAAATTTAATTATTAACTATGACTATCAGATCTGACAATAATTTTTTTCCAGTCCAAGGACATTAACAATTTTTAAATATTTGATCAAATTTGAACTTCAAAATCTGCCTTATTTTTGTGTAAACTTATGCGTAAAAGATACGATTAAAAACAGATACATAAAACTACTGTTTTCTAGAATGAGTATTAATAATATATTTTCATTTTTGTGTAATAGATGGAGTAATAAAGAAATAATTTTGCTCACTTCTAATCAATAAATGGTGATTATCAAAAAAATAATTTTCTATTCTTTGGATGAGTACAAATCTTTAAACATTTATTCCAATTATTAGTTTCATTTTATTACATAGTTAATTCCACACTTTTAAAGGATTTGAAATTAAATACTCAATTTAAATTCTGAAGCTACAAATAAATGACAAATTAAATTGATAAAATAAAAATTTATTATTAACATGGTTTTAGATAAAGTAAATTGAATTGTAAAATAAGATTAGAAATTTAATTTTAGAAATAATTAGATAAATGACCTATTTTGTTTACAGAATTTATTCCATACACATTTTATGCAATTTAAAAGAAAGATAAATTTTACAATTATTCTGTGATTAACAATTTATGATTCAAAAATATTTAATTTCTTTTATTAAAGAGAAAAAAATTGAATACATGTATCATTATAGAAAGCGATTTTAAACATTATTGCATTCATTTGCTTTTCGATTCATAAAATTTCTGTAAGCGTTTTCCTCATTTGCTTACATTATTACAACCGCCCTACTAGGTAACGCCATTCACCACACCCCTTTTCAGACTACCTCTTTAGGTTTGTATTAAATAAGAAACGTCGCCAAAATATACTAAGTACGGTTACAGTTTACCTTTCCAACACGACTTCGGAAAAACTCTCGAAACATGAGCACCAGGCAACGACCAAAAAATATTGGTCTGTGGTCTGCTGAACAATAGTCACATTTTATAACGACAAATTATTGCAATTACTCTATTCAAGTGCGCATGCGTTAGAATTCCCATTGGAGTCAACGTTCCGGGCCCGGTCCCCAGATGCAAGTTGCAAATGTGGTTTTATTGATTGATTTTATTTGAATTATCAATCCATCATACTTTGTTTTGATTATCATTAGGAAAATAGCATGCTTACCGCTATTGAATAATCAAAGTTCTTGATTATTGTATTCCTATTTCCTACGTATTCTCTTTTTCGTACCGATTTATTTAAAATCTTACCAAAATTTTTATTCCAAATCAATTATTTCTTGCTGTAGTGCATTTTCTGTTAGTAAAGTTATCGATCGATTGCTACTCATGTATAATATATAGAAATATATTTCTTACTTATCAACGTGAGTTGAAACACATGGTAGGTAAATAATTATTATTATTTATAAAATATGAACCTAAAAATGAATTTTGCAAAGGAAATTTTTTTAACAGGGAATGAAGTAAAATCACCATAGATCAATTTAATAATAAAAAAATTCTCTTTGAGTGACTTCAAAATCTTTATGTTTAAATATGGCTTTTATGTTATCGAAAAACTAAAGAATGTTCGTTCTTTAGTTTTGATTAATAAAAGATATTACTAATCAGAAATTTATCCTGAATTTATGGGGATAATTTATTAAGTAAAATGATTTTAATTTTTATTCACTGAAATTATTATTTTAATTAATAAAATTCATAATTATATTTATTTTTTAAGTTAAAAGAAACTTGTTCTTAATAAAGGAAAAAATTGGTGAAATTGCTTACAGTTTTCCTTTTTACCAAATAAACATGTAAAATAAAAATGCAAATTTGTAATTTCTGTGTCAGGAACTTAAATATCTTTTGATAAAATTATTTGTAATATTATTTCCTTTTTTTACTTTTTATTAATGTATTGAAAAATGTATAATATCGTTTTGTCTTTAATTTTTATTATAAATTAAGATATACATCAAATGAGCAACTACAATAAGAATAAAAATTTTGTATTAATATTTCTCTTTGAATTCCTTTTCATGAGCTTAATTACATGATTTTTACTTCTATTGACTTTTAATTAATTGGTTTCATATCCCTATTTTAAATTGATGATTTTATTATTTTAATTATATTGCCTAAATTCTAAGCACACGTAACACATTTGATGTAATTTAAGAAAAATGTCTTTAGCAGCAAAATGAGACGTTGATGCTTCACCAAGAATTAACATGAGTATAAGAAAGAAAATGCCACCAGTTTTCATGTGAGAACAAGCTGTGTTCTGCACACTCATGGTCTTATTTAGTTCTCCCAATAGACACAACATCAACCACCAACCAGAAAATGGTAATCTTAAAATGGCAAATACATAAATATTCTGCAAAAAAAATGTATGAATCATAAACTGTAAAATGGTGAAGCAATAACCCACAGAATCTCGCCGAATCAACAACTACAGATCATAAACTGTATCGCTCTTGCAAATGTTGCCAAATCCATCATGTTATGTAAATTAGGATTAAGCTAAGATAGATATAAATATTTCTAAAATGATTTTTTTCTGTCTCAAATAATATTTTACAAAATGAATTACTATTGTATCATTGAATTTTTTCAATGAAATAAACATTGCTATGAATTGTGATAATTTTATTTATCCCTAACAAACTTGTGTTCATAAACATTTTGCACGTATTTATTTTAATGGTGATTGTGTTATAGTATTTGTTTTATTAGACATTATTTTCTGAAAAGACATTATTTTCTGTAGTTTAGGTGACAATGGCTTTGAAATTATTGTCCAGTTTTCAGAAAATTTCAAATTTTACTTGCATGCCTTTTTTGAGAATATTTTCTTCTCAATTAACTTTACGAAAATGTGATATCCACACCACCAATATAAATTACAAAGTTGAAAAATGGACAGATCAGAATGAATGGGTTTATCCTCCTGTAAAGCCCGGGGAACCTAGACGACCAGCAGTAAGTTCCAGTATTTATAAAATTTTACGTCATTAAGTATCTGTTAACATTAAAGCTATTTTTAATTACTAACTTAATATAATTTCTTATAGAAGATCTATGTATTTCTTTAAATATGCATGTTTAAATATTGTAAAATATATCATCAAATAAAGATTCTTGTTTATATGATATAAGCATATACATTTAACATGAGTGCCATTTTTCCATTCTAGGACAGGTTTTTGCTTTTAAAGATTTTAAAAATAAATATTTTAATGCAAAAATTTTTTTTAAAAGAGATAAAATAAAATTTGTAAACTTTCTGATTATTTTTGGAACAAAATCATGGGCAACTAAGATTTCATATTCAGTTATGATTTAATTGTAATTTTCTCCTAAATATTTTTGCCAAAGTGTTTAGTTATACTGATATTCTACTTGATATTTTACAAAAAACTAACTTAGATATAGCATATTCTATTCAAAAAGTAGAGGAAGTAAAGAATGAAATTCAAAATATGCGTGTGTCTGTTGCATTTGATGAAGTTTATGAAGAGATTATTTCTGTAGTGGGTCTCCCAAATTTTGAAAAACGTCTAAATTTAAGAAACTTTATTGTAGACCCACATTTTAAAAATTTATATTATTAAATAATGGACACTATTTATATTGTCAGTTAGATGTCTGTTTTACAAAATTAAATTCGCTCAAATTTTTAAACTATTGAATTTTAGTATTTTTAAAAAATATCAAAGTAAATTTCCGGATGAATGCTTTAATTCGTTAAAGAACGCTTATGCAAAACATTTCAATTTTGTAAAGCTAATAAATGAATTATGCGTTCTTTATCATAGTGAGTCATACCACAAATTGAATTTATCGAAACTTATCCAGCATATAATGCTGAATGATTTGACAGATGCTCTAAGCAAAGTACATAAATTGACAAATTAAATTTGTACAATTCGATGTTCAATTGCTTCAATGTAGAGATCATTTTCAGCATTGAAAAGAGTAAAAAATTATGCACGCAATACAATGAGCCAGGATATATTAATCAATTTATCTCTAATAACAAGTGAAAAAGGAATGCTACACTTATTACAGTCGAAACCAGAGTTTTTTTTATCATGTAATTGATGATTTTGTTAGTAATATGGATAGATATATGGATTTTGTATTCAAATGAATAAAAAAAATTTAAAGAAGTTCTTAATTTACATTTTTATGGTTTTATTATTATTGTTGTTGTTCTCTTCACACCCACCTAAAAAACCTACCGTAAGCCTCTGCTTCATGTTGTAACTAATATATATATATATATATATATATATATATATTTATATATGTATATATATATATATATTTATATATGTATATATATATATATATACCTATATTTTTGTGTTTAAATAACCAAGAAATGTAAAAATCTATTGGATGATTAAAAGAATAGAAAAACGTAGAATATGGATATAGAATTGTATAGCTTTAAATGAGTTTGAAAGTAAACATAAGAAAAATTTAGAATTGCTTTTTTTAAATTATAATTCGGAAAAAAGTAATCTTGGACACTTTACTGAATAGTTATATTTGTTTTGAGTAAGTCTATTTATATTTGAAAAAAGATTTTTATATACATTTTGAAATACTCAATATATTAATAGATAAGAATCTATTGAATATGCTTAAAAACTTTAAAATTACTCATTATTTTAACCAATTATATAAAAAATATTATTATTACTGAAAATTCATAAAAAAATATCTCTTATAGATGTAAATTCATTGAAGAGTTTTGAAGTAATCATTAAATGTAATTCTAACTTAAAAAATATAATATTCTCATTAATTTTTGCAATGATTTATTTCTATTAATTTCAAATATAATTGAAAAATGTTTATTCATAATTATGCTCATATTTGTTTAAGAACAGTTTTAAAATAAAAATGTATTAAACATGAATGTTGAAAACTCCTAATATTTTATTCTTGGAAATCTCAATTAACCATGGTTAACTTATTTGTTAAATAAAGCATATAAATGAAAACAAATTATTCAAGAAAAAATTTGAGAATTTGCTATATATATATATTAGAGTGTTCTCACTGTTACACTTTGTTAATAAAAAAATTTTAATGTGTGTGTGTTACCTTTAGTTTAATATATAAAATAAATATAATTTCTAAATTTTTCTATGAATGTTGTTATGTTATATAATACTTAAAATAATAACATTCTTGTTAAACATAATCTATTCAAATAAAATCATTATTCAGTTCACTTGACAATTTTTTTTCCAGAATTGATTTGAGAACAGCAGCATGGGATGAAATGAAATTTAAATCAGGATAATAATTTCTAACTAACTTTAAACAGGAACTATATTTCATTTCAAAATTTTGAATACAATTTATATTATTAATTTAAACTGCAATCAATTCTGATTTTAACTTTTTGTTGTAATATACACTATTTTAGAACTCTGCTTGTTACAAGAATTTTCTTTCCTTTTAAAATTGTCTAAACCTAGAGGTAAAAATTATTTTTGTAAAACTGAGTATTACGATCTAAGCTTAGCGAAGTTGGTAAATTCTTTTGTCAAGCGGAGGAGATGGGGGTATTGGGAATTGATTGGCAACCCAGAATGGGCATCAATCGGCATAAGAAATTGGGGATACCCCCACCTAACACTAAATAAGAAAATAATAACAACCATGTAAATAAAGTGGGATCTGCCCCCAAATTTCAAATTGCTAAGCCTAACGTCATGCAAGAAAACAGTAATCATAATAAGAATTGATTAAAGATTCTATTTGAAAATATTTCAGTATTAAAATTAAAGGGAATAAAATAGCAAAAATAATTACATTTAACAACATCTAGTTAAAAATAACTAAAATAATGAATTTCAGTGATTTAAGATAGAATATTAAAATTCATTATTGCTTAAAAGTACACGAATGTAGAATTTTAAAAAATAGATTCTATAATTTCGTCCATTATTGTAAATTTAAATACTTAACATATAACTCTAGGATTTCTATGCCTGCAGAAAATAATTAAAATAAAATTCTTACCTTCATTTTTTGTCCAGCACTCTACATGCATAACAAAATCCAAATTGAATATAAAAGAAGGAATTGAAATTTCGTTGCTATATCTACAGCGAAATACAAAATATTTAATATACAGGACAATATTTATATTCTGCACTACATCTGAAGTGAAATAAAATATATATATGAAAGTCTGGCGCTATATCCATATGAATACAAAACAAATAGACAGGATTGAAATTCGGGCACTATATGCACACCGAAATAAAAAATATTTAATATACAGGACAATATTTATATTCTGCACTATATCTGAAGTGAAACAAACAAGAAAAAACTGGATTTAAATTACTGCACTTTAAATCCGGTAAAAAAAATCCAAAATGGAAATGGCAAGCATTTCCGGGATGTACATCGGTGAGACATTCCGACTCTGTATTTGGTGATACATTTGGGGAATAATCGTTTTTGGTAGTGGATAAATTTGGTGTGGGAAAAAATCACCAAATTTTACCAGATTTAGTAGCTTTGCTAGCTAAGACCGTAATACTCAATTTAGCCATTATTTTTTATTCCCATATTATCTATATTTTCACAGTGTAACTGTTTTTTTAAAAAGATTTATGATACTAAATGCTACAAAATAGGAAATGAATTTAATTGATTTCTTCACTTGATATCTGTGACATGAAACAGCCTTTGTTCTATTGTAAACTTTATTGGTTTATTGTATTATGGCCCTGAGAAAGCCTTATTTAAAAAGACCAGTGGCTGAAGCAAAATTCAGCAGACATTTTACAGGAATTTCCAGCAACATATAAAGTTCAATCAAGTGCTGACCCAAGTGTTCAAATCTTAGTGCAGAAAAAGTTTAACATTCACATAAGATGTGTTTTGAAGTTTCTTCTTACTATGACAACCTTTACAAGTGGGATCATCTGATACTCCCATTATGCTGAGATATCTTTTAAGGTGTCCTGTAAGAAGTCCCACTGCTTTTCTTAGACTGCTTCTATTGAGCTTTAATAATTCTTTTTGTCTTTTATTAAAGCATGTGCTATTTACTAGCCTTGCTTGTCTCTGATCACTGGCATTGGCTCAGTTCATAAACTGTTGTTTTCTGAAGAGATCAAAAACGCTCTTTCTGATCAATTCTTTTGAAATACCTAGCACTGATTCAGGATAAAAAAAATTGGTTTTCATCCAGCCCTTACTAATTCCTTGCCAGGAACTCCAGAGTGCCAAGGCACCCACATTAACCGACTCAGCGTCCACGACGTATTTGATACATCGCAATAAACTGGTTAAGTAGCGGCATGCGACTGCAGAGATCCGTCACAATTTTCCAGCTTAAAAGCGGTCAGCGACGCATATATACCCCACAAAAGCGGCCACAACGTATATTTTCGCGCAAAAAAAGAAAAACCACTTCTTTTTTCATTCCCCCTAATGGGTGGATTGATGGATGGGTCTTAATGAATCGAACCCCACTTCTCTAAGCCTTTTCTTTTGTAAACTAAAACTGGGACTGATTTTCATGCCAAATATCTAAATCATTGATTATTATCACCAAGATTCAACTCTAAAATTTAATACTTACAATTTTACAAATAAAAAGCAATTTTGCATAATAAATATCTTATTTAAATTTTAGTCTTAAATATATAGTTAAGTTAGGTGATTTGATTACGACAAAGATTTTATATTTCCATATATTTTTTAATTTGTTTCTGTTACCGCTTGCCTCCTTTCTTAAGTCTATTTTTGTCCATTTTCCTTCTTTTCTTAATTACTTACATTTATTTTAGTTAATTTAATTCAGTTTTTTTTATTTTAATGACATTTTATAAACTAGTTATGATTGAGATAAGCGAATAAATTTCGTAAATGTTAATTGTATATTTAATTCCCAATGAAAGAGCTCTTGCATTTATTAGTAAAATTGATGAATTTTGCATAATTAATAATATTGTCTTAAGTTATTATCACTCAAATTCATTTAATTTATATTTTTATTTTACAAAAATATTTGGAAAAAAACTTACAGAATCAATTTACTGCATGTTACATTTTAGTTCATTATTACTTCAATTTCTTTTAATATGCATTTGAAATATTGTTCATAAAATAGAAGTATCATTTTAAAGCATAATGTAGATGGTCATCTGAGTTTAAGCCAAGAATATTTGAAAAATAAACAAATGAAATTATGATATTTCTGATTTTATCTCTATTCTGACTTGGAAGACATTTTAATTTTTATTTAATTTTTTGTATAAATTTCATATAGTTTTTTTATCTGACGTAAGGATAATATTTTGGGAAATGAATATTCTATGATAAAAATTTATAATATCTTCAAAGCAAATTAAATTTGTGATTCAATAATTTTTTAAACAGTAAATTGTTCTTCAGAAAATTCAGTGTGAATTTTATTTAATATTTAAGTATTGATAAACATTTTTATGTCTAAAATAGTTTTATACTCTTCAGAAGGTATTCTTTTCAATTGGTGTAATAGTGATCAGTTGAAATCACAATCTTACATCAGATAAAGAATTAAACTTTAAACTTACAGAAAGTAATTATTTTTTTATAAAACATATTTAAGTAATTATTTTATAATAAAATTATTTGTTCAACAAATAATTATCGTTAAAACGTTTGATATTAGATACAAAAAGAGATTTTTAAATTTAATAATCTTAACTACAGAAAGTCTTGTTGCAAAATGGTTTTCAAATCTTCCTTACTATTCTTGTTTGAACAAAAAATTAATCCATCACATTTATCTTTTAAAAATAAAATTGTGTATTCGATATAGGATCAACTGTGTCATTAAAATCTAAAAAGTAATGATCAGTGTATTCTATATTTCAAACAAATTATTTTCTTAAGAATTAAAGTTATAAAAGCAGAGAACATTCACCCAGGCAGAAACATCTGAATGAAATAGTAAGTTAAAAATATATATTACCAGAAATCATGAAATATTTAAGTTTAGTTTTCTTTTCTTGATCTGCATTAATTATAACAAGATTCAGATAGCATAAAAATATTAAATTTAATAAAAACAGGGAAATTAATTGTAGAAATTACAAAAATAAAATTCAGTTCTAAATGAAATATAAGCTTCTAAATAACTTAATTTGTTGTTCAAATTCTGCAATAATTATTTACTAATTTTTAAAAAATACATATGAATATAAACTCACAAAATAGTTCTTATTTAATTTAAAATAAGATATTAGAATATTAAAATTATAAGCAATTTTTCTCCAAAATATAATATTTGTATTAATAAAAATAAACTACATTAAAAAATAGCAACAAAATCTGCGCATATATTAGTTATGTGAAGACCAACAAACTTAATATTGAATAGTCTCAATATATTGAATAATATCAATAAAGTTTATAATACCAATTAGTTTAGAATTGCAGTATACTTTAAATTTCTAAAATAAAGTAAGAATCTTTTCATACAAAAACAACTTTTCCAACTTAAATAAATTTTTAATAATTTAAAACACATTAACCTTTTTATTTAAAAAAAACTATTATTCAATATATTGAAGATAAAAAAATATATGCTTACAACAATTATTCAACTTAAATTTTTAAGTCTTTAAAAATATATCATATCAATTTAAAAAATCATTACTTTTCCTATTTCCATAATTTTTTCGACTTTAATTCTTGATATATAAATTTCTAAAATTCACTATGTGGAATATTAATGCTATTTCAGCACTTTGAAAATAAATTTTGTTGTAAGCTCACCCTATCTCAAAAAAGTTTAAAATATACAAATAAGTTCTTGCATTTTATCTATAAAAATGTCTTTTTATTTTGAAAACATATGTCCAGATAATTTTTACAAAAGAAGATAAAAATGAATAGAAATTTTCAGACATAATTATTACCTGCAAAGTCATTAAGTACTTTATTAGTATTAACAAAAATATCGTACACATTAAGAAAAATTTAACTTTGATTTTATTTTTAAAAAAATGAAATGTAGATAACATGTAGTTAAGGAAATTAAATTTGATTAACTTAATTTTTGTAGTTTTCCAGTGTTCAGAATTTTTAAATATTTAAAATAAATTATTCTTATGAAATTTACTTTTCAAAATTTTACTTAAAAATATGTAAAAGTAAAGATAGATATGTAAAAGTTATAAAGTTAAAGATATGTAAAAGTAAAATGTTTATCAAGTTTATAATTTTTATAAAATTAGGATTTCTACAATCTTACATGATTTGATAAGCAAAACTTGTTTTGTATTGATTTGTTTCTATCATATTGATAATATTATATTGTTTTATTGTGCAACAAAAGTTATAGATAGCTCCTAAAATATTCAAATATTTTTCACTAATTCACTACTCATTGGATCTCTTGAAAATATTGAGAAATTAATAATTTTATATTAATTTAATTAAAAATTTTATAAATTTTTAGTGGTACTATTTCAAGCAGTTTCCCATATGCGTCAGGAATCCGTTTCAAGGATGTTAACTCATCACACGTGTGATATCCTGTTTGAGTAGGGATGTTTCCAGTTAGTTACGGAAGGAATGAAAGGAGGTGTTCGATTGTTTAGTTGAATGAGAAACTGGTTTCTTACCCTGATTCATTACTATACTCTAATTTAGAAGTGTGTTTTCTTCTCTTAAATGTTTTTCAAGTCTCAAAGAGAATAAATTTTGATATTGATAAGTGAAATATTTAAAACTGTTCTTTTTTGTCAAATTTACATTTTAAGAAACATATAAAAATGGCTAGTGACAATGAAGATGAAGTTCCTCTTATAACTACGTTTGACGTATTTTTCTCTGACTTAGAAGAATCTGACAATGATGATGTTAATTATGTCAGACAATAGTATTCCGTGAATAACGAAACTCCAGCCCAACAATGTTTTCCATTCACGGTTTCTCTTGGAATGAAAGTACCAGCTACTGCTCCGGAGGATTTGCTAAAATTTTTTGAATTATTTATGAACGACACTCTAATTGAAATGATTGGGGAGGAAACAAATATTTATGCTGCAAATTATTTACAAGAGAATAATCTTACCAAAATTCAAGATCACATCAGTAGTACCCCACTGACATTCAAGAAGTGAAAATTTTTCTCGGTCTTTTGATGTTACAAGGAATAATTACTAAAAATAAATACGTTCAAAAAAATTATATAAAATTTTCACTGCTTCAATTGTATGGCACAAAACTGCTAATTTTTTATTTTCAATAAAAAACTTACTTAACCGAACACTTTGAAAATAATGTGGAAGTTTAGATCAATAAAAATCCTAAGTAAATCTAAGCACTTTCCAGTCATTTTTTGACTTTTAAAATTTCAAAATGCAAATTTAAAATCTAATAAATGAAATTCTTAAAAGAAAATAAGCATAAAAAAGGATTTCAGATTTAAACTGTAAATAATTTCTTATTTAAAGGAACGAAAATTTTTCATAAAAATATAATTTGAATCTTTTTGTGAACAATAGTAAAATAAGGATCTTATCAATTAAAAAAAGAATAAATAAGCAAAGAAAATTTATAATTCTCTATTAAGATTCAAATTTTTAATTAAGAGACTATATTCTCCTATACAAAGTCCCATAAACGTTTTATATTTGTAGTATTATTATGTTACGAATGAAAATATTTTTATAAAAATACTTTTTTATAATGAAAAAAAGGAAGTCTTAGTATGTTGTTAGATATTATTTTAAAATAATTGAATCAGAAGTCTACACACACAAAAAGAAACTCATTATAATTTCATCTTTTCTCGTATGCACTTTTGTGAAATTAAGTAATAAAGATTATTTTGCTTTTTATTTTTAATTATATCTAAATATCAGTTCACATTATGCTAGGAAAATATAGAAAAATAATTCAAGTAATAAAATTGTATAAACAAATCTTATATATAAGTTGGAATACATTGACCATAACAATTTAAACTACTTAGTAAATGCATTGAAATTAGATAAAACAGATTAACCAATAAAATAAATTTTCTTGCACTTTTTTCCAAAAATATATGACAAGTGATATTTTATCTAAGATTGATCAGTTTCGAGTTGAGAAAAAATAATTTAACTAATAAATTTCTGCCTTAATAACTTTAAATAAGCAAAAAATTATGTTTAGTAATCAAACAGAGCATAAAAAGACCATAACAATGATTTAAGAGTAATTGTTATCCTTTGTACTTCATATTATTCACTAAGCTAACATGAAAACAATGAAAAATTTCTTTGTTTTAAATTACACTATAAGTAGTTATTTATTATTTTTATTTTATAAAAATAATACTAAAAAATGTGAGGTATGTTTTTTATTTTTATCCCCTTTTATTTGGATGTACAATTCATTCTAGTAAACTACTAAATATATGCAACTCTACATAGGGTAGTAAAGTGGAAAGTGACATCCTCCGTCCAAATTCTCCGCTGTGACAGTTTTTGGGGGGTAAGAAATTTTCCCATAGAGAGCTAAGAAATAACCGACGATTTTTGACCAGTTCAAGGAAAGTAAGTAATGAACGAAAAAGTACAACATCTGGTTTTGAGGAGGGAACACTTTTCGCAGATTTATAAAATATTCTGAGATGCTGAGTCGGTTAAAGTAATGGAGTTATTGTTAGCCAATCTGCACAGAGTGAGATAGCATTCCCAAACAAGAACAGAAGTTACATTAGACTTCTGCAAGGCTAGTAATGCAGCTTGACTGTCAGAACAGATAATTATTCTTTTACGAGAATAGTTTTTGCCCAAGCATATTCTATTGCACATAAGAATGGCAAAGACTTCTGCTTAGAATACAATTATATGTTTACCCAAAGGGAATGATAACTTTATACCATCAGCAGGACAACAAATACCAGTCTCTGTGTTGGAATTCATTTTTGAGCCATCATTATACCAGTAAGTATAGTTTTCACTGATGGCAACATTATTTCACTCTTCTCTCAAGGGAAATTTGATTGTATAATGCTTATCAAAAACATATTTAACAATCGTGTAATCAATAGGCATACTTACAAAAGGATGACTAGTTACATCAGCATTAAAGTTTCCCCAAGACAAAAACCTAGAGTAGTCCTTCCACTGACCTGTATTTATAAACCTTTTCCTGCTAAGTATTGCTTCTGCTTCAATGCACATGTAAAGAGCATAACTAGCAAAAGCTCCAGTGTAGATGTGGGAGTGGTTTTAAAACACCCAGAGGTTTGCCTTAGCAGTTTCATTTTTGATTTTAGACCACCAGACTACTGAGCCATAGGTAATGATGGGACAAATGATCATAGTGTAAATCCAATGAATAACTTAGGGATTTAAGACCCAAGCTCTTCCAAATGCATTTCTACATGACCAGAAAGCTTTCAATACAAAAGTTGAAGCACTTTTTCCAACTTAAGTTCATATCAAAAAATACTCCTAGGAATTTAACTTCCTTGGGGCAAGTTAATTCTTGACCAAAAAAAGTCTTGACAAAAAGGCAATCATAGTGGTGTTTTGAGGATTCACAGAAAGGCCTTTTTTACACTAAGTCTCAACTTGAAATTAGTAAATAGAAAATATCATTATTTAGTCAAAGTACAAATCTTCGTGGAAAACTAAAATACATTTTCCAAAGTAAGCCAGCATTTTTCACTATAAACTTGTGAGCTTGTCCCACTGGTAAGTTATTAATTAATCAAACAGAAAATTTTTATTTTAGTCTGGAATTTTTTTCAGTACTTCATAAAAGAAGAAAAATGTTTATCCTGCTTAATTGAGAAAAATTTTTAGCTTAGACAATGTATTTTCTGTTTCAAAAGGCCGAGCCAAATTATTTTTTCATAAAAGCAATTTGATTTTTCAAATTATGGGTATTTAGTGTATAATATATTCATGATATTTTTCAACCAATATATGTTACTAACTTCAATCTGGGCTACAATTAAACTATGAGAAGAGAATGTTCCTTTCTGAAAACCAGAGGTGGCTGCTTGGGAGTATCCTCTTTTGTGATACATGAATATACTCTTCTATATTTTAAAACCTGCCATTAGAGATAGCAACACATGGCAAATGTTTGAATACTTTAAAACAGTATTCTGATATGAGTTATCTACTGTATTTTGTCAAACCAGCATCTCTAATTTCAGATCTTTGCTTTTATTATTTCACTTAAAAATAGTCATCACAGGCAAAACCAAATAGTGCACAATAATTTTGCAAGGTATTTAGATACTTATATACTGCCCTGATGACCATTTTCTTGAGAAAAAAGTTGCAATTTCACACCAAATGTTGCAATTTAATGACTGCATTATATGAGCTATTGTACATTAAATGAGATTAAGATTTTTTGCATTAAACAGCACTGTGTGTCAATATTTTTGCTTAAAATGATAAATGGAATAATAGATATAAGCACCAAAATTATTTAAGATTTAATTTTTATTGTATTTTTAAAATGTTACTAAATTAATGTCAAAATTTTGGATGATATGTGTATTATTAATAATTTAAAATTTCTAAAATTAATTAAGTTTTAATAATTATTATAAAGTAAAAAACAAATTTAATATTTTCTTTGCTTTTAGTGGGTGTGTCATGTAAGAGAAAATATAAAATATTCTCCAAAACAGATGTGGTATATTGCTTGTCTGGTGAGTATTTAGATATCTATTTGTAAGAAATAATTGAGCTTTAGAATTTTAATTACTATGAACAAATACCTTGAATGCATGATATAAATAAAAGCTTATGTGTTGTACTGTCTTGGCTAGTTTTGAAAACAAATGAAAATTTGATGAGCATTCAAGTATTAATAAAGATAATATATTAGTATTATATAAAGATGATAAATATATCATTATTTATTTAAAACCTCTAGTAGGGAATTAAATTGCATTTATTTCTAGACCCATCTTCAATGCTATTTTAATGTTAAAATTTTATATATCTCTGCCAAGTTAGCTTTCTTGTCCCAAGTATGCGTATAGAGAATAAACTAACTAAACCTGGATTAACAACTTGAATAACATGATTTTTCTGAGAGAAATGTAAGTCAAGTGACTATATTGCTATTTTGTCTTTCTTTAATTCTTCTATTACTATCTTTTTTACTACCATTGTTTCCTTTTTCAAATTTCTTTGCTATTGTAAAATCTACAGAAAAAGTAAATTAATCTAAAACAAAAAAGTGAAATTCTACAAATCCAACATGCTTTCAAAAAAGTTTTATGTAGGCAAATTTATTTTATATTTAACTTTAGGGAAATTTTTAATTTTTATCAAGATCACAAAGCTAGTGTTAATTCCCTCAAATTTATTTTAATATATATATATATATATAAGTCAGTATTAAAATACCTGAACATAACTTTCTGAACTGCTTGAACCTACATTTTTCTAAGTGTTCTAAGAATACTTAAAAAAATATAAGTTCAAGTTATAATAGTCGTCATAAATATGAAAAAAAAAGTTTTATATAGGCAAATCTATTTTGTTAACTGAGTACCCAGTTCAGTGGCCTATGTACCAAACTTCAAAATGAATTAATTTATTCTTTAATAGGTATTAAACATTATTACCCATCTCTTTTCAGTTTTTTGAATGTTCTTCCTAGGTTTGAGAAAATATTCTACTTCAAAATATTCATGCTTTTTAATAAACCGTCCATTAATTTTATAATATGACTTTTTCAACCAAAATGGAACTTTAATTAGTTTGTTTTTGCAGCCAATACACTGGAATTCAATGAACATCAGTGCATGGTATATTCGTTGTCAGTGAATATGTAATATCTAATATCAAATCTAGAACAAATATTTTTCAAACGGAAGATGAAAGTTAATCTATTTTTCAAAATGTGAAGTGAAATAAAAGTAATTTCTAATAATCTATTTTCATGATGATAAACAATACATCATATTAGAATTTATTTAAAAAAAGATTGGGAAAATCATTGAATTACAGCATTTTGCTTATTTCTGTATTTAAATATCAATTTTGGAAACATACAGTAAAATTATAAAATGAATATTATTTCAATATCATGTTTTTTAAATTCTATTTCTGTAGATGACTGGAAAATCCAAGATTCACTTTTTCTAATTTCTTAGAGGTCATGGGGCCTTGGTTACCAAGGCAAGATCTAAGAATCAATATTTGTGAATCTTAATAGCAATATTTTTAGGAATATACTTTTTTTATCATATTTTTATTTCAGTTATTATTCAATGATTTAAAAATATCAACTTTATAAAAATACAAGAAGGGATACATGAAGGTTCTGATAAAAAAAATAAAAATTACGAACTTTTTTTGTCCCAATATAAATTTTTTTTTTATATTATCATTAGCATTTATAATTATCTCTGCTTTATTTAAATTATTTTTAGTTAATAATATATTAATAGAAAAATAAATGCAGATATTATAGTGTAAGATATTTTTATTTTGTTCATGTATTATTTCTTTATTTAAAAATGGAGCAGTTATTTCACATATACTTTTATTAATATAAAATTATTTTATGTAATGCAATTAAAATAAATGTATAGTTTAAATTCATTTTGATTCTAAATATCATAAATATCAATTTAAATTATTCATGCTAGATTTTATTTTTAGGTTAGAGGTATGTCAGTGGATGAAGCTATTAAGCAATTAACTTATATACCAAAGAAAGGAGCATATATTGCCAAAGAAGTAAATATTTTATGCATTTTTTAAATTGCTGTTCCTTAAAGTTTTCTTTTTTTTAAATGTTTCTAAATGTGTGTGAACATGTGGTTTTATAAATTTATACAAGCTATATATGTGTGAATTTAAAGTTCATGTTAGTCTTCTCAAAAATTATTAAAATCAGCAATTGCATTCAAAAAATAACTACTCAATTTATAAATTATAATACATTTGTTTATATTATTTTTCCTTTAGGTAATTCAAGAAGCTCAAGAATTAGCTGTAAAAGAACATAATGTTGAATATAAGAGTAATTTATGGGTTGGTAAGTTTCAAACTTGAAAGATTATCAATTCATTATATCTGCTTTATTAGAACTTGTGTATTTTATCTTTGTAGAAATGGGTATTCATATTAGAAGTAAAAGAGGAATCAGAGCAAAATAAGGCTGTTTCTCATTGGAAAATAAGGATGCAAATAAATTTTTAAAAAACCAGTTTATCAGTTTTTTTTAAAGCAATCTTAGACAAATGCCACCAGCTCATGCTATCATTCATTATAACAACTTTGCTGAAGTACACATATAATGAAGTTCCAGAAATGTATCCAATTGAAGTAGCTGGTAAAAATATTTCCTGAAGTAAATAAATGTATGCAAAATGCAGGGTGATTATTTCAAAAGACTACCCATTTCTTGTTATTCACATCTTTATAGCAAGACTTTCAACATTACTGTAACCTAATTTCTATTAAACCTGTGCATATCATTATTATTTTTTTACACTTTCTAAATGCATGAACTCATTTTTTATCATCAATTTGCTACAGTAGAATTTGCATGAAATAATTCTTTGATTTCAGTGAAAATGACTTGTTAATCCTTTATCCAAACTATCAATTTCGAAGAGTACTTGGATACATTTATTCAAGCTGTTATTGCTGCTTTCATCAAGATAGAGCTACTTCCCACAAGTTAAACCTTACAATTGAAGTGCTTAATTAGTTCTTTGATGACCACTGAATTTCAGCAGGCATCTGCCCACCAAGGTCTTCCTGTTATATATTTGTAGGGTTACATTAAAGGTAGGATTTTCTAGAGAAGTGTTGCAAACACCAATGAATTAAAACAAACCTTAATTAAAAAATGTAAATGAAAAAAAAATGGACTATTTATGTTTATATCTGCAGTCAAAATCTTGACTTACAACATTTGCTTTAAGTAGGGATAGCACATAAACTTATTTTTTCCTATGGTAAATTTACACAAAATTTAGTAACATTGTAATGATCCAATCTAACATTTATACTTCAGTGTTAGAATTGTTACCACAACCATCAGATTTAAGAGTAATAAAAAAAACGATATTTTTTTTAATTGATCACCCTGTACTAGTATGATTGTTGGTGCATGTTGCAGCTTCATTTGTTTGCTGATTTTTATGAAAACAAATATATGAAATTAAATTAGCCAACAATACTCTGTCCACTAAAGAATATGGACAGTTTTATTTACGAAACATATTTCAGCATTTGAAAAAAAGCTATGTTCTGGCACATTAGTTTGGCACTTTGCTTTTCAGTAGTTTAGTGAGTGTTACATGAGAAATGTTTGTAGCTTTCACATTTGTTAAGGTTATATTTGCTTCAAATAAGCAAATATTAAATGCCTACCTAATTGAAATCTGAATGTTTTGGCCTTCAGTTTGATTTAGCTGTAGATATTTGATTCAGTTCAGAATCCACATAAAAGCATGGATCTGGGTTGTGTTAGCTTTGGTGTGAAAAGCATTAATTAGGGCAATCAATCAATTAACTGATGATGAAATTTCATCTGTGGTTCCTTGACAAAACTGCTGTTGTACTAAATCTTTTAATGTAATCATCATAATCAGTGTTGTGTCATTCTTCCGACAGTGAAGGTGTTTCAAACATACAATTCATATTGAGCTTTCCTTAACAAAGTATAAGGTTATGCAATATTATTTAGTCATCAATATGTTTTGCCATCATTAAGTGTCAATAAAGACTATTTACAACTTCATATTAAAATAATATTACCAGGTTATTTGGGAAAGGTTACTATGGTTGTTTATTGAATATTTATCATGTTTTATAGTTAGGAATTACAGTAATGGTAAAAATTGCACTTCTGGTAATAGTTCACAAACAATGCGAACATAAATTTTTTGACATGCTTTGTTATTTTTCTCTCATCTATTTCCTATATGAAATAAGACTTTTACTTTTTTTTTTATCAAATTAGAATAGTTCTAATATACCTGATGTAATTTGTGTACTGCACTTAATATGTTCTGATTTTACATACGTGTACTTTTTTGCAGCTCAGTCATTTGTTGGGAAAGCTAAAATTATCAAAGGAATGAGAAAGCATGCTCGTATGCGATATGGTATTGTGCATTATAGATATTGCCACTATTTTGTTAGGCTTGTTGAAGGACCTCCTCCAAAACACTACTATACACCAGAACTTACAGGAAATGAAAAACTTGAAGAATATTTCAATGAATTAAGATCAAGAAGAATACACAGAACTTTATGAAAACATTGTTAATTGTAATCATGACAAAATTGTTTCTCTAGCAGCACTTTCTATGTACCTTAAATGGTAATAAATAAAAATATTGTTTCATGTATTTTAAAATCAGAAAAATAAGTATATGTATATTTTTTAAAGGGTATATACCAATAGTCAAGTCTTAATGACACATATCTTTACTTTTAATATTAGTAATTTTGGGCAAACAAATAAGAATTCTATAATAAATTATCCTGCATTTAATTTCATATTTAAATTCTGAAATTGCTTACAAAAATATTTTTCTCATTTTAGTTGAATGTTTTCTATTGTGAAATATTCACGTCTATTAAAAGAATAAAAATGCTTACAAGAACAAATTTTATTAAGTGCCCAAGTCTGAAATATAATTTAAAATTAGAAATTACCTGAAAAACTGAAAAAATTATTTAAAAGTTTTAACTCAAAAGAGAAAGCATTTTATACCACACAGAAGCTTAAGGATTTTTTTTATTATTTTTATTCCTATGTTGTGTGAAGCAGTAAATATAAAAAATAAGTTTCAAATATGAGTACAAAAGTTTAATTTGACAGTTGTACATACCAAAAGCATAAATGGCACATCATCTTCCACTATTCAAAAGTTGTTAGAACATTGGATATTTTTCTTCACAGAATGTCCTATCACAAGGTAAGTTTTATCCATAGATTTTAAATAAATCAGAAAATTTCTGCTTTGAAATTGCTAAAAAAATTGCTAGTGCTATATAAAAGTTGAAAATAATTTCAGTAGTTAAATCAGAGAGGATGTAAACTTGCATATCAAATTTTTTGAAAATGTATATCAACTTTGAAATTTTGTTAAATAATTTTAATTAAAATTTAATAATAAATTTGTTACAATTTTCAAATTTAAACACAAAAATTTAAAGTGTACTGTTTTCAGTGCTTTTTTTTTCTTAACAAATTAAACTTGTCAATGGTTGTTCAACTGGTATAGTCATTTTTCAAAAAGAATTACTGATTGCTTGACAAACTGATACAGGAATGAAATTTCTTCAAAAATCATAAGTATCATTTTTATGACTATGTTGATTTTATATTGATGCACAGCAATTAATTGTTCAAATACATCTTTTCTTAGTATTCATTCTTCATAATTGTTTTTCTTTTGAAATAATTTTATAAGTAGAAACGATTATTTTATGAAATAAGTTTCTATTCTATATAAGACAAAAGCATTAATCAAAAATAATCTATTTTACTTTATCATTATATCCTTTTCAAACGTTTTCCAATTTAAAGCTACAATCTCATATTGTGATATCTTTCTTCCTCTATGTAACTTGCTTTAATCTTTTTCTGAAAGTAATTCTATTTTCTATGTAGGAGTACTATTACAGAAAAATCTCTTTGATATACCACTGTTTTTATGCTTTAGAAGTTCAAATTCATGTAGGCATATGTGCTGAGACAAATATTTTATTCATTCAATAAATTTTTGAGAAACCAAAACAATGGTATTTAAGAAATGAATAATGAGAAAAAATGTTTTTAACATATGGAAATTAGAAAAAATGGTTTTAATTTTAATTTATAGATTAATCAAGCTTCTTTAATATTTTAGTAGTATTAAGAATAATTGAATAACAAAAAACAATATTTGATTGAACCATATATGAATAGTTACTCATTTGCACATTAAACCATCTTATTTGATTTTATAGCTTTGAATGATAAAAAATCTTAATGTTAAAAATTTATTAAAGTAGCATTTTTAAAATCTTTATTACGTTAATAATTCACTGACTGGAGAATATAGAAATTCAAAAAGGTTCGATAAATATCTTCATATCCTTTTATTTTTGAACATATTAACGAATATTAGTTTTCAGTTACTTAGTCATGTTTATAGGACAAAAAAGTTTTTTCTTTGTTAATTATGCTAGTAATTCTATCACTTTAAATATTTCCTTTGACCTATTTTGAATTTTATTCAACAATGAATTTTAAGTTTTTAAATAAAAAATATTTGAACCAGTTTTGTAGAGATCAAATGAAATTTCACTGAATAGTTCTCATTTAAATGTTAAGCTAGACATTGTACACTTACATTTATAATAAAAATTTATGTCAAATTTCTATAAAAATTATATACTTGATTTTATAATTTACTGCTATTAATTGAGAAAATAAAAAGGCAAATTTCAATTTAGATATTAATAAACTAATATAATTTTAGAAAAGAGTATGCAATATATAATTTGAGTTACATCTCTTAAATATCAGCATGATTCAGAACAGGAGACAATTTACCAAAACTTTTCATCGTTTAGTCCCAAATCTACACACAATATTTCTGAAAATAAATTTTAAAAGACATTTTTCAGTTAAATTCAATATATAATAAATATAACTGATAATATACTTATTTTTAATTTACTTTAAATTCTACAATTTTAGGTATATTTTTCAATACTAATGTCTCATTTAACAAAATATTTTAATGCTTATGTGTGAATTGTGTTCACAAATAAAATTATTAAAAAGATACTTATATTTAAAAATTATGTACTTGAAAAGATGAGGGTGGGAAGTATGACTTTCCTTCAAGCCATTCTTGAGAATGGCTTGAAGGAAAATTATACTGAATTGAATTTTTAAAATTTTTTTTCATTTGAATTAAAGTAGGAGAATAAACTATTAAATTGTTCATAAAGAAAAAATAAATAGCTTGGGTGAAACTCTGTTTTGATATTAACATACTTTGCATTGCTTATTGGTTGAAATTAAAATCTTTCAATGTCACCAATGTGTGTATTATATGTTAATAAAATTTTGTTTGCTCAAAGTCAAAAAACCAATTCAAATAACTGAACTCAAATAATTATGAATAAAATAATGATGAAACAGTAGGTCAAAGATACAAGAATTAACAATAATTATTTTAATTTGCTCATAATGAGATAATGTAGCAAATGTTTTTGATTATAACAGAAATATGAAAAGTTAACTTAAGATTTCTTCTTTTCAAATCTGTGATTATTTCTTCCCTGAAAAGAGAAATGTATATATATTACCATTAAATGCAAATAATACTTCATACTTACAAAAATAATTAAAATTTAAGAATTACTTTCAAAGAAAATAATAAAGGTTAAAAAAAATTGTAAAATTTTTCCTGCTAAGAAAAATAAATTGTCATGTACAGATGTATTTTAACAGTCAATTTTATTTCAGAGTAAAATAAAACCTCAATCAGGATAAACGATAGTAACAACAAAACAGAAAGTGCAGCAATTTGATAGACTATATTAAAATTATAAAGAAAATCAATTTTATTAGATTTGTTTTGTTGTTTCTCAATCCAAATATTTATGCCCAAGGGAAGAAATGAATTGTGATCTGTTCATTGATACTGCAGCTTTTAGCTTATATTTACATACAAATAATTGATCAAATTATAACTAATAATTCAATACTTGAGCTTATAAGGCACAATAAAATTCTTCATTTTAAAAAGTTTATTATTTGATTCACAATTTCTAAACATTAGAAAATTTTATTTAGTAAGCACAGAATGTAGCTTGCAAGGATATAACATTTGTTTGTACTAGAATACATTAGTTTTTTTTTTATGGTCAATCAATTATTATATTTTTAATTTAAATCATAGTATATAAAAAAACAGAATTTTCTGGAAGATATAATTAATGGTCATCAAACTTAATACTATTAATAAATACATATATGAAATGAAACTCATTTACAGTTAAAATAAAACAAGATTGAGGATATTTTGTCATATGATGTGATTTTGGTTAAATGTGCATTTTTAATATCAGTTAAGGACCCGCTAAATTTTGTGTATTAATAATGAATATTTTATACTCTATAGTTAACTTATCAGTAGAAAAGGAGTCAGCATGGGTTTGATGCAATTTCCAAATTTTGTGCCAAACAGTGTAGTTATCTTGTCATCTAAATTATGTCACAACAAAATATCTGGTTTCCAAAATCTGATCACACTTAAACTTGAATGCTACGATCTTGCTCTATTTTAAATTTCAAATATTTCATTATAATTACTTTCTACAGAAGTATTAAAAATATTGATAACTTGAAACTAATTTTATAAATATTACAATATTAATTTCACAAATATTAAAAACAAAACAAAGTAAATGTCATGCAGTATACAGCAGGAGACTTTATGCCTTACAATGCCACTGTGAATCTAAATATGTGTTACATATTTTTACACAATACTCAATAAACTACATAAATTATTACTTATGACAGTGATTTTAATCAAATAACATATAAAGGAAAAATACTCATTTTATCATTTGCAGAATTTAAAAAAAAATCACAAATTCAATTTTCACTTTCTACACATTAATATATTTAAATTTTTCCAAAGACTAAAACTCCAAATAAATTTCACCTATGCTTACATTAGGTTGTCACAAATCGTACCAATACATTTCAGCGCAGTGCACCTGTTTGGTGCATTTATCACTGGGCTGGTGCCTAGAATTTACCCAACTTATCTCAGGAGACAAACACACTGCGTGAAAAATCCTTAATTACATTTACATCGCTAAATATACTGTTATAATTTCAAGCTATTAACCTGGAATCATATTCAATATGGTGATATACTTTGTTACACTTTACAATTTTAAACTAAGTGGTCTTTTACAAGTTGTTTAAAAATTAAAAACAACATATATATATATTTTTAATTTTGGAAGCTAGAAATTTTTTTCTATATTTAAGTATCCCCTTTGATAGTAAAATAAATTTAGCGACTGTTGGTTTTGTTATATTCTTACGAAAGTTAAAGGTTTAAAATAAGTTTCCATTTTCACTGTTAATAAATTTAAAGTCACAAATATAATTTTTATATACTTGAGATTTTTACAACAAATTGGGGATTTACAGTTAATCAAATATATTTTATCAAATTTTTGTACCTTTTATTATACTCATTTATTTAAATTCTTCGAAAAGATCCAGTTTTTTAATCTTCAAAATTAGATAGATGCTGAATTCACAAACTGTTGAAATAAAGCTCAGAATGACAATTATTTTAATCATGAAGTTTTCCTGTTATAAACCAATAAACAGGAAATATTTAAAAGTTAAAATTATCTAAAATTTTTTATTTAGGATAATAAGAAAATTGTACATGTTTAAGCATGAAAATTGGAAATTTGTGAAATTTACAGTCTACAATAAAAGAGGGGAAAAGAAAAAACCGTACATAGCATAATGCATAACAAAAATAAGATAAAAATATTAATTAACTAGGTGTTTCTCACCTTCAAAGGTTTATTTTGTTGAAAATTTTTAAATGAACCTTTCTTCCAGGATTTTTTATTTCTTGAATGAAATTGATTTCGATTTCTCCTATAATTACCATGGAAACTTGAATTGAGTTTGCAGCCATTGTTCCAACCCCTATCATTTTCATATTGTTCATAACAATTAATTTGATTTCCTCTGCAGACATCTGCATAGTTCTCATAAGATTTATTCAAAGGAGAATTACCTTCAGAAAGTCTGTGGTTATTGCTAAAATCTAAATTAGTTCCCATGAAACTATTTTCAATCATGTTTGTTCTTGGTTGATCACCAGAATTATTTCTGAAATTGTTTCTAAAAGAATTGAATTCTCCAAAACTATTCCTAGGCATTTCATTATAACCTGCACTGTAAGCAATATCTTCTCCATAACAGGCACCATTACTTCCATTAAATGCTTCAGGGGTGCAGTCTCTAACAAATGTGTTTGGTAGGTGACCTTTTCGGTAACTGATTAGACCATCATCCCTAGGACAAGCTTGAAAGTCTCTTTCAGTTCCAATAAAAATTTCCTCAGAAGGGTGATCTGTTCTACGAGAATGACCATAGGTATCTTCAGGGAGATCACTGATGAGAGGAGCATTAAAATTATCATAGGAACAATTCCTGAAGGCTGGATCTCCAGTATTTGTTTTGTAGTTAGATTCATAAGAGCTTCCTACTTGTGCTTCAAATCTATTTTTGAAACAAGGGTTCATAGGAGATTTCTCTCTTTCAGCAATATTATAACTCCCACTGTATTTTGGCAAAACTGAGTTATTACTATATGGATCATCAAATCGGCGATCATATTTGTCATTCCGTAATGGCTTATTTCTAAAATCAGTATGATAAGCATTAGCAAAAGTATTATTGATAGACGGTATTTCTCTATTGCTATGATTCTCACTTATTGGTAAACTTGTAGGAACAGAATTTCTCGAAAGCCTGTTTTGCAAAGTGTTAATCATGGAAATATTATTCATCATGTCCTCTGGTCCATTTCCAAGCAAGCCTTTATTCTCTAATAAGGATAAATTATAAGAATTGGGGAAAGTTTCATTATGCATTTGGGATAAAACATGAGCATCCATGGGGAAGGCAGCTCTAGGTAACCAGGGATCAATTTCGTCAATTGGAGTATTGTGATGATTCTGAGTTTCCTTGGGCACATTTTTCTTCACAATCTTTTGTTTATTAATATTCCTTTGTCTTCTTTGAATAGCTTTTCTTCGAGTTATACTTCGTTGCTTACTCTTTACATTTATATTAAATTTCTCCATGTTTGCAGAATCAATTTCACTTTTAGTTAATTCTGGAACAGAAGAGTCTTTAATAATTTCACTAGTTTCTTCAGAGCAATTCTCTGCTGGCCATCGCTCACCTTTTTTACTAGAATCTAACGTGACAAGATTATAAACTGTCTTCGCTTTTTCTTCTGCATTTTTAGTAATTTTCACAACCATCACATTGTTAAAAGGTGTAAAACCAGATCGAGTAATTGGTTGTAAGCTGCCATCTTCTGGAATCAGCATTTTACAATAGTTATAATCTGAAATAAAAAATATTATTTTATAATAGTTAATATATCATTATAAATCAATTTAATGAGAATAATTCGCAATTTATGAACAATAATTTTAGTGTTTTTACCAATAACGGATGAACACTAGATATTAAAAATGGTTAAAACAAGATTTTCTAATCTTTAATTAAAATATATTCGAATATAAAAGAAATTTTTTAATGAAATAAAATTGAGTCTGATGAAATTAAGCATAGAAACAGAAAATAATAAAACATCACATGCAGTTTATGATTAGTTTTCAATATTTTAAAATTTTGAGCATAAAACATTCAAGAATTTTAATTTATTGAGATAAATAATTTTTTCCTACTTTTAAAAATCTATGAACATGTCTTAAAAAAGTCAATATATTTTTATTAATTTTAATATAATTTAAAAGTATTTTAGTATCTATAGAATAATTTTAAAGTATTTATTTTATTAATTCTGGAAATATTTAGTATCCTTAATATTCAAAAATGTTCATAAAAACTCCGGTAAGCATTTATACACATAGACTGATTATGCTAAAAATGTTATTTAAAAAAATCAAATGTTCCATAATTTATGCTTAATTGAGTGTACATTTTTATGTATAATAAATTGCTATTCAGTATTTCCAAACATGCAATTGCTTTGCTAAATTTAAAATTAGGCTGTGAAAGATGAGTTGCATTTCAAAATTGAAATAAACCTACATTGGTTTCAAAATAAATTTTCATACAGATTCATATATATTACAGTAAAAAATCCTGAAGTCTGGTATTTGAAGTGTCTCATGAATGTTAAAACATTTACTTAAATTATTTAAGCTGAAAATACAAAGAGTAAAAGTGATGAAAATAAGGTATTGTACAAGACTGTGTTTTCATGGCTCCATGTTACAATTATTTTTCAAAGAGTCACAAATAAAAATTCACAAATAAGATTTCATATGTAAAGCTAAACTATTAAATAATTCTCCTCTTAACTACATAAAAGATTTCAATATTTTTAAAAGTAATTTTGTCAGTAGAGGAAAGTAATTAAATTGATACTTTAGAAAAATTAAGAAATTTAAAAAGCAAGAAAAATATGTTTTTCTTTAATACAACTATTTCAATACTCCTATATTTTCAATATTTAAATACAACTATTTCTTACTACCTGTTACAACTAATTTGATTATTATTTCATTTTGAATTATGAAGTAAATCAGCTGATTAACATAAATGCAACTTTGAACATTTGCAGTTTGAAAACTTTTTCTCAACTAAAGAAAACTTTTTAGTAATTAACACACACTTATTACTTCAGTAGAAACTTCAATATTTAAAAAAAAATTTACAAAAGGTTAATTAGTTACTTGAATATAATGATTTTAAATTACCAAACTTGGTACACAAACACAAAATGTGTTATCTAATAATAGTGGTAAAATTCGACGGATTGTACAGGTTTGGCGTGATTTCCAATTTTCGCGGCAAGCGCTGCACAGATATTTGGCTAACCTAAATTACGTCACTATGCGCAATATCCGCTTACTAAATACCGATCATGTTTGAACTTCAATTTTGGAACTGCGTGCTATTTCATGACAATCATGTACTACAGAAGTATTGAAATTCTAATAACTAGAAACAAATTTTCTATTAACACTCGAATTTTAATTAACCGCACAGTGGTGCTCACCTTAAAAAAAAAACTTCAGTGTAGTGCTACCTACTACAGATACAACCAGGAAATAAAACTAAATTTGTAACATAACCAAATTGTCTTTTTTATTCAAACTCGAATTTTAATTAATCGGGCATGTGACTTCCATCTTAAAAAAATTCAGTAAGGAAAAATCTAACACTAATGTGAAACACGCAATAAAGCTTACTTAAAAATGCATTTACTTATGTAAACATAAATTCTTTTATAAAAACTAGTTTCAAACTACTCTGAATGAAATTTGAATGGAAAATAAAATAACTCACCCAATCTTCACTGCTTTCGCAATCATCGCAACAAGCCCAGAATGTACGGTTTTAAGGGCTTCTACTGTATTTTCTTTATTGTTTCTCTGCCATACATACCCTGGGATGTATGAATCAAACTGACCAGGCACATGATTAGTACCTTGTACAGATATTTTAATGGCAGACCAAATAAAAATTCAAAATAAAATAACTTAAAAAAAATTCCAAACAATACATCCTTCAAAAATTCGAAACAATATTTTAAAAATTATAAACAATATATCTTCGATAAATTTGAAATAATGTAAGTTAAAAAATTGAAGTCTTTTTAAATGCATTATTAAACATAGATTTTTTGTTAACTATAGTACAAACTAAATTTATATATCCAGTGCTTTTAAGTTCTTAGTTTAGTACTGTGGTCTATAAAATTTTTCTTATCACCATATTTATTATTCATTTTAATTATATGCGTGATTTCCTTTAAACTCTCTTTTTTACATGCTTTACTGGTATACTGTCATCCTACTTTTGTATTACTAATGCAACTAGAACTTTATTTTTTTCCAATCTGATACTGGTGTATTCAAATAAAATTATTAATTTACTGTATTTAATCACAATTAATCATACACATGCCAGTTTGTCAAAAGGGCATATCACAGGTGTTTAAAAGCAGCCAACTCAGAAAACTTAAAGGTCGTTGGCATATTCATAGAACTCCATTGTCTGACAGTTTTTGGTTTATATGACACCTTGACATAGATTATTTTTGTTAGCAATGATAATGAATTATTTATTGGATACATTTTTTATTTTATCTACTATTAAAAATACTTTAAACTTAATTTATTTTATGTAATTATTTTCGGTACTTTTCATACCATTTCGCCGGCGCAGGCGATAAAGTCGCCAAAAATGATACAACCAGCACTATGGGGAATATCTCCGCTGGTAATCTTTTACTGCTACGTTTCCAAAACATGCGACTGCCTTTTACTGTTTGACCCTTTTTTTTCCATTTAATAATTCATAATTTTATGCTATGTTACTATATATACAAATTTAAAAATTTCATAAAATTTCTCTAGAAAAAAATCGAATTTTAAAAATATACCTTAAAAAATAATAATCCTAACAAATTCAGATAAAAAAATATTAAAAAAAAAAAGATTTTGAAATATGCATCACTTGATAAATAGTAATCTAATATAATAAGTAAATAAATTGAGGCTCTGGCACCCGTCATTCCACGCATAGCGTGAGCACAAGAACAACAATTAAATAAATAAATTAAAAAATTTTTATGTAAAACAACATTATTTAAATTTTTTATGTGTATACTGCGTGTTGTCACCAATTGGCGACTTAGTTTTCACTTGGCGAGATTTGCGCCGGCGAAATGGAAAAGTACCTTATTTTCTATTATGTTATACATATCAATAAATTAAACTTATTTTTATCTACACATCTAATATTACTGAGATACTATTTTTGGTAGATAGCCTAATTGTAGATATTGCTAATAGGACATCTGGATACATATACTTAAAAAAACCTTCTTACAAGGAACATTTATAAAAAAACTCAAGCCTTACAATTCACAGCAAACCTACTTCTTCTTCTTCTTCTCAGAATTGGGTTTGTATGTCATTGGGCACCTCTGCTTTTATCAGCATTTTGTACCATTAACTCCAAACCCAATGTTTCCTAGTTCCAGTTGCTCGGGTCACCCACTTTATTAATAAAGTCCGATAACCCTTTAATGGAGTCTAGGTGTAACTCTCTAGTATGGTTGATGCCTAAAGAAGTTAATCTAGGGAGGGCAAGAGCCTTGCATTAATAAATGATATGCTCTGCCGTTTCCTCTTGCGTATGACATTTCCAGCAGATAGGGTCTTGCTGAAACAGTCCCATCTGGTCAGAGAGTCAGTCATACTAGGGATAGCTTCCTGACTTTCACCAGAAGATGGTTTGGAGGTCATTTCTACCTCAAGTGAAGGATTCATTACTGCCCCTTTACAAGACTGCCTCTGAGTTCCCTTGTCTTTTTCAGCAAGGTCTACTTCAGAGGCATCACCTGCAGATGCAGAAAGGTTTGTTATTTCTTGTGTCTTTTCAACCACAAGATAACAATTTATAAGCTCAGGTAATATAAGTCCACCCAGCATTGCCTGAGATACTGGGCAAGGCAAATTACTCTAGAAGTTTGCCAGGCAACTAGAGGCTCCGTTAAGACACCAATACCGCGGTGCCAATTAGCCCTAGGCACGGATCGCATAACACCAGGGTTTACGGGAGCTGGTTCGCAGCCTCTGATTCTATATTCAAGGCTATCCTGTCATTCCTACAGGACGTTCGATGATCCACCACTTACCGACGCGCCTGGTAGCTGCTCAGGCCCCAGGACAGCAAACCTAAATATATGTCAAGTATCTTTCACAATACTCAATAAATTACACAAATTACGTACTACAGCAATTTTAACTGAATAACAAATAATGTTAAAGTACTTACCTAATCATCACTTACAGTATTTTAAAAAATTCAGATTTAATTCATTATTATCCATAAATTTCTATTGTAAGCTAAACACAAATTTTAGACCTCAAATTTTACAATTAAACAATTTGAAAAAATATTTAAACTTTATAAACTTGCAATTTAAAACATAAATTTAACTTTTAAAATATAACAAATGAAAAATTGATACTACTTCTTAAGCTTAAATTGTAATGAAATAAAAACAATTTACTAATCAAATGCTTCATGGATTACTAGTATACAAAACAAATTTTGCACATGTACACAATAACTTTACATCAAACACATTTTGACATCATTATCCAGTTTGGTGCATTTTATTGCTCCCACTGGCACACAGCCATGACAGATCCATCAATTTAATTTTAAATCCTACCTTATTTTGATAACTTCTACAATTTATATTAGCAATTAAAAAATTAAAATTACAATTTATATTATGGATTAAAAATTGTTTTAACCTTTTTAGAACACATTTCATACAATATATCTATGCAAATGTGGAAAATAATATCATATAATAATCCTTTAAGAATTTCCCAGAAAGGCATTGATAACTCCAAGGTTTTACCGCAAATGCTTGGTAAAAATCTGAAATGGAAACACACCTGAGGATAACTTGAACTTTTACAAATCATTCTAGTCAATGCTAGGTTTTACCAGTAAAGCATTAAATCTGCCAGATTTCTGTCTTTTACAATATCATAAATATAATTTTAATCAAGCATTCTTTCCAAAAATTAGTATTCAGTTTCAAGGTAATATGAAGTAGCCATAAATTAGTCTAAATAGGTATCAGAAGTAAAAAATCTTAAGGTTCTGAAGTTAACAGAATTCCCTTGTTGTATGAATCAGTATTGAATAAATACAATACCTAAAAATGAACAGGTCGTTTCACAGGGAAAGATAATCTTGATAAGTGAAGATACACACTCAGTCATTAAAAATCTAAGAAAGCTAATTATTTTTAAACTTCACAACTTATGGTTGTAATTTAATAAGAGCTGACTTTTTAAAATTCACTGTAACCAATTTTTATTGTTATCAGTTTTAAAGTTTTGTAATAAATTTGAAAATGCTGATTAAGAAAGCAGTAGCAGTTAATATTATGAAACACATAAAATTGCATGGAGCCCCTATACATATAATAGCTACCTATTTTTTTTTTTTTTTTATAAATAAAAATGTATATATTCAGGTAGTACGTGGAAGCTTTATTGAAACTCCATAACTCTTGGATGGTTTTCAGGAGCATAATATGTCAGACCTCTCAGATTTTCTAAAGCTAAATTATAAGAGCTCAGCTAGCTCAGGCAAAATATTTAAACTTTTTGGTATTTAAAAATGCTACAAGGTAAGCTGCCTAAAACTCTTACAGCATTATTCAGAAATGCAAGACAAGCTCTTTAAAGCAAGATAATAGATGGAAAGAGAAATAGTGTGAAAGAAATTGATAAATACTGAAGCAAATGTCTAAAAAGCAAAGACTGCAACAAAAGAAACCCCAAAGCTCAATTAGCATTTGAATTCTCTAGTATCAATGATTTACAGTTAGAAAGTAGGTTCATAAAGAGAACATAACAGCTGAGCAATAATTCCCAAGCTCTTTGTAACAGATGTTAATGCTATAAGACACCTACAATTGTTTTTAACTTACAAAAGTATTGATAAGGGAAAAAACAATATAATCTGACGAATCATTTTTCGCTACAACAGGATGGACACATGTTTTGAAGAATCCGCACGAGCATTTGATTGTGATTGTTTCAGAAAAACTGTCAAGCATGAAGGCAGATATGTTTTGATATGGGAAAATCAATTGGTTCAGCAGAAAACCATGTCATTGTTTTCTGCTGAACCAATTGCAACCCTGAAATTAAGGATAACTAGAAGGAACTATAAAGAAATTTCAGTGGACCAAGTCCATCCAATTGTGAAAACTTAATTTTTTTACAAGAAACATTTTCCAGGGTAATAATGCACCTACTCATGCAGTAGGAAATAATTTAACATTTATGGCCTATTTTAGAGCATTAAATATAGAATTGATTTTTTCCACCACATTTATTGAACTTTTACAATAAATTCATGAAGAATGGTACAATACTTCCCTAAACATTATTCAGGATTTTTATGAATAGATTCCTAGGTAAATACAATATTTATTATAAGTCAAATTGATATTTTCCACAAAATTTATCTAAGAGCTTTTACAATAACCTCATGAAAAATGGCACAATTTTTTTCTAAACTTCATTCATCATTTTTATGAATCGATTTCCAAATGAATAAAATGAGCCAAAGGCTGTCATAATTATACTTAAAAAGAGTTCTTTTTTATTCTACAGTATTTCCGTTGTGTTTTGCGACATATATATAACCACTTGTATATATATGTGTGTATAAGTATCTACATTGTTGATATTAATGTAACAGCCTACATGTGTTTGATACTAACACCAATTCCTCATATTACTTTTTTATATTGAAAAACATTTTCATATGTATAGAAATTAATAAAGTCAATAATTCAAAACATAAATAAATTTTTTTCTCTGTTAGATAAAATATATTTCCCAAAATAAGTTTCATGGAGAATAAAGGTCGAATTATATGTCTCTAATTAATAGCAATTGGACAGAGAATCAGAATTGGTTTGTTTGTCGTTCTAGTTATTTTCTCTCATAACAGTTAATTTGATAGGGAGCTACATCAAAGAAAAGTGGTAAAAATTTCTTTCCTAAAATATGACAATAACACATACATTTTCTACCATTGGTACTTTTCCGTTTCGCAGGCGCAGGCGATAAAGTCACCAAAAGTTATACAACTGGCGCTAGAGGGAAATCTCCGCTGGTAACCTTTTACTGCTAAGTTTCCAAAACATGTGACGGCCTTTTATTGTCAACAAAATTATTTCGACTCCTTTTTTTTCCATTTCATAATTTTATGCTATGTTACTATATATACAAATTTAATAATTTCATGAACTCTCTCTAGAAAAAAACAGATTTTAAAAATAAATCTTAAAAAATAATAATTGTTACAAATTCACATAAAAAAATATGTAAAAAAAAATAATAATAAGATTTTAAAATATGCATCACCCGATAAATTGTAATCTAATATAATTAGTAAATAAATAAATAAAGGTTCTGGCACCCATCATTCCACGCATAGCGTGAACACAAGAACAACAATTAAATAAATAAATTTAAAAATTATTATGTACACCATTATTTAAAAATTTTTATGTGTATACTGTGAGTTGTCGCCAATTGGTGACTTAATTTTCGCTTGGCGAGATTTGCGCCGGCGAAACGGAAAAGTACCCTACCATTTTTACTATTTTTTATACACTTGAAGCAAAGTCAATAATTTACTGAAGGAAAATTCAGCTTGAAATAAAAAATAAAATATCAAAAATTCTTTCAAAAAAGAACTTTTAAAAGAATATAATTTCTGTTACATATTTCAAGTTGAAAAACAAGAGTTATATGAATTAAAATTTTATGTGAAAAGTTTTCTTTTCAGAAATTTTGTAATTTAGCTTCTAGATTATGTTTTAATGAGTAGAACTTCTTTGGTAATATATGAATCAAGATTTATAATGTAATTGAATATAGAAAATAAAATTAACAAAAAATACTCAGCAAAATTATTTTAAATATTAATATTTACAAAACACTAACAATACAGCACTTTCAAATCCTGAATAATAGTACAGAAATTAAGATTATGAAATGACACTGACTATTTGCTTGTTTACATAAAAATGAAATTACTTTCAAACTTCCAGAATATGCAAACTATTATGTATGTTGAATATATATTTTCCTAACAAATTAGGCATTAAAATTTGCTGGTTGCTCAGCGGTAATATTTTGTATACAAAGGCTAATTATGCTGGGACCCCTGCAATTTAAATAGAATTCAAAACTACAATAAACATTCAAACCTAAAGTAGGATTTAAACACATGAAGTATTAAACAAAAACCAGAACACATAAGATAATTAGGTTTTTCGGTAAAAATGTACCAAACTTTCACCCTTAGCAAAATTTAAAAAAGTCGCCAAGGGTGACCGTATGACAAATTTCTGATCCGGGAGGAAAATGGCTGAAATATGAACAAATATTTGATACATTGTTGGTATTTAACAATATGCTCAACTAATGGCACAGGTGCCGTATATAATCCATGGTTACAAATTCTGAGTGTTTTCGGTGACGACGAAATGTTGCCAAGATGTCGTCATTTTGATGCAATGCCGTGCGAATATGTTGTAATTTTGACATAATAAAATCGTTTTTGAAAAATACATACATACCTAAATATTAAATTTAAATCTGATAAATAAAGAGTGTGAATATATATTATTGAAACAAAAAATAAGATTTAATAATGAAACATTAGAAAATACAAATATTTTCCTTATTCGAATTCGAAATTACTTTGGAAATGAATGCAAATAAGGAAAATATGGGAACTTCGAAAAAGTAAATATCAGTTTTAAGAAAATCAGAATACGAATTCTAACGAAAATTCCAGAAGAACCCGAACACGAATAATAATGAAAAATAAAGCAATATTCGGAAAAGAATATAAATTATTAAGTACAAATTAAACTGTTAAATAGAATATCTTACAGAAATTAAATACAGAAACAATAATTTTAAAAATGTATATACAAATTATATAGTATTTTATAGTAATATTATAAGAATGCCATACATACACTAAAGAAAGAATGTATCAACACAATTTTAAACAGTAACTTTAAATTCAATTAAAATTTTTAAAGTAAGGAAAAAGAGTAATACAACCTGGAATTTATGTATCCAAAATGTCAAGAAAATTGTAAAAGACACTAAAAAAAATCTTATGAAGTTAACTCGCAAAAATTTCTAGTAAAATGCTGAAATGGAACAAAATGTTCTAAATTTCGTTGTGATGACATAAACACTAGGGTTGTTAAAATTGAATTTTCACTTCAATTCTTATTGGTCTTCATCTGTATGATGTAATAATAATCAGGTTACCAGATACAAATAAATATCTGCCAAAAAATCGCCAATCTCAGAATATTGCGCATGGATTATACGGCACCTGTACCCAACTAATTTTACAAAATTAACAAAAAACGCATATTTATAGATTTCAAACATCAATAGTAAAATAATAAAGTTCATATGTTAAATTATCCATAAAATTTTTTGATTAAATTTTATATTAATGAATTTAAATCGGTATATATTCATGAGAAATTAATGACAAATAGGTTTGCTAAAATACTATTTTGCAGAATTTCCAGTAAAAATGTTTGCCAAATTTGGCACCATAAAACGTGCCAAGGGTGACCGTACAGTAAATCAGATCCGGTTTTTATTTTAATAGACAATTTTAACTTTAAAATCAAATTAGAATCAATTTGATGGGGTTTTTTTTCTCTACATTCCTAATTGATTTGATACTTTATGAAAACTGTTTGCACACATTAGACAATAACCAACAGTTTTAAGAAACTTTGAAGCATTATGAACATTAAAAAGGCCACAGTGAGAATTGAATCAGAAACTACTGAACCAAAAACTAACTTTTCAATTAAGATTACAATTTACATTCTTAAAGTAAGCATATGCTTAAAATTAATTAAATATGTGAAGCAATTTTTATTACTGATTGAAAAATTCTTATTTAAATCTAGAGTTGATAAACAAATTCTTCAAGATTGCTTCAAATATATCGAAACATAAGAATTTAAATATATTTTAATTTTAATTTTTTTAAATTTTTTTTCATACCAAGATTATAGAAATAACAAGAAATTTTATTATCCAAGTAGTATTAATCAATTTATTAATTTGACAGTCAAAAATAACATATTCAAGAGAGAAAGACACATAGGTAAACTAATTAAGTTTTCTTATAAAATCTACAAAACATCTCATTCAAAATGACACCATAGAGTTGAGTTGAAAAAATAAACTGCCAATATCAAATATTTTTTTCTTTTTCAAAATAAAGATAGAAATTTCCGGTTGACGTCATACACTCTCAGTTGACCTGTTGTTCATGGTATCAATGAATAAATGAAAATCATTTGCGTAAACATGTATTACATATAAATTATTTTCTACGCCAAAACTTCTGTAAGGTAAATAAAGTTCTTGCGAGTCTAGTTATTGAGTGCTTTATTATTAATCAACTCAAATATTTACCTTTCCAGAAATTTTGGAGCTGCATAAATTATTTTTAAACATAAAAATAGTAATGCCTTTTACATTCAAGAATAGGTTTTTGTGTATACATTCTAGGATCATAAGAATAGTGCGTTCACTTTCTCTAACTACAAATCAATTAATGATGTGAATTTTTTTTAATTACATTTTTGTTAAACTTTGTTTTTAACTATAATCAGAAAATTATTGCTTTTATTTTAATAAACCTTTTTGTTACATAAAAATTACACAATAATTTATCTGAACCTTTATATTCAATATTTTTAGTAAATAAGGGATGAATGATATGGTGTTGTGTTAAATGGTGTGTGTTAAATAACAAATAGTAAAATAGCTCGGCCCAGTATTGCTAAACTTGCTAAGATAACCCCAATAATGAACCAATGATGGGCGTCAAGTTTTCCCCAATATACATTATCGCAAGATAAGCCCAATAATATACCTATAATGGGTGCCACGTTATAGGTCTATTAATATAGACCTGTAACGTGCCCAATAATCTTCAATATTAGCATGCCTAGCATGCCCAATAATCTCCAATATTGGGCATGCTAAGACAAACAAAGATTGGTTTTAACATGGACGCCAAGGTTTCCTCAATGTAGGAAATGCCAAGATAAGCCATTATTGGACCAATAGGGTTGCCACGTTTTCGCCAGTCTGCAATGATAAGCTATTATTGGTCATAGAAAGGAAGCCAAGTTGTTACCAATCTTGGGCTTGCCAACATTTTCCCAAAATAAAACATATGTAGTGTTATCTATATGGCTGTTTAATTGAGTTTTTGTTTTTCATGTATTTTCATACTAATTGAAATAAATGTTCCTGAAATATAATCATTTTAAAAATCTGATTTTTCAAGTTTAATCACGACCGTTTTATTAATTTAGCATGAAGTTTTCAATAAGTCACTGTGTTGGTAAGTTTGGTTTTTCTTATATTTGTTACAACAAATTTTAGTTATCAGGAAAAATTTTAATCTATTTAAACTTAAATTAAAATAGAAATTAAAATATTTCATATTTTGATGTTTATATACATTATATTTTAGTTTTTATTTGTAATTGTTTTCTATATTATTAAGCATGAAACTACCCTAAGGCCTAAACTCCAATGTTATTTGTTCTAAATAAAGTATCATTGATAAATTATCTGTACATTTATCTACATTTATTTATTCACATATAAATTTCTAATAAAAGTGTTTACAGAATATTATTCGAAAAGAACTATTGTTTCGATTTATTTGGCTTTATAGCACTTTGGAAATGCCCCTGGAATCACGTTTTTTATTTTCTACGATGTAATTATGTATTTACTATAACTCTATATTATCATAATATTAATAATTTCCATTTGATTTATTCTTATAGTTATGTATAGTTATGTTTTTCATTTACAATAAATGCCGATTTAAAAAAGCTGCTAATTTGTAAGTTTGTTTTTTTTTAACATTTGTTTTAACGTTTGGTTACCGTGAAAAATTTCTATTTTTTAAAAATTTCCCTATTTACGAACCTTATTCAAAACTCTTATTGTGTTACAATTTATTTGGCTTCACAGCACTAGTCCTTGAAATGTATTTATTTTTCCGTTATTTTCATTGCAATATGTATACCATATTTTCTACATAATCGCAATGAATGATTTTTTTACTGTGTTTTTAACATCTTTATACAAACAGCTTCCATTCGATATACTTCTAAAAGTTTTGTTTAGTTTATACAAAGTTAGGTTTTTCATTTAAAATTTTAGTTAGATATTTATTTTTAATCTTTAGTTGACAATTGTCTGTTACTTGTATATATTAAAAACAGCTTTAAATTTCCAACTTGTTTCATTACGCATGGAAATTCAATTAATTAATTTGCTTAAATAAAATGTAAGTTTCGAAGAATGTACTTAATAATTAACTTACTAAATGTTAGCTGTATACGGTAATCTACTAAAAATCTTACTGAATAAACAAAATGTTGATATTTGTGCTGTCAGTAAGTTTTAGATTATTGTAGCTTTTTATATTGTTGAGCATGTTATATTCAATTTTTGTATTTTATTTATTAAGAATGTGCAATAGATTATTCAAGATATTAACATCAACTATGAAGTTATTCTTAAATTCAATATTATACATTCATTAACATATTTGCATGGTAATTTCCATCATAAATTTTATCAGACAGTACGTTTATTTGTCTAGAGCTTAACAAGTTACACTGCACTTTAGAATGGATGAAATGTGAAAAGTTAACAAAAATATTCAAAGTATGGCTTGCCATCATATATAATTGTATCTTAAGGGTGGTGAAAATCTAAAGACTAGGGCTTTAATGACAAATTAAATGCAAGTGGTAATTAATTCAGAATCACACAAAACTTGAATTCTAAAATAAAAATTTCATACGTAGAATTATCACACACATCTTGAAAAATAATATGTAAATTACAAGAAACCACCAGATGGTGCCGATACTACGTCAATATGATAGTGAGGAGTATATAAGGAATGGTTGCAAAGAAGTGAAATTGTTCACAAGCGCTTTAAAAGTCTTTCAGTGCAATAACCGCATGGTTTGGGAACAAAGTAATCATTTGGATGATGTTTTACGTGGTATAATTATCGACGGTCTGGAATGTGAATGTACCCACCTGGAAGTATCCGAGGAACTTGCAATCGTCCAGAGTGTCATTTCCAGGCTTTGGTAACCGTTAAAAGATGATGGTAAGGTTACATTACAGCTCAGTTCACCCCCGAGTTACAACGTCGAATGAGGACCGGTATTTGGCAGTTACTGCCAAAAGAAACCGACGGAGCACTGCATCAAACCTGTCTCGACAGCTCCCTTCAGCTACCGGTACGACAGTTTCAAGGCGGACCGTGAACAGACGCTTAGTGCACATTGGTCTATATGCTCGTAAGCCTGTCAGATTGTGTTCCACTTACCGCAACGCACTGTCGTCTGTGGTTAGCCTGGAGCAGAGAGCATGCATTGTGGATACCACAACAGTGGTCTTGTGTGATGTTTTCCGACAAGTTCAGGTTTAGCTTTTAGTCTAATTCTGGACAGACTTTCATTGTGAGAGGGCCCGTCAACCCCCTCCCACATATCTACCAGAACTTCGGAGAGCATTGCTTGATGAGTGGTGTAATATTCCCCAAGATTAGATCAATAATATGATACTCAGCATGCCTAGGCGTTGTACGCCCTGTATTGCATCGTCTGGGAGGCATACTACGTAATAACCAACATACCATTCATGTTATATTGGTTTTTAAAAATATGTTCTTTTTTAAAATTTGCTCGAGGGAGTAAAAATCGCAATTTTTATTAATGATGTCAAACATATAGCACATTTTTTTGCTCTTTACCTTTTGTTTAATAAATAGATTTTACAAATAAGTCACATTTGTTTTGCTTTTGTCTCTTTCTTTTCCTGAGCTTGCATTGTCCTTAATTTATGGACACGAGTGTACTTAATTCATTATTTACTGATGCAATCTGTCCCTACCAATCTTTAATGTTTTACAAATGTAGTAGTCATTTAAATAAGTAAATTGCTTGATTAACATAATGTTCACCTAAATATGGTTCAGTAGTAAAAGTGGAGCAGCGCACCCCATAATGCCAGTCTAGCTGATAAACGACTACAACAACATAATGCTAATTTTTAACTGAATAGCGAAAATGTTATTATTACTTAAAAACAAATGAGATTGATTAGAAAGCATTTGTTTAAACAAAATTAACTAAAACTAAAAAAAATTGTCTTGGTTATAGAGTTGCTATGAAAAAAGGTGCTCATTACCCAGCAAACACAAAGATGCCGGGCATCCATCGGGCCGCTGCTGTCAGCAGTCTTGGCCAGCAGCGGCCCGCCGCTATTTGGCCTAGAGCACTAGAGCCTATAGGAACTCCGTCACACAAAAGTGACGACCATCGTCCCTTGGGCCGGCAGTACGGTCCGCTGTTGGCCCAATGCAGGGTGGCCATCAATGCCATATTGGCCGCATGTGGCCCATGTAATTTCCAGCACGTGCCCATGTACGGTTATCCATCGGCCCTTTGCCGTTTGGCCAACGATAGCCGCTTTCACGGACGTAGGGCTGGATATGGTTATTCCTATAAATATTGAATTCATTTTTATGTTAATATTGTATATATTTTTAAAGTTAATATGGAAGTATTGGAAATCCATCAAATTAATACTAAATATATATTTTTGTGATTCTAAGACAATTGTTATCTATGTAATTGTCAAATATCATTAAGTGCTTTTTTAGTTCTTAATTATATAAAGATTAAAAAAATATGAATTCCTAACTCATATTTTAAATTATTTTTTTGACAATGCTATCTAAATTTTATAGTTTTATTTTAATCTAAATAACTTTTATATTCTGTTTTTAAAATATTTTATTACAAAATTTCATTATTTATTATTTTTTTTAAAAAAAAAAATTCTTGTGTAAGTCTTGTGTCAATTTATTGCTAAAACTGAACTTGAATGTATAAAAGAATTCCAGTTTTATGATAATTTTACAGATTTATTTCAAAGCACACACACATATATATTTTCTTTGCATAAAAATTAATATTTCATTTTCTAAATTAATTAACTCCATGCAACAAGATGTTGAGAAAAATGATAAAAAGAATAAAGATTAACACTTTTAAAATTAAGAAGACAAAGCCATAAATAAGTAAAATGTCTCCATGCAACAAGATGTTGAGAAAAATGATACAAAAGGATACAGATTAAGATTTTTTATTACTCATAAAAATTAACATAACAAAAGTCATATATAAGTGAAATGTCTAAATATTAATGGAATTAACATTTTTTATTTATGATAATATTGAAAATAAAAAAAGTATCTATTTTTATTTACATTTGAAAATAATTTTTGCAAACTTTTTTTTAACATTTTTAATTTACAAGTTTTTTCTTTTATTTTTGTGGTCCACCTTCCGAATTAGTACTCTGGAACAAATTTCTCCTTTTGTGAAGATTTTCACTTTGTTCTAATACTCTGAAAATAAAAAAAAAAACAAAACAAAATTGTTAAACTGATTCAATTTAATTACAGAAATAGAAACAGCAGGATGTCAATAACAGCCCAGGTAAAAAACGGAAAAAAATTGAGCTGTTTATATAAATTAGGAGAAACTACATGCATATTTTCACGTATTTAGGTATTATTTCACAGTATTAATTATTTGAATAAGGAGAATCCAACACAACTAGTTTTAAACTTACAATATTTTACAATTAAATTTACAATCAAAGCAAAACAAGCCAAGCACTTGAATAGGTTTTGAATGCATACAATAGTGTCAATTTTCATTCAGAATTAATAACTCATAAAAAAATTACTAATACAATTCTTTTATGATGGAATCTTTTACTTAATTTTAGTTTTATCTCTTTAAAAAAGGGGGAATAGTTATTTGTAACATTATGTCCACAATGAGCATGCTTGGGAACTAAACACTGGGTGTTTTGCGTTATGCTGAGCACCTAATCGGGACATGTGTTTCGCAACCCAGGAAAACAGGCACTGTAGGCCTTGGCCCACGTGGTCTGTCCTGCCAGAGTTTAGTTTTAGTTTATATTCATATTGATATTTCAATATACATACATATTATAATAAATAACATTAAGTAACACAAATGAAAAATCAACATTCATCAATTCTGACAATTATTTGATTAAAAATAGAGACAAATAATTGGGTTAAATGAAAACAATTTCAATTGAATGACTTAATAGAAATTCCAAACATCTGACTTCAAAAATTCAATGAAATGTTTTAAGCAGAATTATACATTTTCAAGCTTATAATAATAGAATGTAATTAATTTATAACATACACTTTGTATTTCATGCTTTTAAAAAATTATTTTGAACTAATAAAAAATGGTTAATAAAATATTAATCAATGATTACTAAATTATTTTTTACACATAACTACAATTACAGATAAGTAAAGTTTATAAAATCATAGTAATTAAAATAAATATTGATGAATTTTAAAACATATTGACAATCTCAAATTATTTGTACAATATTCTATGCAAAATCTTATTAACATGGAATTTAGTTTTTTTTATACACCTGTGATTACAGATAAATGAAAAAAATTACGTCAATTAATGCAAAAGATTTACAGATTTTGAATACATGCATTCTATATAGTTGTTGCCCAGTAAATTTACATCACAAGTAATTATCATAATCATGAATTATTTAGAAGTAAAAATGTTTTACATAACTTTATAATTCTTATTTTACACAAAGTATTAAATTTATATTTAATCCAATATTATTAGAAAATAAGTTATTGGTTCTGGACTATAGTTTAAATAGATACACTTTACATTGGAGTGGAGAGATGTTAGAGACAAAATCTTCAAAGCTAATGTATAAAATGAAATATTAGCAAAATAGCCATCAAAAATAAAGGTAAGCAATGATTTGTTACTTTACTTAAAAAATATTGTTGTTGTTGTTGCATGCCTCCTAAGGCCAGCAGCATTAGACCAGGTCCATGACGTTGTACACTCTACAATAATCCAAAACCAGAAGAGGGTCGTCAACCAAGTACTGCCTGATGAAAAAATATTACCTATATTTACTTGCTAATAGTATTTATAATTACAATTATTTGCAAATCTTATATTAATTACATTTAATTGTATTAAAATTATATTATTTGTTAATATTATTCACAATTATAATTATTTGCAAGAATTATATTATTTACAATTATTTGTTAATACAAATAATTAAAAATTTGTAACACAAGGAAATAAATTAACTAGCTAGTAATTACCAATGATATTGAAAAATATTAAGGAAAAATTTGTATTTATGGTTAGATGTGGTCATTGATCGAGTCTACATATCACCATAAAATACCTATTAAAGGCACTTTCCAGTATAATATATTTATACCAAATGTTATTGATAAAAAAAAAATTTCTATAACAAATTCAAGTTTTGCAAGAAGTTAGAAAAAGGATAAAACGTATAAATACAGAAGACCTAACTATTTCCTTTATGTAATTGGGCAATATTATTTTCTTTTCTAAGTTTTGATTTCATAATCATTTGCAATCTGTAAACAGCTGATCCATCATGTAGAACAGTTGTAAAACACATCCAACATGTTAATGAATGAAATATCAATTTTTAAATGTTAAAGGCTTAACTGATAAATAAGATTAAACTTAAATTATATTCTTTCTCTAATAAAATGATTATTCTCAAGATGGATATCACAAAATTTTACCTCTTTGATAACAAGTGGTGTTTTGAATAATTTCGACCTATATCTGGGCTTTAAGTTTTATCGTTTTATGCTATAAATTACAATAAGAAAAACAACAAACAAAATATCAACTATCAAAAATGACTTTAACTACTGTATTTTCTCTAAAATACTCAAAAAAATCACAAAAAAAGAGATATCGGGAAATTAAAAACAGTTAATAAATTTAGAAATTATATATATATATATATATATATATATATATATATATATATATATATATATATATATATATATATATATATATATATATATATAATATGTTTGGAAGATTAACCTAATTATGCTTACTATATTAAAACAATAAAATAAACATGGAGTTTACAAATGCAATATTTTAATTATTTGTTATTATTTTGAAATTGTATAGTGAACTTCAAAATTAGAAGTATTTCTGATATCAAAACTGATAAACTTTTTTTTTAGCTATTTCTCATATCATACTCATTTTACTTGTATACGTTACTAATTTACTTTGTTTAAAATTATGTTTAAGTTCTTTATTTAACTTCAATTCCTTAAAGAGAAAAATCAAAAGTAAATAAAAATAATTCTGACAATATTATATCTAAGCCGGGGTGTAAAGTAGTTCGCCTCCTCGTGGTGCACCCTGGATAACGCTAAATGAACTACAGCTCTGCGCCTCCAACCATGCCAAAGTGGAGTCGAAAGTTCGCCAGAGCAAGTCTGCAACGACAGCCTTCAAACGGCCCTTCTCAGGGCCAGAACGTCGCCGTCCCCCGGCGGAAATTTTTATTCTGGAACGCTGGTGGACTGAGTCCATCGAAGTATAACGAATTGAAAAATTGTATTCATGATCAGAGTGCTGACGTCTTTGTTGTCGCTGAAGCTGGTGCTGCGACTGACAATATCCTTTTTTATCAGTTGAACGGATACACCATGCATACTGTCCCTCGTGGACGACAGGTAGCCTCTGGAATGGTTATTGGAATTGGTAATGACTGTGCCTCCAAAACTAAAATTTTACATACTATGAACGCAAGTGATAAGCTGGAGGCAGTCCAAATAGACATTTGGCTGGACAGGAGCCATTTTCGAATCGTGGCCGCCTATAACCCTCCCACAAACATTTTTGACTTTACATTGTTGGAACAGGCAATGACGAATTCTACTATAGTAATCGGTGATTTCAACGCTCCTTCGACTCGGTGGGGTTACGAGAGAACCACAAGTGTGGGTTGTACACTTGAGACTCTAATTGACAACTGCTCTTTAGACCCTATTGATACGGGACCAACTTTCTTGTCATTTGATTGACATTCTAGTAGACCTGACTTACTGCTTCCTCATACCAGCCTAGTGGATAGATGTGAACATCATCTTCTTGAGGACCCCTCTGGCTGTGGTCATCGTATTATTGCAGCAAAAATCACACCTAAAGTCAAAGTCTTCCAGCAAAGAGTTCTCAGCCGTTGGAATTTTAGGAAGGCCAAATGGCGCGAGTATGCTGCCTAGACTGATGCTAATTTAACTGGGAATCTTATTTCCTCTAACCCAGACATCACTTTCAGAAATATTGCTGAGGTGCTTCTCTCTGCGGCTTCTAAATGCATACCGAGAGGTCAAGTGAAGAAGTTCTCCCCTTTCTGGACGGAAAAACTCACAAATCTGAAGGAGACTAGGCACAGGGCCAGAGAAACTGCAGAACGAACAGGAAAACTCGCTGATTGCATAAACTTGAGAAGAGCACAGGCTGCACTTAAGAAAGAGATCATCCAGAGCAAACGGCGTGCTTTTAGAGATTTTGTAGCAAACCTTGACTATCGCAGGGATGGCGCCAAGGCCCATCGTTTTATATCTAGGCTTAATAACGCCAAACAGCCAAGTAAAGTGACCCCAATTTCCAATGGTAATAACTTTGTTACCTGCAAAACAGAAATTGCCGACCTTTTTTGTAGAAGATTCTCATCCTGCTCCTCTACTTTCCCTCACCGTAGAGGAAACACTGTCCCTAGTGCGGTCCTGCCCGAATTTGACAGTGCTGTCTTGGATGACGATTTCAGTGAAGCTGAGCTAAGACTGGCTATCGCATCTTTAAAGACAAAGAAGGCCTGCGGCCCTGATAATATTTTCTCAGAGTTCATCATCCACCTCGGGGGCAGGGATATGTTCGTGCTTCTCGAGGCTATTAATCAAACATGGCATCAAGGTACCCCTGCCGTGTGGAGGAAGGCGAGGTAATTCCTATTTTGAAGAAGGGTAAAGATCCTTGTTTAACTGAGAGCTACAGACCTATAAGCCTGACATGTGTCTTATGTAAAGTTATGGAACGTATGGTCAAATATCGTCTTCAGGTGTTTTTGGACCGATACCAAGTGATTAGACATGAGCAGGCTGGCTTTCGTAAGCACATGTCTACCACAGATCAGATTATGAAACTAACCCAGTTCGTAAAAGATGGTTTACATCGAAAGATGTCTACGCTTGCCTGCTTTATCGATTTTAAGGGAGCCTATGATACTGTGAGTCGGAAGATATTGCTAAACAAGTTGGTGAATCTTAACATCCATGGCAACATGCTGAAATGGCTTACGAGTTTCTTGTCTCAGAGGTTCATTAGAGTTCGATATCATGACACCTCCTCAAGCTTTCGTCAGCAAAAGAGAGGCCTCCCCCAGGGAGCAGTTCTAATTTGTGTCCTATTTAACATCATGATCTTCTTCTTCTTCTTCTACAAGTTGGGTTTGTATGTCATTGGCACCTCTGCTTTTATCAGCATTTTGTACCATTAACTCCAAACCCAATGTTTCCTAGTTCCAGTTGCTCGGGTCACCCACTTTATTAATAAGTCTGATAACCCTTTAATGGAGTCTAGGTGTAACTCTCTAGTATGGATGATGCCTAAAGAGGTTAATCTAGGGAGGGCAAGAGCCTCGCATTCATAAATGATATGCTTGGCCGTTTCCTCTTGCATATGACATTTCCTGCAGATAGGGTCTTGCTGAAACAGTCCCATTTTATGGAGATGTTTTCTGAAATAGTAGTGCCCAGTTATGAAGCCTACGATTAAACGTATCTTCTGCCTAGAGCATCTTAAAATTTCATAGGAAATCCTCGCTGATGATCTACAGATCATACTTTTAGCGTGGGTTTGACCAGGAGATTTGAGCCAAGCTTCATACATCTTCCGTTTTTCCCATCTTAGAACATTGGTTTTTGCGGTCTTCAAATTGATCCCACAAAAAGGTTCTGGACCAATGGGAACAAAAGACGATCCTTGTTTAGCAAGCTCATCAGCCCTTTCATTACCTTCGATACCTTTGTGCCCTGGCACCCATACAAGGATCACCCTGTTTCTAGTTGCCAGTTCTGTAAGAAGGTTTCTACACTCCAGAATCATTTTAGATTTGATTTCGAAGGAATTAAGCGCTTTTAAAGCGGCTTGACTGTCACTGAAAATGAGAATCCGCTTACCGTAGTAGCCCTTCTTCATATTCAGTCGCAGACAGTGGATAATGGCCAAAACTTCTGCCTGGAAGACCGAAGCGTATCGCCCAAGGCTTACAGACAAGCTGATTCTTGGTGACACGCCACAAACTCCCAGTCCTGAGAGGCTGTTCTTCAGTGATCCATCTGTGTACCAGATTAGATCTCCTGTTTTAGTTTCAAACATGTTGTTATCCCATTCGTCTCTAGTTGGAAAAACTATATCAAATGTCCTATCAAACATGTATGTTTTTTCCATGATGTCAGATGGCATCATGAAAGTAGGGTCTTGAATTTTCCTGGTGATGCCCTTGTGCCCTTTGGCAACAGGCTGATCATACCAGTGGTTTTGCAGCTTCATTCTGTATGCATTCATTCTTGCAACGCTGCAGATGAAGATGTCCAAGGGAGTCAGATCCAACACAACCTCCAATGCTCTGGTTGGCGTGGTGGAAATTGCTCCTGTGATGCAGAGACAGGCTAGTCTTTGTAGACCCCCCAGTCTGTCAATCACAGTCTTCTGTTCCACCTTACGCCACCAGATCACACAGGCATATGTGAAAATGGGCCTGACAAAAGCTGTGTACATCCATTACATCAGTTTTGGATGTAAACCCCAGTTTTTACCAAGCATTCGCCTGCAAATCAAATGCGTTTCTTTGCTCGGTTGATCCTATCATCAATGTGCTTATTCCAGGTGAGTTTCTGGTCTAAATAGATGTCCAGATACTTCACCTCTGAAGCCACATTGATTTCAACATCAAAAAGTCTTGGTATGAAAAAACCTTTCCGTTTCTTTTTGCGTGTAAAAGGTACAAGGTAGGTATTCTGAGGATTAACCATCAGGTCCCTATCCATGCACCATTGACCTACATAACTTAGAGCATCCTGCATGAGATGACAAGTTATGTCAAAATCTTTACCAAGGATAAGGATGACAATGTCATCAGCATATCCCTGCGTATAATAGCCCTTATCATTTAGATGTTTTATAAGGCTATTTACAACTAGGTTCCAAAGTAATGGTGACAGAACACCTCCTTGAGGACAACCTCTGGTAGTCTTTTTTTCAAATGATTCACCAAAAATGTTCATTTGTATATATCTATCCGAAATTAAGGCCTCAATCCAAGTACACAGGGTCTGATTAATCCCTGCCCCTCTAAGTGCATTGAGGATGGATGGATGGGAAGTATTATCAAAAGCACCCTGGATGTCGAGGAAAGTTGCCAAGGCAATATTCTTTTGATCCAGAGTAGCTTCAATCTTGGAAACTAGCTGATAAAGAGCAGTTTCAGTAGATTTGCCGGGTTGATAGGCAAATTGAAGAGCATGCAAGGGACTATTTCTACCCAAGTAATCTCTAATATGCCGATCAATGATTTTCTCCATAATTTTAAGAAAGAATGAAGAAAGACTGATTGGTCTGTATGACTTCGCCTGGTCATAAGTGTCCTTGCCAGGTTTTGGAATGAAAACAATCCTAGCCTTTTCCCATGTCTTTGGTATATATCCCAGGGCCAAACTAGTTCTATAAATTCTAGTTAGCACTGGTATGACAACCTTCTCTGCCTTCTGGATCATGATGGGCATAATTCCATCAGGCCCAGGGCATTTTAGAGGTTTAAAGGCAAAGATTGCCCATTTAACAATGTTGTAGTTTATGATATTTTTAGCGATGATCCATTGATTGCTATTGACTCTTTGCAAAGAGCCAATGCAATGTTCCCCTTCGTTGCAATAAATATCTCTAGCTCCCGGGAAGTGGGTCCTGGTCATAATTTCCATAACCCCTTTTCCGGAAGCAGCAAAATTACCCTCCTCGTCTTTTAGGGTACCAACCAAAGTAGGTTCATCCCTTTTAAGGAGTTTCTGGAGTCTAGCTCTATCAGAAATAGAATCTACCTCGTCACAGAACTTCCTCCAGGAGTTAATTTTGCTTTTTCTAACAAGTTTGTTATAAATAGTGAGGGCCATTTTATAGTTCTCCCATTCACCATTTTTCTTGGCTTTATTAAAAAGTTTTCTAACATTTGCTCTTTTGGCAGCAAGAGAGTCATTCCACCAAGGGCATTGGAGTTTAGCTCTTCTAGTGCGAATGGGGCAATTGTTATGATAAGAATCTAGAATACTTCTCTGCAGAAGATCTGCTGTAACTTCTAGATCGTAGTTGTCTTTAATAGGTCTGTTCCCGAGCTCAATCAACCCAGTCAGTTCTTCTTGGAATTTCTTCCAGGCCGTCCTAACTGGGTCTCTGAATATGCGATCCAGTCACACATTAGAGTGAATTTCAAAATGGATGTTTTGATAATCTGAGCCGGAAGGTCTGTCATCTACTTTCCAATATTTGATATTTTTACTAATCAGCGTTGTCGCTATAGTAATGTCAATTACTTCAGATCGATTAGAAGTAATAAAAGTTGGTTCGTTGTCCTCATTTAGAATATCTAACCCATAGTTTAGAATAAATTCCAAAAGGTACTCACCTCTTTTATTTGTGTCCGTACTTCCCCAGACAACATGATGAGCATTACAGTCTAGTCCTAGGACTACCTGTAAGTTGTTATCTCTGCAAAAGTTCATGAGCTTGTGCAGAGAATGGTCAGGTGGAGCCTTCTCTTCATAGGGCAGGTATCCAGAGCCAAAAACAATTTCCCTGTCCCTACCCTCTATGTTGAGTCTGACTTTCACAGCTGTCAGGTCCCTAAGAATAAATTCAGAGAGGGGAAGAACCTCAATGTTTTTATGTAAGAGTATACAAGTTCTAGCGTTACCATTAGTACAATAGATAAGCTTACCTTTAGTTCCTTTGAGACCACTGATTCTCCCCCTAACCAACCAGGGTTCCTGAATCAGGGCCAGGTGTATATCCCCAGCAAGAAACTTCTTACTGAGGTTAGTAGTACCACTTCTACTGTGGTGGAGGTTGGCTTGAACTACCTTCACCCCCATCAGCAGGAGCAGGTTTGTCAAGTACTTTAGCCTGCACTTGGTGAAGTCCAATATGAAACCTATATCCCCTTACACGAAGTGTGGCAGCATCTAATTCAGGCACACTAAGAACGATGGTCCGCCCAGATGGGTCGTTCTTAATGTTAAGAACGTTCCACTCCATTGGAGTGACCCCACCGTTCTGAGTCTCGATTTTTCTCAGGAGCTCTTTAGGTTCCAGTTCACTACAGATTTTTGGCAGTTTTGCAATTATCTTGGTGGTTCTGACAAGTTTCCTTGTCTCACCCACCAAGAGTTTATGTTCCTGCCAAGGGCTTATATCACTGACATTCTGTTCCAGCCACTTTGAGCTCTCCAGATCGGCACAGTTGATAATAAGAGCCCCATTCTCAAGTTTACAGGATAGGAAGGTTGGGGCAAAACCCTCCTCATTCCTTCCTATTTTCCTGGTTAACAAGAGTTCCAGGTCATAGGCCTGTTTCTCTGTTAACCGTTTTTCCAGATGACCTTCTAAGAGCACAGCCATCTTGATCGCCGTGAGAGCCGCCCTGTAAGTAAATCCCTCAGGTCCTTCTCTCTTGGCAGCCTTTCCGACCTTGCCCTGGTTCATCTGGTTGGCAGGACGCTTCTTGCCTTTGGTTGCCTTGGGTTTTTCAACCCAAGTCCCCTCAGCGATTTTGCGCTCCTTCACCAGCTTCTTTTTCTGGGCACCAGATAGTCTCTTTTTAAGCTTGATTCTGGTCAGAGAGTCATTCATGCTAGAGATAGCTTCCTGACTCTCACCAGAAAAAGATGGTTTGGAGGTCATTTCTACCTCCTGTGAAGGTTTCATTGCTACCCTTCATTAGATTGTCTCTGAGTTCCCTTGTCTTTTTCAGAAAGGTCTGCTTCAGAAGTTTCTCCTGCAAAAGCAGAAATGTTTGTTATTTTTAATGTCTTTTCAGCCATATAATAACATTTAATAAGCTCAGGTAATATGACAGTCCACCCAGCATTGCCTGAGTTACTGGGCAAGGCAATTTTCTCTAGAAGTTTGCCAGGCAACTAGAGGCTCCGTTAAGACACCAATACCGCGGTGCCAATTAGCCCTAGGCACGGATCGCATAACACCAGGGTTTACGGGAGCTGGTTCGCGGCCTCTGATTCTATATTCAAGGCTATCCTGTCATTCCTACAGGACGTTCAGTCATCCACCACCTACTGACGCGCCTGGTGGCTAGCTCAAGCCCCAGGGAGGTACGCATACCCCCTGGTTCCAGGAGCATCATGATCAATGACCTAATTAGTAAACTGAAATTGCCTGGAATTGAGGTTTTGTGTTATGCTAATGATCTCGTTTTGTGGTCAACGAGCAGCGACATCCAATCTACAGAAGATTGTCTTAATAATGCGTTAAAGCACCTTAATGCATGGTGTCTGGAGAATGATATGGTTTTAAATGAAGAAAAAAACAACCGTACAACTTTTTACTTTGTCTACAAAACAACATTCTGTGAATCTTGTGTACGACACACTTCCTCTAAAAATTACACAAGCTACTAACTACCTTGGTGTGACCATGGATAAAAGGCTTAGCTGGGCTCCACATATCGATAATATTCAAAAGAAAGCTACTGATAGACTTCAAATCCTGAGACGTCTTACGGGCACCACTTGGGGGGCCAATCAAGACGTCCTAGCCACTACTTATAAATCATACATTCGCCCTGTTCTTGAATATAGCTGTGAAGCGCTGTCTACAGCTAGCGAAACTACTAGACAGAAACTTAACGTCGTCCAAAATAATGCCCTTCGAATTGTCTGCGGTGCTGCTGTTTCCACTCCCATCACTGCTCTTGAGAGCCAAACGCAAATTGAGCCCCTTGAAGCTCGTCGTGACAAAGTCCTTCTGAGATTCTTTGAGAGATCTCGCCGTGTCGGTGATAGTTTTTGGGAGACTTACAAAACTGCTAATTTGCGTTTAGTGACACAGCTTACCCCTCTGGAAAAATCATTATTGCTTCAGAGAAAGTATAAGGTTTACTCCGGTGAGCGACTCCTTTTTCCCCGGCCAACGCTTGTGAAGGATATACCCAACATCCCTGTTTGCTTAAACCTCCCTGGCATAAAGGATCGCAAAGAGGATGTCTTACCACAGATCTTAAAAGCCGCCACACTGTATATGCTTGTATCTATATATCCAATGGCAGATTGGTACCATGTATACTCAGACGGCTCGGCAATGGACGAGAATTGTGGTGCTGGCTTTTATTCATCTCTTGCTGAGGGTTCTTTTCCGGTCGGCAAACATATGACAAATTTTGACGGGGAGGTAGCTGCTATTTGTGAGGCTGCCAGACGATTAATGCAACTGCCGGGCCTAAAAAAGGTGGTTTTCCTTTCTGACTCAACAGCAGCTCTTCAGGCCATAACTTCATTGTTCCCACATGATGCCCTTGTTATGGCCTGCCGGGAAATCCTTTTACAACTGCAAGAAAGAATTGAAATCTGTTTGCAATGGGTGCCAGGGCATTGTGATATTGATGGCAATGAGCGTGCAGATAGGCTTGCCAAATATGGATGTGACTTGACCCAAGAAGACAGGCCTATAAGCTTTTCTGCTGCTCGTAGTACTATTAATCTACGTATTAAAAGATCAATTAGGACAGCCTGGGAGGCAGCTGCTGTTGGCAAAAGATGGGAGACGGTTGTCAGATGCAATACCATCCCCAACAGCCTGCCGCGTGGAGTGGCGGTTGCTACCTTCAGGATGGCAACGGGTCACGACTACTTTCAGAAGCATCTCCACAGGATTGCCGATACTCCCCTCTGTCCCCTGTGTTCTACAGGCGAGGGTACAGTCGAACACCTGGCTTACTGTAATGCTCTGGAACAGGCCGACGATGACTTGCATGGGCGGCCTGGACTCTACTGGGAAGCACGGCGCCAAATGGCCCATCGGCCACGGGCGGGCGTTGGATGAAGAAGAAGATATCTAAGCCAATATTGTCATCATAATCAGACTTTGTAAATTGGTAAAGGAGAAAAAAAATTATGTTTTAATTGTATGTTTATGTGTGTATATAAATATATATAAGATTAGATATATCATTTACCTATTATCTGGTCGACTATTTACTATAACAGTAAAACCATTTACATTACTATAAAAGAATCAAGTGATCAAAATGTCAAAAGTATCATCAAATGCTTGAAATGTTAATCACTCTCCAAAATGGAAAGGGATAAATATTCTAGTTTACTTATATTTCATTAAAACAAATAGTTTGAATTTATTGTTAATTCATATTTCAACTTTTCACGGTCATAAATAAAAACATAAAATATGATTTTAAATATAATAAAGTATGTAAACACAAGAGTAGCTACTAAGCTGTTACATCTGACAGCATTCTTTACATGGAAATAATTAACATGCTACACAACTAATTTAAATAATAACAATTTTTCCATATGAACATTTTTTCATATGCGTTAATCAACCATAGAATTCCATATGTTTTTTTTAATTTGTGGCAATTAATCGGTCAGATTCCTACAGAAATTTTCAAATTTACTATTTTCAGTACTGTATTTTCAAGTTTTAGATGCAAAAATATTTCGCTAAGAAATCCACAATGATTTTAATGGTTGACATGGTTATACATAAAAACCATGTTATATATGCAATAAAATATTTTGTAAAGTTTATGCATTGTAAAATTTTTCATTCCTTAAAACACATCCTTGAAGAGTATACAAAATTTAAAACCACGAATCCTTATAAGACAAAATATTTCGGTCAGTAAAAATTGACTTAAAAATAATAGTAAATAAGAAAGCCTTTTAAAAATAAAATATTTAAAGTTTATAGGGAATTCGCACACAATTTTTTGATCATAAATGCTACAAGATCCAATATTAATTCATTGAAAATAAACATCTAAGGGCTTTCAAGTAGAATATAATTAGAGTGTCATTAATTTCATAAACTTGCTTCGTAAAAAACAAAATATGTAATAAATACGTTTAAGTCTTGTAGCAATCGAATTCGATTAAAAAAAATAGAGCATTGATAAATTTATTATACTAATTGATTAAATATAACTAATACATGGATTGAAAAAATGCTTCTTTGCAGGATAATACATTTTTCTATTCCTCACACGGTAATGAAATTATTCTAAAACATACAATGACAAACATTTTCCAATGTCTTTCTCTTGTTGTCATGTTATCAACAGTTTATGAAGTTTTCTTAACAAGCAATTAAATAATATTTCAACATAAAAAATATATATTATTCTTGCATTATTCATAACAACTCTATCCTGATATAAACAATAATAAATGCGTACTTACCTTGTATTTCTCTTAGCTCAAAGACATAACATCGAATATTCCGCCATTTCACATTAATGGCTGACGCTGACACAAGCATTTCACACTATCTGACGTCATACTGTCACGCAGTATACACAATAAATGTGAAAATTAGATTTCTTTCTGAAAAATTGTTTTTAAAGGGCTTAAAATGTAAGAAGTTAAAGGAAAATTAATTAACATCACAAAAAACAGTTATTTGGAATAAATAGTCTTTGCCGATAAAATAAAAAATAGCACTACAGCAAATTGTCTTAATTTTGTTGGCCAACAGCTTCAGGGCCAACAATGGCCAGAATCTGTTGGCCCACTACTTATCATCCAGCACCGGCCCGGTTTATTTTGGCCAGCACTCATCCGTGGCCGTAATGGCCGGAGCTGGGCCATCAAACAACCATCAGCGGCTTGCCGTGGCCAACAGGAAACCGGCTTGGCCAGCAGCGGCCCGGATTTTTGCCGGCAGTTTGTGTTTGCTGGGTAGCTCAGTTTTTTCGTCACTACATAATTCTGAGTATACCCAAGAGATATTATATTTCATTCATTCTTAAAAACCTGAGTTCTACAATCTTTTAAAATTTTGCCCTAAATTATCACTCATAACTTAAAAACATAAAAATTTAAATTCTTATTTCAAAATTATATATCTTTTCTATATTTTCAACAATTGTTAAAAAATAAGTAATGCAAACTTACATGTCTTGATTCTTCTATCTAAACTACTTACGTGGAAATGAGCATTCAACATGTTTGATCAAAAATACAATGTTTTTAAAATGATAAGGCTTAAAATTTTTTTAAGTTTTTACATTCTCATTAGCAAATATTAAAGCTTTAAATTTAAAAGTGAGCATGATTGTATAGAAAATATTGTATTTAATGGATCATGGCTACAGCAGCGATTAAAAATTATATTTTTCTAGAATCATATTTTACATTTTCAAAATAAATAAAATCGTTTATACATATGGTAATGTATTTTATTTATTTTGAAAGAGTAATATTTTGCCCTGCCATAACTCTTCAGGATCCGTTTCAATTCCTCTAATCCTCGGAAGTTATAGATGGGGCCAGAGCTGGATCAATTTGATTCCATTACGCTACATTACTGGATAAGACGACAATAACAACAATTCCAGGTTTTAGAGTTTGTTATTTCCATCTTGGACTGACTAAACTAAATATTTCCCTGTTAAGCGGATCATATTTTGAATTGAATCTACATAAAAAATGTTCTTAAATAAAGAAGTTTAGATTAATAAAACTTGCTCTGTATTTAGACTGTTGCCAGTTTTAGTATAGCTATAGAAATTTCATTCTAATTTATGAACTATTCTGAAGTTTTAAAAATCTAAAGCTGTATTTATGTAGTTTTTTAATTATTAGTTGCATTGAAAGTAATATACACTGAAGAAGAAAATAGTTTGTTATTCATATTCAGCAAAAATTATCAGCCTGTGTAAAAGTTATTCCTTTTTTAAATTATATAAAATATTTCTGATATAGCTTCAGAGTCAATGTGTCTAAAAATGCATTAATATAATTTATTTAAGGATACGAAGGATTTATTTGACGTTCGAGTAATGGCAATTTTACATTTCTTTTTAAAAATGTAATGTAAAATATCCTATTTAATGTTCCTACTTGAAAAATGCAAAAGTGTTAGTTTGTCTTACGTTAATGTCACATTAAATGAACTCTGTCTTTGGGCATTACGGAACTCCTGAATATAATCTATATCCATCATATTTAACATTTATATCAACTTTTACCCTAATCAAACTGCAATATTTAGAAAAATACTTTCTTAGTGATCTATTTAACAACACATATGTTTCATGGTAAAAAGGGAAGGGAGCAGCTTCAGCTGGTCCGAGCACCTGGGGCACCAATGGTAGGGGACTACTTTAGCTCCGAATGCCTGCTTACATAATGGAATGGCCTTCACGCCTAGGGTGACCCAACCAGGAGTAATAACTCCTGACGTACATGACCGTCCAGGAACACACTCCGACACTAGGATCTTCTGGACATTTTTTGGTTTTATGGAGATTGTGTACCTTAACTAGATCATCTGGAATTAGAAACAATAACATTTATGTTGGGTATTAATTAGTAACAGTTTCCAGAATGTAGCTAAATACCTTATATTTGTAACTCCTTGGTGAATGACATAAATTTCAGTTTATTTCCATATTGTACAGTCTAAATTTTAAGTTTTGATATGATTTTTACTTACTAATCTGATCTTGGCTAGATCTAAAATAATGATAAACTCAAATCCTGCCGCCTGCTCTACCCTTTCCTCAATATTCGGCAATGGGTAATATTTAGCATGAATTACTTCAATTAATCGGCGAGTCTATGCATGGACCTACCGCTTGTTTCAATGATGATGAATGGTGACACATAATCGGATTCGCCCACTTCAATTACACCTAACTTTAGCATTCTATCAATTTCCACCTTTAATAATTTTGGCAATGCGACGCACGATACGGTCTGGATCGTATAACCTTGTTTGATATGAATTCAATATCATGCTCCACTACATTGGTTTTTCCAGGGTTATTCGAAAAAATTCCAGAATGTCTCCACAACAAACGTTTCAATTCTTCTCGCTGTTCCTAACTCAGACGCTCTTCCAATTTACTTTCTTTAATTATTCAATTATATTCGAATTCATTAGGATCCAATTCATTAGTGTGTATTTCAAAATCGTCTTCTTCCATAAGTTTTTCCTCGCAGATTACGTTTATTGCCTCGGGTCGCCTATTGTATGGTTTCAACATATTTGTTGTTGTTGAGTCTAATCCTTCAGGATCTAGCGGCCGCAATCGAGAATATGATGCGGGGAAGCCGGCAGCAAATGGCACTTGAGACACGTTGGAAAGACTTTACGGCCGGATTCAAAGGACATGCATTTCAGGTGCCCACTGAAAAGTCTTGTGATAGCCGTTTGGTCCTGTCTGCCAGCCTCAAAATGTAATACTCCTCCTGGTTTTGACCTACTGTACTAGGGATGGGCTGAAGGAGAAAGCCAGACTTTCCGGTCTCTATTTTTCGCCACCGAGAAAATCTCTTCAAAAGTTAAGTAATAATCAGTAGTGGCCGTCGCAGATCAACATATTTACATGGTAAACACCGTTTCTACTCCTAGGCCCACAGACACGAACTCGGTAATTTGTTTCCGATATTTTTTCCTTTATTTTGCCCGGCCTTAACCATTTCGGTGCTAACTTATTCGGTCGTGTAAGAGCGAAAATTAATACTTCGTCCGAGAAATTTCTTTTTTGTCATAAGCTTCCTTTTGCTCCAGTTGCACCTCACCCATTTTTTTAACGGCGAGATCCCTTGCTTTCTTTAATCTGCTCATAAGCGTTATGATATGCTCCGTTACCTCATTCTCGGTTTCTTATTTTCCGATCCACCTCTCAAACAAAAAAACTTCTGGTGTTCTAAGATTTTTCCCATATGATAATTCAGCGGGAGAATAACCAGTGCTAGTATGAGGTACTGTACGGAGAGCAAGCAAACTTAGTGGCAAATATCTCTCCCAACTGTCCCCATCTTGTAAACAAAATACACTCAGTAATTTCTTAAGGGTGCGATGAAACCTTTCTATAGGATTACTCATCGGATGACCCACAGAGCTATGCGAAACCTTTATTCCGAATTTGTCAAAAATTTTGGTTGTGAGATTACTTGTAAAGGAAGTACCATTATCGCATTGCACTTCTTTCGGGAAACCAAGGCGGCTAAATACTTGTAGTAATGCATCAGTAACTGATATCGAACTTATATCCTTTACGGGTATAGCATCCGGGTATTTTGAGGCTAAGCAAATAGCCTTAATCAGGTATCTGTTTCCATTCTCAGAAAGTGGCAAAGGCCCTCACGCATCAATGTTTATCTTTAAAAATGGCTCACCGATAATCGGCGTCAAGCATAAAGAAGACTTTTTTGTGTCCAGAGCATGCCCAACGCGTTTTCATGCATCACATTCCTTTAGAAATTTTTCAATATCTGGGTAACACCTTGGCCAAAAGAAGAGCCTCGCTAGCCGTTGCTTTGATTTAGAAACGCTCACATGCGCGCTCACTCTTTCTTGACACATAGTCAAAATACACTTTTTTAATGTTTTGGAGACCACTAACATTCTTCTTTTTTCACCTAAGTGATAAGATTGTAATTTACACAGTAACCCATTAACAATTTCATACTTCCGCTCTGTTTTTTTTCTCCGAATCCCATCGTGCGATTTCCAATAACTCCTTTGTTTCCTCACAATCTAATTGCTCTGTTTTGAATTCTTCGGAGAACCCTTTTACGAGATGACCAATTGTCTCATCATTCTTGCAGATGGGCAATTTGATACCCTCCTCACTTACCTCTTGAACAAGAGGGGCACAATTTCCCCTGCCTGCGAGTAAAGTCGGTGTTTCCTCCCCTCCTTCTCTCTTTCTGGCTGCTTGAGCTCACATCACAGCATTTACCGGTTTTTCTTTCACTTTGTTTCAAAGAAACTAGCCATTTGATTTCCTAAAATGTAACGCTGCTGGTTCGCATTTTCACTGAAAAACGCATGCCTTTGTGCCAATCGAGCCGTTTCCAAACTAACTCTAGCGACGGGGAGTTCAATAGAAAAACAGTCTGACAAATTCTAACCTTTTGCTGTTATCTATTCACGACATCTTTGTTAGCACCTGTATCTCGTAACACTTCGCAAATTTTACCATTGACCTTTCCAAGGCTTACAAAAGGCGCTAAAGGATCTATTGATGGAAGTGCCCCAACTGCATTTATATCCTCCCTTTTTTTGTTTCGGTCTAATATGTCCCGGCTCATTGCACTGGAAGAAAACGGGCTCAGTACTCCTTATTGAATCGCCAAATGCGCTTTCTTCCCTATCATTTGATTCGATTTGATCTGTTTTGGACTGTGCAGAATTTCCCGTAGGGGTTTTATTTCTTCCTTCCAATTTAGGAGCCTCGTACGAGCTCCGAATTTCAGGAGGATGGGACTTTGTAAATTTTTTCACAAAGGGTTGGGACTTTCCCGGTTTTCTTATTAATTTGAATTTGTCTCCTAGATCTGCAACAGTTTAAGGAGATACAAAACTTTCCCACTCTCTAAGGTGGAATTCTCGGAACTCACTTCCCATTTTCCGCTTCTACTGATCTACTAACATCAGATCCAATAAACCTTCGAACGTACTTACCCCTAATGCAAACACCCATCCTTCTAGATACGTCCTCATTACGAAAAGAAAATATTTCAATAGATTTAGGGGTTTACGTACATGTTGAACGAAGTTCTGTCTCATTGCCTCTGCTGATAACCGGAATCTTTTTAACAGGAGATTCTTGACAAAACTATATTCTCCAGTCTCTTGCACGTAAAATCACATTAGAAACAGAAAGGGGCAATAAGGAAATTAGTTCTCTAGCCCACTCACTTTCCGGAACTTGCAAGCGCTGCCTTTCAAAAAGACAAAGGTAGAGACAGGTGTCCGCATCATCAGGATTGAAACGAGGCATCCTGATACGCAAAGCTATACCTGATTGCTTAGGGGTATCAACAGGTTGATTAATACTAGCGCGTTCTGTCGTAATTTTCAAGCGCGCGCGTTCTAACTCAAATATTCTATCTTTATCCCGCTCTTCTCTCGCTCTATCTATCTGCTCTCTTTCTAAGCGGATTTCAATGATACGATTAAGACAGCCCTAAACAAAAGCTGGCTCGTAATCCTCAAATGTTTGAATCAAATTTTTCAAATCAATCCCTCTCAGAGTTTCATCAACATCGCCCACAATCTCATTGGTTAACTCAATAAGGCCTGATTTTTTTCCTATAGCAAAAAATGCCATTTTAAAGATAGACCACTAGCTTAATTATCTATATAATAAATCCAATTTTTTTAAACACCAAACAAAAAAATATCATTTAAGAATAAATGCCAGTAATATTACTTAGAACTCAATCCCAATTTCACTTTGCTAATCAATTTGGAATTTTCCTCTCTCTCTCTCTAATATGAAAGAAATACCACACTTAATACTTGCATTATACTCACAATTACGTTAACTATTTCATTAAATATTCAATTATGCAAATTTATTTAATCATACAAATGTCATTCATAGTTAACCAATAATTTAACTTAATTATAGAACACGGTTTGTGCATTTGAATAAATTAAACTTCCTTCAAATTTTACTAAATATTACACAAAAAAGTTTAACATATTATTAATAATTTTAACATTCTGATTACAACACTATAATTCCATTATTCATATTCATTAATTTACGGCACTCTATAATTTATAATAACTCCCTCTCTCTATCATTTAGTTATATTTTGAATCTTCTAAACTAATACACTTGTTATTACTCAACTTATTTTACAATCAAAACATTTATTACGTAATTGAATAAATATATGATTTACTTATTCGTTTTATAAATTTTTCTTTTTGAAAAAATAATTGATTTTCAAAAAAAAATTTTTTTTAATATTCCTTACTTAATATACTACTTTAGAAATATATTCTATTCAATTTAATACACCTTTCTAAAATATCTATACTCTTAAATTTTAAAAAATTAATTTAAAACATAAATCAAACAAAATTTACAGATTTTTAATTTACTCTTAATAACTACACATTTCTTAACACTTGGTCCAAAGTAGAGAAAAGAAATAGGGTTTAAGACTTGCTTCCTGTCACACAGAACAGTTCGTAAAGACTCACAGATTGAATAAACGAACAGTTCCTTCATTCAGTCTTCACTGATCCCACTGCGCTGCCACCATTTCAAATTATATAAGTCTGTAACGTACTCAGTCTGGATAAGCTGACTTATAGGTAGGCAAGGGCCGTTAAGGAATCAGGCTAACGTAATTTAATATTCTTGAAATATTTATTTACAAATTAACTGGATTATGTACAAGAACTGTTGTAAATTGTAGTATCCAGGAAAACTGATGAATTTCTCACTTCCGGAACGTTCGCTGCACATTCGATCGGGGAAAGACTCCTCGTTGGTACTGAGGACCAGACTCCTAAATTCCGTACTCAGCAACAGTCTCGGACAATCCCTCGATAAGGTTGACGTTCCTCTGGACAGCACTGGAGCTTCAGGGTATTCAAACTCGAGGCCTGGCGTCTCTCTGTGATCTCGATTCTTTTTCAGTTTCCTTGTTCCGTCGCTGGGACTTGTCCGCTACGGGACCTGTGTCAGAGAAGAATCAGGAACACCACACGTATGTTGAAGCTCTCCTCCGTCACCCACAAGGGCCTGCTATTGATATTAACCTTCCCCAACATCTTGCCTCCAGTAATTTCCAGATCCATCTTCTAATGTCACTTTTTTGATCTCTATTTCCAGCCACTCCACCGATTCAAATCAGAACGAGTGAAGAGGCAATAAAAATTTCGAAAGCACATGGTCCATTCACCAGGTGATTCCAGTTAAATTCGAAGATTTACATTTTTCATGAAGGACCCTTCACGAATCCTGTTTGCGATCCCACATCATATTCCAATCAGAAATAATTGATTGTTTTTATATATTATGTTGTTTCTGGAATTCAAACGAGGGAAATCAATCTTTTTGATAGCTGCATAAATGCTAACGTCCATCGAAAGTCTGGAAGTAACTTCGGGTTTTCAAGCAATAACGGGGACGTTATACTGTATACAAAGTTTACACCTGGTGACCATGCTTTCAATTCTTCGTATATCTTAAGGAATGCTTCTTTCATAGCAATCTTCGATTGTGCATCCGATTAATAAATCAATATCAATGACAAGAATAAAAGAAAAGACAACCTATCATTTGCACTCCCTAGGCTTTAAAGTAGTTAAGATGTGGGAGCATGATTTCCTTCGCATGACGAAAGAAAATCCTCAATTGCAAAAATGAGGATAACCCCACAATTTAGTGATGCCATATTATCTGTTGAAAAAAATCTTAACTTTTTCCCTTCAGCAAATTTTAATATTCTACATATATATATAAACAGAACCTACAAAAAAAGAATATCAAAGAAATTACCTCAAATCTTTAATTGTAAAGATAAAATTTTTAACATTTAGATTATATTTTTTATGTATATGTTTCAGATTTTGTGTTACTGTAATAGAATATATATTTCAAAAATATAAAGTATTTTATCAAGAATAAATATTTTTGTGACTTTTCAAATGTTTAATTAAATTTGCTTGCAAATGACATTATTCGTAGATTAAATTTTTATATCGTTTGCAAACAAACTTTTTTTTAAATTAAATGTATTGTTTTCTTAGGAATTTCTCTAATTAAAAGATTCAATCGTAACAAAAAAAAAAACTTAAAATGTTTTGCTGTCGCTATGAAATTTCTGGTGCCACACATTTGAATATCAAAAATTATTTCTGGGGACAATATTTCATTAATAATTAGATATTTTTAGAGTGGTATAAAATATGCAAATTATACAAATTGCTTGAAAAAGAGCTGTGTTGTGAAAGATCCTCCATATCTATTAAAACAGAGTAAAATTAAACACAATATATTATTACTTGAAGTCGTTTAACAGTTTTAGAAATCACAGATGGTTGCTTATCCTTTAGTTATATCAATTAGAATTATAATTTTAATCCTTAATTTGGATAATACTTTTCAATTTCAAAGTCAAAACTTCCACTGAAGTAAAGATAGGATTTTAGTTTGGAATTTGGAGACCGTGAAAAGCTGTATTAATCTTATAAAGCTGAAATAGTGAACTGCATAAATGTTAAAACTTGACAAAAATTTCATTATTTCCATAAATAGTGTAAACAGTCCTTTTTCCAAATCACGGTTAAGGGGAATCTGCTTAAAATCCATTAAAAACAAATTTTAAAAATTGCAGAAATCAATGCTTTTTGTAGCAAAAAATGCGTTTTCATGCCCAATACTTTAATAAAGACCTATGTGTTTTAATTTGTGATTTTATATATATCTAAGTTAAAATCAAAACATCTTATCGGTAGAAATTCAAAAAATTGTTAAAGATATTTTTTGTCTTAATTGAATATCCATAAATAATTGAGATATTAATATATTAAATATTTCATTCACTTAAAAGCCAATAAAGAACATAATAGAGGCAAGTATTTTGTCTTAATTACTAAATTATAATTTCTGAAAAATATGTGAATATTAAAAAAAACACTAGATTTGACATAAATCGTTTGACAAAATAAATCAACAATTATCTTCTGACTTCGTACCTGTTTGGTGCTGTTATCGATTTTTAAGAAATTCAAACGTGGAGCCACGTTTTCTACACTGAAACTTTTACCATTTCAGGGACGTACCCTTTTAAATACCAGTTTTGCTTACATCGCCAAATCTATATGTCTTCTCGCCAATTGATTGCCAAGCCTAAGCAAATCGACGAAGTTATTGGGATCTGTCGTTCTTAAATACAGTGTGTATGTAGTAAAGAAAAAGAAAAAAAAACTGAAAATTGTGCATTTAATTAAAGAAAATTGGGAACTTCAACTTCATTCTTGCTTCGTCCTTCGTGGGGGAAACAGCTCTTTCGCTTGCTCTCTTAGAAGACTTCTACTGAATAGACATGGATGTCTGTTCGCCCTCTCCCGCGGCAGATGGGAACGATCAAATAAACACATGTCGTCAGTTAGATGGTTTGCCCTTTTCAGGGTCTGCTGACAATGGCGCGGGGGACTGCACTCCTGCCCCCACCACGGCCATGACACAACCTCTGGAATCGGATATGAACATCGAGTACAAGGCTATCAGCAGCAAAATTAGGCTCACTACGGAAGTCATTCATAAAATTAGCAATTCTCCTATGTCTGCAAATGACATTGAACTGTTACTCATTCATAGTCTTGAGCTTACTAAGCTAACGGAAAAACTCACCAAGTATAAACTCACGAAAGACAAGAAACTCTTAAACCTACACCTCAAATAGTAAATCGCCCTCCGGCTTTTACAATTCCTACAGAATACAGATTCGAATCGTTTATGCAAATTGAAGAAGATGATTCAATTAATAAAAATGAAAACTTCCCTCCTTTACCTAAAATCACCCATGAACCACCCAGGATTAACTTCAATAAAAGAAAAAAATGACGAACCAACTAATAAAAAAACGAATGATGCCTTAAATTCACAAGCAGAAAACCACGAAAATGATGAAATTCAATTTCAACCTGCTAAAAAGAACAATAGAGTTCCACCCATTATTTAAAGGATAAAAACATCAATTGGAAAAAATTACAAGAATTATTCAAAACTAATAATATCTCTGGTTACTCTGGCAAGATGACTGGATCTGAAATTCTTACATTAAAAATTGAGTCATCAGATACTCATCACAAAATCACTAAACTTCTGGATGATAACAATATTTCCTATCATACTTTTCTACTCCCTGAAGACAAAAACTTAAAAATTGTAATTATAAATCTACCTCCCATTTATACTCCTGAAAAAATTACAAACGAATTAATTTTTGAAGGCTTCACGGTCCTCAACACTACTCAAATGAGTAAAAAAATCGACGGCAATAAAATAAACCTACCATTATATATAGTGACTTTACCTAAAAGCGACAAATCTAAAGAAATATTCAATATTACTCATCTATTTAATTTGGTTATTAAAGTTGAAAATTACAGAGGCCGCAAAAGTACTACGCAATGTTTCAGATGTCAGGGTTTTCACCATGCACAAACTTCCTGTCATCATAACTTCAAATGCGTTAAATGCGCAGGAGAACATCATCACTCCCAATGCACAAAACTTACTACTACTCCTGCAAAATGTGCAAATTGCGGAGATAATCACCCTGTAAGCTACAGAGGATGTAACAAATTTCCCAAAAATAAAAGTAAAAATTCATTTGAACAAATAAAAAGCAAAATAGTGCCAAGCACAAATCCTAACTTATCATACGCTTATGTTTTAGTAAATTATAACGAAACCATAAATAAAACAAAAAATATTATAAATGAAGCATACTCAGTGATAGCGGATCTCCAAACTCTGATTAATTACGTCAAAGGCTCAGGAATTTTCGAACTCACTGCGCAAGTTAAACAACTAAACGAGGCCATTGCCAAGAAACAGGAAACCTTCCAAATCAACGATGAATAATTTGAATCATAACGTTTCTCCAATTCAAATCGCTACTTGGAATACAAATGGAATCGCTAATAAAATCTCAGAATTTGCAGAATTTATTGATAAACATAATATCGATATCATTCTTCTTACTGAAACACATCTGACTCCTCAAAATAATTTCAAAATTCCCAACTACAAAATTTACAGAACGGACAGACTCCACCACAAAGGAGGAGGAACTGCAGTAATAATAAAAAACTCATATAACTCCGCCCACTTCAGTTCTACTACTGGAAATGGATTCGAAGAAACTTCTGCCATTATTAATCTTCCAAATAACTTAAATCTTAAACTTTAACAAAGTCTCTATAACAGACCACAAAGTGTACCTACAGCTAATGACATTCTTGCTTTTATGGACAATAAATTTCCTACTATCATTGGAGGTGACCTAAACTGTAAAAATGAACTTTGGGGATGCAGATCTACTAATGAAAATGGTAAAATTCTCAGGACTATCATTCAAAATAATAAACTCAAAATTATTGCTCCAATAGAACCCACCCACTACAGCCCTCATCTAACTCACGGAGATATATTAGACAATTTCATAACAAATAGCAACATTCCAATCTCTGCTAACACCATCATTGAACTTTCATCGGATCACTTACCAGTTATTGGCTGCATTGGACTGAACAAAAATAATAACATTAATAAACTCATATCCCGCACAAACTGGCAACTTTTCTATAACATCTTACAAGATAAAGCTAATAAAGAACAAGCTCAACTGCAAGATACTTTACATATCAGTGAACCCTGCATCATAAATAAACAACTCTTGGAAAACTACATTACAGATAATATTAACAAATTCAATCAAGATATTATAGAAGCGAAAAATACTTCTACAATTAACATTAAATATGAAGATAACTACCTAAAACTTCCTACAAACATCAGAAACCTCATCAAAGAAAGAAACCGCACTAGAAAGAAATACCAAAAAACTTGGAATCCTTATTATAAAACCTTAAATAATAAATTAAATAAATTAATCAAAAAATTATGTGCTGAACATAGGCAAGAAAACTGGAATAATAAAATCACTAATCTAAGTACTGAAAATAATTCTGTCTGGATTTTTGCGAAACAACTTAAAAATAAAAATCATTTAAACTCTCACATTATTGGACCAAATGGACCTGTGTACTCTATCAATGAAAAGCTGAATATTTTTGCAAATTCTCTTTACAAACAATTCCAACCAAATCAAAATATTAATACTAGCTTCACCTTTACCATAGAACAAACTGTAACTCATTTTATAAGCAATACTCCCTTATACACCAGTATCGAACCTACGAACCTCTGTGAAATAACTCAAATTATCAAGAAAATCAAAATTAAAAAAGCGCCAGGTGCTGATAACATCACCAATAACATGATTAAAAAACTTCCATTGGACTATATCAAGAAATTAGTCAACATTTACAACATCTGCCTTAAATTTTCAATCTTCCCATCTATTTGGAAAACTGCAACAATAATCCTCTTCCCTAAACCTGGTAAAGACCCCAGAAAACCTGAGAACTATCGACCTATTAGTTTACTTCCTACTTTAGGAAAAATATATGAAAAAATAATTCTTAATAGAATGATTGAATACATTAAATTACTTCCTACTCAACAGTACGGATTTAGAAAAGACCTCTCCACTGTTAAACAACTCGTCAGAATAACCGAAATAATTGGAAATAATATGCATAAAAAACTCTATACAGCCATGACTATGTTAGACGTATCTAAAGCCTTCGATAGAGTTTGGCATGATGGTCTCATCTTCAAACTTATCAAACTTAATTTAAACTCAGATATCATTCATCTAATTCACAATTATATTAAAAATCGCTATTTCCAAGTCAAGCAAAATGATGTCACCTCACTGACTCTTAACATTAATGCAGGCGTTCCCCAAGGCAGTATTCTTGGACCTATTCTATATCTATTTTTTAATTATGACTTCCCAATTTCTACTAATAACACAATAAACATCGCATTCTACGCAGACGACACTGCTATCCTAGCAGAATCAGCAAATCCTAATCATGCTCTCAAGAAAATACAAAACGAACTATTCAAAATCGAAAAATGGTGTCAAGACTGGCGTGTTGTCATAAATGCAGATAAATCTCAAACTATAATATTCTTAAGAAAGAAAAGAGTTAAAATGAAACATAAAATTACAAATAAATTAATATTGTTTGATAAAACTATTCCTCAGGTTAAAGAAGCTAAGTACCTTGGCCTCACTCTCACATCTAGATTCACTTGGACCAAACACATTAATAATGTCACCAAAAAAGCATATGCTGCTTTCGGCTGCTTAAAAAATCTTATTGGCAAGAAATCAAAACTTAATAGAAAACTGAAAAGACTATTATACATTTCTATGATTCGCCCCATTGTCACTTACGCTTCCCCTGTTTGGAATAACATTGGCAAAAATGAAAGAAGAAAACTTCGAAATTTTCAAAATAAAATTTTAAGAATTATAGCAGGTGTTCCCTACTATGTGAGAAACAAAAATATTGAAAAAGACCTCAAAATTGAAGACATTTTAGTGCATATTCGTAAATTAAATAAGAATTTCTATGAAAAAGCTAAACTCTGCAATACTGCAAATTTCAATGAGATTTTTAATTATAAATATATTCCTGAACTTAGCAAATATAGACCTATTGCTACTCAATTTTTTCTAAGTGAAAATGAATTTTTATAAGTGTTTACAGCTATTTTGTATATAGTGTACATATTCTACATTTTCATCTTGTATTTCTCCTATATTTTGTATATATTTTGTATATTTTCAACTTTAACACTTGCAAGTATTTTTTCTTAGAATTTCTACTGAAATTTGTTCAAGCTCCGACCACTAGGATAGCTTCATGCTGATTGGATATTAGGGTTCCATTGCATTCCTTACTCCGCTGCACATTTCAGCGCTTCTCCGTTAATAATGTCAAGTTTCTCCATTCGGAACTATTTCAGATGAAAGAGTAAAATCCTGCTTCCCAGGCTGACACTCTGGAATAACCACAGATCCAAGATTGCCAAGCCTAAGCGATTACAATATCAATATGGTTTATCTGCTGACTTTGTTAAGGCTCTTGTAACTAGAGATGGGGCTTTGTAACTTTTCCTGTACTTAATACGTACTGAGTACAGTTACTTTTAAAGTAACAAGTATTTTACCGATTACATTTCGTACTTGTTACAATTTTTTTTGTACTGTCATCTATCGGATTAAAATATAATGACAAATTTTTTTAAATTTTATAAATAAATTGAATAAAATCTAAATTCATAATAAATAAATTATAATTAATTAAAACTAAATAAGTAGATCAATAATATTTTATATGAAACCATAAAATTAATTAATATAATTAATGTTAATTTAAATTATTATCATTTATAAATATGCATTCACTTAAATATTAATAAAAAGATCTATAAAAAATAATCCTTATTATTTATGCAACATTTCAGTAATGGCAAGTTTTTGTTTTTCCTGTAATGCCTTAATTTTTAGTATGAGACAAAGAAATATAAGTTTATCTACTAACCGGGTTTTTTTTTTCTTTTTTTTTTTGTAAAAAAATTGTAAATTTCTAAATCTTCTTAAACGTAATTCATTCAATATAAAAATCATGACATTTTATTATTTACATTTATTTTCAGAATTTATATATGTTCTAAGTAAATTTTCCAATTAATCCATTGTAATTTTCAGACTTCCCATGTTAATTAAAATATAAAATTAAATGAGATAATATAATTTCAATTTTTCAACCTAATCAGCTTAATTTTTTATTAGAATTTAATAAGACTTTCCAATTATGTAAATGAATTTTTATAATTAACTGGTAAATATTTTGCAAAGAATTGTAAAGTGGGAAGTTTAATCAATTACAAAGAGGTTTTATTTTACATTTGCTTCTAAAAATACAGCAATTAATCAGAAAAATCATCTTAAATTTAATTTCCTTTATTTTTCTATAATTAAACATTAACGAGACAAACATAGTAAAAATTTTTTTATGTACAATAGATAATAATTTTTATTATAAAAGACGTTTACTTGTTTATATTTTTATGTAATAGATAAACCAGTTTTTTCTAAAATAAAAATTGCATTAACTCACATATCTTGTTTTAGTTTCCTGAAACTTAATCAATTTATGGTTAAATAAAGTAGCTTTGCAATTAAAACTATTAATAATGTTTAAATAAACATAATTATTTTATAATAGATATAGTTGCATAAAATTTCAATAACTATCAAAAATTATAAAATAGTTTTACCAATAATCTAAATGTTATAATGTATTAAGGTAAAATATTGAGAAACAACGTTTAATAAAAAATGGAGAAACAAAAATACACATATTTTATTTACATCAATCCATAATTTAAGTAATAAACATGACAGTAACACATGATGGTATAAATAAAGATAAGGTAAAAATTAATTAAAGCTTTTTTTATTTCGAATTTTTAAATTAAAATGAATAAACTACCTTTATTAGGTTTAAATCAACATTCTCATTATTTGAATAAAAATAAATCGTATGGTAAAAAATAAAAAAGAACATTTTTTCTAAAAGTTTAAATTCCATATATTTACAGTAAAATATAGTGAAACTAAAACATGGTTGAATAAAAAATAAACATATTTATATGGAATTATAATAAAAAATATGCATAGTAAAAATAACAATGGAAGTATGTAAGCAGATTTATATAATTTAAATTTTTTTTTTTAAATTATGAAATCTGACCTTATTTAAGGTTTAAATAAATATGTTATATATGTTCATAAAATAAAATTAAATTTTAAAAAAAAATAATAACAAAAATAAAAGTTTATAAAAATTGCTAAATACATAACAAGAATATCATGCTTTTCTTATATTCAAAAAAACGTCATATATTTGAAAAAGAACGACAGTCACTAAATAGATTTGCCACGATTATTGGCTTTCTCAACTCATTTATTTTATTAACCGAAACGCGAAATAAATGTACATGCGTATTTTATTTCGCAATATAAATTCATATCTCCCTCTCCAACCCAAAGAGATCTTTCAATTCCCAAGTATCCCTCTTCTATTTACCAACTGTCATTTCCCTTCTCCCACCAGCCTCCCTACCTGTTTACCGGAACGTGTAAACAGGCCTACCATAATCTCATAATTCATCCGTTTGTATCGATATATCGATGACATTGTTACTTGTACTCGCTCTGTCATTGGCTCTTCTGTACTTGTTACAGAAGAGCCAATGACAGAGCGCAATGTACACTTATTACTTTATAACAAGTACGCACATACTCGCTGATTACTTTGTAACAAGCAAGTACAAAGTAACAAGCACGTACTCACGTACTGGCTGATTACTTGGTACAGGCACGTACTCACGTACTCGCTCTGTCTTTGAAACTGGTCAAGTACATTGTACCTGCAACTGTCTGAGGATAATCGAACTCGCGCTGACTTTATTACTGGAAGTACTGAGTATTTGAAAAAAAATGTACTGATTATAGATTGTTACATTCAAATACTGATTACAAAATACTGGTTACAGGTATTTCTTCCCATCCCTACTTGTAACTCTCTCTCTTTGGGGCTCTATACTTTGGGGGAATGACGTTGAAATCTTACGTAGTCTTTGACGTCATCGCAGTCAGACCTCATCTCGTTCTGATGTTTCCTGTTTCGGATATTTAATCCTGATTTTTTAACTTTGTTTGTCCTAGAAAGGAGAGAGCTTGTATTAAGGGGTTAACTGGGAAGTTGTTGCGTTGTTTGTTGGAGTTCCTGGAGCTGAGCCCTTACCTCCAGTAGGATGATTTATAAGATAAAGTGGAACACCTTTTGGTGCAATTGAGATTGTTTTGCTCCTGATATTAAGGATAGAGAGAAGGGAAAAAGAAATAAAAGATGAAAATTTATTTACAATTTTACAGTTGTTTTCCCTTTTATATAAATATTTGAATGTAAAGTTTAAAGAGGATTTGAAAGTGGATTAATGAAAGAATCAATAAATCAATCAAAATCTTTTTTATTTTATTTTATTATTCTAATTATCAAAAAATATATAAATTTAAATGTAAGAAAAAGAAAAAGAGCAATGCAATTTGTTACCAATTTTTATAATCAATCATAACTTTTCTCTTTCCTATGTTTTGGATCCTCAGACCCAGTGAGAGCGGTTCCTTGCACGGGCTCTACTGAGATCTGCACACCTTCTCCCTCCTTCCCTATTTCTCCTCCAATCAAGGGTTCCTTCTTATTTATTTTTTCCAATCGTTTTTGGTAGATGTAATTTGTCTCTGGCTCTAGCAGCCGTTCTGGATGGGCGCACTTTTGTTCTGCTCTGATCTTGAGGACTCACCACACTGACGCTATGGATAACGCAGCCTTCGAGTGACACAAGCCAAGACTTCTTCAGCTCGAACAAAAAAAAGCAATTTTTATTGCTCCTAATTGTTTTTGATCCTGACTTGGAATTTATTTTACCAACCGTTCTTATTATGGAAAATAATGCTATTGATGGAAATCCAAAAAACCTGGACTACATGCAGGAACTGTATCCTCTGAGTGAATGAAGGACGCAGCTCACTCCCAATAGTAAGTTCCCACAATCAGCTCTACAAGAGATGGATGAGCCCTGCGAGAAGCTCAGGAAAGAGAAAACGCCTTCAGAGAAACTAAAAAGATTACTAGTGCAGGTAACTGTAGTCTTGATTCTGATATGGCCGCTCCCTTACTATTCCCCTTTTTGATGAAAAAATGTTAGTTGATAATGACGAGATAAAAACGGCTAATGTTGTCGTAACAAAGAAAAATAAAAAGAAATTAAATAAAACTACTAAAAAAAATAATAATGGAAGGTGAGGATGCTTTTGTCTTCCCTAGAAAAACGGCGAAAGCTACGATTGAGAGCGTCAATATGACCCCCGTAGCTACCTCCAATACTTTTTATGGGCTCCACCCATTGTAGGAGGACCCTGAGAACACACATGAGCAGTCTGTCACTGTAGCTCCTGTTAAAATACCTCCAATAATTGTTCGTTATGGCGAAAGCCACTGTAACTTTACGGCGAAACTTAAAAATGAAATTAAAAAAATATTGAGGCTAAAAACTGTGGCGAAATCTCAAATTAATCCCTAAAAGTCCTGACGAACTCAGGGAAAGTACGAGATTCTCAGAAACTTATCAATAGGACTGTTAAGGGGCAAAAACGAAAGGTCTTAAAAATTCGTTGTTAGAAATCTCCCCATGTCTACTAAATGTGACGAAATCACATATGATTTGGATAAATTAGGATATAAAATCCACAAAATTAGTCGGATGATGAGCTGGCGAACCAATAAACCCCTCCCCCTATTTCTCGTCCAATTATATGATAGTATTGATATCAAAAAATGTACAGTATGGAGACCATATGCCACATTTCAGGCACTACAGAGTCCCCAAAATAATTTTACAAAGCTTTAATTGTCAAAGGTTCCATCATTCAAGCCAAGTATGCCATATGGCACCTCGTTGTGCTGATAAGCACAACACCAGAGGAAAAAAAAGTAGAGAAATCTGTGTGCAGTAACTGCCAGGGTAATCACCCTGAGTTACAGGGGATGCCCAAACTTCCTAAAATTAAACAGGCGCAAAAAATAAAATCAAATTTTATTAGGGAGGAAATCTCCTATGCTCAAGTGGCAGCTGGCCGTTCAGAACTCCCCCCCCCTAGTGTGGCCCCTGATACAGTCATTCCCTCCAATGAACAAAACGCTTCAAATAATGAAGCAAATAAAAGCGAGTTAGATGAACGTTTCACCCTACTAAAAGAAATCAGAGAAGTCTTCTCTGGAATCAATATATGCATAGGGCGCATCAGAAACTGCAATAGGACAAGATGTTTCTTATCTTGGAAATGTTCGAAGGAAAAGTAATGAGTGTCCCACTGTGGAAAATATCAATCCGCAGCAACCCACTTGGTACTGCCTGAACGCTAGAGGGCGTTCTTTGCAACTTGTATTTTGTGTTTGTTATATAGTTTTTAGTCGCACTTTTGTTTTTGCTTGCTTGTGTAGGAGAACTATGTTTCTCAGCTCGGGTCGATTTAATCGGCCAAAAGTATTTGTTATATATTTCTGTTATTAAATGTTTGTTACGTTTTCAATTGCGTATTTATTTAGTATAACATCTGCAGTGCCTTCACCGGATCTATTTAGTTTTTAGTTTGATAGATATAATATTTTTTTTTTCATGGTGCATCGGCCGGGAAACGGCACTGCATTTCTTTGTTCGTAAATCGTAGGAAGCCTTCATTGCTGTTATAGTTTGATTCGATCAGCATTCTGTTGTGCTTCATTTATAGTTCTTCGCCTTTTGTGGGAATATCGTTGCTTCTTCCATCGATTGGATATTTATTACTGGAGAATAATTAGGGTGAGTTGTTTATTCTTGATTTATATATTAGTTAATATGGATACCGAAAAAATTAAGAACAAACGTAAAGCTCTTAAGAGCAGCGCTACTAGATTTGTTAAAAACTTAGATGTCACTTTACTTAATGAAACTAATGTCAATACTTTAGAAATATTATATAATCAATTAATTGAAAAAATTGATAGTCTTAAAATTGCTGATAATGAGCTTCTTAGTGTTATCGATGCTAAAGATATTGAGAGGGAAGTCGAACAATGTGAGATTTTTATGGAAAATTTAATTTCCTATAAATGTAGAATTACACAAAGAATAAAAACTCTTACCCCTCCAATTGTGTCAGCTGTTGTTGACTCCGCTAATGCGCTTAGTTCAAAGGTAGAACAGTCTAGACAATCAGTTAAATTGCCAAAATTAACTGTTAATAAATTCTATGGTGACCACAGATCTTGGTTAGAATTTATCAGTCAGTTTGAAAATGCAATCGATAAAAATAGTAGTTTGTCTAAAATTGAAAAACTAATTTACCTTAAAAGCCTAGTAGGAGGTGCAGCAGCGAAAGCTATATCCGGTTTCGCATTAACAGAAATTAATTATGATGCAGCTTTAGAATTATTAAAATCTCGATTTGGACAAAAGAATTTACTCATTAATGCGCATTTAGGATCTCTGCTAAGCTTAACTCCCATAAAAAATACAAGCGATACGAATAGTTTAAGAAAATTGTACGATCGTGCGGAAACAGAAATTAGGAATTTAGAAAGTTTAGGTATAAGCTCGGAATCATATGGTAATCTTTTAACCCCGATAATTTTAAAAGTATTACCCGCTGATTTAACCTTAGAATTTAGTAGAAAAAGTAAAAATGATGATTGGAATTTGGGATCTCTTCTTCAGTTTTTAGGTGAAGAAATACTAAGTCGCGAAAGAGCTCTCTCTTTCCATCCTCCTGCTAAAGAAAAACAAACTTCAACTTCCCCTTTTCAAGACCGCAGTAGTGGGGCCTTCGGGTCAAAGTTCTCCCGCCGCGACGCTTTTCGAAAACCGGAAGGCAATAATTCTTCGGCGGCTGAGCTTTTAGTGAGTCACACAACACCTAATAAATGTGTTTTTTGTAAGGAGAATTCGCACGACTCTTTCTCCTGCGATTCAGTCAGCATAGAAATGAAGCGCGATTATTTGAAAAGAAATAAGCTTTGTTTCTTTTGTTTTTCGAGTGGACACCCAATTTCATCTTGTTTAAAACTTAAAAAGGATAAAGGATGTTCATTTTGTGGCTCAAAATCACACCCAAAAACCCTTTGTTACAAGTATCATAATAATTCTAACGAAGCAGTTTCTATCACACAAGAAGAAAATAATGACATCATTACTAACTTGTCTTCTTGTAAAACCGAAACTAAATTGCAAAAAGTTTTATTGCAAACTGCGTCAGTTATTGCTCGTAATGGAGACCAGTATAGAAAATGTCGTTTATTGGCCGACACAGCGGCGCAGCGAACTTTTATTGAAAAAGAGCTTTCGAAATTATTGAAACTTCCAGTGATTCGAAAAGAAAAACTTTCTGTTTATTCCTTCGGGAACCAATCTCCTATTGAAAAAACATTTAATGTAGTTAGATTAAGATTAGAAAATGTGGAAGATCGAAATTCATATTTAGAAATCGAGGCATTGGAAACGGAAAAAATATCCACTGCTCATATTCCCCCGCCTGACATAAACATCACAATTCACAATAAACATTTAAGAAACTTTAAATTAGCGGATACATGTAATAAAGATGTTGAAATTTCCATTTTAATAGGCGCGGACTATTATTATAACATAATGACGGGTAGGATAAAACGAATTAATCGAAAACTTGTAGCTGCTGAATCTCTCTACGGCTGGTGCTTAATTGGAGTCGCAGAGACCTTTAACAAAAATTTCAGGGATACTTTCACTATGAAAGTAATAATAGAAGAAGACATTTCGAAACAATTAGAAACATTTTGGCAAATAGAAAATCTAGGAATCGAACCAACTAACGATAATCTAAATTGTAATAATAACAAAATTTCGCGAGAATTTGAAGAGAATATTCGGTTTCGAGATGGTAGATATGTAGTTAAATTTCCCTGGAAGGATAATTTAAAAGAATCACTTGATAATAATTATGATGTTGCGTATGGAAGATTTTCAAAATTGTGTTATAGGTTTCAAAATGATATCTCTTTATATAATGAATATAAAAATGTTGTAGATAATTACATAGATCAAAACATTGTAGAACCTGTTCCCGAGTCTTGTGTAGTAGATAGTGCAGAATTTTATTTGCCGCATAGGGCAGTTATTCGTCATGATAAGGTGTCTAGCAAACTCAGAATTGTTTTTGATGCTTCCTCACATGAAAGAGGCAAGCTTTCATTAAATGACAGTTTGTATGTAGGTCCTAATTTGTATCCTGATTTATTTGAACTTTTATTGTCCTTTCGAAAACATCCAATCGCATTTACAGTAGATATTAAACAAGCGTTTTTGAATATAGAGATAGATGAATCGGACAAAAATGTAACAAAGTTCTTTTGGACTGACAATCCTTTTTCACTTTCGGAGTCTTTAAAAGTTCTCAGATTTAATAGAGTTTTATTTGGAATAAACAGCTCACCCTTCCTCTTAAGTGCAACAATTAAACATCATTTGAAAAAATATTCTTCTCTTTTTCCACAAACTCATGAACTTTTGAACAACTGTTGTTATGTTGATGATATCATAGGAGGGCAAAATACTGTTTCATCTGCCTACACAACTACTGTTGAATGTGCCCAGATTTTTAGCGAAGCGAATATGCCTTTACATAAATGGGCTACAAATTCTGTGGAGTTACGTGAACTTTGGATGAAAAACGGTTTCTCTACTGAAACAAAATCAAGCCCAATCGGTCAAAATATGATAAATTATAAAGTGCTTGGCATTTCCTGGGATACTGATAGAGATTTGTTTTATTTTGATATAGAAAATTTATTATCCTTTGTATCGAAAGGGACTGACACAAAAAGATTTTTGTTGCAAGTTGCTGGTCGAATCTTCGATCCAATAGGATTTGTGACTCCCTATGTGATTCGTTTGAAAATTCTTATTCAGAAAGTATGGGAATTAGGTCTTTTCTGGGATCAAGAAATGCCGCAGATTGTACAAAGGCCATTTAGAGAATGGTGTCTTGAATTGAAGGAACTTAGTTTAGTGACAATTCCTCGTTTTTATCATTTCACAGATTTAGATGCAATTGATGTGCAATTTCATTCCTTTTCGGACGCATCTAAAAAGGCCTATGGTGCAGTATTATATTTTCGTGTCGTCAAGGTTGACGGGACTGTTGTAACTAGTTTTGTCTCCTCGAAAAGCAGGGTTGCTCCATTAAAGACACTTTCTCTGCCTAGATTAGAATTGATGGGAGCACTGCTTTCTGCTAGGCTGTGTGATAAAGTTTCCAAAGCATTAAAGTTGCAGAAACCTTGTTATTTTCATACAGATTCCTCTATCGTTTATCATTGGATCAAGGGTGAACCGTCCCGTTTCAAGCCATTCGTCAAAAATAGGATAGAAGAAATTCAAAAGTTGACTGAACCATCGAAATGGAATCATTGCCTTGGGAAAGAAAACCCAGCTGAATTAGCAAATAGTGTGTCAAGTAGAGAATCTTTGATCAAGAGAAAACAATATCAAACCATTCCTTTGAAACATTTTTGGATCAAATGGAAAGAACAATACCTTCTCGATTTTAAAACTGTGCATCGTTATAAGTCACCAAATGTTTGTCCAGAAGTGAAGATTAATGATGTTGTGCTCGTCGAAGGATCCTCTAAATCCAAACTGCTATGGGACTTAGGAATAGTTCAAGAAACTTTTCAAGGTAGAGATGGACACGTTAGAGCCTGTATTGTTAAAACCAAAAAGGGACTTTTCAGAAAACCAGTACAATTGATATATCCTTTCGAACTGAACGAGTGAACTGGTTTTTATGTATCCTTTATTGATATTTTTGAAAAATTTATTGAAAATACCTTTATTTGTAACCTGAATTCTGTATAAGTTTGATTGTAATTTAATTGATTCATATGTTTTGATTGTAATTTTGTATATTTTTATACTTCTAATGTTCAAATCTTAAGTTTTAAAATGTTGATATAATTTAGTGATTTGTGAAATTTTCAATTTTTTTTTCCTATTTATAATTACAGTAATTTGTTCAAAAATTTATTAATTTGTTCGCCAACATTGAATAATTTTAATCCTTATAAAAGCTGTTTTATATAAATATTTGTTTAAATGTAGTTAAGCAAATTGGAATAATCTTGTGTATGTGTTTGTGTAATCTTTGAGTATTAACCATTTAGTATTAGTTTATTTTTGTCAATTTGTAACTAAAGTTTTCTTGTATTTGTTTTATTGCAATAATTCTATAGATACTATTGATGAACTCTTTGGAGAGTTCATGGTGGGGAGCTGTGGAAAATATCAATCCGCAGCAACCCACTTGGTACTGCCTGAACGCTAGAGGGCGTTCTTTGCAACTTGTATTTTGTATTTGTTATATAGTTTTTAGTCGCACTTTTGTTTTTGCTTGCTTGTGTAGGAGAACTATGTTTCTCAGCTCGGGTCGATTTAATCGGCCAAAAGTATTTGTTATATATTTCTGTTATTAAATATTTGTTACGTTTTCAATTGCGTATTTATTTAGTATAACATCTGCAGTGCCTTCACCGGATCTATTTAGTTTTTAGTTTGATAGATATAATATTATTTTTTTTCACCCACAACGGCGGGAAAAACATCCAATGCTATCTCACCAAACATGTATGAGCATAAATTTTTAATGTATAACTAACAAACAGTGTACAGAACTAACCCATAATTACTAAAAAGAAAAAATAAAATAGATAAAAATAATAAAATTGAAAAAGTAAATAAATAAAGAGTAGGAAATTAACCGCGTACACACATATATACTTCTCATTTGTTAACAACTGTATTACAGTCAAATATGATAATTTGATAATTGTACTCTAACTTGTAAATATTATTATGATTAACAAACTAACACTTATACTTTTTCTTTCTAAATGTTTCTGTAACAAACTCGTATATGCTCATGCATGTACTATAATCTAACTTCTTTAATTCTAAATTCCTGTATAATAATTATTTAAATATTGCAATAACTAAAGTCTATTCTAATGATAAATAATTTTAATAAATAATTTCTTAAATTTAATTGTACCTATGTAAAACTACTTGTAAATCTTTCGTATAAAAAATAAGCCCCTCCTCCGAAATGCACTGAAATATTTTAAGCCAATCAGAATCAGCTATAGTTCCAGCATACTCCTGATAGTAAAGAGGATTCAGGGCCCTCTACAACCAGCCAGCCCGCAACCGATCATGTAATTTGTATAAATTTTTTTTGAGTAGTTTTTGTTTAACAATTATTTCGGAACAAATATTTAGGTTTATTTATTTCATATTTAAAATCGTAATTTGGGATGCTTTTAATGAATGGGTTTTTGTAATATCATTGAAAAATTTATCTGCTTGTTTTGTTAGTAGGGGAGAAATGCCGATTTCATTTCAGAGTTATCATTCTGAGAATAACATTTTGTAAAGATTCTAATTTTTGGAAGTTGATCCATAAATTATTGATGCATACATTATGATAATGGATGTATAAATAAGTTTTTTTTATTTTTAAAGTTTTGATTTCTTTCTTGTTAGTGGGTAGAGATGAACTCTTACTGCAAGGATTTTATTTCTTATTTTATCAATTTGGTGTATCCAAGTTAATCATATAACCATTGTTATTCAAAGATAATCTACGTTAGGTTTCCATTCAATATTTTTATTCTTTATTTTTAGTTGTAGGGGAAGTTTGTTGGCAAATGAGAAAATTATTGCTTGGGTTTTGTTAATATTAAGTTTCATTTTACATCTGTCGTACCATTTAATTAAAAGATTTCAATATTTATAATATGAGTTGATTGGCTAGGATTCCCTAAGTGTCATCAGCAAAGAGTGCAAAAATATTTTTTTTCAGTAAATCGTTATCGTAGAGGGTAGGTCCTAGTTTGCTCCCTAGTGGAACACCGCTTTTAATTTCTTGGGGCTGTGAGTAGTTGTTATCGTGGTTAAAAATAAACTTTCTATTTTCTAGGAAGGATTTTATTAGTAAAATTAAATAAATGGGGAATTTGTGACTGAGGAACTTGCAGAGTAGATCTTGAATTCAGACACGATCAAACGCTTTGGCCACATCCAACATAACTGTTGCTTTTCCATGAATGTACCCTTCGTGAATATATTCAGTTATTCTGAGTAATTGGTGTGTGGTTGAGTGTTTGAGTCTGAATCCAAACTGTTCCTTTATTAAAATAATATTTTCTGTGATGAATTCGTTAATTTTATAAAGAATTTGGTCCTCAGCTAGTTTACTTATGGTGGAGGGTAAGCTAATGGGTCTAAAGTTTTCAGGGTGTGTGTGGTTTTTGCCTGGTTTTGGAATTGGTTTGATTATGGCTACTTTCCAGATGTCTGGGAAGTGAGAATGATTTATGATTTGTGTGAAGCTAGTTATATATTTTGTTGTGAGTTTCTTAAGCATGTTGTTTGTAATTGATCGTGTTCTGGGGCTTTACTATTTTTTAGTTTTTTAATATTTTTGATTATGTGTATAGGGGAGATTTGTGAGTTTATGTTATTAAGTTTTAATGTTTCAAGTTTTTTATTAATGTTGTCAATGATTGTTTGTGTCGGTGTTGTTATTGTTTTCGAATTGTTTTTAAAGTGTAGGGCTAAGATTTTAGCTTTTTTCTGGGGGAGGGAAAGTAATTGTTTTACTGTTATTTTGGAGTGCTGGAATTTCTATGAATTTTATTTTTAATTTCTTTGTGGCTCTCCAGAGGGAGTCACTTTTAATACTTATTTACTTTGCTTCATTCCTATTATTTCCAATGTAATTTTTCAATAATTTTATTCAGAAATTATGGATTCGAATTATTTTAATTACTTTGTCTTTCAATAGAACAGTATTCTTAAAAATTGATTTCCCTTTCTATTGCTTGAGGTGTCTTAACAAGTTTATATTTAAGAGAACTAAAACATTTTTTATCGCCATTTTTCTTTTTATGTTTCTTATTAATTGTACATTTCTCAATTATAATAATATCTGATTTCAGAATTTTTTAAATTCATAATAAATTGTTATAAAGTATGTAACAACATTTTCTTTATTATTTATATCAATTATTATTTCGATAAAATGGTTTTGGTAATCATAATAGATAATATAAAATTAATTTAAGACCACCAATCACTTTCTTGTGAGGGTCTTTCTTGTAAGATTTATTCTAATTGATATAATTAATATAAATTTTGCTTCATTCATGTTATTTCTGATATAATTTTTCATTAATTCTATTCAGATGATAATATTAATTCCAATTATTGTAATCATTACTTTAAATTCGACTTTCAATAGAACAGTATTTTTAAATAGTGTGATTTCCATTTCTATGGCTTGAGATGTCTCAGAAAATTTATTTTTTGACATAACTAGAACAGTTTTTGGTCACCATAATTCTAGAAAAATAAAGACAACAACAATTTCGAACACTATTTCACCACACACACAAAACAAGAATTCGAAATATACGTGACATTTTATCTATTCTTGACACTAAAAGCAGTATCCTTTTTTTACTTTATAATTGTTGATTTTCTTTTCAAGCATCTCAAAATCATTTGCAAATTTGGGATTACCTCGAAATTCACAAAAACACTGCTGAAAACAAAAGGTGCGCACTTTCGTGAAATGTAACTTATTGAGTATTTTTCAACGGAAAAAATGTCACGATGCAGCTTAATAATATTTATTCCATTGATTATTCTTTTAGAAAAAAGCTGGATTCTACCGAATAGTTACTATTGCAAGTTGAAGCAGACCTGCCTGCGCGGGATGAGCATTACAATAAGGGAGCCCTTCTAAACAATAAATAAAGAAAATGAAAAAATAGGTAAAACTAATTAAAATATTTACATCAGTTATGAAACAATCAATTAGTAACAGGTCAATAAATTGTTTCAAACCAAGTATAGAGTTCATTGTCAGTTAAAAAGTCCATTAGCCTTGCCTGGATTGTCGATTTTCCATGACCTTCTTTTTAAAAATTGTCTCCCATTCAGCTGCTGGAGTCACCAAATCACAGGATGTTGTAAATGGGCAAGTTGTCAAGTAGTAAAAGAGTCTCCACATGTGCAGTAGTAGGTTAAAGCTATGTTGAAACGTTTAAAATAAGTAGGGATGGGCCCATTACCAGTGAGGAAAAGTATTGCATGTAGGGGATGCATTGAAGCATTGGGTTCTAAATCAACGATAGAACGGCTTGTATAACTGTTGTTCCAGTTTTCCTGCCAATACTTCAATACCCAGTTTCTGAGGGTAGCTTTTATTGAACATCGCGGGAGGGGTATAATTAGGGTTTGGTCGTCAGAGAAATGGTGGCATTTTTATCTACTTGGTCTGCTCTTTCGTTGCCTGTGGTTCCCACATGATCTTTGACCCAATTAATTGCGATGTGAGGAAAAAAAGATAATTTTAAATGGATCGCACTATAGGGCTTTTTCTGGTAGGGTTTAGAACTGATTTAATACATGCTTGTCTGTCAGACTCAATAGTGACGGCCTCTTCTAAAACTAGAATTTCCGCCTCTAAGCTTCGATTGCCATACTGATTCATAACCACCTCTGTCAAAGGAGCTGCACCTACACAATTTCCTGTTTTTGATCCACCAGTGAAGGTGTTGAGCTTGCCTTCTTCAATTGAAATCTGTGGTTCCAGATGAAAGATTCCTGGGTGAATTGAATCTACTTTCAATGTCTATTGTAAGGTTAAGAGGCTCTGTTATTACTCGGAGTACTGCTCATGTGAGGAGCTTTAGGAATGCAGAGTTCCCCAAAAGGCTACTCCCTACAGAAGTATTCTTTCTGTCATAATTTTATATAACACTTTTCTTTGAGCAACTCCATCGGCTATCAGCTGTTCTTTTTCATATTGCAGAATGGCTTTATTCCCCTTTTTTATGATATGAGCCTTGCTGGGAATTACATTGGATAAATTTAATCTTTTATACAATGTAATTCCCAGCAATTTAATGGTATCTGCCTTTATAGCGAAATCGTCGATGATCACCTAAGAGAATTTGTGGTCCATGTTGTAGTTTAGGAGAAATTTTGTTTTTTCATAAGAGATATCACCTGTTCAAGATTTGAAAAGACTGAGAGTCACTTCGAAAGTGAAGTCATCTGCAAAAGTACTTCCTGGGGCTGAAGGCAGAGAGGTTCACTGTCTCAATGACACGCTTCATTGAATAAATATATTACATTTTGTAACAAAGAAGTTAGTTTATTAAATTTCAGATGAAGTGAATCATCCATCTGTTTTCTACATTAACTGTGAAATAAAAGTTGAAAGTTTGAATTTATTCTTTGGTTCTGTTTAAAATTACAAAAATATTTGACTACACTCATTACAAGAAGTAAAAACGAAATAGTGCGTAAAATATTATAGTCTGAAAAATGAATCAGTTTTTGTAATTGTATTTCAAATTATGAAACCTTGCTTCATTCTTCCAAAATTATTAATAAAATGTTGCATAACATTTACTGATAATTATTAATTTTGATATTAATCTAATTTATATAAAGAAAATTTTAAATACACTTCTCCACTTACATTTTGTAGTTATAGATTTACTGACACAATTATTGAAAATTCCTTATTCCTCATGTGATTCAAAATATTCTAATTAAACATCTAATTTGAATTAAGTAATTCATATATGCATAAAGTTGTGTGATGTAATAATATTTCACGAATGAACGAATAGAGGAAAAACAATAGATCATAATTTATTTAAAATTATTACACAAAATTTACAAAATTTCTTCACATGAGACACGTTCATGAAAACATAACAAAAGTTCATTACATTTGCTGCATTTTTATAGTGATGCTATTTTATTTGCATGGTTTATAAAAACTTCAGAATCTTCTTCTGAATATAGCTTTATAATGCAATGAATATTAATTTAAGAAATGATGTCAAGAAAAGTGTGTGAAATATTGGCAGTGTTTCAAAAAAGTCCAAATACTTGTATCACAAATGCCTTATGAAAAGCACACAGGTCCTAAATCAAATCCAAATTCTTGATTTCTTGTTCCAATGTCTCTGAGTGCTATATCTACAATGGGTAATCGTTGTGGCTTGTCCGTTTCATAATGTAAGCCAGACTGAGCCCACTTGTTGTCTCGGTTCTTTAAAAGAAAAATATTTCATTTTTAATAAACTATTTGAAGGCACAGTAGTTATATAATAACGATATTTTCAATAATTTTTCAAAAGTACTATAAACATTTATCGGTTACGGAAGAATAAAAGAATTAAAAATTCAATCTTTTTTATTTCTTTTATGAAATGACATTTCTAGCACAATTTTTGATATCTTCTTAATAATTTAGAAAGAATGTTTAGATTATAGCTTATTTTCTTAGTAACAACTTGAGAAAATCAAACAAGTATAAAGCAAACAAAAACAAACACACACACACACACACACACACACACACACACACACACATATATATATATATATATATATATATGAATTTTTTGCCTTATACTTGTACACACACACACACATATATATATACTGCTGGCCACCATAAATACAACACCCTGAAGGTAACATGCAAATAACATGAAATTTACAACACGCATTAGGGAAGGTGAGGTATGCAAATGCTTGGAATTTCAGCGCAGACGCACGTGACGCTCGCCTGTGGCACCACTTCAAACCGCTGTTTAAGGCTTGGATATTTCAACAATTTCAATTTCAGTAAGATTTTATTTTTTAGAGAGAGAGAGAAAAAAGAAGAAAAAGATTAATTATGCCTTGTAGAAAACAGTTTTCATTTTTTTGATCAAGCATAGTGACCTACCGAGATTGTGGATTATCTTTCAGGAAAATCGTTAGTCGTGTTCAACGAAACCAAGCATTTGTAATGCGGATACGTGATCGTTGGATGCAGGAGGATATGACGAATCGACGCGTGTTCGATCGCATCCACCTCAGTGCACTACTTCACGCGATGACAGGCAAATTATGTGCATGGCAGTAACAGATCGCTCAGCCACATCATGAACCATAGCACAGCACATTTATTCTGTAACGCATCATCCAGTGCCTGCGCTTACCATTCTATGCCGTTTACTGCAGAGTGGTCAGTCCGCAAGACGTCCATTGCTTCGTCTACCCTTGACGCAGAACCACAGGCGTCTCGGTCGCCATAGTGCACCGAAAGAAGGATGTGGACGGCAGAATGGAATGAAATTGTCTTTACAGACGCTTTTGTCTGCAACCCACATTGTTCGCATTCGAGTCTGGATACACCGTGGAGAGAGGATGCTGAACAGCACCGTCACACTGGTCCTGTATCTGGAAAGGTGTTGGATATCATTCTTGCACTCCTCTAGTAAGCATTGCCGGTACTTTAAACAGCCAGCGCAACAACTCCAAAGTGTTGGAATCAATTGTCCTTCCTTACATTCAGAGCTTTCCCCCAGCCATATTTCAACAGGATAATACGCGTCCACATGTGGCTTCTTCGTTAATCGCCAGATTGAATTGCTTCCCTGGCCGGCTCGCTCTCCAGATCATTCACCTATAGAAAACATGTGGTCACTCAACGATTGATCCAGATCACATCCCTAGCAGCAACACCAGATCAACTTTGGCAACGCCCAAGAACACATCCAAAGTCTCTGAATCAGTGGTCTACAATAACAGCGGCTGCTCTGGCAATAATTACACTTCACACAAGTCTATAAATTTAATCACTTGATACTTGGTTAACATGTTATCTACAAAATAAATTTTGTGATATCTCTTGTCTTTCTTGGTGTTGCAATTTCGGTGGTCAGCAGTGTGTGTGTGCATATATATAAATGTATTCATTCATTCAGCATTTTTATTCAACTATATATTAAAATGTTAATATAATAAAAATTTACTGTTAAAATTTGCAAACAAATTCAATGAGTTATTACTGATTCTTAATGCCATAAAGCTTTATTTATTAAAATAACTCAAATTATTTTAATTTTTAAACCATACATAATGGGCAATGGCATGTTTCCAGAGCATTATTTGCAATCATTGGGTGTCAAAAAATTTAGCGACCATGACAACATTACATGTGGCCTCGCTGTACAAACCAATATACACAAAAATCTTAAACATAATTCAGATAAATTGACATATAACAAATTAATAATATTTATTTGGTAAATTGAGAAGTATTGAAATTTCCTTGTGGTATGTAGGAATATTTATAAGAAAATCATAATAAAATAAAAATGAGCTTATTTGTCTCAAACTAAAATGAATCAATTGCTTACACATGAAAATTATCTATAACTAAAACGATGCTACATGATACTGAATGTATAGAAATATACAAAAAGCACAAAAAAAATTGTTCCATAATTTATTTAATTTTATGATCACATTTATTTCACTGAGTAGGTTTTAGTTTAGTTTATTTGTCATTCATTGGTATAATTTTTTTGTTGCACACAAGCGCCAATGGGAGTAGCTTAAAACTTGGAAAATTATAATTACTTGACAATCATCTGTTGTGGATGTGTAAGTAAACATGGGATTTCCGTCCGCAGTCAGCTCCACGTCGTTGTAGGCCATCAACTTGACGGCCCTCTTCAGAGAGCTGCGCTTAGCATCCTTATATATCAGCATATTTCTGCAGTGAACTGTCACATTTTGTTCTGCTACTTTACTTAGTAACTGAAGGAAACTTATCTGTATACGATCCGCCTTGTAGCTGAACTGAAAAAATTGAATTTTTATTTCAGTTTCATTGAAAAACATGCAAAATTCAGCAAATAGAAGAAATTACTTACAGTGAATCCTCCATTCATTGTACTAAACCACTTTTCTTGAGTTTTACCAATGAAATAATTTCCTTTCTTAATCTGTAAGAGTAACAGTAATCTTATTTTTAACATGCACTTAAAATAATAATGTTGATTATTTAATAAAAAAATTTCTAAATGCTTAAATATTTAAAACTTGTGAGCTCTTTCATTGGAAAAACTATCAAATGTCAAGAAAATTCTTTTATTAGTTTTCATTATAGGCATAATTAGTAAGAAACCATAAAATAAATCTCAAATTAAAATAGCCTTTAAATTTTTCTAAATAATTATTTTTTAAAAAACAGTTTAAGGGCAGGATTCTTTTTTGGCTACTGAATTAACACATGACAGAGGAAAGGAACATCGCAGAAGTCAAAACAAATTCATAGAAAACATTTTTCTAAAGGAAAATACTTGCTATATCCACTAATGAATAACATTAAAACAATGTGTTAAAATAATAATATTTTTCACTTTTGTACTTAATAATTTATTTCAATTTAGATTTATAATAACAGTATGAAAATAAAGTTTTCTTTTACTATTTATTTTAAATCTGATGTAAACAAAAATGACTTAAATTTAACCTAAAAATGCATTTTCGTGGCATATTAATTAAGCATAACTGTCAAGTTTTAACTTAATTTCGCTTAAAAAATTACAAGTCTATTTAATTAACAAATGATTTAAACTAGTGTTGAATAGATTTATTTTGCGAATGTGTTTTATAACTACTGAGAACTAGAATTCAATGTAGTTCAACTTTTTTAATTACAGGGTTCTTGTATTCTACAAGTCTTGTAATTAAAGGTAATTTCATTATATTGTAAGAACTAATTTTAACCAACATGATTTTATCAAATAATAGACACGTATAATAATTCTTTAATTTTATAATTTTAATAATAAATGTGTAGAGTTGACTGATGGCTAAAATCCTTCTTTTAGGTTAATATTGCCTATAATAGGAAAATTAATTCACATTTAAAAAGGTATGCAATTTTCAGCTGAATTTAGGGATGTATAAACAAAATATTTCTCTTATAAAATTTAAGTAAATGTGAAATTTAAACTTTAATTTCCCTGACTTTTGACAAGTTGCATTTAAAAATGTTTCTAGATTTTCTATATCATATAATATATGCAGATGCCAAACATTTTTAGAATTGAAATCAGTAACTCTCCATTATAACATTGCTATTCGATTTTCTTTCCTTTAAATTTTTATCATTCACAAAATATAACATTTAAAATTATTTATTAAATCATATCAAAGGCAATCGAAATCAAAATGATTAATAATAGGTAATGCCCAATAATGAGAAGAGAAAGGGTAAAATATATTATTATAGATTTCTAAATATAATTAGTAAAGAGGCGAATTTACAAAATGTAATGCACTTTGAAATCATATGAATTCAATTCAAAAATAAAGGCAAAATTGCTTTATTGACTGCATATTCCCATGAACACTTTATTTAAATACTTATTTGTGATGCATTTCTATTTTTTATGATTTTCTTCATTTACACAACATTATGTTTATTTGTATATTAATAGTATTGTTTAGGTTATGAAAATTACAAGTATAAAATGTCTTATCAGTAAAATAACAATTCCTAATTTTGAGCCATGGTCATGTGACCGCTTCATACCGCACCAGAGGCGTGGCGACAGTTTGCAAAGGGACGCCAAATCATTTTAAAGAGAAACGAAATTTTTCAGAAAATCTCAGTTTTATCATAATATCAGTTTTATTCGGAGAAATGAATTTTGCATTTTATAATTATTGCGTTCAGAAAAAACATCAAGTGCTATGGAAGAATCTGATTTGGAAAAGAGAAGAGGTTGTTGATGAAAAATGAGAGCCATAAACGAAACTCTTAATTTCCTTATTAATAATAATTCGGCATAGCTTAGTTCCTTTTAAAAATTGTGTAATTTTAACCATGCTTTCGATTTTCATTTCTTAATCAGTGAGATTATTGGTTTTCATTCTTTTAAATCTTTCCTTTTTAAGTTTCATACTTTGCTGAAAGTTTGTGATACTATTGCTTTGTACTACAAATCTTGTACATAACAAAATTATCTCAATTTTTTTTCATATAAAATTTCTGGAATATTAGAGATTGGTCAGTTCAATTTTTATGCATATGAGAAGTTTTCATTTTAGAATAAAGTTATTTCTGTTAATGTTATGTGGTGATTTTCGGATTTCTTCACTCAGGGAGATTACAGAAGAGTAAGCTCATGAAATATACCTATTTAATTTTGTGAATACACCGCAGTGCCTCTTATGACTCCTGATTGTTATACAGATTGTCTAAGTTAAGTTGTAAACTAAAAAATGGATAACAATATTAAAAAAGCAAATGAATGTGTTTTACTCAAAATAGAAAGAAACGTTCAATGAATATTATTTCAACTAGAAAAATTCACAACGTAAAATGTTTTTGTGAAAATTTTAGTGTTTTGAAATATTATTTGACGTGCTAATTTTTAATTTTTCACAAGAGATAGATCTTTTTATTTAACAAGCAATATTTTTGATTTCTTTTTATGATAAAAATTTGAAAATTTAATCTTATTTTGACTATAATAATGCTATAAAAATTATTCGCAAAAAAGAAAATTTCATATAACTGAAATATTATTAATGAAAACTTGTAAGAATTTAAACGTTCTAATAGTAACAGATTTTACTTAAGTTATCCAGAAGCGATAGAGAAGGATCAGTTTCAGTTGTTACTGAGACTTTGTGAAATTATATTATCTACTCGCTGTTTAAAAAATACTTTTTATCTTAGGCTTTATTGCAGCCTTTTAGTCTGGAGTCGCGTATAACTCGTGGGAAGAAAAGTGTTTCCTATTAGCAGTTCCCTTTGTCCAAAATACAGAGGGTGTTAACACATTTTTAGAACGATTTCGATTAAGAATTTTAAAAAAAGTGAATGTTTTGAAATAAAAATTTTTGGCATAAGCTTATTTTTTGAAATGAGAAATATCTTCTGCTACTTTTAAATTTATTGTTCTTTCAAAATGTAGCATGTAAACAAGCTGTGGATTGAGGGATATGTTTTTGCCCTTTCCGAAGAGAAATATTCTTATTCCAGGATTCAAAAACGTTGTGAAATGCATGATATTAAAATTTTTATATGCAAAATAAGCAACATTATTAATCGGACAGGTAAAACCGTCAATCATTATTTCTACATGGAAAGAAGACTCCAAACGAGTATCCGTAAAAAGTACGTACTGTTTCAAATGTTCCTAAAGTGAAATTGCTGGTAACAAGAGAAAATCCATCAACACAGAAATCAATTGCAAAGTCTTTAGATACATCTGTATCAACAACAAATAAAATAATAAATCAAGAATTACTACTTAAAAAAGCCAAAAACCATAATGTTCACCAGCTTTTGCTGAGACATGTGGCTCAACGCAAAACATTTTGTAGAATCCTGTATGAAAACCATTTAGCAAGAGATAAATGGAAATACATTGTGACCCTTGATGAAGCATGGGTTTACCTAAATGACTGCAACAAAAAAAAGTTATATTTACTATAAGAAACGAGGAAAAAAAATTTACAAACCTGGTTCCGTCAATGTAAAGAAAGTTTCAGTAAGGTAAGCTTATGATAGTCGCAGGTTTCTCCTACAATGGGAAATTAAAAATAAAAAGAGTAGAAAAAAATGTTAAAATCAACTCATCATACTATCAAGAGAAGGTTTTACGTCCAATATTTACAGAAGAAATTCCACTTCTTTATCCCAAAGACTTTCAAAGAGTGAAACTTCATCAAGACAAAGCCACAAGTCATACTTCGAAAACTACCGCTGCATTCCTTGAAAAAATGAAGACTAATACAGGTATTGCATATATACCTCTTCAACATATTCTTGTGAAGTCCCCTGACGTTTCAACTATGGACTATTATGCCTTTGGTTGGTTAAAAAGAGCTCTTTCTAAACGCAAACCCACCACAATGGATAGACTCTGGAAAGTATTGGAAGAGGGATGAAAAGCAATACCCCTGGAAATTTTACGAAAAGCTCTTATATCATGGAAATCACGATGCAGACTTATAGTCCAGAAAGAAAGCTATCAGATCGAACATTTAAAAAATAGTCTTCACATTATAAACATTAATTAAACGGCCCCAAAATCGTTATAAAAATGTGTTAACACCCTCTGTATTGTGTCCGGCACAAGACTGACCTTCAAAGAAAGGGGGCGGCAATTTTTCATATAATAGCACCACAGCATGCCGCGTAGGGAATTGTCTTCCTGGAATCGAAATAGAGAGGTCGAGAACTAATTACTTCCAAATTCTAGAAAAACACATAAACTTTCTTTCCTTTTTATTGTTCACATGGTTAGTATTTCATTTATTCCCAAACATAGCTTCGTTGAAAACAAAAATAAAAACTTTTGAAAATTGAAGTTTTGACATTTAAAATATTATTGCTTTTAGTTGTAATATCAGGGTCAAGGCCTGCAGCGCCCATATTTGTTTTCCTAATCGAGAGTCCTAGGGTGCGAAACATATAATTCGGTTAGGCGGTCAGCCCAGAGCAAAATCCCCGGTGTTTACTCGCCAAATATGATAGGTTCTCAATTTATCGACCTACTGAAAGGATGAAAGGTTGAGTCGACTTTGCCCGAAGATCAAACACTGGATTTGAACCTTGGGAGCTGATGAGGTGCAAACTCCAAAATGTAGCAGTCAATAAAAATCTTTATTAACTCATAAAATCAAGGATAAACACGAGCATTATCACACAATTTCTTCTCTTCCATTCACTTGAAACATATAATGGTATCAAGTATATTAAAATTAATAAAAAGACTAGTTACTGAGATACTACACACACACACAATGACTATATACAGGGTGATTATAAAAAAAAAACTTTGCCAACATCTGCACCTCTAGCGTCCATTCTATTTAACCGATCAAGATGATACTTCAAATATAGTTCTTTTGAGATATGCGCTCGAGATTCTGTGAATGGCAACACAGTGGCCCTCGCGGTTACAGTTATAGTGACAGAAACTCGAAATTTTCGAATAGCAACGTCATCTCCCTTCCATGCGTCATCTCCCCTTCACAGGAGCCATAATAGGGACCACATCTTCGTCAGGAGGTCAGCTATGCAAATTAAAAAGTTTTTTTCTGACATACACAAAGGCCATATGCCTAAAGATATTAAATAACAGGTCGGGAAGTCCATGCGTCATCTCCCCTTCACAGGAGCCATAATAGGGACCACATCTTCGTCAGGAGGTCAGCTATGCAAATTAAAAAGTTTTTTTCTGACATACACAAAGGCCATATGCCTAAAGATATTAAATAACAGGTCGGGAAGTCCATGCGTCATCTCCCCTTCACAGGAGCCATAATAGGGACCACATCTTCGTCAGGAGGTCAGCTATGCAAATTAAAAAGTTTTTTCTGACATACACAAAGGCCATATGCCTAAAGATATTAAATAACAGGTCGGGAAGTCCATGCGTCATCTCCCCTTCACAGGAGCCATAATAGGGACCACATCTTCGTCAGGAGGTCAGCTATGCAAATTAAAAAGTTTTTTTCTGACATACACAAAGGCCATATGCCTAAAGATATTAAATAACAGGTCGGGAAGTCCATGCGTCATCTCCCCTTCACAGGAGCCATAATAGGGACCACATCTTCGTCAGGAGGTCAGCTATGCAAATTAAAAAGTTTTTTTCTGACATACACAAAGGCCATATGCCTAAAGATATTAAATAACAGGTCGGGAAGTCCATGCGTCATCTCCCCTTCACAGGAGCCATAATAGGGACCACATCTTCGTCAGGAGGTCAGCTATGCAAATTAAAAAGTTTTTTTCTGACATACACAAAGGCCATATGCCTAAAGATATTAAATAACAGGTCGGGAAGTCCATGCGTCATCTCCCCTTCACAGGAGCCATAATAGGGACCACATCTTCGTCAGGAGGTCAGCTATGCAAATTAAAAAGTTTTTTTCTGACATACACAAAGGCCATATGCCTAAAGATATTAAATAACAGGTCGGGAAGTCCATGCGTCATCTCCCCTTCACAGGAGCCATAATAGGGACCACATCTTCGTCAGGAGGTCAGCTATGCAAATTAAAAAGTTTTTTTCTGACATACACAAAGGCCATATGCCTAAAGATATTAAATAACAGGTCGGGAAGTCCATGCGTCATCTCCCCTTCACAGGAGCCATAATAGGGACCACATCTTCGTCAGGAGGTCAGCTATGCAAATTAAAAAGTTTTTTTCTGACATACACAAAGGCCATATGCCTAAAGATATTAAATAACAGGTCGGGAAGTCCATGCGTCATCTCCCCTTCACAGGAGCCATAATAGGGACCACATCTTCGTCAGGAGGTCAGCTATGCAAATTAAAAAGTTTTTTTCTGACATACACAAAGGCCATATGCCTAAAGATATTAAATAACAGGTCGGGAAGTCCATGCGTCATCTCCCCTTCACAGGAGCCATAATAGGGACCACATCTTCGTCAGGAGGTCAGCTATGCAAATTAAAAAGTTTTTTTCTGACATACACAAAGGCCATATGCCTAAAGATATTAAATAACAGGTCGGGAAGTCCATGCGTCATCTCCCCTTCACAGTAGCCATAATAGGGACCACATCTTCGTCAGGAGGTCAGCTATGCAAATTAAAAAGTTTTTTTCTGACATACACAAAGGCCATATGCCTAAAGATATTCAAGCAGTTTCCCCAAAGAGAGTTCATATTAAAGGATAGAAATATAAAAATATTTAAATCAAAAATTAAAGTAAATATCAAGACAAAGTAAACAAAAGCATTCAAGAAGAAATTAACAATATTCACTAAAAATATCAATAGCAGTAAATCAGAACTTATTTAAAAAAAAATTTGGGATCAATATATAATTGCTAAGAGTAATTTGAAAAAAGTTAAATTCAGAAAGTTAAAATAATTTAGAAACTATGAAGTAGAGAACAAAGTTAAATTACATTTAAAGTGAAAATAAATGTTTTCAGGTTTCTTGTAAGGACTTCAACACTTGAGTGACCTTTTTGTAGTTGTAAAAACTACACATTACTTCAATCTGACAAGCGATTCCCTTCTTCCTAGACATTTTAAAATAAAATTGACATGAATATCATTGTCTGTAAGATGATTAATATTTGAGAATATAATGATGATTGCATGTAAGATTAAGCGAATTTATAATTATTGCAAACATTATAGCATTATATTGCATGCTATTCAATTCATTAAATATAACATTCGCATAAATTTTTGTAGAAATATTGGAGTTCCACAATGTATTATTTTGTTAACTTTAAAATTAAATTGATTACTTTTATCAAAAATGTCAGTATAAATAATCAATTTTTCAATACTCATAAGTAAATCTAGAAATTCAGCACTATTATAAAAGTTATTGGTTTTAATTAAAGATGGATGAATTAATTTAGAGTTATCTCCAAAATATGAATCATTGAAAGTAATAAAATCATCAATATATTGAAAAGTAAAAGGATACTGATAATTAAGACTTTCAAAATAATGTAAAATTAATTTTGCAAGTGTACTTGAAAAATGAGAGCCTTGTGAAATACCCCAATTTTGATTAAATGTATTTTCACCATTATAGATAAATTATTATAAATACACAATTTAGCCAAGTTATTCAAGAATTCAAAATCAACACATTCAATAAATTTTTATAATCTTGAAAATAGAAATACAATACATTATTTAATTTATGAATTGGCATGCAAGTGAAAGGTCTTTGAAATCAAACGAACAATAAATATTATTTGATAAAAAGTAAAAACTGGCCTATTATTATAAATAATCCAATTACTCTTCAAATTTAACAATATTTTTCAGTATGATGTTTTGATATTTAGCAAAAATAATACCAGGTTTATTCATACAAGATTTAGTAGCACAAACAATATTTCTGAATTTATGTAATTTAGTATAGCTATGAATAAGGAAATTTTAATTTATTGTTATTTATAATTAAAAATTTATAAAAATACAGATTTTTTATTAATGATATTAGCCGTAGAATTTAAATATTTATAGGTATTGGAATTTAATATTTCTTTATCAATTAAATCTATTATGAAATTTTTACGAAAAAAATGCATAGTTATTGGAAGCTTTATCCAAAATTGTAATAATAAAGTTGCCCTTAAGACTTTTAATAACAAGTTTTAATGGGCTAAATCTAATACCTGAAAATGTTAAATTATTATCAAAAATAAAATTTTTAATTTTATTACACAATTTTGACTTTCAAGTTGTAAAAACTCAATTGGTGTATCATAATAATTTGAAATCTTAAAGATAAATGAGTCAATATTATGTAAAATTACTTTAAAATTTTTTAAATCTATTTGAAATATTGGTTTGTTTTTAGAAACCTTTTTAATATTTCTTTAAGTTCATTGATGTCACCTGTAATTACATGTCCATCATTCATTATTATTGGTAGAGGGAAGCATGATGGGGTGCAACAAGTCATTATAGCAAATACATTAGGGGAATTTTCTGGATATTTTTACACAATTCATTTTGTCCTAAAGGAATATTGTAACAAAATTCAAATTTGACAATAACATCTCCAATAGGAAAAATGCTATGTAAATCATTAATAAAACTATTGAAATTAATCGAATCAAAATTTAAATGTTAGAAATTAATAGGAAAATTATGAAATATTTTTTTAGTTTTTATTTTATTATATGTGTTTTTATAAATAAATTATAAAATAAAATTTGAAGTGCTGGTTATTGAAATGTTTATTATTTAAATATCTTTACTTCCTTCCAGTTTGGATTAGTTTACTTTGTCTTAATAGACTATTTACTTTAATTTTTGATATAAATATTTTTATGATTCTTTCCTATAATACTCTTCAATGTAACAGCTTGAAGATCTTTGGACACTTAACCTTTGTGCATGTCAGAAACGAATGTTTAATTTGAATAGCTGACAGTCTCCCTCGTGACAAAGATGTGCTCCTTATGCTTTCCTCTTTGTATTGTATAGTTTTGTTTCATTTTTCAAATATTTTGACTAACTTGTTTTATTATTCTTCATGTTGTAACTTATTCATACTGGTTTATCTCTCACAACTGTTTTGGGCTGGTTTGATTGCCAATAATATATATTAATTTGCATTGTAGTTTTTGAATTTCATGTGCTGTATTTTACATACAATATTTATTAACTGATATCTATATTATTCCTTCATAAAAATATGGACACATCAATACAGTTTTCTTTGCAAAATAAGAAATCATAAAAGTAAATGATTTATTTGAAAATGTATTCTAAGTTTCTCATTAATATATCAAATAATTGTACCTCACTGCCAATGTTCTTTCTGTTATAAGGTTATTGAGCTTAAATTGTTATTCTTTTCTCTGAAAACTTTTAAACTGTAGATCAATAAATAAAATAGTATCATAAACATTACATCTACATAAAAACATTTCACTTCTGCACAGAATGCATGCAATGAAACAAATGATCTCTTTTCATCATTTGCAAATATTTTTGCAAACAAGTTAATGAAATAATATCTGAGCGTTATAATTAGTAAAATGCATGTATTTTAGAATGTTATTGAAACACCTTTAACTTTATTTGCTAACTATTTTGAAAGTATTTTTAGTAAGAAGACAATTGAGTAAAATATTAAATTTTATATTTTATAGATTTAATTTGTGCTAAATTAAAATTTGTATCTAATAACAATAAGCTTAAAATGGCTTTAATTATAATATTTTTGTTTTCTTCCATTTTCTTTTCACAACTATTTGTCAAATTAGATTGGTGAAATTCTAAGTCTGAAGTTTGAAATGTTGTTACCACACTAATGAATCTGGAATTCACTGTGAATATAATTAATGCTGCAGATTAATTAGCTCTCAGTTTAAATAATAAGGTTTCCTTTTCATAAAGTCTTTAACGCGCATAAAAGTCACATGAATTCAGTTTGTCATCAATTCAGATTGTTTATTAGTACGATTTATATATATATATATATATATATATATATATATATATATACACACAAAGCAAAAAATGAAATTAGGAATTTCAAATACATTCAGAAAAAAATTACTATCACATTAAAAGATATTTTAATTGGCTTAAAATTATTCATAAATATTTGAAAGATTTGTTTTATAATGTTCTTCAATTTTTTCAATTATATACTTAAAAACGAATACTTTTATTTCTGCAATGGAAAATTTGGGTCATGTTTTAAGGCATTTCAACCATTTGTTTCATTTAAAAAGAATTTTTTTTAAAATTTCTTGAAGACCAAAGAATCTACAATAAAACTCATTAAGCACTTTTTATAAGATCAATAATTTTCTGACTTACAATATATTATAAGATAAATTTCATAACTTTATTATCTGACAATATAGAAATTCCCTATCATTTAGTGGTATGTATTACTCTGAGTTTATTCTTCAAATATTTTAGATTATAAACATAAATTTTTAATCAACTATAATTTTCTAAAAATTAAAAAAATGATACTCCTTATAAATTTAGAAAACCACTTAATTAAGGCACATTTTCCAATATACTTATTATTTAAATCCATTTAGATAAATCCATTAGATCTCTTCACACCATCCATAATAGATTGTTTGAGGTATTGCAACATATATTGTAATCAATCACATAACTACTGTCCTTTCTAAGCAATGGAATAGGCCAAGCATTATTTAATGGAGAATTTGAATGAATGTATATGCTATTATTTATAGATAAACTTTCCCTGCAACTGATGGCCCAAACTGCAGACCATCACACTGCAGTCTTCTACAAAGTCTTATGGATTGCAGTGAAAAACCAGTAAATAGATTACTAGAAATTGAATAATATTCAGTAATTAAATTTCATTTATTTATGCAGGTCACCCCTAGTACATTATTCTAGTATACATATTCATATGGTGTATAAAAATTATATCTATATATATATATATATATACAAATATTTTGATTCAGCCATGTAAACAATAATATTTTAGCAGAAAATATGTACTAATAAATTCTTAAGATGGTGGTTTTATTGAAAAATATAAAAATCAGCATATTTAGTCTTTTAATCTAAAACAAAATTTTGTGTGAAAGTATTGAATTACGTGAAAACATTCACACAAAAATAATATAGTGGAAATTATAGCATAATAAATAAGTACGTTTTATATAATTTATTGTGCTTTGAATCGCATCAAAACATTTTTTCTCTCGCTTCTTTAGCTTTTTACAGAATTATCTTACCTGTTGAGGTTTGGCTGAAATACACGTAGCTTGTTTCTCAGCATCACAATACACTTGGATTGCATCTTTAGAATCGCCTTGATTGGGATCTATCCAGTAAATTCCTTGAAGAAACAAATTATTATTAGATTTTGACACATGAGGATTTTTAATGAAAAATCTATGATTTGTATGTAATATTTTTGCAACAGAAAACAGACATACTAAATTAATTTAGATTTCTTTGTTTATAATAGCAATGGAAATATGATGCTTTTAGTAAACAAAGTGGCAACATTTTGTAACTAATATAAAAAATGTGTGGCCTCAACTTTATTATTAAATTTGCATTGAAACCCGACAGCTTCTTACATGCATTTCATTAACTGAAAAATACTTTGCATTCAATAATACTCTATTTTTTGATAAATAAATGTTGATAATATTCTTGCCTAAAATATGAAATAAATAATAAACAATTAGTTTATATACGATATTTTTCAGTAAAACAATTATAAGACCAAGCAAAATTAAAAATTATTCCCACTACAAAGTAATTTGATTTTTAATGAAATGGATGGATACAAGTTAACAGACATGTTTTGTAGGCATGTATACGTATATGTCTATGAAAACTCTGGTATAGAACATCAGCACATTATAAAGTTTTGAATGACTCTGAGACTCATATGATCCTAATTTACTCATTGGCACACCTGACATTGGTTACCGTATTAAAAATAAAAATGTATCATTATTTTATAATATCTAAAACTAACACAAAATAATTGACATTAGAAAAAGATTATAAAAAATGCTAAATAAATTTTTTTAAAAAGATAACAGAAAAACCTTAAGTAATTTTCATCAAATGTGTTGTATAAAAAATATTATGTTAATGTATTTTTACAAGTTTAAAATCATGTTTAACTTTGGAAACATTAATAACTATGATTAAAATTGCTAATTTACAGAAAATTTAACATCTAAAATAAAGTTAGATTTTATATTATCTTTTTTTAGAATTTAAAACTATAAAACGATTTTCTTATTTATTAATTTAAATTCTGTACAAACTTTCCTTGTATTTTCATTTAAATAAAAAATTGCAAAAGACTAATGAAATCAGTGAAAGCACTTCCGGGACTCGTGATAATCCTCAGGATCAGCTCAGCCTTTCAGAGGTCGATTGAACTGATGGGGAACATGAGAGTGGCTGTTTCACATTATGCAGACCACTTAAGTGGGATAAATACTTTGTACCCCAGGGTCCTAGATAAAAAATAGTTAAAAGCACTTGGTCCTATGCAGGCTGATAACCTAATGTTTTAGTTAATAGAAATTAGTTTTATTTTTACTGAATAAGTGGAACAAAAACAAGTTTATTTTCCACTTTTTGGGTTTATAGAAATTTCATTTCAAGTACCTTTATTATATCGACATAAATTCTAATCTCTTGAACAAGCATTTATAAAGACAGATTTCATTTTAAGAATTTTATAAGTACTTACAAAAGAACATGAAATTCTGTAACAGAAATTATTTAATGTTAATGAGTTGAATAACATAAAAATTCAAATCACAATGAGCACTTGTGATATTAAATTAACAAATAATTTCATATTGTGTAGATCAGTATTTTAGATGAATTATTTATTTTCCAAAAAAAATGTACTAAATTTGTACACTAAATAGAAAAATTAAAAAATGTATCACATTTTTTAAATGGGTATGCATGTACTATTAGTTGATAGAATGTAAGTTTTAACTATTTTGTATGACACAAATCAATGACTCTTGTTAATCTGTTAATGGTATATATGACTAAGAATAGACAGATAATTTCAAAAACTGACAAAGACATCACCATGAGAGTTTGAATATCACACACTGGATATAGTCAACCATTGATTGAGTTCAAGTCATTAGACGTTTTATTCAACATTATCCAGCATAGTGTTCTCTTTAATTTACAATATCATACATCTAAATGAAAAAAGAAGTTTCAGTTTTTTACTTCCTAAAAAAGAGTTCTAAATGAATTTCTAAGATTTGGAGGAAAATTAAATTAGATGGAAGTAATTAATATCTAATGAATCTCTTAGCACAGAAACATATTATAATAAGATCCAATTTATCATATTTATGCGCATTATAGAAATCTCTGTGTGAAATATTTAAGCATTGAACATACAAAGAGACGTTTTACAGGCACTGTATTTTCCACCTCTTTAAATCCTGCAAAATTTAGGAACTTAGCCCTAAATGGATTAATGTTATTTAAAGATGTCATTTAAGATGAATTTTAAATATTTGTCTAATTACCGCTTGATAATTCAGGGTGAGCCACAAAAAGATCTCGGCAAGTGGTTGCTGGAGTTTGCTTTTCACCATTGGGTTTACGGAACTCTTCATATTCTTGTATGAGTTTATCATAAAACTGAAACACTAATTTTTGCTTTTCTTCAATCGGAGTATCAGGGGAAAATAGTTTATCTGGCTCATCACCCAAAGCTGGATCTGGGCCCTAAATGACAGTACAATTAATCAGTGATGAAACTTTCTTTTTCTGATAAAATTTGACTAGAATAAAAAATAACGTCTAAATATAAATTAAAATTATTTGCATTTTCTTAATTGTTACAAATCAATAACATTTTTAATGTATAACAAATTTTATTAGTTATAATTAAAATAATATTACTAAATTTATTGCTCTTTTTTCTTTTTATTAAATATAAAACTTAGACATTGAACAAAATCAGTAGAAAATAATTTCATTTCTTTTTTTTCAATTAAATATTATTAGAACATATTAAGATTTAATGTGATAATTATGATACTAATCTAATAGATGTAACAGAAAATATTTTGATACTTGTGATTTTTACAATTCTACTTTTACTCACCTTACCTTACTCATTATGTTAAAAACATTTATTTATTTAGTAGTTTTAAATACATCAAAATTACTTATGAAGGCAAAACCCATAACAACTTCATGTGGTTTCTCTGTTTTACTTTAGATTTTCTTGATAAATAGAGGATTTATTACTAATTTAAAATGTTTGGCATTGAAATACAAATAAGTTTTAATTAATTTGATTGAAATATTAGAAAAAGTATATAAATTCATAAAAAATATCTTGAATTTTTCAGGCTGAAATAGCTTTTTGTACTTCTTTAGTAAAATTAAGTCTTTCATTAACTGATTTAATAAATATTTTCATTAGCAATGTTTATACAGAAGAAATAAACATGAATTTTTGAAAAAATGTACAGCAATTGATACTGTACAGCAATATTTTTTGAGAATGTGAGCAATAACAATATGAATGGAAAACTTTCCTTTTCATATAAATAAAGTAATTTAAGAAATAATTATTAACACAGTTTTTAAAACTAATACTTACTTTGACTTGTCCTTGACTAAATAAAGCAGCTAAGGCACTGGCTTCATATCCAAATGGTTCTCCGGGTGGACCAGGTAACCCAGGAGGTCCAGGTGGTCCTAGAGGTCCTGGTTTCCCTGAGTCACCAGAATGCCCACGAGGCCCAGCAGGACCAATCAAACCAGGAGGACCAGGATTACCATCCCTTCCTGGAGGTCCTTTAGGTCCAGGAGGTCCCTAAAAGTAAAATTTGTATAAATAATTATCTCCTTTTTAAATTTTAATATCCAGTTTAATTAAACAAGTCAATAAAAATATAGAAAAAATTAATCAAACATTTTGCATCACACGATTTCATTTTATTCATCATATCTAGGATTATCAGTCCAAGATCACACGATGAATCATATGCAGAAATTCCAAGTTTATTTCATAGTCAAAAAAGTTATTAGAATATGATAAGTAATAAAGTTTCTCACTGTTAATAATCCATTTATTTTTTCATTTACAAGCTATAGTTTATTTAACACATTTTTATATTTTCCTTAACTTTTAATGTTTAATATTGTATCCATTGTTATATACTACAAATATTGAATGTTATACATTATGAAACTCAACATAGCCCAACATCAAATAATTACAAAGCTTGAAGTTATCCTGCTAAAAAAGATTATTTTTTTCTAATGATTTTAAACGTTTTTCCAGTCACTGAATGGAAATATTCCTTAAGAATAAATTTTATATAAATTTGAATTTTTATTTAATACATAATTCTGGCTTTCGTGAGAACACAAATACACTTAAACAAGTAGCTAGACTTTCCCAAATGATTAAAAATAGTTTTCATCAAAAACTCAGTTCTGTGGCAATTTTTATAGACTCTCAAACTGTCTTTGATAGAGTAAGGAGAAGGAAATTGCTGAAGAAAATTATAGAAATGTGAATTTATGGAAATATGTACAGTTGGAACAAGTCATTTCTAACCCAGAGTTTATTAGAAGTAGGTTTGGTGGCTCCAATTACAAACAAATGTCAGGGCTCTCCCCTATTTTGTTCAATATCATGATAAATGATGTAATCCTGAGAGTCATTAATGCTGTTAGGGAAGTTGAGGCCCTTCTTTTCACAGATAACTTGGTTATTTGGTCTTCAAACAGAACTATGCTGCATATTCAATTATCTCTAAATAGAGCCCTGGGAGAGCTGTCCCATTGGGCTGTAGAAAATCAGATGATCGTAAATATAGATAAAACCTTCTACCAGGTTTTTACCTTAAGTACAAAAACCTTTGATGTTAGTTTATACATCCAATAAAAACAGCTAATCACCTTGGATACAAGATTAGGATAGAATGGTCAAGTTGATAAAGATGAGAACACTGAGAATTCCAGAGTTAAGCTTTCAAGAAGACTAGATGGAACAAAATGGGGTGCTTCTCAAGATTTACTATGCACCACCTGTATGTCAAACCAGCAGTTGAATATGGAGCCGATCTCCTGATCACCCATAAGAAACTAGAGACCCATAAGAAACTGTACAAAACAATATCCTTTGATTTAATCTCCGGTGGGGCCTTTTCTACCCCAATTGAAGCAATGCAGATTTAAACTGGGGTTTAACCTTTGATAGATAGATGAGAAGGAGCTGACCTAAAACTTACTAAAGGGCTTTTTAAGGATGAGGGTTTTTGGAAAAACTATACACCTTCTAACTCTAGATTGAAATCTCAGAAAACGTTTGCGAGTCCGACCAAACAGTTGTTAGAGAGATCCCGAATGTTGACCTCACTGCTTCCGAAATCATGTTTATGGAGGTAAGATGGCCGTCTTGACCTGTTGGTAAAAATGTTTTTACTGATTCTGAACTAAGGATGGCTGCCCTGGCTACTATTGATGAGCATTATTCATGGTTATTTGATATGTATTAATATGTATTTTCTCTTTATCTAGTAGAATAACATTTGTTTATTAGATTCATTTTCTTTTATGGAAACCCGTAATTAAGTAAGTTTTCTTATTTTGACTATTTGATAAGTAATTGAACCTGATTTACAGCTATTGTTTGAAGTTTGTAAAATTTATTGTTTCAAATTTTCTTTGAATTGGATATCAGATGCGAACACTTAACAGAGTTCGGCGGGGAGTGTGAAATAATCCAATCACAGCACAGAGATCTGTAAACAAGAGTTGATGATTTGTATCAAATGTGTAAACATGAATTTTGATTCTGTCGATAGGAATTAATCATTCCTAATGTCAATATGATTCAAATTTGATTAAATTGTTAGTTTGTGTTTATCTATAGTTGTAGTGTATCATTTTAGTTTTATTAAATTTTTAAAGTAGAAACTAGATCAACAAGCACCCAATTATTTTACAAATAATGACTCTAAATAAAGTCCTTCACAATCAGAAGCACGTAGCTTAAGTAAAAAGCTTAAAAATTTCTATCAACTAATAAATTGAGAAATTTTCAGTGTGTATAGCAAAAAATGATCTTGCTTTACTTTCTTTTACTAATGCATTTCTGTGAACCATTTCTATAAGATATTTTTTAATAATCATAAATGCAAAAAAATAAAATAATTTATATTTAACCCATTTCACTGCATTATTTAAAATATTTCATATTTTCTGGTTTAAGTTTTCAATGGAAAACATGCACTTAGCTTCAGAGAAAAATTACAATTTAGGAAAACAATCCTGTTTATGTATGCTATTTTTTAATATTTACTAATTATTACCTTTGCCAAAATGGCTGTTTTTTATGACAAATTAAAATCGTGTATATAAATCAGTTAAGACAAATCTAATGAGGAGAAAAAAGATTGGAAAATTTCTCTAAGTTAAAAAACCACTAAGCACTCAAACTCAGAACTATTCTTTTCTGCATTTAAATTTGTTTCCTATGATTAGTAGAAATAAGCTCTAACACATGTTCTAAAGGATAAAAATAATATTTTTTAAACTTTAAAAATAATAAATATCAATATTTAAAAAATATTTTTTAAAATAAGCATTTCACTGCAGGAACATAGAAAGCAGAGGAATCTAATGGAAATTTTTTTTTTATCTTACTGAATACACATGAATGTAAATTCAAAATAGGAAAAACCAAATGCTCTATTTTGAAGTAAGAAGAGTTAAAGGGTAAAATTGTGTACATTGATTAGATTGCAAATGGCTTCCTTATAGGAAGTTTAAATCAGATTAAGTATACTTTAAATCAATAATGAATGCAAATTAAAATTTTAAATGAAACATTGATTTTAAGTAAACTAAGTATCAACAACCTCATATAAATTTCATTCCAATCCATGGAGTCATTCTCAATTCACTATTAGACTAACAAAACAAGATTTCATAAATACAAATCATATGTGCATAGTTTATTTTATGTGTGTATCAAATTTTAAATACACTGCATATTTCAGGCATTTCCAAAAAAGTTTTTAAAAAAATAAATAAGAAATAATAAACTGAAAATAAGTTTACCTCCATTCCTGGAGGGCCAGCTGGTCCTGTCATTCCTTTTTCCCCAGGCTGACCCTAAACAAAAAGAAATTAGACAAATCAGACTCATTTTTCTAAAAGATGCTAAAACAATACAATATATAGGATATATCATTCCCATATAAAATTTATATTAAAGACAATATATTAATGACTTAAATTTCTTTTACAAGGACAAAAGTTTTATATTGAAGTCAATCATACCACATTCCTTTTATTAAAATTAATTAGTTATTAATAAATTAATTAATAATTATTATTTTTGGAACTATTTCTCACCGGTTCCCCTGCTACCCCTTGAAGCCCAATGAGGCCACGGTGACCCTTCATACCTGGTTCGCCAACATCTCCACGTTCCCCTTTCATACCAGTAGGACCAATGGGCCCAGGGGCACCCCTCAAACCTTGAGGGCCAGGAACACCCCGTGGTCCAGTTTCACCTCTTTCTCCACGTTCACCTATAGACCCCGCTGGTCCCACTGAACCAGGCGGTCCCTGTATGATAAAAAATATTAAACAACCTGAATAAAACAAATTAAATTTAGACAATATACAATTATATTCTGCAGAAATGTAAAGCATATTTAATCAATTATTTTCACCCAAATACACATGTTTGAAAAAATTTATTTCAAAAATGTGACAGAAATAAGATTTTAAACCTTTGTTGCATGAAATATAGTTACAGTTACAAAAAATTTGATAAGATAAAAAAGCATATAAGCAAATTATACCCAGAAACACACACAGGCTATATGGTAATATCCTCTACAATATTAAAAATAAAAGTAAGTTTAAATTTTTTCTAGGAAATATGACATCATTCCTTAATTTTTACTCATTATTTTACATAGACTAATTTGTAAGACATACTTAATAAAGTATTTTCAATTAAAAAAATAAAAACTATTGCATTCATAAAAAGTCAGTAACATGAAATAAAAATATTTAAGATGAAGGAAAATTAATATTTTATGGAAGTGTCAGATTCACATTTACAGAATGTTTATAGAGCAATCAAGCTTCATTTTAAGTAGAAAAAATATTTAAAAAATTTACTATGCATTTGAAATAAGAATAAAGTAATTATATATAAATTTTATAAATTACTCATTATTTTTATACATTATTCTATTTTAATTCATTGTTAATTTTTAACATTTTACAGTTATTTTAGTTTTAATGATGAAAATTTCTAGTAGAATTTAGAATACTTATTATTTTCTTGTATTTACAATTTGCAAAATAGAAAAGGACTTGAATATGTATAATATAGATTACATACATCATAATTACTGCTGGTTTCTTTTAATTTTTATTTTATATATATTTGCAAATTTACTGTATTTATAAGAGAATGTATATTTCTTTTTATTATATATTACTGTTATATTTCCAATACTTTACATATAAATTACACTTTAATTTATTAATAAAAATACTAGACATTTTTTATATTTTTTGATATAACATTACAAATAAAGTTTTATTTCATTAATTATAATGATCTCATTTATTTATGCTTTGTAGTTTAATATAAAATAAAGTGTAATTCCAATAAAACATTAATAAATTGACATAACCTCCATAACAAAAATCGGTTTTGATCTGTAACACTAGTAAAACCCTTCGTATATTTTCATTATTTAATGAGATGCATATTTTGTATTTGTAAACTATTTTAAAATAAATAAATTTTCAATTTCTTAAAAGCCCTTTAATTAATTGAATTAGGAAAAACTTCTTCTTCATTAGCCTGACAGCCCGGGGTGGGACTTTGCCTTCCTCAGAAGTGCATACTAGGACCCCCTATTTTTGGATAAGGTCATCCAGTTTGTCACTTTTTGTGTTTTTAAGAAAAAATGTAATAAACTTTATTTGTAAAATAATTTAACATTTTCTTTGCATATCATTTTTAATTTAAATTAGTAGTTTATGCATAGCAAGAAATAAGAAACACATATTTAATAACTTTAATTTCAACACTTATGCTAAAGTATTCTTTTTTATTCATGTTATTAACTTAAGAAAAATTTAAAATTTCCTTAGCTTACTAATGTTACTAAGAAAAAGTTAAAACTTTTTTGAGAGAGATAAAGAGTTCAATATTTTTTATATACAATAATTAAATGTTGCAATTAATAATTTTGTTTTTAAATTAGCAACATTGACTTATTAAAAATAATTCTAAAAGAATTTTGGAAATTAATATAGATTTTTTACTATACAATCAATATATAATAAGCCAATTTGCCTCATTTCACAGGATTTTAATCATTACACTTCAGCCTACACACACACATATATATAATTTCATATGTGTGTCTGTCTAACACAATGATTGAAATTCATTTTTATATTTTGTAGTAATAAAACATTCAAAACAAAATGCACAATTTTTTTTCTTTTTTAATACCCAGATTTACAAAATCTACTAAGCTTAGTTTGCTGAAAAGCATCTTTAATTATATATTCACATATTTTACTTAGGAATCACATACATACAAAATTTAAAATGGCAAACATTCTAAATTCCTTATAGCCTAGTTTTTAGGCTACAGTTTATTTTAATTAGAAACAAAACTAAATATTTATGAAAGATTTTTTATTTTACTTGAACACAATATTCTGTAGTGTTAAGAGTAGTTGTAAACAATTATTTGAACCCTTAAAAAACAACATTGTCATACTTGAATTCCTTGAATGCCTGGTGGACCAGGGAGTCCCACTGCTCCTGGAGGACCTTTATCACCAGTTCGACCAGAAATACCAGGTTGCCCTTCTTTCCCTGGATGCCCCTGAATATGAAAAAATTATAAAATCCTTCATTAAATGGATTATTATAAATATATTGTAAGCACTTCATTTGAAAATCATTATTCCAATAAATATTTAATTTGATAAAATATAGTCCCTTTTAAAAAATATTTGTTTTAAAAAATTAAATTTTCTTAATTCCAAAAGTAATAATTACACCAGAAAATAATAAATAATATAAGTAAGTTACAAAAAAATTACAATTGCATATAAATAATTAGAAGAATGAAATATAGCTACGTTTATAAAGCATAGCAACAAATAATTTCTGGGTGACTAATCATTTTCTGGCGACTCATTTTGATTTGTAGAACTGGGTAATTTTTCTTAAATTGAACATGAAAAAGGAGTCGTATTGAAACTTTTGTTAAACATTTTATTATATTGAATCTATTTTATTTTAATCATACAATAAAAATAAATAATGTGAATGAAGTATCGCTTTAAATTTAATTATTTATATCCAACAAGCTCACAATATAAAAAAATATACTTTGGATAAAGAAGATTATCACATGGTAAATGTCAGTGGACTTCTTAAGTTATATAAAAAGACAGTGGACTGTATCATGTGTCATAATTAAGGAAAACCATGATTTTCCAAGAAACTACTGGGAAGTTATGAATGGAGAATTGCATCATTCCTTTCTCATTTTTCCAAACTGAAGGAAATCTAATCAGTATACAGTCATCTTGAATAAATAAAAGGTGACCTATAAAGTTCTTGCTAATATTGATTTGCCAATGGAGTGAGAATAAACATGCATATCAAATATTTAAAAAGAAACCTGTTTGTTGACACCAGTTGCTATAAAAGCAGGTTAACTACACACTTTTATTAATCAGAGAGAAGATAAATGGAAGTACTACAAAAACTCAAAACTTCAAATTCAATTTGAATTAAGAAAACTGCAACACATTTTTTTCTTTTAAGCACTTAGTATGGGTCACTTATTTTGCATAAATGTGTTCGAAAGGGTATTTCGCTATCTTCTTCTTTGTAAAGTTCATGCCTATAGTGTATGGCCTTCTAGGAATAGTTATTTTATTATCAAATTTTTATCCAATATAATGTGACATAATATTACTTTGCAATCTAATGACAATTGCTGAATAGAAAAATCTCTTTTTAATAAGTTTTAAATAATTACATAAAGTAATAAATAATGTGTACAAGCAAAAGAACATTTTTGCAATAAACTTATTTAAAAAAAAAGAAAAGAAATTTCACTAGCAAAAGTTTATGAAGAAATCTAATTTTAAAACAAAAAAAGGAACATGGTTCTAGGCTTTCTGTATTTAATAAACATAAGTAGAATTTGTAATTACTGGAGGTCCAGGTTCACCAGGTAATCCAGCAATACCAGGTGGGCCTTGCAATCCTTGAGGACCTGGAGGGCCATCAGCTCCACTTTTACCTTCCATTCCTCTATCTCCCTTTAAAATTATGAAAGAAAAAGGGAAATATTTTGTTATTTTTTTGCAAACATTCTTTATTTTTCTCAAATTAAAATCTAAATAAATTTATTATAAGATTACAATCTATATTTTTTTCGATTTTTGAATTTCTTTTTCACACATGCTTATGTAATTAGAAGAATTACTAGTGATTATTCTTTATCATTGAAGATAAACAATATATATATATATATATATGTATATATATATATATATATATATATATATATATATATATATATATATATATATATATATATATATATATATATATATATATATATATAATATATATATGTATATATATATCTGATAATTTCAAAACAGAAACAAAAAAAACTTAAAATTAACTATATTTATATATTTATTGATATCAATAAATGTAAAGTCACATGTTTTTTAAAAGAAAATTTTAGTTATGGAGATGATATACAAATAGTCTGAATAAAACTATTCATAAATATTTGGAATAAAAATCTTGTACATATTCTAAAAATATGTAAACGGAATGTTAAATGCATACTCTATTATTCATTAAAATCATTTTATGATAAATACAGCAGAATTGGAAAGTAAAATGACTTACAGGAGAGCCTCTGGGACCTGGAGGTCCTACTCGTCCTTGAACACCGGGAACGCCAGGTAATCCTCGATCCCCAGCAGCACCAGCAGGTCCTGGTGGCCCTGGTAGACCCTGAAAATAATATTTTTTATCTGATATATTTAAATTAAGATTTTATAAATATTAAATTAAATATTTATTTATGCATAACTATTTTAATTATGAATAAGAACATAAATTTTTGTTTTATGCAAAACTCACAGGTGCGCCCTCAGACCCAGCTTCTCCTTTTGGACCAGGAAATCCAGGCTGACCAGGATTACCAGAACTACCAGGAGCTCCAGGCTTACCACTATCTCCTGGTGCACCCTATAAATAAATAATATGGTAAGATTTAAGGTATGCTTTCTTATAAATATTATATAACCAAATCTATTTAATTTTTTGTTTGAAACTATATAAATACAATTCATAAAAATACTTTCAGCAATGATTTATATAGTGAAACATACATTTACAATAATATTTTCACATATACTGCATGTTTCTAAACATGTAACTTTAAGAATATATTAAACTATTAAAAATAAATTTTTAGATCAGGTAAAGAAGATGATAAAATAAATAGTGATGGAGTTTTTCATTAAACAAGCAATAACTGATATAATTTAATATATTGTTCCAATGGCTTGGGTTGTTTGTCACTCAATTTTTTACACATGGGAGCTAAATGTCAGGACCTAAGTTTAAAGTGTATTCCAGATCCCTAGAAATACCCATGTTCAAGGTAGGCTTCCACCCCACAAGACATTGAGCTGAAAGATAGCATTCACAAATCGACAGCAATATATGTTGGCAATTTTTGTAAAGATAAAATCAATATTGAGTCCATAATAAATCAGTATTGGAATTATAATGTGTGCTACACGGAATTTTAGGCATGATAGGATAGGATTAATGTGGTAAAATATTGAAAAACAAAATAAGGTCCTATGGAGACTAGTTATTTTGTGCCACTTGCATGCGGCTGCTTATTTCATAATAAACTTTTATTTTGATGATAAAAATATTTCGAATACATTTTTAACTGCATAATTCCTCAAGCCTGTATTTAATAGCTATAATTATCATATAGCTATAAATAATTATCATTAAATACAGTTTACTTTAATTTATTTAATAAATTTTTTTTAACAAATAAAGCAAAATTTCTAATATTTTGTCCGGTAGATATATCCACTTGTCTTACTAGTAAACTAAAAATTTTCAAATTGGTGTGAATGTGCCAAGTTTTAAAATTAAATAATTGGTTTTGCTGATGTTCACTATTCTTTAATTATATTATTCTATATAAGGGAAAATCAATCCATTTTTATCACTATTTCAGGCACATCTTAATTTTCTGTATTTACTTTTAATGTTGTTCAATAAAGTTAAAATTTTAAATATTTTAGCTAAATGTACTGTAATGCATGAATATCTCAAAATTTTGTAGTGGAAACAACAAATATTAGTAATATTGAATGCAACAGGGTCCACAAAATATTAAATGAAAAGCAGTTAGTTCACTAGTTTTTCAAAATATATTATAGGAAAGTATACCAAAACTCAATTGAAGTAATAATCATTGTTCTAAATGTTTTAATTTATTAAAATCTTTAAATAATTTAACTTAAAAGATTTTTTGCAGAAAACTGAAATCAGGATTGACAATTTTTCCAGTTACTTGAAATGTCTAATAAATTATTTAAAAAAAAACTGTGTTTTCTCTAAATATTTTTAAATTTATTTCCATTTAAATATGTAACAAATATAACATGTTAAGGTAAAATGCTTATAATGAAAAAAATCAGCATTTTTAACTGAGATACAAGTTTAATATGGAAAATTTTTTAAGAGATTCCCAACAATTTTCATAATTGAATTTTTTTTTCATAAAACAAATTTATTTACCTCATATTTTATAATTTGTTTTCTAAAATATTTCTTAAATTTTCACCAAAAATAGCTTATTGAATAAGAAGAGCACCCAAATATATTTTTGAATATATTGTATGAGAAAAAGTAATTCTTTTGTTGCTTATAATAGTTATTGTTAAATTTATGTGTGTTGTTCAAATCCTAACTCTTTGTGGTAAAGAGGAAATATATATAAAAAAACAATACTTAAAATCACACATTATTTGGAGGAAAAAAATTATTTTATTAATTGTGGGAAAAATATAATTTAAAATAAAATTAGGTTAATTTCTTCTTTAATAGCTAATCAATAGATTAAATATTGAATTTTCACATTTGTTTTGCAAATGATGTGAAAAATTTAATCTAAATTGTTAACAAACTATTGATAGGAATTATATTTTTATTTATTTTGATGTAAAAGTGATATTATGAAGAAAAAATAAGTCATTAGAAAAACAATTAGTACAACAACATTATACTGAAAGTCTTCAAAACATATCAATCTTTGGTAACCTTCCATTAAAGAAAAGATTGCTTATTGTATACCTTTAAAATTAATGTCATTATAAACATTTGCCTTTTTATAGAAACCAATGTAAAAAATAATATAAATCAAGAAATAATATTTTTTACCATGATTTCTTTAGACTTTAATTTTGAATAATTAGTATGAATATAAATACATATATATGATTATTGCGAAGTAATTCATCATGAAGGTATTTTCTTCTTTTTATTAAAATAGTTTGTAATTATATTTGTGCTTTGTATAATTGCTGTTTCTTTAGCAGTAAGACATTAATATTCAAATCTTAAATTTATTGTTAAAGGTTCAATTAATAAAATAAATTTTATTTAAATAAAAACAGAATAACATACTTAGATGTGATTATAGAGTTTACAAAACGTTAGTCAAATTAAGGTAACAATAACCCCTTTTTTTAAGACAACAGTATGTAGAAGTTGATTTGCTTAAATTTAAACAAATGACATTTTAGAAGTGTTAATGCAAAATTTTAGGTTGTAATATACTCAATGAATAAGGGTACACCCTAAACTATTTAGTACAAACATTAAGAAATTAATTAATATAAAACATAGTTTATAATATTTTTAATTTCACTTTTTCCTATTTGATTACGTATTTAATTTAAAATTATGTGATTCTCACCATTTAAAAAAATAGACCACTTTTTTTTGAAAGAATATTAAAATGAATACTGCATCATCATGTACTGAAGTACTGGTAATAATGGAAATATCTGTATATAAAAGCAAACATTTTTAATGGACTTTATAAGAGTTAAAATACAGTAACACAGCTACCAGTTTCGTTATAAATAAAAAAATATATTCTAGTAGTATGTGGCAGCTTTATTGAAATTCTGCAAAAAAAAAAAAAAAAAAAAGTCAAACTGTAGGAGACCATTTACCATGAGCAAGTGTAAGAAAACATTCCAACTTTTACGAATTTCTCTATAGTTATAATATATACACTGATGACAGCATACGCAAAGATAGACTCAACAAAGCGAAATAGTGTTTGGAAAGAGAAGACTGATGGGTGCTGAAGCAAATTGTAATGCTTACAAAGTGAACAACTGCAGAGCTCAGGCATCAGATCAAATATCCAACGTCAATTATTGCAGTATGAAAACACTTTCATAAAAAAAAACTTATAGCAGAGTAGCAAATCGCAAACCACTTGCCACAGATGGTAATGCCATGCACCATCTACGGTATGCCACATTCACAAAGTCTGGTCCACTGATAAATGAAAGAAAGTAATAGGGTTTTACAAATCAACTTTCTTCCTTTTCTCTACAGCAGGATGGGTGCACCTTTGGAAGACACCTGCATAAGCACATGAAGTCTATCTTTATTTGTCAAATAAGAGATGAATTCTTTATATGAGTATCCATCTCGCAGTTTTCTGTTGGTAATCCTGAAAGGAAGGATCACTGAGAAGAAGTATTGAGAAATTTTAACTAACTAGATCCATTCTATGACGTAAACAATTTCCTGCAGGAGATGAAATTTTCCAGGATGATATTACACCGATCCTTGTAACAGTGGCTGTCATATGTTTGATGAATGATAAAGAAGTTATATTTCAACGTCGTTTTTTCATGAACATTTATTTTAATATGAACAGACATCCAAACTCAGTGAATTTAATAGTTATACTCTATTTTAGAGCATTCATAATGAAATTGATAACTTCCTCTGCCTCCTCTGATGTATCTCCCAAAACTTTTACAATATCTTCATGAAAAATGCATCCCACTAAGCACTCTTCAGCAATGGCATTAATCGATTATTGGGCAAATCCAAGCTTTATTATATGCCAAAAGTGGTCATGTAAACATACTAATTAAGGATTCTGTATAAATCTAAGATGTTTCCATTATTTTAATAACACAAATCAAGAATCTAGTAAACAAATGGTTACGGTTTAGACATACAAATGATACAAGTGGAGACTAAGCACATATATTACACTGTACTGTAATCAATTTAAAAAGATCCCTGCAGATGTAAATTATTAATCCACTTTATGATATTGTTACATGTATAAAATCTTATACATGCAGTAGTCTATTTTCATGAGAGAAATTAAGGTAAGGCAGATCAGACTTTTTTTTATCTGTCAGACTTTCTCATTAGCAATTTTATGTTTTCAATCATATTATCTGCTTATGACCAACACAATGATCAATTTTTCAGGAGAATAATCTACAATATTTTTTCCAATTCAAAAATGTGATCAAATAATACTCGTTTTTTATTGTCGATTATTTTTGCAGCATAGCAAAAATAACTAAAGAAATTTAAATAAATTCAAAAAATTATAATTTAAATAAATCAAAAGAAAAATCATATTTAGTTTTATAAGCAGTTTGTAAAAGATGCTATATGGGTTCATGATGATGTGTTATAGTTAAATTGTAAATATTTCCACATTCCACATAGTAATACATTTATAGTGCAAGTTCTTAGTCATTCTTTCTAGTTCAAACATAATCAACAGACTATATGTTCAAATTCCTTACTTATTACAATTCTATTTATGAAACTTATAGACTAAAACTATCATGATTTTCATAATTCTTTTAAACCAAAGTGTAGAATAACTAGAAAATTTTATGTTTGCAAAATACTTAAGTTAGAAGATAAAAATTATAAAAAATTCATAAACTCAATACAAATTATAGCTGAGAAATACAAGCGGTTAACTTGCACAAAATTAATAAAAAACATGCATAAAATTTTATCATACTTTTATGCCAGGAATTCCAGGTGGTCCTGAGGGTCCAGAGTTTCCAGGTGATCCCTAAAAAATTAATTATGACATTAATTTACAATATTTCTATCATTAATTAACTATTGTATCTAAATACAATAATACTGTAATTGTACTCAGATAAAGAAATTTAAAGACTGTGACATTATATGACAAAAAGTACATGTTACAATTTCATTAGGGAAAAGTTGTTTTTCCAATAATTTTTTGCATAATTAGTTTTAAAATTTTTTAGCTTTAAATGAAAGAAATTTACGATGGTACATTTCATTTTTGTATAATCATTTCATTTTGTTTCAAATTGTCTATTACTTCATTATATTAGTAATCTTTTAACAGTGAACTTTTTGAGTTTAATACACTGTTTATTTGCTTAAAGCATATTGTTTATAATAATAATTCAAATTTTGAGATGTTCAGAATAATATTTTCTTAATAACACTTACTGGGTGTCCAGGTTGCCCAGGTCTGCCAGGTGGGCCTGGAAAACCAGCATCTCCCTGAAATCACAAATTTTTAAGTTAAGTTTCAAGCAAATTACATCAAAAACAATCTACAGCAAAATTTAAAAATACTGATATCTAATTGAGATAAATATATGTAAAATAAAAATGTTTAATCTGTATTTTCAGAACTTCTAATTTAATTATCAATAACTCAAATCCAGACATAATATAAAAACACATATTTCATAAATTAAATTCTTCTTAACAAATATTTACAATAGAAAATAAGTAAAGTCACGTCTCATGCTCCCTTTATTTAAAGAATTTTAATCTCATTACGTTCAGAAAATTATTCACTCTCTTCACTTAATATTAAATGATAATTCTTAACAAAGTTTAAAAATGCATAGTTTTATAAGTTATATAAAAAAAGGCAGAACATAATTATTTGACAAGAAAAACATTACGTTTTCTGTAAAATATGCACTTCTAACAACATAAATAGTAAGTGAGCCCTAAACTCTGTGCCCTAAAGTTAAACTTATTAATAGATTATTAAAACACTTGCCCATCACCAAACCACAGAAGAAAAATGGGGTCAAACCCTCAATTACTGTTCGTGAATAATGATGGATAGCGGCATAAAACTATTGAGCCACTAGGGCTGCATTTCTAATAATATGTAATTTGTAATCAATGTGTAATTTCAATTTGAATACATTTATTTAAGGGTGATATTATTTTTAACATCACAGAATAATCATAAAGATTCTCAATGTGAATCCATTACTAAAAATAGCATATTATAATTCTTATTTTATAATTTTAATATATTTAAAATGTTATTGCATCCTTTTCCTCAAATAAGAAACTGATGTTGTGCATTTAACTTAACAAATAAAGTAAATAAGTTGAACTTTTAAAAACATTCTGTAGAAAAATTAATCGATATATATTGTTAAAAAGCTACACAAAGAAAAAGAAATTTCATAAGATTCTGTATGTGAATATAACATGTATCATTGGTTTTCGCATATTTAAATAAACAAGTTTCAAATTATGAAATGAAATATGCAATAAATAGATAAAACTGATAATTCTTAGATTTTAATTTTTTTACAATTAAAGAATTTTCATAAATTTTTATTCATTTCCTCATGAGTGAGTAAATCAGATTTGAATTCTATATTTAAACAATTTATTTGATAAAAACATTAGGACAAAACTAAAACTTTTGCATATAAATTTTGACTAAATTGGAAACTAACTTTTTTTAAGTGTGCAAATTTTACTACAAAAATATGAAAAAAATTATATGCAATACTATAAATAAATTGAAAGAAAGGAGCTCATAATTATTATAGATTGCAAGCAACATGTCGATTTGAAGTATGATAAAAGAAATTGTATTATACAATTGCAGAGAAAAAAAAGGATTGATGCAAAAATTTTACATTTGTAAAAATTTTTAATAAAGCATTAAATGAAAGTGGAAACATAAAATTGGAATCTACAATCAATAAAATAAAATTTTTGAAAAAAATCCTCGAGAAAACTTGCAAATAGTAATGAATAAATTTACATAGCGAAAATTCTAAATTCACAATTAAATTAAAAAATAATAATTGGAACTAGTACAGAATACACAACCAGTTAAAGGGAGAGGAAAGTAAACAAAGCAACCTAAGCTGATATTGGCTATTAATTTCGAATTCTTGAAATACCTGTGTTAGTTTTAACAACACAGTCAAATGCAAAACATGCTGAGAGTTATGCTTAAATATTTAATTGACTTCAACTTAATATTATCTTTAATAAACATTAAATTTACGAAAGCATTAATTTTAATATAAAATTAATTGTTGCGACAATAAAATCAAAATTTTTACTTTTTTGCCACTTTCTCCTCTCGGTCCTTTAGGCCCAGGAAGACCAGGTTGTCCCTAAAATAAAATATTTATAATGCAAATATAAAAGAAAGCTAAGTATTGATAACTGTTTTATTTTTAATAAATAGATTGAAAATAGTTATTTAGGTTCAAGATACAAAATAATTGAAATAAAGCTTAAATTTCTTTAAAAAAATGCAGAAATTTTTTTCATAATTATTATTTACTTATCAACAATTGATTGATGTCTCAAAAGGTTTACTACATTGCAAAATAAATTTTATAAATAATTTATTGCTTTAACGTGGCATACATCCTGCATTTACCACTTAATCAAGTTGACAATGGACTTTCAAATATTCAATAAACTTAAATAATCAATGTAACATACTATAAATAACTCTAACTAAACAAACTATAAATAACAAACTCTTTATAAAAAAGTACTTGGACATACAATACTTGTAAAAAATCATCAAATATCACTTTCTGTATTTTAGTTTCTTTGCAAAACACCAGTTACAATGCATAGTGTGCATCTATCTATCTATCTATATCTATATCTATATCTATATCTATCTATCTATCTATCTATCTATCTATCTATCTATATATATATATATATATATATATATATATATATATATATATATATATATATATATATATATATATATATATATATATATATTAATTTAATGATAACTGATGGAAGCTAATCAATTGCATATTTTGAAATTCAGGAAATTCAATAAAACACTTTATTATTTTTAATTTTTAATAATGTGTTTTTATTATTTTATTATTTTTAATAATGTGTACCCTATGAAATTAACATTTTTAGTTTTAATATAGTTTTCTTATTTTAAATCAAATGTTATTATTTTCACAAACTTTAAATTTCAGCTTTCTGAGGTTAAGAGGTAACTTTAGTAGTTTGAATCAAAATATAAAAAAATGGTTATTTGTAAATTTTAAAAATATATATGTATTTATTTGAAGGTTATATTTGCCTTGTTGCTATATTTGATACAAAAGTTTTTTTTGCAATTTTATAAATTAAAAGGTTTTGAAACTACTTTAAAATAATAAAATATATTATAGTACTTGAAAAAAATCCATTGAACAACATATAACATCTCTAGGAATAATATAACTATTTTATATGGCATGCATAAGTTTCACGTGATTTATGTGAGTTCTGATTAAAATTACACATATTTAATGCATTTTATATATTTATATTTTAAGAAATCACATTTATAATAGAAATATGTGAGTGATGAAGTATAATATGAAACGATTAGAAAATTGAAGAAAATATTCAAACTAGTCTGAAAACACAAGTTAAAATTATAAAAAGATAAAAAAATGTGGAATAATTCCCTTTGAATTATTAACTTCACAGTAAAAGATTATGAAATAAAATTGGGTTTTTTATTTAATTTAGACAACAAAAATTAGCATTCAAAGAAATTGTGATTTTTTTTATTCAATAAGTATTAATGGTTGAACTATGTCTCATTTTATGACAGACTGACATCATATCCCAAATAAATGTTAAATTAACATTGTATCATGAATTTTTAACATTTTAATTGTACTAATTATACCTGGTTATAATAATTTGAATTTAAAATAAGTTTCAAGAGAACAATTTACTTGAGGGCCAGTTTCGCCTGTAGCTCCAGGAGGACCCACATTTCCTTGATCTCCCTGGGAGAATGAGACAAAAATGCTCAGTTAGTTTCTATAAAATGTTGAGAAAAATATAAAATATGAAGAAGAACTTGTGTAAAATATCTTTATGTCTTATACAGAATAAATTAAACTAATTCATTTTTTAAAAGATACAGCATGACTTAACAATTAAATCTCATGCTTACTTTTGGTCCAGGTAAACCTCTACCGCCTTTTGGTCCATTGGCACCAGGCAAGCCCTAAAATAAATAATATTACAAATAATAATGATATTTATCCAAATTGAGACCTTTTTCATTTAGAAAAACATACAATTAAAGATGTACTCACAACTGGTCCAGGGAAACCTTGTTGACCGGGCGGTCCAGGTGCACCTCTATCTCCTTGGGTCCCAGGAGCTCCGACTTGACCTTCTGGACCAGGAGGTCCAATTTCTCCCTACAAACATATTTTAAAATAAATATGGATATATATTAAACATCTTGTAATTTAAACTGTATTTTTGGAATCTAAAATTTGCATTTTAATTTTTCAATCAAAATGATACTTAATAAATTTGCTTCATTTTTATAAATTACAAAGTATATTTTCATTACCTCAATATGTTCAAAGCTTTTATTTGATGATTCTGGATCAACGAATACTATTAATTGATTATCATGGAACACAGATTAAATTGATACATTGTACAACTGCTAATGTTTTCTAAAATGCTAATGCATTTTTTTAATGTAGTCAATAAGTTACTTTTGTATAAGGTTTAAAAGTATGTTGGAATCAAACAGTGACAGGACAGAAAATCTTCTTTAATGAGTATAGAATAATTTAAGTTTGATATGTCTTCCTTGTATCAAATTTAAACTGCAATTTAAAAATCAATTTCTTTCTGAGTAAGGAATAAAAGCTTATAGTCATTTGCAATATTTTTATGAAATTTGTAAGCAATTGTTTGCTAAAAATAAATAAAAATGAAGATATTTTTTTTAAAATATCAAAATAGATGTAGCTTTAAACAATATATTCAAGTGATCCAAAATTAAAAATGGGATTAAAATTTATGTACTAAGGACTAATATATGACACTTTCATTTAAATAATTTAGAAATTTATACTAAATCATAAGTGAAATAGGTCAACAGATAATTAGATTAGTCTAATATATTCAACGGCCCGAAATGAACAGACAAGAGGTTCATCATTGCAGAACTGATAATAAATATTAAGCAGTAAACCAAAAAAACAAAAAATGTAAATTTCTAAAAGCATTTAAAGTAAATACTATATTCAGAAAATGCCTCAAGCAGACATAAAAGATATCTTGCTTTCCATTGGAAATAAAACAGTTGAGCCAGATATTTAAGATCCATTTTCCTTAAAAATAAATGAAATGAGCGGTTAATATCAAAATTCTCTATGACATTCTGTAGCACATCATTAGTCAATAATAATATTTTATACAATAAACAAAGTGATCTTAATAGAATACATTTCAGAAATGATCATTATGATAATGAAGGAAAATTACATAAAGAAATTGTAACATGATTTAATTTTGTTGCAATTCCTTCGTAGGAGCATTCCTACTTCTGAACAGTGCCCAAATCTAAATCCACTCTGATGAAAGTCAATAAAAATATTAGAATGATAAGTAAGCAGATGAAAATGTCATCCATTATAATAAAATGACTATTCTAAGTCATAGTAAAAAAATTCAAATTTCTCGACTATATAATTACTATTAAAACTGTTGGGAATTATATTATATAACATTTTAATTAGCTTGTCAGCCTGTGCAGTACACCATTTTACCTGTAAATAAATTTCTTTAAAAACTGGTTTTAAAGGTATTCTAATTAACTAAAAAAATTATATATATATATATATATATATATATATATATATATATATATATATATATATATATATATATAATTTTAAATTAATCTTATAAATGATTCGATAACTTTTAAGGAAAAATAGATATACCATGTTTTATATAAACTAAGATTTATGTCCAGATTTATTAATAAATAATTGCAAAAAGTTTCTCAAAACTGAAAAAACTGGAAAGTACACGCATCTGAGTTTTAAACTTGATATAATAGATCGTCTGATCAAAAGTCATGGGACAGTAAATGATAAAAAAGGACAGCCAGGAATTTTGCCCAATCCCTTACGATTGACTGAAAGACACTTTTTAGAAGTGATTGCTCCCAGTGAAAAGAAGTTGAGACTGACGAGGCAGTGCTTTGTGGTTTGTTCGAAAAGAAATTATTCTGGAAAATGGATGAGGAAGGAAACAAGATATTTTTGTCCCGATTGTGATGTTGGACTATGCTTGTCTCTTTGTTTTAAAATTTACCATACAAAAAGCTGAATTTTATAATGATATTAGATGTAAGTACATTTGAACATTTTCTTTTCTGAATTCAATTCTTGAAAAGTGTTTTTCTAGTTCTTATATTTCACCGGGAAAAAGCCAACTTTAAGTAAAAATTCAATTGTTTTTGCTCTAAATAAAAATTAAAATTATTTCATAAAATCAATAATTGCAATAGTTTTCACTCTTGATTTAAGTTCATATAATCGATTTTAACAAAAATTTGTTTCTGAAAAATATGCTTATTTTTTTTACCCAATTTGTCAGAAAAAAGACACTGTTAAGTGGTTAAACAGGTTGGCTTGGTAATCACCAAAAACATATTAAGCTTATGTAATTTACACAACATTCTAAAAGCTTTTGCTTAGTTCAGATCATTATAAAAGCAGTTTAAAAGTTGATAAGATTATCATGATAATTTTTTATTTTTAAAACTTTTTTATCGCCAATTAGATTTTATTTGAAAGGCCATAATTTTTATTTATTTTAGAATCACTTAAATTCTACTTTATCACTTAATCATTCACCTAAAGACTTCCTTTTATAAGCGATTCTAAAATAAATTTATTGCAAACACTGATATCCAACATCATTTACATTCATTGTCTTTTTTTTGTCAAAATTTAAAAACCCTAACTTCTCATGAAATAGAGCCCAGAAAATCAAATCAGCATTGATCAAAGATGGATGCAGTATAATTTTCTGTTCAAAAGGATGTCATTTTTATTTTGGCCAATTGTTTTTGATTTAGTGATATTTTTGTCTATGATATCCTATTTATAGTAAAAAACAGCAAACTCTGCAGGTATAATCAGATCTATCAGCAATGCAATGATTTTTTGATTGCAATGTACTGCCCAACAAAACTAATAGTGAAAATATGAAACTCTTAAAAAAATGTAGAATATAGATTCTACATGTTTTTAAGAGTTTCATATTTTCACTATTGTTTAAAAACACTAATATATTATAGGATAAAATTCATTCATATTGTGCATAAGGTAAGCATTCAAACTAGTTTTAGCAGAGATGATGAATAATTTCAACTCATTTGTTTACTATTTACATTCAAGTGTATATATCAAAGCACAAATTTTACTGCAACATATTAAATTATTTACCAACAAAAATGAATTCTCGAAACTATAATAGTCTTGTAGTGCAAACATTTAGTGTTGAAAGATCTCACTATCAATGTACTGGCTATATTCCAGGTGATAAATTTGGTTACTTTGCAATATGCTAGGAATTATCATTTATTCCTTTTACCTTTGTGATGTAGGAATCATTGACTTATTAATGATCTTGACATTCCTATCACCCCAGAGTAAAACAAAATTATCAGATACGAGGAACTCAGTTCTTATCTTTCTTTTCAGTTGAAGCACAAGTAATAGCACTTTTTGACTATGAAAGAACAAGTATCCAAGCTGATTTTTAAAAAGTAAAATCATCAAACATGATGAAAGGTAACTTGATATTTAATGTAATTTCTTTGCAGATTAACTTAATACAATATAAATGGGAAAAAATATTATCTTATTATGTAAATACACAATAGCTGTTTATAACACAAGACAATCTTTATATATTAGTATTACACGCAAATAAATACTTCAATCATTTTAAATATTACTTTATGTGCATTAATCTTCTTTATATGTATTAATTATCCTTGAATAAACCTCTAAACACATTCAATGAAACAATAATTAAAAAATTTAATTGAGGAAACACTGTGCAAGATAGAAAAAAATTGATTACTGATTTGAATTCTGTATAAAAAATACATTAAATAAAAAATAATTACAAAAACCAAATACCAAGTTTACCAGTACAATTGACAGCTAGTGTCAAAAAGACACATAGAATTTTTGAAACATTTTCTCTATATATTATGAAATCATGAAATATGATCAAAATAGATGTTTACTACCATCACTCACTTTTTCACCTGCTTCTCCAGGTGCACCATTGGGTCCAACAAGGCCTTGAGGACCTTGATCTCCTGGACGACCTTGTGGACCTTCTGGACCAGGTGAACCATGATCTCCTCGGTCTCCTTTTGCTCCACGGGGCCCAGGTTCTCCTCTAGATCCAGGTAATCCCTGTAAAATAATCAAATTTCAGAGTATTTTAAAATGTACTGAATATTTTTTACAATTTTATTTTATAGTTGAGTAATATTATTGAATATAATTTAATTACCAATAACCCTGATGGTCCAGAATGCCCTTTTGCTCCTTTCTCACCAGGCGGTCCCTTGAAACAAGAAAATAAAATTATGAGGTAACCAAAAGAGTTTCAAAATCAAATGTAAAGATAACAGAACTACATTTAAAACATACTCTAACACCATCCTGTCCAGGTGGACCTGCTTCTCCTCTAGGGCCTGGGGGACCTTGTGATCCTTGTAGTCCTCTCTCACCAGGAAATCCTCTTTCACCTCGGTCACCAGGAGGACCAGAAGGTCCGGGACTTCCTGGCAATCCAGGTTCCCCATCTTTACCAGGCTGTCCAGGATTTCCAACAATTCCAGGAAGACCCTTTATATAAAATGAAAATACATAATGAATACATACTTTACATTGCAATGACAGGAAAAATTTTTTAAATACTACTATTTAAGAAAATGATAAAAATATGAATACTGATAAAATAAAAAAATGATATTTGCTTTAAAATATATGAAAATACTGAAAAATTAAAATGAAACAACATAAAAGAATAAAATATAAGATCAAAAGAAATTTTAAATACTGGCCAATAAATTTTCTTAATCAACTTTCTAAAGCTAGAAAAAACTCAAATTTATCATTATATTAACATTAATTAATTAAAATTATCTTTTAAGTATATTAGAGAAAATTAGCACATTAAGAAATATTTAAAAAAAACGTAAATCATATTTTTTCATTTGATTTATTATAGTAGATAAAATACGAATTGACATGTAAAAGATGTGAAACTAATTATTTTTTGCTGCTTTAAAAGAGTCATACATCAAATTAGCAATAAAATAATTAATATTAAACATCGACTGCTTTATAATCATTTATAACAAGGAAATATTTTTATATAATTCATTCAAATATTCGGGAATACTTTTAGGGTAAAAATTAATTCAAGTTTAAAGAAAGTTTATTTATATTGCACTTGGTCATTTAGAAATAGCTAACTACTACCTTTTTTAACCTCATTGGTCGGAAGTAAATAATAAAATTAATCCAAAGAAGTCCATTGAATAAACTATTTTGCATAAAATAATAATTTTGAAAGTAGTTTATTTTAGAAAAAGCATGATGAATTTCAATAAAAATATGAATAACAATCTCACATCACAATGTTTACAATAATATTAACTTCCACTTGTAACTTCCAGATAACATATCTTTCTTTATTATTTCTCTTTATACATTTCAAATATTGAGAACAAAAGCATAGAATATAAATAAATGTTACAAAATATAATATTCATCTTTTTAATTTGCTAGAAAATGTATACTGATTCATAATTTATTGTTGAAATTAGTATGTAATTCATTTTTAATTTAAAATAAAAGCAAAATTTATTAATGCAAAAATTATGATTAATTACTTGAAATCCAGTTGCACCTTGAGGACCAGGTGGTCCACGCTCACCCCGTTCACCAGGTGGACCTATAGGACCTGGGGGGCCTGCTTGTCCTTCTTTACCAGGATCTCCTCTTGGTCCTGGAGGCCCAGGTGGCCCTGGTTGTCCATCTTGTCCTGCTTCCCCCTTTTGAAAATATAGAAAGAATATACTTGTTTATGATTTTGCAATTTTTTTAAGCAAACATAATATTTAATAATGTCAATATAGTATTTTGCATTTAAATGCAACATAATAACTTTTGCAAACAATAAATTGGAGTTTAATTCATGAATTACTGAATTAATCTTTAAAAAATTAATGGAAAATCAAAAATTATTATTTTTTGGATTTGTAATATATAAACTCATTGCAAATATTAAAGTTTATTAATAATAACATTTAGCAAATCAAATTATATTCTTCATCAAAAGGATGTTAACAGAGTGAAATTTATTGTGTTAGAGTAAAAGAAACAAATTTTAGTATTGTAGGCCCTCAAGCAATAATTAGCATATAATGTGATTTAGTATAGACAGATAGTTTAAATTTTCCAGCAAGAATTTTCCTGGGTTTAATATACTTCTTTAATAATTCATCATTTCCATGTACTGACTGTAGAAGCAAAAATTTTAAAGAAATAATAAGGCTGCAATAACATATAAGTTTTGAGAACTTTAATTTATTTGCATTAGGTTCCATAATTAAAATTGCTAAAAATTTCTATATTTTGTGCTACAAATTTTATATGATTTTATTTAAATACATTCATATCCTTAAATAAAAGACTAATATTTTAAACTTATTGAATTAGTTCTTGACACAAAAACAAAAAAAATGAAAATAAACAATAATTCTTAAAATAATAGACAGTAAAAATTAATTCTTAATTTTAAGTTGCAGATTTTATATTAGATTTACAAAATCAAACTATTAACATCTAATTTGCAATCAAGAAGTCTCATAAAAAAGTGCAATAGTATGAATTATTTCAAAACTTTTAAAATCAAAATTTAATTTTTTTATCCCACAATCTCCTTATATTCAATGCAAATGGTAGTATAATATTTAATATTTAAAATGATTTTGAAAAGGCACGTAACTTATTCAATACAATCAATATCATATTTTCATTTGAGGGACATAGAAAGACTAAATGTTTGTTAGATGAAAATGTCTTTAAATTTGGGGATCGATAAAAAAGCCAGATATGTAAATTTGCAGAATATAATACATGATCGAAATATTATTATTTTAAGCCAGGCTGCTGCTACCAACACGTATGTTATGAGATTGCATATACTATGATAAAACAGATTGTATTTTTTTTAACTGCTACCTCAAACTTACTAAGCAGACTTGCAAAATATCATTCAAATACGGTTTCATAAATTTAAATATAGTGAATCAATAAAATTGGATTAATATCCAACTAACATCTCATTCTCTCCTCTATTTCTTTGATGCAAGATAAATTTTAGAAACATTCCACCATCTACAGTTCAGAACAGATAAAAAAAAGCTGAATTTTAAAATCAACAATACTGAGAAATGTTATGATAATTTATTTTTGATTACATTAGAGGGTGCATGAAGCTGCAATTTTGAAGTAAATAATTTTTTCAATATAATATGAAATGTTGTATTCCAAGATACAGCCATAGCTTCAAAAATGTGACCAAAAATTACATGCTGATTTTCTAATAAATTATCATGTAACTTTTTGAATAAGCAGTCTTATCATAACCACATAAATCAACATCAGAAATTTTGAAATTACTCATTATTTACATGGACTAACAAACAAAGTCTCATAATGCATTTTCTCTAGTTTTTCATTTATTATAAATTCAATGAGGCTTCTCATAATCAAAACAAAAATTCGAATAATATATGATTTTTTTTCAATTTTAAGAGATACTACTATTGAAAAAATAAAATATATGATGTGTACAAACCAAAACAATAGTGATTTAAATTCCCATTCCCATCCCAAATGATTTAAATTCCCATTCATTTTACTACTGGTCCCAATAGATATGACATTGTAAGCTGTTGTGCATACCTTGGAATAGAAGTAAATCCTCAGAGTGATTTAGGATCTGTAATACACAAAAGATAAATCACAGCAAACCAAGCCCATTATGGTACGAAAAAATACTTCAGACCTAAACTATCAAGATAAGAACAAAAATTATAAAATCATCATTCAGAGACAGCGGCAATGAATCAGGTCTTTTTTGTCAATTATTGAAAGAAGTGGTATGTTTGGGAGAATGGGGGGGGGGAATAATTTGAAGAAAGTATAACTTTGAATTGTACAAATGATATTGATGCAGTTAAATACATCAAGTTGCAAAGGAGGAGATAGGTGAGATCCACGAATCTCTCAAACTCACCTTATGCAAAGATTCTTATTGCAAAACCAGCTTGCAATGTCCAAGAGGAAGAGCGAAAATTAGATATTTGGAGTGAGACTTTAAAACTATCAAATCCTCAAATTGGAGAAGTCAAGCAAAAAACAGAGGCAAGTGGAAGAATCTTATGGAAAAAGTCAGGACTCACAATGGCTGGTCGAGCCAATTATAACTTATTGTGATAACCACTTAATTATAATAATGATGATGACTGTCAGGAAATATTTTCCCACTTGAAGAACATGAAATTTCAGGTTAAATAATTAATATCTAAATATTTTATTTAAGTCAATGATATAAGTCAGTTACTTTCACGTAGAATTTTATAAATATAGAAAAATAAATTTGAAATGTACATGTTAGAATGAAACCTTATGTATAAACTAAATACAATGTTAAAATTGCACTTTTGTTTTTCTAAAGGAAGACTGAATTCTTCCAAGTAAATAGCAATGTATACTTTACATAATGTTTAAAATTGTCTTTTTTAATAAAATTTAATAATTTATTATTTATTTAGTTAAAATTATTTTATGGAATTAAATTAAATTAGAAAATTATATTTTTGCAAAAAATAAATCCTTGATAAATGTATATGTTAAATTTAAAAAAGACAGTTTTTTCTCTTTCAAACATTTTGAGTATAATCTTCGATAACGATAAATATTTTACACATTATCTAAATTCATAAGCATTCAGATTATAATAAAACTAAATCACTATAATTTTTCAAGATGCATATATTATTTCATAAAAGAATTACGCATCAAATATAGTCTTTCAACAATATTCAATATTAAAAAAATATTGAATATTGTTGAAAAATTATGATGTATATATATATATATTATAAATAGAGAAATTAACATAACTTTGTATATTAAGATACAAAATTTGCTTCTGAATTACATTTGCTCTTGCTAATTTCAATGCAGTTATTTTTAAATAATAATGTACCAAAATTACATGTGTTATTCACAATAAAATAATTTTTTACTTAGCAGACAATAATTAACTTATATAAAGTTGGCTACAAACTACAGTATCAGTAAGGATATATTTGTTTTCTAAAATTGTAGATACAAATTAATTTTAATAACAATCTGTGATATAAGGAGACTCAAATAAACATTTTTCATCATTGTCAGACTACCATTATAGTTACGTACGAAACAATACATAATTTTTAAAAAAGAGCTGTGGAAAATTTTTAACCATAATTTATATGTATCAATTTGACTTTATTTTTTATGCATAGTTTATATTAATTTATTTGCATTTTATAGACAGAAGGTGCTCTTAAAAGCAATAAACGAAAATTTAAATAAACAATCTAATAACTCATGACATACTTCATATTATTTTATCTTTAGTTATTTAAGCATTGTTTATGTAGCATTATAGTTTATTAGTTACAAATTAAAAGTAGTATTTAAATATATTTTTTCATTTTAACTTCTTTAAAAAAACATAGTCATTTGCATATCATAAGCTACATATCAAATAATTAATGCCTTAAAATAAATAAATAAAATTTAGCTTTCCCTAAGTTTTCTGTGTTATAACTCCATCATGCATTCAGCAAAGTTCTAATGTTTATTTATGAATCTAAAATATATATGCTGTTAAAAATTATAATTATCAAATTCATTTTGTTCATGATATGAAAAATAGAAATTAAGATGATGAAATAATTAGAACACATTTATAATTAAACTTTTAAAGCATTTATATCAAAGCATAAGTTTATTAGTGACAGGTAGAAAAATATTTGTTATAAAGATAAGCTTATACAAATGGCAGGCAGTAAACATCAAAAAGACTCACTACTTTGTTAATACATTATGACTAACAAAATTTTAAATACATAAGCATTTTAGTTAAAATGATGGTATAGTTAAATAATGTAGTAAAATTAAAATAATAATTATCTAAAAAATATTTAATTAAATAGGTAATTTATTTAAAAACCATGTTTTCAATATAAAAGATAACCATAGGGAAATCTTAATTTAGTGAAAAATTATTTAGGAGAAAAATTGAACAAACCTATTTAAGATAAATACTTTTACCTGATCTCCTTTAGCACCAGGCAGTCCCATCAATCCTGGAAGACCTTGAATTCCCTAAATTTACATAAAATATTAGAATATAGATATGAATGAGTGGAAATTTGTTAAAGAAAATTAATTAATATGAGAAGAATTACTTGTGGTCCAGGTTCACCTGGTTTTCCATCAGCTCCAGGTTGTCCCTGAAAGAGTTAACATATTTGCACTAAAAAATATAGATTTAATTTATATGCATAATATTGTGGAAGAAAATAATCTACAAAAATGTTACATTAAACTATTCTTAAAAATCATCATATTCTTAAAAATTTTAGAAGTATTCTAAAGGATTTCCAGATAATTTTTCAAGTGAAAGCAAATTACATTCATGAGTCTATGTTTCTTCAATAAAGTTATTGATTATTAACTGTTTATATTTTTTTCATAAAGTTATCAGTAATCAGAAATGCACAAAAAGTTTAAAATGCAGTGTCTGACAATCTTTTGTATTTTACAATCAAAAGTTAACAGGTTACAGTGATTTTACTTTTAATTTAACTGTTCTAAAGGTAAAATTAAGCAGTTAATTTTTTAATATAATTATAGTAAAAATTTTAAATATAGTCAACAAAAATAATTTTCTTTAGTCAACAATTAATTTCTTAATAGAAAATATTTTTTAGTGAGAAACCCAGTTGGAAATCTGAGCAGTAAGTTAATTATATATTAATATAATATTTGTTTGTAAGTTAATATTTATTATATTATCTTTTTTTATCCTACGCCAAGACAGCGGCCTTATCGGCCCTGAGTCCCCTGGCAGCCCACTAAAAATCAGCCTTATTGTGAAAGTTGTCGGGTAAACAGTTCAAAAGAGAAAGCGCAGGACAGCTTGAGTAGGTTAATATAATATTTATTATTTGTATATGTAATCTGAAAAAGAAAAAGTCTCATTTTGATTTTTTAAAATAAACAAATGTTTAGCAATATCATAATGTAAAATATTTCAATAACAAATGTTGTGTGCCAGTAAAAAAAAATTCATCTGTGATACTACTCTTTTAAATTTTACAAAAGATAATCATAAAAAAAATTGTAAAAACATATTTTGAAAATTTTTATTTAAAACTGATATTTGAAAATTCTTATAATTTAATTTAAAAAATGTTATCATAATTTTATATGGAAATTAAACAAATTAACTTCTGAAAAAACAATTTTTAATACCAAAAGAAATGTTTAAAGTATTCGTAGTTATAGATAAGAAATATTTTTAATTCCCAAAGCAATACAGAATAAATAAAACATATTAAATATAATTACTGTAAAAAACTGTATTATTCATATAATACACTTTTATTATAATTTGATACAAATTTTATTAAATTTTAATTATTATAATTTATTATTAAATTTTGAATATTAAAATTTATTATTTACCCTTTCTCCTGGTGCACCATCTTTGCCAGGAAGTCCAGGTCTGCCAGCTAAGCCCTACACAGAAAATTTACAAAGAATGTTAATGAAACTAACTTCAATTATAAATTCATTTTTCATGCAAACCAACAAATTAAGCATTAATATCAAGAAATTAGGCGAGAACATTGCAAATTGTAGTTCATGGGGCAGCATTTTAAAACATTAATATAACAAACAATTCTTTAAAAATTAATATTGTGCTGAATATAATTACACATGTATATATGTAAATATAGACATATATATTTATTCATACATAATTTTTTTTATCTAATTCTATTTTAGCATTGAATATAAAATCATATTCTTTTATAATATTAATTTAAATTATTAGCAACTAACACAAATATTTTACATACTCTTAATCCTTGTAAGCCTTGTGGACCAGGTCGACCAGACTCACCCTAAGAATAAGAAAAAAATATTATTTGGTTCATCAATATTCTTCCAAAAGTTTAAAACATCAGTTTATGGATTAACTTTCATTATTCCATATTACCATAGAGCCTTTTGGTCCCTGAGGACCTTGTGGACCCCTGTCTCCTTGAGCTCCTTTCATTCCAGCTGGTCCATCTGATCCAGGAAGTCCTCGAGTTCCAGGAACACCCTTAAATTAAAATCATTTTTAATATATTTTTCATTAAAATATCTCTTCATTATAATCATTCTCATTTTTCAAATTCTTATATTCTATTTTTATTATATTTAAAGATAATTTTATTTACTGTCAATTTCCTGAATTTCATATATATTAATTTTCTCTTTGGTCAAGAAAATACATTTTTATTTCTAAATTGATGTTAAATAATTTAGCAGTTTTTCTTTTAAACACAGAGTTCATTTCACTTATTTTAGTAAGGGATATCACTTACACTATGGTATTTCAGCAACTTTGTTTGAACTAAATGCAATGTTTTCCCTGAGCTTTTAATTTCAGATTAAAAAAAAATCTTTTTGGAAGTAGTCCTGCTTTTAGAATTCTTAAAAAAGGAATTTAAGGTATTATTGATCCAGATCAGAAATGTAAGATACTCAGACAATTCTTAAGAGAAAGACTTGTCTTCATTTTTGTAGCAAATATTATTACAGAATAATGAATCTAGTGATCTAGATTTTAATCAATTTTCATTGTCTGATTGAAACTATGATGAATATGCTTCATGCTTTTATTGAACTATGATTGCACACCTACATTCAGAAATAGGCCAGTACAAAAATGTAATACTCCACTGTTAAATCAGATAAAAAATGAACATGCCACATGCATATAAATTGACTTAGCGACTAGTGTTCTATCACTGTCCTTTTTCACCTGGTTACTGTTAAAGAGCTCAAATAATGATTTCTGGAAATAAGAGCTTTTTTATTAATCTAAAGATAAATAGTTTCAGTAAAGCATAATGAGCCCTTTTTCAATTCTGATAAATTTCTAATATTAAAAAATAAGCATGAAAATATTGGTTATAATTTAACTGTATATAAGTACAGTGTAACCAGTGTTCTCACATAGTTAATTTTATTCTATTTGTAATAAAGCTTAACAAATCCATGTTTAATTCTCGGGTACATGAAGCTATGCACATGTGTGAGCATTTTAATGCACATTTGATGGTCATAACTGTGTGCAACATAATATAATACAAATATAACTTTAAAGAGAAATATGTTTATCTAATACAAACAAATAATTAAGCATGAAAAATTATTTCACAATGTAACAGTACTTCAATCACTTGTATGAATATTGTAGAAGATTGTAGTTAAATATTTATTATTTAATAACTATAAAACCAATTAAATATTCATTATAAATGACAATTGACTATTTATCTTGTTTTTACCATCACTGATCACATTGTACTAATGAAATCAGTGAATTTATAGAGCTCAGTTTTCTAAAGTAAATGTTTTTAAATAATCTTTTATCATTGAACTGTGTAAATAAAAATATTATGCAATTGACCAAGTAAATTTTAAAAAAATGTTAAAAAGATTTAATGTTAAAAAAATTTATTGCTAAAATTAATTTTTCCTTAAATAATATAAAGTCGCTTACAAAATAAATAAATAAATATCAAATATATTGAAATTACAACCAATATAAAAAATTTTAAAATATATGTTATTTCCAAACATGACAATTTTGTGAACAATAATTTTAACATTCATAAATTTTATATATAAAGAACTAAATAGTTTAACTCCTGATAACATAATTTACAGAATAAAAATATCAATTTCATTATTTAAAAAATAGCTACTGAAATCTTTATCCACAATAATCTGAATTAAGTGAACAAATTAATAATTCTGAAACAATTTTTTTTATCACAAAACGGATTACTTTAGAAAAATATATTTCTGAATGGGATAAAATAAAGCATTTTCATTATATTTAAAAAATTAGCTATCATAATGTAAGCATTTGATATGTCTAAATTAAGCATTATGGTTATAGATCGAAAAAAGCTGTAAAAGAATCATGCAGAAAATGTTGGTAGTTTTTTTATTACTAAAACACTTGATTAAAAGCAATTCATTGTTATTGAGTATACATGTTGAACCAAATATACATGTTGGTGAGAAAAATTAATTTATGGTACTTTATGGGTAACTTTTAACTAATGATATTCAGAATTCAAATTTGCAATAGTTGCATTTTCAAAACTGCATTAGATATATAATTTGTTTTGTGATACGTGATATCAATATAGTTAAATAAAATGATATCAATATTAGAATAAAAGTGTGTAAAATTTCTGCCATTTTAACTGTAATAGTTAGCAATTAAAAAAAAACATTTCATTTCTGTGTATTTTCCTTAAAGTAATAACTAAATGTCAAACTTTTTACTGTTCAAAATATGATAATGGTTGTTGCAATGTAAACATTAAAATTTTTTGTTATAAAAGATTTAAATAACATACACGCTCTCCAGGTGGGCCTGGTGGACCAGGTGAACCAGTTGAACCTGCTTTACCCTGAAATAAAAAATAAAATATATGAATTACATAACTTGTTAGGAAATCAATATGATGTTAAAAGAATACATATAATTTATTACTAAAATGTACCTCTTAAAGTGAATAAAATGTCTAAACATATCTTTAATATTTTTATGTTTTACACATACACAAAAGTATACTTTAACAAAAAGTAAAGAAAGAGACTATGAAAATATAGGTATCAAATATAATATGCATCCTAATTTTATGATTACACATTGAAAAAAATTTATATACCAAATGAAAAAAGAAAATATTTTAGTTTTTATACAGTAATAATTTGTTGTTTAAACAATGAGAGTTAAAAGTAGTACATAATAAAAAAAGCGTCATTAATACAAGTAGATTTAACTATGCAGATTTAACAATGTTGTTGTAACTATATACATTAAAATATTTGCTAAAAATAACTTTCAATCAATTTCAAGTCATAAGATATTACTAAATTGTTATTCAAAAACAGGTCAGAAATATTTAAGACAATATGCTGGTCTTTGAGCACACCGCCTCCATACAAGTTCGTTAAAAGGCCCTCATCATGCCAATGGCAAAAGCATATGATATAAAGATTATACAATTTTAGACATAATATTCGAAACTCTCAAATGAATAGCTTAACTGAAATATGGTACATTTTCTACCACCTACATCATGGGCCACAAAACTTTTGTCATTATTGATCTCAGAAAATTTCATGATTCTATTATGAATCCCCTCTATAAAAATGATAAACAAGAAAAACCTATTTCTAAAACGATTTACTTTATTTTGACAAAATCAAATTTTTAAGCGAATCAGTCAGAAGAATGTGTCAATTCTCTGGGCTAGATTAGCAATATTTAATTCAAAACTCATTTGTTTTACATTTAAATTGTCCTAGGACTTCACATTCAATATATTTCTTAGTTTGGTTAAAATAGAATTAGGATGACTTAAATTACATCCAACAATATATGAGCTTGGGAATGCAATTTAAAAGTAGAATTCCAGATTACAAAGTTTTGGATACTTTTGCTATGTCATATAAATATTAAGTTATATTCATCTGAAATTAAATATTATTTAAGATCATCCTTGCTTTAAGGTTAACAAAAAATTCAATGACTGTATCTTACTAACAACCATAGTTTCAACTTGAAACAAATAATGCAAAATCATTTCTGGGAAATCCATGTATTCAATATTTCCAAAGCATAATTTAAAATCATCGATCAGATTTTGAATACGATTTACATATATATCTAAATCTTCATTAGTTTAATTTAAAAAATGTTTGAAATCACCTTACATACCAATCCTTGAAAATAGTGTTTAGATTTGCAACAGTGACAAATGTGAGACTTTTTACTTTGAAAAGAGAAGCTGTATTAACTTATAATGAGCTCATTGAAAAGAACTTATAAACACTAGTGAACAGCTTAACTAAAAGCAATTTTAAAAACTTTATTGATATTCACTGTGTTTATGTAGCACATGGAAGAAAACAAGGAAATAACCAAACATCCTCTTTAACAAAGACACAAGACAGAAATCGAATATCTACCTCTTGTGATATAGTTAAGCTAAAGAAAAAGGAAAGGAAAATAATTAACCATTATGAATACAATAAAAAGTGACATCTACTTTAAATTTTGATGTGAACTTTTCAAAATAAACAATTGTATTTAAGTGTTGAAACAGAACCCAAAACAACATTGAAACACCCACCTTGTATAGGAATAGAGAATATTAAATTTTACTTCTGTTCTCTAACAGAATCTAAGTTCAAATGCAAGATATTTTATTTTGAATACCATTCTAGTACTAAAGCTTAAAAATACTGAGCTCCTTACAGGCTATTATAATTTAAAGATCAAATAAAAACTGATTTAATAGCAAAAAATTATATCCACATATTAATCATGTTTAAATTTTTAATTTTAAATCTAGTTTTGTTTCATACAATATTTTAAATTAAGCTAAAAATAAAAAGTTGTGGGTATAATGGTTGAAAATATAACAAGAATAATTAACTTACTCTCTTCCCTGGTTGACCAGAAGTTCCTGGAAGACCTCTAGGCCCTGGAGCACCTTGTTCCCCTTTTCTGCCAGTTTCTCCCTTAATCCCAGCCTCTCCTGGAAATCCCTTAAAGGTAACAATTTACAGAATTAGGCATCTCTTTCAGGATATCTCTTTCAGAGGCTTTACTTAAACAAAGCTTAGTAAGATTAGCTTTAAAATGATAAAATAAGCTTGCTGATTTAAACTATAAAGAACCTTATTTTAAAATAATGAGAATTATAGCCATAGAATGAATTTAATAGAGAACACTATAATATTATAGCTGCATAATCTGCATTTATACTAAAAAATATATTTTTTAATATTTAAAGAAAATATTTTTCAGAGTCATTTTCAGTATCAAATGTCAAGTAATAAAATAAAATTTATCAATATATGATAATTAGTTACACACCATGTTTTTCTTTTAAAAAATATCGAGTGAATCAGAAATTAAATTAATTTCACACAATTGATTTTTTTAATAAAATATACTTCAAAAGATTTCCAGATTTAATATCCAACTCTTTTATAAAGTTAATTAAAGTAAATGCATATATGGTTATTATATTTTTAATTACTGAATATTTTTAATACATTTTCAATTATTAAACAATTAAAAAAATATTTTTCTATTCATATCTTAAAAAGTAAAATAAACAAATGAAAAAACTAGTAACTTTATTAAGATATTATTTATAATACATTTCTTTTTTGATAAATAAAAATAATATCTTTTCAAACTAACAGGAGATCCTTTTGGTCCTGTTAATCCTGGGCTACCAGACAAACCAGGCGGCCCTCGGGCCCCAGGAAAGCCAGGAGGTCCGGCCGCTCCTGTTTCACCCTAAAATAGAACATTATAATTTTATAGTGAATTTGGAATTTCCATGAAATTTCAGAACAAATAAAATAGAAATTGTTAAAAAGTCAACAATTAATATTTGAGTTCTTCTGAAAATAAAGAAGTAAAATATTAACTAAGTCATATTTCGATTTATTTCTTAATTAGAAAGATTAAGGCAAAACATATACAATTACATTGCTAAAATATGTGATATCAAAAATCATGCTTTGCAAGAAAAATAAATTTCCTCTGAGAATAACTTTTCCTATCATATGAAAATGTAAATAATTGCGAATGAGAATTAGAGTAACAACATATTTCGTATAAATGCAAAAAGTGTCAAAATAAGATTAATAAGCAAATAATTAAAAGTATTTGATTTAGCTGTGTTAGAGTAGTAAAATTTTGCTCAGATTTTATTATACATTATGCATCTTGAAATATTTTTTATTAAATTATTGAGAAAAAAATTAAAGTACAAACTGAAAACATATTTGAATAATTTTTATTTTGCACCGCATGAAACAGTTATTTCTTAGAGAAGAACTTCTATTGAGGATTTATTATATTGGCATTTATAAAATTTATATAATTTTAAGATTTCCAAATCTAATATCTTATTATTTGACATAACTTAATATTTTATATTTGTAGAAAGTAATAATCTCAACTGTTTAAAAATCATCATAAGCTTTAAAAAATTTGAAATTAAAAAAATTGCCAAAAATGCAACAGCTGGATAGTTGGCATATTGTGATGGTTTGTTTGTCGCTCAACGGTCATTTTTTGCACTTGAGGGCTAATTAGATTGGGACCTATGGTTTAAAGTGAATTCCGAACCACTACAAACATCCATGCCCAAGGTGGGATTCGAACCCACGAACTGGCGTATTGTGAATGAGCATGACATGGTACACTAAATGCACTTGTCTCTAAGCAAAAGATAATATGAAATTGTTTAGGAAAATTTCACACAAAAAACTATAAAAATCTGATATTGGTTGAGCACATAATTATTATACAGGGAAAAATAATGATTTGGAAAATATACAATAAATTTTCCTGAAAATCAATTTAAAAATATTTAAAGCAAATGCATTATTTTTTTCAAATTTTTGGAAATCAATATTAACTACATACATTATAAGATGTATTCAAAAAGAAAAACTATATACTTTTAATATTTTGAAATTTTAGTTTAAATTCAATTTCAAGCTAATTTCAAAGACAAATAAATTCCAAAGACCATTTCTCTTATTTTTAAATCTGATTTTATATATCTAAAAGAATTAACTTTCAATGGTGTAAAATATTATACAAAGTTAATGTTTTGTTGTGTTGAATCCTTCAGGATCTAGCGACAGCTAGATCAAATCCATGATTCCATGAAAGTCAAGCACTAGGACATAATTTCATGGAGAATGGAAAAAGCAGCTTCTCTTGGTACTCCATTGGACTGACTTTGCTCCGGCGCCTGCACATGCTTAGCTGAGCACATAAGTTAATGTTTTAATCATGTGCTATGGTAAAAAATATTCTTAACACATTTCCTCTTTCTGCTATTCTAATGGCTTATTTTACGCATGTTAATGCTAAGCACTGCTAACGAATCTTCTTATATCGTCACATCAGGCTCTGAATATTCCATACTCTAAGCTGCACATAGGATACAGAATACTTGATGAGAAGGAAAAAATAGTTTTGTAGAGAAAAGAAAGACTTTCTAAACAATTTTTAATTTAGCAAGTGAACTCCAGTGTTTAATCAAGCAATCTTAATCAAAAGGAAATTTAGATTAATCCTAATAAGGATTTTTGATTTAAATGAATATTGATTTATAGCAACCATAATTTAATTTTTTGTTATATTCAGTGGTAATATTTTACTATAAAAATGTGTACCATTAGAAACTTAAAGTCCTAAAATAACTTCATGAGTATTTTAAAAATGAAAAATTAACAGGAATGAAACATTATGAATTCATTCTTGGATTTTTAATAGTAAATTTAAGAACAAAGGCCACTTCATTTGTAATATACTACAATTGTTAGATCAAAAAATAAGACATCAGTTTTCCATTTGATGGTACAACTATTTGGCAAATATTGTTTATGATCTAACTTTGAATATGTTTAAATGTGTCATAGTAATATGCTACCAGGAGCACTTGTAAAATCCTTCATGTTAATCAAAAATGAATGAGATTTTTTATATGTTAGAAAAAATTTAGGAAATTGGATTTTAATTTTAAAAAAGTATGTTTCTCATAGAGCCCATAAAAGATTTTGATCAAGAATTACTTTTAATGTATAATTTGTAAGTTATTTGGATAAATATTGATTTTCTGTTCAAGATAAAATTTATGTCAAATATAAGCAAAAATATAAGGAGATTTAAATATCACAAAAAATATTTAAAAAAAACAATTACTAACAAATGTTTTGAGCTCCTTTCCTATATTGCTTTAAAATATAAAACTACAATAAATGGGAAATTTATGGTACATTTAGAGCAAACAGTACTAAATTGTTTCTCAATTCTAAATTTGGAATGAATATTTGATTGCCATACAATAAAATTTTAATGCGCAGTAATTAAAATATACAGTTCAAAAAAAATTCAGATATCCTTAATTTTATAGGTTATTATTTTAAGTGCTAAGAGCAAAATATAGATATTCTAAATATTTTATACTTCAATTTTTATAATTAATAAAAAAATTACCGTTGATCCTTTTTCACCAGGAGCACCATCTTTACCTGATGGTCCCTAAAAGTAATTAATATTAGTTTAAACACAGCCAAATACTTATTTTTATTCATAATATTCTGTAATGCATTTAATGTGATAACTCTAAAAATAAAAGAGAAATTTTAATAAGAAATGAATTTTCAAATAATTTGAAAGTAAATACTATTTTATAACACTGGTTATAGGCTCTTCATATTTTATTATTTTAATAGAAAAAATTACTAGTAAATTAAATATTACTATAAAAATTATTTTATCAATAAACAAAATACAATATTATTCATGCTTTATTTATGGAATTTATGCAATAGGAGTTCAATTGAAATTCATGCAATAGGAGTCTAAATTGCGGAACATTTTTTTACAAATGGTAAGAAATTATATTATATATAAAAAAATGAAATTCATTATAACAGGATAAAATATCATCACTTTTAGAAAAAAATATATATATAATAGAATACATTTTAGGTAAACATAGATCTGTTTTATAAAAATTAAATTACATCAAATATGCTCAGAATTTTAATATCTTAAATGATTATTATGCATGATTGAGATTTGATACTCATTAAGTATCTATTATAATTATACTAATTTGATATTTAATGCTTATTTAATGTAATTATGAAGAATATCACGATAAAATAATTTTATAAATGCTCATATAAATAAGCATGTAAAAAAAAATTTATTCCACTAAAGAATTAATTGTAAGATAGACTTCCTCTTCATTTATTAATCAGTACCCATAAATGCAAAAACACTAATGTATGAACAAAAAGATTATTCCATTTTCCCTTTCAAAAGTATTTTAATTTCTAACCATGTGTTAAAATCTAAGGAATGTTAAAATGCAGGAGTTTTGTAAAGGTATACATAAATTGTTTTTCACAAACTATAATAATAGTCATGAATTGTCTTAAATTGATTTATTAAAGGAAATATAAAATGCACAAACTATCAAGAAAGCATAAAAAATATTGTACTTTTAAATTCTCCTTAACATACTCAAAAAAACTGACACATAATCTTTAAAATCATGATATTAAGTAAAAACAATGACAATGTTTTGATATCATAGTAATATTGTTTACCAAATTTTTGTCAAGAGAGCTGCTTTAAAATTTAGATTGCATTAACATAAAAAGTAGAATTTAGAGATAAAGCTGTTTTGGGAAAATAATTTCCCTGAGGCGAGTGTAAATTGGATTTTCCCAAAGAAACCACTATGTCTCATATGTAAATATTTTCCATTTACCTATCAATGAAAAAGACTTCTCAACAAAGAATTAACTGGAAGACATAAGAAGTTTTAATTTACTTAGTAATTATTTTAAATCTCTGACCATTTATGAGAGACAACTATAAAAAATATCTTTTTTGAAAAACTTTTTTATTTTTTACTTTTAATATTTTTTTAAACTTAAATACATATTTTAAGATAAAAAACTAGGAAACTCATGCAAATAAGATTTAATTTGAAATATTCTTTCACATTATTACATATTCAGAATGTTAGTCATCTAGATACCACTATTTAATAAAACTAAAAAAGTTATATGTATGATTTTCAATAAAACTTAGCAAATAAGCTTAAATTATTAGAAAATTTAAAATTATAAGAAAAACAATTAAAGATTTTAAAAATTTAATTCAAACTAAAATTTATGCACTAAATTAAGTACTGAAAAGAGAAGAAATGCTATAATTTTAAAATCTAAGTTTCTTAAAAATAAAATTTGAATAAAAAAAATTGTGCAATAAAAAGCTAATAATTTTAAAAGAAATGTTTCAGATGTAATACATTATTAATGAATATATACATCATATAATTTAAGATGATAAAAATTCTTATCAATAGAATTTTACCATTGGTCCTTGTTCTCCTGGAATACCAGGTTTGCCAGCTTCTCCTCGTGGTCCCTGTAAGCCTTGACTTCCCTTTGGGCCAAACTGTCCCGCATCTCCCTTAAACAATTCACATCATAATACCATAAAAATATTAGCAAATGATTATTTTTTGTAGTAAAAAACTTTTGTAGTTTTTGTAGTAGTCCAGGGGTTGGACAAAAATATGGAAACACCTTTAAAAAACACACGTTTCCTTGCCTAACCCGTTGGCATTCAAAACAGCTAGTAGTCTTCTCGGAATGGATAAATACAATTCCTGTATGTTTGCTAAGGGAATATTGTACCATTCCTCCTGCAGAACGGTGGCAAGTACAGATAACGACGTTGGCGGTGGATAGCGAGAACGCACTTTCCGCTCCAATGTAGACCACAAAGATTCAATAATATTCAGGTCTGGTGACTGTGGTGGCCAGGGGAGATGCGACAAATCATCCTCGTGCTCAGAAAACCAGTCCTGGACAATGTGAGCTGTGTGAACCGGGGCTTTGTCATCTTTGAAGACACCATCACCATTGGGGAACAAAGTTTGTACCATGGGATGGACTTGATCGGCCAAAATGTTTTCACAAGTCTTAGCAATAATTTGCCCTGACAGAGTTATCATGGGGCCAGCAGAGAACCACGATATGGCTGCCCAAACCATCACAGAACTCCCGTCACTCTTGGCAACAAGCAGTCTGTATTATAGGCTTGCCATGGCATTCACCAAATGTAAACTCGGCCAGAAGTGGAAGACAATGTGAAAGAAGACTCATCAGACCCTATTACTCTCTTCCTCTGCTCTGTAGTCCAGGCTTTATGACTTAAACACCGCTTTTTCCTGACATTATCATCACTGATGAGTGGCTTTTCAATTCCCTGTTCACGAAGCTCCCTTCCAATTGTTTTGGTGGGTTTGGTAACATGACATTCATTTTGCAGCTGCGATATTCTTATTTTTCGTGATAATAATTCCTTAATGATCGTCTGTCACGATCGCTCAGCACACACTTTCGTCCGCACTGTGATTCAATGGAGGATGTTTTTCCGCATTTCAAATTTGCGGAATAAATCTTCAATACAGTACCTCTTGAACACCTCGGCTACCTTGCTTACGGAAGCACCTCGCTAGGGTGGAGTGAAAAAAAACTTTTTTTTTCCTTTTCGATTTGCTATAGTGCGCAAAAGTTGTCTAGGGTGGTGGTATAAAAGACAAAAAATTTTTTAAATCGGATATCTTCCGATCGCACATGTAACTTGAACATTCAAAAATTCAACAAAGATTGAAAATTTTCAACAATTAAAATATATTTATACGAATTCATATTTTCACATGCCATACCCTGAAATTATAACATATGAGACATAAATGAGAATGATAAAAAGAAATTAATGAAAACATGTAATATCTTCCCATCGCGCATGTACAGTAATTTTTCGAATATTTAAAACTTTTTAAGTCGTTTTTTTCTAAGACAAAAAAAAATCCATTTATTTTTGGCTCGATATTGTATTAAAAATTAGTATTTAGATGCTTAGATATATATTTTTAATGTGTAATGCATTCCAATCATGTATATATATTGAATTTTGCTTACAAAATCCATCTACTCAGAGAAAAAATCGACGCATCTTATGGGGTTATGCTATGGTTATTGAATTGCTTTAAAACACGCAATTAAATGGCATTTAATTACATTTCCTACGCAATATTAAGGACATTATACTCAGTGCATTACTTGTGTCCTTCACCAGAGAGTTCATTCACCCGAATCACGTGTTAGTTTGCTGCTAGGCGACATGTGACGTGTTAACGATATGATTATCAGTTGAAGATAAAAAGACAGTGTGATATGTATTGTGTTTGCCGCTCTTTTGTTAATTTATTTTAGAATATTTTCGATCTTGTTTTAAAAATGGATAAGCCGTTGTCCAGAAAGATTACGAGAAATAAATTTGAGTGCCCTATATTTAGACATCCAAGAGATTTTTTATCTAATAAACTTCCAACGCACGAAGATGTCATTTGTTTTTGCTTTGAAGAGAGAAGAAAGTTAACTGCAGAGTGAAACAATAAAAAAGTAAACTTTTCTGTAGTAAGTACTATAGTAGCAAAAAAGATTATAGCTCTATTTCAAAAGGTATCGATCCCTACAGTTTCCGAGTACAGAATTATTCAACTCATTAGCACGTACCATGACAAGTACTATAAATTAAGAAAATCACATTCTCGAGATAAGGAGAAAGAAGCTTTTAAAAAAAGAATTGAGGACTTTAAGACAGAAGCAACTGAGCTGTTTGATGTTTCATCGTGTAAATGTATAATGAGTGTGAATTGCAATTGTAATAAGAATGTAGATGAATGTCAATGCCTTGTTTTAATGAACTGTACTTGTGAGAAATCAAAAAAGATTACTATTATAGAGCGACGTTTTATTTATCTTCAAAGAAGGCACGGATTAGGAAAAATTGGAACATTAGATAAAAATGATACCAAAAAATTGGAAAAAAAGCTTAAAAGAAAATTCACTCAACACCAGGAGCGTGATTCGAAAGCTACTTCTTCTAAATTTATCTCTAGCGAAATGGATTGTTCAGAAGATATTCGAATGCAATTAAATGCTTCTCCCATTGAAGGAAATGACCCTGATTACAAATTACCAAGCTCATCGAAGAAGTCATCTCCGTGGCAAATGAGACAGAATTTAAAAGCAACAGCATTACATAGCGATCGCTACGGAATATCCGACAGGGCAACTGCTGCTATTGCTTCAAGCGTACTTGAAGACGTTGAATTAATAACTGAAGAAGAATCTTCCCAAGTTATAGACAGATCTAAAATTCGGAGAGAAAAAATTAGCAACAGAAATGAACTTCAAAAAGAAAATTGAAAGAGATTCGTAGAGCCGCTTCGTGGTATTTATTTCGATGGGAGAAATTTTGAGACTTTGGTTTTAGAAAAGATAGGTTCAGAACAGTTTAGAAGAACAAAAAAAAAAGAAGAGCATTATTCTTTAATTAAAGAACCTGGTTCTATTTATATTGGCCATGTGTCTCCATGCTCTGGCAAGGCAAGGGTCATCGCTCGTAACATACTATCGTTTTTGAATTCGCTAGAAGACCTTGACTTTATTGGATGTGAGGGTACTCATATCAATACTGGCAGTGAAAATGGCGTCAAATAGAAGCCTACATTAGACGCCCATTGCAACGGGCTAATTGTTTACTCCATTTTATTGAATTGCCATTACGTCACATATTTAAACATTTGGATGGAGAATCAAAGGGGCGGAATTCTTTTTGTGGGAAGATTGGGCAGCAACTTATCAGGTGTGAAATGCTGCCAATTGTAGCATTTTAACCTTAAGAAATTGTAATCTTCGAAGTTGATCGAGATATATTAAGCAGCGATCAAAAGTACTTGTTGGATTTTTCCCTTGCTATCAAAACAGGCACTGTTCCACTGATTTGTCTCACTGTAATCCTGGATCTATTTCTCACTCAAGATGGCTTACAACTGCCAATAGAGTTCTTAGACTGTATGTCAGTACAGCATGTCCCTCAGAGGAGTTAAAAATTTTAGCCACTTTTATTACTAAATATTATATGGCAGTCTGGTTTCAAATTAAATCAAGTAATAAATTTGCAGATGGACCTATTCAAAAGCTATAGAAACATCGCCTTTCATCCCTTCAGTGGGTCGATTAACTGAGTACCAAGCATGCTTGGGAACTAAACACTGGGGTTCTTACGTTAGGTTGACCACCTAACTGGGACATATGCTTCGCACCCCAGGGCCCTCGGTCATGAAAACAGTTATGGGCACTGTAGGCCTTGGCCCACATGGGCTGTCGTGCCATGGAGTTTAGTTTTAGTTAGTATAGAAACATCACGTTTATCTAATAAATGATCTAAAAAAGTGCTGTATCCCGTAATCGAAAGGAATGCATTCTTTGCCCACCATGAAAATATATCAGTGTTGCTAAGATTTTTGACAAAAGATCACATACACGGGAACTCGGTTTAAGAAGAGTTTTAAAAGCGAAGGAATGTGTTTCAAAAGAAAAAGTAATTAGAAATTTTGTTACACCAAAGATTAATTTCAATGCTACTGATTATACTGAACTGATTAATTGGGAATCAGTAAAATTATCTCCACCTCCAGTACTCCGAAACATAACAGGAGACGAAATTAAATCTTTCATACAATCTGCTGAAATACCGAAATGGGATCTCGCAGATTTCCCCTGTCACTCTCAAGCAGTTGAAAAATGTGTCAAGCTTATATCAGAGGCATCACTGAAAGCATGTGGCCCAGAATCTAGACATTAGAGCAACCTTACATTCGAGATCAATCATACCTAAGTTTTCTAAGAAGTCAAAATACAGTGTTGCCCTTCATGAGAAATAAAACTTAAAATGTCAAATCCGGTAAGAAAACTTTTTGTATATATTGTACACAGTTAGTAAACAGTAAACACTCTTCATGGCTGGATGGTTGAGAAGGGTGTAGGTAGAACTCGAAGTGCAGCCATCTCCACGTGGTGAGTTCTGGATTGTTTTGATAAAACCGAAAACGCTACATAATTTTTGTGTATCAAAACAAGCTGAGAGCTGCATAATTTGCGTTGCAAATGCAGTGTTGAGGAACTGTAAGCAAATTAAATAATTCAGATAAAAATGTAATGAGATATTTGATGTTTTTTACTTGGTGCAAATGCACCAAGTAAAAAACATCAAATATCTCATTTTCTTTAAATTTCAAGCGCATGCGCGATCGGAAGATTTTATACAAAATTTTTTTTGCATCTTTTAATCCACTAACCTATACAACTTTTGCGCACTATAGTAAATCGACCGGAAAATAAAGTATTTTTCGCTCCACCCTACTATACGCGCTCCAACAATTTGCCCACGTTCGAAGTTTGTTAACTCTGACATGCCAACCTCTCATAATAGTGCTCCCACAACAACTGAACCGTGCAGCGAAGTTGTATAGGTGGCGTCAGTAGGCGAAAATGCCAGTTCATATTTCATTAAAATCAATCTTTCTTTTCAAACATGCATTTCACAAGGTGTTTCCAAATTTTTGTCTAACCCCTGTATATTATTTTATATAACCCCTGCATATGTCTAACCTCTGCATATGTCTAACCCCAGTATATGTATTGATTGAAAAATTCTATTTTCAGTCTCTCTAATATATTCAAAAAATTTCATGAACATAAGTACAAACATGTTTCAGTATATGATATAATGTTTCACACACAAAACGAAAATAATTGTAAAATTTAAATCTGAGCATTAAATTTTAAGAATATTCAAAAACTCAGATATACAAAATAAGTTTATAATTAATTTTGCATTGAGTAAATATAGCATACTTTAAGATCTTTGGAAAAGATTTGTTATTGATAAATAAAATATTTTATTTCAATTTTTATGAGTATATTTTATTCCTTTACAAGAAAAAGTTTTTAGAATAACGCCAAGTTTACAATGTTCAGGGATTTTGAAAATTACTAAGACTGATTAATTCAATCATGTTTGCTAGTTTTGATATAACCTCATTTATATATAGCAGTTTATGTATTGCCAAATTTATTTAATTTTAAACAAATAAAAATTATATTAAAAAATATCATTCTGGCGCAAAGAGGAATTTTTATGCCAATTCCTAGCGTCACCGGCAGCACAGAGCAGTGTGTGCCGCGGCCGCCGAGGGCCGCCACTGCACTAACTGCGACCGCTGAGAAGAAACGCTGGTGAATATCTCCCGCCTTCTCTGCTGCGAGGGCGTTCAAGGCACCTGGAAGTGTGTTGACATCTCAACAAAAGTTTGAATCACTTTGGAGCTTATCTTTAGAGTATAAAAATTGTTTATCATTTTCTTCAAATGATTAATTTTTCCTCGCAGTGGCAGAGTTTGTTATCAATCACTTTAAATTTCTAATAGATTATGCATTTTGATTGATTAATTTCTAATCGATTATTGTTAGCTACCACTTTAAATTTTATGTTTTTGTTAACAAACCTCATTGTAATTTCATTCGCTTTGAGCTTGTTTACAAACTGTACAATGCAGGTTTACAGTAGAGACACTTATAGCTGCATTGGTGTACTTCTACTACAGAATTGAACTCCTAAATAACTTTTCAGTAGTCACTACACTGGTGACCCAAACCAACTGCAACAACATAATTTTTAAGAAATAAATTATTTGTCTTAAAAAGAAAATATATTTTGCTTTATAGGTTTTATTGTCAAAGATAAATTCAAAAGAATTATTTTTGGTGCAATAAATTCATTTTCTTTCCAAAATGGCAAGTTCACTCACAAAAGAAGTGAATTTTAATTATCTTTCACTGTTACTTAATATAAAAAAGGTTTAAAAGAATGCTATATACATATTATGAATGATTATTTCTATGTTAATTAGATAATATAAAATAATAAATAATCTGGTTTTATGAGAATCTTTTCAACAGTTTACCTTACGTTTATCTAATAATTGTAATGTTAAGAAATACATCTTAAAGTTTTAAATTTATTATTATTTGGAATTTGGTACAGCTAAAAATTCTCAAAATTATTCAGAATAATAGTCAGAAGACAATTACTATATCTATTGAAAAGAATCCTATTAATTACCTTAGCACCAGGTGATCCAGGAAAACCTGGTGGTCCTGGTCTTCCTATTGGTCCCTAAAAAAATCAGAAATAAAGTTATTTTAAAACTTTTATCTAATAATAAGTGCATGAAAAAAAATTTATTTCATGCAAATAATTGGAAAATATGCTATATATTTTATCATTATCATCAAAAAAAAATCTCTACATGTGATACACTTAAAATTTGCAAGACAGCAAAAAGATTTTTTAATATGCAAATGATCAGCTTTCTAACACATTTATGTAAAATAAGTAATGGCTTACTTATATACAATGTGTTTCAATGAAAAAATTGCATGGTAGAATCACACAGAAACAACATTAAAATTTTGTTGCCTGGTTAAAAATTGTTATGACACCTTTTATAAGAAGTAGAAATGATTAGACTGCTACTGACATGGACTTAATCTATCATATAGCAGCATCATGAGCATTGAATTAATTAGTGTTGTTTGTGGGACAAGAATATATATATACATTTCAATGATGTTTGTAGTAACATTCTGTAACCTATGACACTATACCACAAATAACCTCCAATGGTATCATTAACAATAAATCAGAATGCTATAATGGCATGACAAATTTCTGTTTTAGTTACATCATCATGACGGCAGCATCCATGTATAGTGGCAACATGGAGAAAACACATTACCAACAGGACTTTGAAATCATTATAATGGCTCACAACCTGGAGTGGTAGCATAAGACACTACTGGGACACACTTTGGTCACTTCTAGTTCACATTGGTGGTTCCTGAAAAACACATCATTACAGCACCGTAATACAGGACCATTTGTAGCTAGTATTATACAGACCACCTTTGATACTAAAATGTTTATTTCTACAGGCATTTAATTTTGTTCATCCAATGGAAAATGTATACAAAAAACATATTAGGTATATTAATTTTTCATAATTTTTAGCTAATTTCCTGTCTTTAATAAAAGTTAAAAAATAGTAAAACTGTTGCATTGGCGGAATATAGTCTTATAATATCAGAGTACTGAACTAATATTTAATATTTGGAATAAAATCTTAAAATATCACAAATTTAAGCAAATAATGTACTTGTAATTAAATGCAAATTGCAAATTATTTTTATTTATAAGTCAATTTAATATAACATACTAATTAATATTAAAACTTATGATAGTAAAAATATTGTAATTAAAAGAAGTTCATGTTGTAACTAAAAATATTTATTGTTCTTTAGAGTCTGAAATAAAATTGTAACAATAATATATCTTTAAAGAAAGCATAAATTTTTTTAAACTTACAGGTGGTCCAGGAGGACCAGGTAACCCATCAATGCCTCTAATTCCCTAAGTAAATAAATAAAAATGATTATGACACAATTATAAAATTCAGTAGTAATAAATATGCATTTTATTCAACACATATGAATATTGGAAAGAAATCTTACAGGAGGGCCAGTAGGTCCTTCACGTCCACGTTCTCCTCGAGGTCCAGGAGGGCCCTTCACAGAAAAGATTTTAAATAGAGGATATAATCTCAATAAATAATATACTTTAGTGATTATTTTACTTCATTATAACTTGAATACAAACATTTAAGGGTAAAAATAGTAATTAGTGTAACTAAGGTTAAAAATTAATTTGTAAGACAAACGAGAAAAGAACCAAAAACACAATTATTTTTAATATGCTTGAAAAATTATCTTTATAGAAAATATATCGAATCTTTCCTCAATTTTGCATTTTATACATATGTATTAAAATTATTTTTCACAACATAATTGGTGCTAACATTGAATAAAAATCATTTAATATATTAATTTTGTGGAAAGCAAAAAATAGTTTATTTAAAGAAAATAAGGTTTTAAAAAACTTTGGACATTAATCTCATCACAAGATCTAAACAAATATATTGAAAGAAACATAAGAAACGATTAGAATTAGTTATACTCATTATTTATTCAATTCAATTATTTACAAATGGTATAAGAAAATATTTGTACAGAAAAATTTTATACTCATTTGTTAAAATGTTTATGTGTATATTGAATGATTTATTCATGTTTATATAGTTAAAAATAAACTAATATAACCCATTTGATTGGAATAGATATTTAAGTCCTGCAGTTGTACTATACAAAATACAGTACAAAGCCATTATTCAAGGAAATGGATAGATTCTTTGCAAGTTTCTAAAGAAAAAATCTTTTAAATTTCTAATAAAATTATTTGAAAATAAATACCCTAAGACAAAAATATTCAGTAATTTTTCACTGTCTTATACATACACACACACACACACACACACACACAATATATATATATATATATATATATATATATATATATATATATATATATATATATATATATATATATATATATATATATATATATATATATATATAAGAAATTTTTAAATTTTGAAAAAGAATAAGCTATCTGAATTACAATTACACCCTATAAATTAATCCTTTTAAAATAACAGAACATCCTCAAGAGTAGAAAATCAATAACTATTAAAAAATATTTTTTTATGCAGGAAAATAACATTTTTCAATTATAATTCCTTACATATATGTGTAATAAAAAATATTTTTCATTAGATGTGTTTAAAAGTAATCTTCACAACTGTGTCTGCTAGTGATTAGAACGAAAATTTTTGTGGGGTTACTTTTTATGAATAACAGAAAATAACTATTTATGATATAATATTACTGATTGATAAAAATTTGCATAATTTTTCTTTAAATTTCAATGTATTAATATTCTGCAAATTTCTATCTTAGGATAAACTGTAATATAGAAACTTTTAAACAGTGCAGACATAAGAATTAAAAATAACTATGGAGGTTGAAATGCATTAAAGGTTTTAATTGACAAATCCTATTAATATGAGTTGAATTTTTGATGTCATAACAAATGGGTGAGTAACATTAAAGTTGGCCTGATTCAAATAATTGTGTAGAGATTCAGTTTGTAAGTATAAATAAATGTTATGATATTAAGCTTTACAGAAAATTCTCTTTAGTTGTATTAACTACTTCAAATCACTTAAGACTTAATAAAAATACTTTTTATTATTTCAATGCATTGATATAAGTTAGCATTAAAAATATAGGAGAGGAAATTCATATTGCAATATTGCATGAAAATAGCTGTGGAATGTCAATGAAGAAAATAGAAATTACTACTAAAAACACATTTGAAATTGCTGAATTTTTCAAATAAATTGTGGTGAAATTTAAAAATTTTGAATGTAAGAATATATTGCACTTTTTTTTAATAGAGAGATAGGAGAGAATAAATAAAAATGCTTTAAAAAATTAAATAGTTAACAACTGTTTTCTTCTTATTGAATGTAACTGATTTGAAATAAACTATGTTATTAATAAAATCTAATGCAAGAAAAATGTAAAATTTATTAATACATGAACTCGAAAATTATGATTCTTAAATTCAGTGATTAAAGGAACTGATCAAAAATTTAAATATTTAATTTCATATCATCAGAAACAGGGTAAAATTTTTAGACATTACATTTTCTCCAAAAAATACAATATGAAATATTTATGAACTTCAGTCTGAATCGTCCAAGCAGACTTTAATAATATAATTAAAATAGCTCATATTATTGAATTACTTTTATTTACAGCAGTTTGAAGCACATTTTTTATAAGAGAATCTATTTCGATATCATAAAACAATCAATAGAAACCAAAAAATTAAAACAAACTATATTATTATTGAATAGCAGTGCAAGAAACCTTGAAACTCATAATTTAATATTTAAGTTCAATAAAATAATTTATTATAACTGGGACAGATTTACTTAAAACAACTCGTGTAAATTGTCAGCTTTATATTACTTGCAGAATAAAATAGAATGTAAGTAATAATCATTTAACTTTCTTTATTATGTTTACATATTTGAGTTCATAATAGTTTTATCTATGAAATATTTGAAAGATAAGTTTCTTTTTTTTAAAATTTTTCAATAACTCATTAAAGATTATAAGAAAATCGAAGTACTAAAAAAAGTAATATAAAGCGAAAAATTAAAAGAAACTGTAATCTTATTATAATTACTTATATTTTTATATTAATATAGCAGTAAACTATAATACTACTATAGTTTAAAAATCTATAATGGTATTGTATTTATTAACTACTAAAAATTATTTTTAAAGTTAAAGAAATTCCAGTTCAGTAGGACTAATCATTCATAAAATAAAATAATGTAAAACAGTAAATTAAAAAGTAGTCACATAAAAATTCTACTAAATCTAATTTTAAAAATAGGTTTCACATATTCAATAGTATCATTAAGACAGAAAAACAATTAAGTAACGTTGTTACTAATTAAGTAATATCTTTTACTCATGAATATATGATAAAAAAAAGTTTCAAAAGGCTTTGGATCACACTGTACATGACTTATAACCACATAATGAAATTCAAATTAATTATCATTAAAAATAATTCATAATGGTTATAAACTTTCATTTCATTCATAAATTTAGTTGAAAAATTTTTTAATAAAAATTTAAAATCATAAAACTTTGATGCAAATCATTCAGTTCATTTTGTAAGAAATTTTAATAATATAATCCTTAAAATAACCTTAAATTATTATTAAAATAATAAGCATTTTAAAGAAACTTATTAATATGAAAAGCTAAAATATAAATTAATTAAAATTTTTATAAATATATATTTTCTTTGATTAATAATTTAGCTCAGAAAATGATACCTTTTTATAATTACATAAATAAACATTTTTCTCAATTAGGAGGCATGATAAAAATATAAATCCACGCATTATGTATTCTTTAACATATATATTAATTATTATATTATTTAATAATTTACCAAAGGACCAGTAGCTCCTATTTTCCCACTGGGACCTTGCATTCCCTATTGAAAAATATTTATTAACATAAATTCTAATAATGATATTATGTTGAATAATAACATTTTTTCAATAATCATGAATAATGGTAAAATAGAATACAACTATTTCTTAAAGGTACACATTTAAAATGAATTATAAAGTTCAGTACATTATTGAATTGTTTATTTGAAAAGCATACTGAAAGTATTCTGCATTATTAATGAAATAGTAATTTTATAAAGAGATAAATTATTAAATATAAATGTCTGAAAAATGTCACCTTAAAATGTGTTTTACAGTAACATTATGCAAAATATACATTTTGAACATGAAAATTCTAGAAACTTTTTTCTAATAATTATAAATAAAGATATTAAAGTAGGAATATTTTTAAATTTAATATATTACAAGAAGTTTTATTCAGCACAGCACTGAATAATTAATTATTGAAAGATGTATTGAAATACATTGCATACTTTAAAATGTCACTTATTCTAAAATTATATATTTACATGAAGTGAAAAGAAAATTTAATCGAATCAACATAACAAATGTACATCAAAACATAAATTAGATGAAAAGCAGATATCAATTATACTTCTAGATGATAATTGAGCAGAATATTTCTAATATACAAATCAAATATAAAATAATTTTCAATGCAAAACAATTCATAATATAGACAATTCAAAGAAAAAATAAATAGACATCAAGAAATATACAAATATGAAAAAAGAATTGAATGAATATTTTGTATATAATTTATATTGAGTACACACACACACACACACACACACACACACACACACACACACACACACACACACACATATATATATATATATATATATATATATATATATATATATATATATATATATATATATATATATATATACATATTGAAAACATATCTTATGTGCAAAACTACTAAAACAAATTTCCTAAATAAAATTGCAAAATTTGAACCTTTCATAAAAAATAATATTATTAATTCAAGTATTTATCTTAGATATGACAGAGATGTTTTTTAAAGAGACAATGATACATATGATATTTTTTTCTAAAATTAAATATCCAATAATTTAAAAAAAATAAGATCCTTTACAAAATTTTATTTGTATCTAAGATGGTGTTTAGATAAATAACCACTGCAATTCACATAATATGATAAATAATGTAAATTATACTCAACGTTAATTAAATAATACTTTTAAATATTTACAAAATAAGAATTAGCTTGGTGACTTATTCTAATGAATATGGATTTCAGATAAAGTAAGAAATTAACTGAAGTGTTCACAGAATCATTCAATTTTATATAAAATATCATTTCAAGGAAAAACCTATCAACTGCAAAAGAATATGTAAAAAATCAGAAAATTAAATATTAAGAGACACTTAATGGTTATGACTTAATTTAACTTTTTGAGTCTGTGATTATACTTTTTTATGTTGAAAAAATCTCATCTTATGTGGATTTACCTAATGTAATAATTGATGATTTTACTTTCTGAATAAAGTTACTTTAAAATGGTGTGGCATCCTCTGTTATTACTTATTTTAATAAAACAACAAAATCTTTTTAATCAAGTGCGCAAAATATGTGTAACTTGCAACTTTTTGAATTCAGACTAAGTATCTGATATTTTTTATAAAGTAAACTTTCCCTGTGAATTATTTAATGTGAAAGAATGCCCATACTGTGAATAAAAGGAACCCATAGGAGATGAATTTAGACAATAGTGCTTTTCCAAACACTAGATAGCTTTTCAGAGAAGTTTGATAGTAGTTTATATTATCCTTCTTAATATCCACATTTATGGCTTAATATATATCTTACTTATTTTTCTTTTCATTTTGTTATCATCCTCACCAAGGATACAAAAAAAACAAAGCGCTCTTAGTTATCTTTATTTAGAAAAAATAAAGGTAATTTTAGGAGAGATTTGTAAAAATATCAGCAAGTATGTTTAAAACACAAATAGTATTTAATTACCAAAAACATACAAAAGAAGTACCAGAAGGAAAAGATTGTTGATTATTACTAGACAGTTAAGTAAGAAATTCCATTTATTAAATACTGAAGAAAATAAAAATTTTCTACATTTTTGGTACATTGAATAGTATCATGTCTGTCCCAAAAACATTTTCTTCCCAAAAAAGTCAATATTACAAAAGAACCATGGGTAATAAGAAAACAAGCTACTTACATATTTGAATACAGAATAAAAAGAGCTTGGTAGGATCATATATTTTTCCACTTTGGTCAAAACATTTTATTTTGTTGATAAATATTTGTTCAATTTTAAAATAATACAAATAACACTTCATTTAAAGATAAAATTACTTCAACAACATAAAAATTTGATACAGTTATGAAAAAAATTCAAAGATTTACTTTTTCTCCTTGAGGACCTTGTTCACCTTTTGCACCATCTAAGCCCGGGAAACCCTACGTAAAATATTGAAAATTATACACAAGAACTGTTTTTAGTATGCAATGTAATAAAAAATAAAGAATTTTATTGCAACACTAAACAAAGAATGAATAAGCAAATAAAATCCTCAGTATTATTTCATAAAATTATACATTATAATGTGTCTAGATATGATATAATTTGACTTGAGAAGTTCTGTGTTTATACTTACTCGATGTCCTTTACTTCCAGGTATTCCAGGCATACCAGGAAGACCACGTGGACCCTGAAATTTAATAATGTGAACATCAACTTCATGCTGTTATTTTTTGATATTTCATAAGACAAATTAAAAATTCTTTGAATGATATTTCTTAATATAAAAACCGCTAAGGAGAAAAGAATTCTAAAATTTTAGTTAAGTCATTTGTAGGTCATGAAATTTAAAAATACTTAAGTATTTAATGTCACCACGGTTTTTAAGCAAAGTGAATTTCAAAAGAAATTTATGATTAAATTTTTCTCCTTTTATAAGAATATTTTTCCTAATCAGTAAAAGAAATTTGTTATAATAGTATAATTTCTAGTTCTACTTGTTTTGGCACAAAATTGGTTGTGGTGATACAATATGTAAATGCTAATGTATAATTAATAAAAATATTTTAAAAATAAGTATCGCAAAAAACAATTTTGAAGAAAGCCAACTTAATATTTCCAATAAGGAAACAAAATTATCAAATAATGCTTTTTTATTTGAATTTACTTATACAAAGAAAACATTTTGAGATTAGAAATATTTTAATGATCAATGACGACTTGGTGTAACAACAAATCTATACAATTTGTAAAACTATAATTGGAATGTGTTTAAATGTAATACTAGCAATAACTATTATTATAAAATATTTCAAGAGCATTAATCTTTTATTTCAAGATTTATGGCACAAAACATGCTCCTTTTTAAAGTGTAGAAATGTTTTAAAGATACAACATGAATTTATGATGTGAATACGAATTAGTGTAGATATCAAATGCATTTGTAGATAAGGATGAGCATACAAAATTTCAAACATGGTGTATAAAATTTTGATTTGGCTTTCCCACAAATAGCAAAAATTTTCAGAATTTAACACCAACAATAACATATTGGATGGAAAAATATTTAATAAAAGGAAACTGTCTATCTCTCTCATGACATTTTTTATTTCAAACTGAACAAACTTTAATTCCAAAACCTTTAACATCAATGATATTGTAACAACACAGAATTCTTAGCATAAATAAAATAAAAAATCGTAAAAAAGAGTCAAATTTAATTAGATAATATTTTATTTTAAAATACTGTAAGTGTTACTTTTATTTTGCATTAATTCATTGGACACAATTTTATGTATTTTATTTAGCATTTTAAATTCAAATAAATCTTTCATTATATTTAATTTTTACAATAAATAAAGGTTTAAACTGGATAGCAAATTATGTAAATAATTTGGGAGGAATCATATGTAAGTTCCATGCTTTTATAAATTCATAGCGTAAATAAAGCATGTAAAATTTTTACAGATTTTTATAATCAAAATTAAAATATTTTTGTAAAAATATAAAAATTAAATAATAAAAGTTTTCTTCAAAAAGAAATTAATATTTTTTAGGTATGTGAATCATTTAATTTTAAAATGGTACCAATTCATTTTCATTCTGTTTTTGAGAACTTAAAGATTTGTGCATTCATCAATTAAAACTTTGCTTAATAATGTAAAATATATGCTATATGATTATATAAAATTGTTTCAGGTTAATTAAGTTAAAGCAATGTAGCTGTGTACTTTTACTACTTTATAATTAATCAATTATAAAAATATGTTGATTACTGTTAGGAAAAAATAAACATAGCTTACAATATCTTTCATTTAACTTTGTTTATAAATAACAAAATAAATATAGAAATTTACATTGAAAAATAGAATAGAAAAAATTCACAAGCATTATTTATGACTCAAGTAGCAATGTTTAAAAATACTCATCCTGCGTATGAAGTAGATAAATTATGATTATATTTTCATATATAAATATTTATATTAATATTTTTCATCTGAAAATATAATTAAATTTACTGTCAAAGAGTTATGAAATCTTCCATTTAAATAATGGCAATATTTTTTAAGTTTTATCTTGGATTTAGTATAGATAAAATAACATACTAAAGCCAAGATGAATCCAAAAAATTATATTTTATTTTAAATAATATTTTATAATATATTATTTTAAATAATATTTTATAATTTTAAATAATTTTTAAATAATATTTTAAATGTGGTATAATGTTGCATTTTTTAAAATACTTTTCAAAATTTCATATAATCAATATATTTCTTTAAAATACTTACTTGTATACCAGGTGGGCCAGGAGGACCAGGTCTACCGTCTTCTCCATTTTCTCCCTGAAAAGCATATATTTTTGTTATTAAATAATAAAATAAGCTTATTTAATTATTATTAATTAACAAAAATTAATCATTATTAACTAGCTGTGTATTATTTTCTTACTGTTTTTTTATGTATCTGACTTTTGAGAAGTTCTTTCAAATTAATTTTGATACTATGTAAATATATAGAAACCATGATACTTTGCAAGCATCAAAATGCTTTGTTAAAGAATTTAAAAGTTAATTGTGATAACAAGAATTTAATAGTTAATTTTAAAACTTATGTTGTATAGTAATGTATAAAATTGTTTAATGTCAGAATTTTGGCAATATTGTTTTAATATTATTTATTATCTTATTAGCTAAATTTTATTGACATAGTTAATTTGTCAAGATTTTGGATTTCATTATAATTTATAATTAATTCTTACAATATATTTTATAATAACAAATACCACTATCATTTCTTATTATAAAATATATTGTAAGTAATAAAATAATCTAAAATTCGCAGATGTATCTTCTGCAGCTTATCCCCAGGAACATTAGTTTCACCTACAATATTATGAGAATAGTATATTAACAGAAGCTCTAATATAATTGTATAGAAAATATCGTCAAATCATAAATTTTCTTATTATCAGAAATTTTCTCATAATACATGAATAACTCTTGAACAAATAATTTGTAGTGTTTAGTGAATAAGAAAACGCAAATCTACTACTGGTAAGGAAAATACTGTATAGAAGGATTTACCAACTGTTTGGTTGAATATGGTCATGATTATTTTTATATAAGTTTATTCCATTTAGAAAGTATAAAGAGAGAATGTTTAGATCACAATTTCTACTAAAAATATCTTACTGAAACTATTAACAAAATTATAGCTTACATCTTTGCCTGGTAAACCAGGAAGTCCTCTTTCACCAGGAAGACCAGGAGCACCCTGTAAGTAGGTAATACACATGTAATGCTCATAATTTCCTACAGTTGATTTTATCCAAAGAAATCAATACTAGTTTTGCAAAAACTCAACTCACTGGTGGTCCAGGCTCTCCAGTTTGCCCATGAGCTCCTTCAAAACCTTGAGGTCCCTAAAATAGGACAAAACAACCATTTTCCTGAATAACAAATATCAAGGAATTTGGAAAATAAGATCATTGAAAGATGTCATTAAGAAGGAAAAATGGCTTAAAATTCAAATAATATATAGCTACTTACAGATGGTCCAGGAGGCCCTGGGGCTCCACGTGGGCCAACAGGTCCCTAAAAAGATTCTTTATTAATATGAGTTGAAAGTAATAAACATCACTGTGAATTTATAAAATACAATGAAATAATACATGAATGTTGAACATATGTGACTTCCATTCTTAATGTGTATAATAATAAAAATTTTTAAAAAAAATGTTGGCTTTTGAAGGAAATTCCATACATTTATTTATCCAGTTATCACAAAAAGGTTTAGCAAGTGAGTTTTGTGCTTTTTTTTAAGCAAATTTACTAACAGAAAATATAATTAATGTGTGTGAATGAAATAGAAATATAATTAAGATCCCCCATTTTTATAAATTAAAAATTTCACAACATGATTTATTTTTTGTTAAATACTAATGAGCTGTTTATATGTATATTACATTAATAAAATACATAAAATTGAAAAATAAATCAAAATATTTTGCAAAGTGTTTAAAATTCCAAAGATTATTTTGATTTTAACCACAGATATTTATTTTTTGCCTAAAGAACTTTTAATGTATTTAATATTTTTTATAAAGGTAAAGAAGAAAAATTAGGGAATTTCTAAATAGCTTTTTATCCTTGATGCATTTTTCTTATTCTTCTTATATTTAAATTTAAGAGCAAAAAAGAGCTGACCATACATGAATTGTTTCATTTTATTAAATAAATTTCTGAACATTATCTTCAGAAAGTAAAAAACTAAAAGGAAATGAAATATTTAGAGTACAAATTAGAAAACAAAACTTAAATTTCAACTTATACAGTTTGCAACAGATGTTTATTTTTCTCAAACAAATGAAAAATATACAGTTTTATATGAAGAGTATACAATTACACATTTTAATTTATATCAGCTCAATAATATAAAAATAAACTATTCCAAATTGAATTACTTAAATTTATTTCCTCTATCTTTTGAGAAACATAATCTTAAATAGTTTAAAATCTCTGAAGTTGGTGTCACTGTGCATTGTAATCTAATTCCTTAAAAGGTTCAAAGTTGATATTAATAAACAAGTATATTTAAAACAAAAACCAAGATATAAAAATAGTTTTTCATAAAGATAGATAGATAATGTTAATTTTGTGTGATAAAAATTTCTATATTATGAAAGTTATATGCTAATTTATAATGTTAAGTGCTATAAATATGCAATTATATTACTTCTTTTTTAAAATATTTTTCCCTTTCATGTAAAATTACAAAATTTTTCCACTTTTATAACAAATTAAAATAAATATAAAAAAATATTAAGTTTACTTAAAAGTACTTTTTTATAATATAGAGGACATATTACAATTATTTGTAACAAAAAAAAATTTTTAAAACAAACATGAAGAGCATCAAGAATACCTAAAATAAATTCACCGAAAAAAAAGAAAATTCCCATAATGTAAAACAAAATAACTAAAAATGTGTCTTATATTTTATTTTAATCAATAATTGCTTGATACTGTTTTAATTTTCAACATTGATAATCTAAATCTTCTCTCAGTATAAAAAATAATGATAAAATATTACAAACAAATATTTCATAAAATATAAGGTTAAAAATTCTTCCTCATAGATAAATCTGTAAAACAACAGAACTTTTTTTCCTTCAGCAATTGGAGTAAGAGTCAAATGTATCCCATCATCTCCAATTGAACAATATAAGAGAAATTAAGCATTTATGAATTTCATAATATCAGTATCAAATGATACTTAATAATTATCAATATCCTCATTTTAAGAATAAACAGAAGATGTTTTATAACATGAAAAAAATTTCAAAACTATGTGCAATAACACACTTTAATTTCATAAATACAAATTAAATTGTATAAAAATGAACCAGCCAAAAATTATATCTGTGTTTCAAGACAAACATGATTTTGCAATATAGCAGAATTTCAAATTTAACTTTAATAGTTATTTTTATATTGTTCATGAATCAGATAATATACCTTTAGATATCGTAATTTCCCTTACAAAATTTGAACGCAATTTAACCTTGCATACAAAAATGTAATATTGCATAAAAAACAAAGCACATACACATGATAATTACTAGCGTAATATAACAAATAATGTTTTAAGCAATAACAAGATTCCTTTTTATGCATGAGTAAAGTCAAAAAAATTGTACGAGTATGATGAGGTCCCTTACCACTTGAGCTTGCATGAATTTGAAGGCATCAGGAGGTGGACCTTTCTCTCCTCCGATGCCTTGCTGCAAGGCTAAGCTTTCAAACCAAGCACTCAACTGGAAAAAAAATAAACAAAAAATTTGTAATATAGAACTCAATTTGTATATATTTTACTTTCATAAATAAGAATGCAAAGAAATATTATAATTAGAAGGTAAATAGATATTAAAAAATTATTCAATAATGTTTGATCAATATAAATCAGTTTTCTTAGAGTATCAATAGTTCTAAATACATTTTTCTTAATAATTCCATTGTTGTGATAAAAATTTTATCATTTATTCATTATAAATGATTGGACAGTTGTCTATGATGCCATTAGGACCTGTCATTTGACGCATAGGGCAGAAATAATGGCATTTTAAACATTGGGGCATTCATGGTTAAGGCTTGAGAAGCAAGGACTATGTAGAAGACACCCCATGCATGGGTAACCCCATTCCTTGTAGTATATGTTCCTACTATTATTAACGATCAAGATGGATCGTCATCTGGCTAAGTATAAAACTTACAATTTTCCAGTTGCAAGAAAATACCTTTCTCAATAGGATACTGAGATTACAGAGAAAAAGTTCACTCTTCTTTTGAATATTTAGTAAGACTAATTACACACCAGAAATATTAATCAGCAAGAATAAAATTAAAGAAAAATACTAAATAAGATTAAATTATTTTTAAATAATAGTTCAAATTGTTTCTTGCAGCAATGTTTTCATTTTCATTCATACATTTTTTCATCTGTTTTATAATTATATAGTTACATTTGTAACTATAATCATAAAATAGATGAAAATTTGGTCTCTTATAATTTTCAGTGTAAGTATAGGTACATATGTAATGATTAAAAAAGTTTACAGTATGTTACGAAATGAATTAATTACTAGTAATTTTCCAAATCAAACATAAAAATTTGAAGTGTTTTAAATTTTTTAAAATATTTACAATTCCAACAAATCCCAACAAATAAGAAATTATTAAAGTTTTAAAAACATTAGGAAAGTCTAATTTTCAGTGTAACCTTCACAATCAGTTCTTATTAACTTTCACTATTGTAAAAGTTTACAAATGTTCATGTGCTTTTGACTCACACATCCATTTCATTCACTACTGGAAATATGTATCCATTATTTCTTTATACAAAATAAACAGCTATTAATAAATATTATTATAAGCAATTGATAAACTCAAAAATAAATGGATAAATTGACATGCAAAGAAGGAGAACAATTTTTTAGTAAATTTGAATGATGTAATAAAAAGTATTTAGGGAATCATACTAACATCACCAGGAGGTCCAGGAGGCCCCGGTGATCCAGGCACCCCATGCAGTCCAGCTTCTCCTGGTTCACCCTAAAGTATAATATAAAAATCAAGACTATTAATGAATAAAATTGCGATAATATATCTAAGAATAATTAACAGCTAAAAAAATTCTTAATAAAAAAATTATGCAAATGATTCTTTCTAATAATTTTAAAATCATGAAAATTCAAATCAACTTTAGGAATAAAAAATACAATCAAATTATAAAAATCGCAACAATATGGTAAAAATATAGTACACATATACAGAGTAAAAAAAATGTAATTAAATAAAAACTTTTATTTGAAACTTGTGTTGTTGTTACAAATCTCATCTAGAATAGCAAAGCTACACCAGATCCATGAGCCCATGCACTCTCAAAAAATCAAGAAAAAGTTCTCCAAGGAGCTCCTCCATCGAGAATTGAGTGCACTCAAGTAAGTGTTGAGGACTAGCCTCATTGGAGTTGCACTTTTCACAGATAGGAAAATGCTTAATGCGATGGTCAAAAGATAGGCAATTGATGTGTCCACTAATAAATCTACTGATTACAGTCTGGTCAGTTCTGAAACCCACAAAATCAATGGCTGCCCCTAGCTGCCTAGGGCAGTAACAAGCATGAGCAGGGGGATGCTGCCAAGTATTTGAAATAGCATTTTTACAAGCAGAGTATAGTTCTGAGTAAGTAACATCCAGATCTGGAGAAGCAGTAGAGGAAGAGCCCTCCTTCGCCAGTGCGTCAGCTCGCTCATTTCCGAACAAACCTACATGACAGGGGACCTACTGGAAGTGAATATCTGGGGAGGCTGAGAGATTAAATAATATATGAAGAACATGGGTCCCAGCATGGTTTGTTACACTAGTCCATTTGCTCAAGTAATGGATGGAGCTACAACTGTCAGTGAGAATCCATATATTGTTAAAAGAGACTTAATCCTTGATTGAGTCCAGACCAGTCTGGATAGCGAAAAGTTCGCTGCGAAATACCGAACAGTATTCCGGGTTTCTGCAAAACTTTGAATCACTAGATCCATCAGGATATTTAAGAAACCCCCCCCTGCCTGCGTGGTTGCTATCATCACCACTGCCGTCCATATAAATGTGGAGCTCATTAGGTGGGATATTATTAAGACCTGCAAAGCCAACTGTTTTAATAAATCTGGGGAATCACTGTCTTTGGTGACTTCAGAAAAAAGCTTTGCGTGATAAAAAAAAAACATTTTGTAGGCCCGATAATGGATTATTGAGACAAGTAAGGAACTGAGGTTTAACATTATAGTTATATGCATTAAATGAAATGGCTCGAGAAAAGGGACCACCCTTTTTTAACTTTAGACAATTCTGTCAGTTAATTAGGTATTCAGAAGTGCGATTTTGATTCCTGTAGCTGATTAATTTGCTATAGTATTTGACTAGATTTATTTCCCTTTACAAATTCAAAGGCTGAAAATTATTCTCAAATAAAACTATGTCATTGGGGCAGCTTCTACGCAAACCAGAGATTATTCTTCCAGCACTTAATTGCACTTGCTTTTAAAGGTTACTGGCTGGAGGCATCAGAATAGACCTGAAACCCATATTCCAATATAGGTCTCACCAAGACAATAAAAGTAGTTCCAAGGACTGTAGCATTAGCACCCTAGTCTCTACCGGAAATGAATTTGAGCATATTAAGGTGTTTTCTACACTTAGTGACAACCGAATTAATATGTTTATTGCATTTGAACTCAGTGTCCAAAACAAAACCCAGGTATTTAGGATTCTTTTCATAAGGCAACTACTCTCCGCCAATGAGTAATTGAGGTTTATAATTGAAAATATGTTTATTAGTTGTGAAAAATGAGGTTACTGACTTTAAAGGATTAAAAGTAAGTCCATGAGCAGGTGCAAAAACAGAAATATTCAAAAGGGATCGATTAAGATAAGATTCTATTAGGCCAATATCACGGTCCAAAGTGCAATGTCATCAGCAAATATGGCGATTTCTCATGTTCCTGAAAGAACTTTCTCAATTCCAGCTAAAAACAAGTTAAAAAGTAAAGGGTTTAAAACCGATTCCTGGGGAACACCCTGAGAAAGTTTAAAATAATTAGTGTGAGAGTTACCATATTTCACTCTAATGTGTCGGTTTCATAAAAAGTCAGATATCCAAGGAAGAGCATTTCCCCTGATGTCAAAAACTTTATAAAGCTTAACAAGCTATTTGTTAATCCAGACCCTATCAAAGGCTTTAGTAATATCTAAAAAGGCAACTACAATATAATTCGATTATGTTCATTTCTCACTCTCTGGCTAAAAAATAGTATCTGATCCAAGGCGGAATGACCACGTCTATAACCATATTGTTCTCTAGAAAGCATTTTATTAATCTGGAGATGATGAGTGAGCCTGGTCAGTACCATTTTCTCCATAATTTTACAGGGGATACAAGTCAGAACAATGAGTCTGTAGCTCTCTGGGAAACAAGCCGATTTACCAGGTTTTCTAATAGGAATTATAAAAGCCTTTTTCCATTCTTGGGGAAGTCTGCCACATTTCCAAGATAGATTATAGATATCTAACAGCTTTTGTTTACCCGTAGACCCCAGATGTAGTAATATATGGCCAAAAATGACATCGAGGCCAGGAGATTTAGAGGGGTCCAAATTCAAAAGAGCTAGATCCAGTTCATGAACAGAAAAACAATCTTTAAACAAAGAGTACCCACAAGTTGAGCTATGACATCTATGAACAATGTTTTTAGCTAGGCGTTCAGTAACTTAGTCGTTTCGATTGAAAGGGAGGTAGCTCGTTCTCTTGTAATATATCAGTAGTAGCTTAAAGATATCAGTCTTCTAAGATATCAGTAGTAGCTTAATTGTCAGGGGGAATAACACTATTCATATCCAAGACAGTGTTGCTATTTTCTCTTTGAGGCTGGGTTTTACCAAACCCTTTAGCAAGTTTCCACAGTTTTTCGCTACAGGTTATGAAATCTAATTCTTTGCAAAAGGCCACCCATTTTTCCCTCTTAATATCACAATAAACGCACTTGATTTTAGCATTCACTTGATTTAATTCAAGATTAAGCAAAACATTGTTGCAATTCAATAAGAATTGATGCAATAGATTATGCCTCTTAATAAGAGAATTTATAGAAATAGAATGATGAGTGTAGCTGGGTCTATAATTTTGTGCGGTTGTTTGTTGGATGGTGTGTTTAAATTTTTTCCAAAGATCTTCAATATTATCAAGAGGTCCAGAGACATTAAAATTTGATCAGTCAAGTGATAAAGGTTTGTCAATCCACCTTTTTAAAATTCCTTTAAATCTGCCTTTTTAAATGAAATGGAACTTGTAAAATTATTTTATCAGATGCTTCAACTTTTTTTAATCTTTATGAATTTTACAATATAAAACACTTATACGAATATCTTACAATTTAGTTTTGTAAAATGTTACATACAACCAAGTATAAATTAATGTTATAAAAGTTTACATTTTGTACATATTCAGAGATAAAAATATTAAATATGTAAGAGAATTTTGTAATTCCTTGAATCTTAAAATTTCAAACAAATTAAACCAAAGAATTCCGAAGAATTTGAAATTTTTAAGATGAATTAACTTTAGTTAATTTAGAAATAATGAAAAGTAAATGCAATTATTTTAGTAATTTATTTATATAAAATAAAAATAATAAATGCAATTACCCTTTCACCAGGATATCCAGGCGTCCCAGGTTCTCCAGGTTGACCCTAGTAGGAAAATTGTATTCAGGCGATGAAGAAATTTAAGACAAGTTCAAAAACAATCGTTGAGGCCATTTAAACACAGAAGGGCACACAGGCAATAAATCATTTAAAAAATATTAAAACTAATTTATCAGGAAACTGGGAACATCTTACACCAGGATAGTTTTTCGGGAAAGAATTTACTTTGCCACAATTATGTCAGCTTAGTAACTTTTTTTCATCATTAAAAAAAATTCAAAAATTTATCAATGGAATTATAAGGCAGCCCTCTGTGCCCAAAAATTAGTTTTCAGAACCACTAATACTCTATATTATATTATATATTAATAACCATCTATATTATATTGTATATCAGTAAAGCTTTTTTCGGGAAAGAATTCACTTGAAATAATATCATTAGTTTATATACCAAAATATTTAATTCATATATAAAATTTTCATTACAAAATTAGTCATAGCATTATATAATTTTCAATATAATTTCGCATTTTTATGTTATTATAAAACAAAAAGTTCATTTCATTCCATATAAATGGGGTTAAATAATTATTAAAAGATTTCTGTATCTATATTACATTATATATCAGTAATGCATTATCGAAACAACATTAAAAATATATTTAGTACTTTCTTTAAAAAATTTATTGCTATTAATTTTGATCTTTGTGTAAAATGGCAAAGTCATTACAAATATTACAGTAATGATAAAACTATGTAAAAAACTCAAGTTAGTGGAATTTTAGTTCCTAATTCTTTTAATTTCATGACATATATATTGTTAAAACCTTAAATTTATATAAACAATGAAATAAGCACCCTTGGTCCTGGGAGAGGAACAAGAGGGTAACTAGGTTCAACTGCACCCCTTGGTACATCAACAGGTTCTTCTGGTTCCTACAAGAAAGAAAAGAATCTCTTCATATCATATATTTATAATGATATGATGAGAGTTAGCTGAAAAAATTCACAGAACAATTTCAAATTTGGTTAATATATGGTCTCATAATAAAGATATTATGAGAATGCAGAAGAAAAAATAAATAAAGCGTTTTGGAGCAAAACAATATATGCTTATAATTAAAGTATAATTTAAAACCCAACACAGGAGCGGAAGGGAACATTTTGTCATTATTTGTATATAATAATTGTAAACTATGTAAAATATGTAGTGAAATTCCAACTGATATTGTGTTAATATCACATAATAACTAAAAAATGTAACTTAATTGTGAAAAAAGGACAAGTAACAGTTTGCTGAAGTACTTGACTGAATAACACATAAATGTAGTTCTAGTTTTTATTATTTTAAATAATATTGTGAGCAAACTGAAATCTGACAAAACAACAGATTCCAGAAATTTGGTTTGATTTGCTTGTTATTCAATCGTCATTTTTTGTACATAAGGGCTAATTAAATCAGGACTTGCAGTTTAAATTAGTTTCTGAAACACAACAAACATCCAAGCCCAAGGGACAATCCATGAACTGTGGAACTAAAGGTAAGAGCACTAACCATTAAGCTGCCAGATTGGTTGGTAATAAAACTGTAAATGTTTCATAGGGGTACAGAAATTTCAGCACACACTAAGTCCTCAGAAATAGACATGGACAATGTTCGTCAAAATATTCTCTCAAGAAATGTAAAGCAAGGTACCAATGATTGTGACTATTGTATGCTTGATATATAAAAGAAAGAATAAAAAAAGTTAGATCATTAAATGTAACTCAAATGCAGCAGCAATAATAAGCAATTTTGTTAAATCCAATAAAACAGAAGGTTAAAAAGGACAAGACATTTAAAAAATTAGAAATTTGTCTTATTTTCAGCCATTCTAATTAAATTCCTGTTTTATTGATTTAACACTTTTTATTCAATAAAACAAGAATTACATATTTGAAGCTTTACATATTGAAGACATATAAGAAACTAAATATGTTTCTAGTTCTTTTGAATTTGTTTTCAGATATACCTTGACATCAAGACAAAAAAAGTCTGAAGTACACACATATAATGTACTCTAATTATCAAATAAAATATTCATTAAGTATTTGATATAAAATAGGAATTCATTTTGTGACCAAATTTATTTATAAACCTTTATACAATGAGATATAACGTTTTGCAACAATTCATCTTCATATATATTTTTCAAATAGATTCTTAATATAAATCTAATTTTATGAGTAATTTCATGCATGAAATTTTTAGATAATTTTTAATGTGCTTAAATCAAAGTTAAGTAAAAACTACCAATTGAATTTTCATTCAAACTAAAGCTTTCAGAAAATTTAAGAAAAAGAATGTTTGCCAAATCAAATTTACTGTAGGGTCACCCTTATCGCTTCTTTTGGCGCCAAATTTGGCGAACATTTTTAATGGAAACCCAGCAAACTAGTATTTTTGCAACCCTATTTGACAATAATTTCTTATGAATATTTACTGATTTAAATTCATTAATATAAAATTTAATCAAAAAATTTTATGTATAATTTAACATGTCAACTTCATCATATTACCATTGATTTTTGAAATCGATAAAACTGCGTTTTCTGTTAATTTTGTAAAATTCGTTGATATACCAACAATGCATAAAATATTTATCACTATTTCAGTCATTTTTCTCCCGCCGTTTTCCCGATCGGAAATTCGCCATGCGGTCAACCTTGGCGACTTTTTGAAAATTTAGCCAAGGGTGACCGTAAAGTAAATTTTTACCATGTAGGATTGCCAATTAATAAGTTTTCCTGCAACTCCATTTTAAATTGAATATATAAAATATAGTTTCCTATAAAAGCACAGTAAAAGCGAAACAAAGTATTTTTTATAAATACTGTCTTAGTATATTTAGAGAATTTTTTTATATTTTATCTTGACATTTTATTACACAATACTTGTAGTACATCTAAAGCTTATTGAAACAATTGGTGTATGAAATTTTTTTAATTCGAAATATTAATTAATCATTTATTTAGGAGAAAAATAGTTAATCACAAATTCACAATTAAGTCTGACATTTAATATAAAATTTTTTATAATAAATGCATAATAAGTGATTCGGTAAATATATATATATATATATATATATATATATATATATATATATATATATATATATATATATATATATATATATATATATATATATATATTGATAATAAAAAAATTGATTTCATTTAACTGTGACGTTTTATTACGTATGAAATATATTTTTTTCCTAAAGTTTATATTATTGGTTGATTGGTAACTGTTTTGAGACTTTTAGCTGCTCCGGCTTTTGTCTCTATTATTCTAGGAAGATCTTTATTCAAAATCTGCAGATGCTTAAGAGGAATTTAATAAACGTTTTTAGTTTTTTTGAGTTAGATGTGACGATTTTGATCAACTGTTTGTAATTTGTTATTTGCACTTGTATTTTTAAATTATGCAAAAATGGTTTGCGGTCCTGTTTATATCTGGGGCAATATAAGATTATATGTTCAGCAGAATCAACTGCATAGCATGAGCTGCATCTGTCTGAATCAGCCAGACCGAAACGGCAGAGCAGGGGTCAGCAGCATTCCAGCCAGGCTTCTGGCAAGCAATGCATCCCCTCTGCGTGAATTGAGAGATCTCCCCATTGAGTTCCACTCCGGGATGTCTCCAACCCTCAGGTAATATTTACTGTTTTCGAATATTTTGTCTTGAGATTTTTCAATGTTACTTTTGATGTATGAGTAAAAATCTTCTATGGTAATCCACTTTATATCTACGTTATCTTTAGTGACCATTTTGGCTAGTTTATCAGCTTTTTCATTTATTATAATATCTTTGTGGGCTGGAACCCAAATAATTTGAAGCTCTTTGAAGAATTTTGAGGCCTGCCATATTTTGTGTTTTAATCTTAATATTATACTTGCTGATTTTTAGTTACATTCCATCAGTGCGATAAGGACAGATTTATTATCTGTATGGATGGAAGTTTCTGTAAAGCGTAGAATAGAGGGCGCTACTACCGTGGAGATCTAGAAAACTTCCGGCACGAAACTTCCAGCTTACTATTCCATTATTGTCTTATACCATTGTGCTTATTTTTTGTAGTTTCCATTGCTTTTGAGAAATATTAAATTAAAAGTAATTATCCTATAAATTTTTTGAAATGAAGAAAGCAAATAAATGTAGCTGTTGCGTAGCATTTCGTTGCAGTATGCGAGCTGGAACAAATTTATTTTCGCAAGTGAAGATGTTCAAATTTCCCGTGGAACCCGATTTACAATCCTTAATTTAATTAGATATATATTAAATAAATTCTTAAAAATAAGACTTAAATTTTAATTGCAATAAAAACCAAGATTAGTAGTTTAAAATATTAATCAACAACAAGTAAATAAACACATCGTAACAATTTTGTTCTAATCATTATTGATACCAATTCATATATTCCAGCATGAGAAAGAAAATTTTAATAAAATTTATAATACGATTAATGAAAGCATAAATAATACCTTGCTTAATATTTGAAATGATTTATAGTTCAATCGCGCGCAAAATATATTTCCAGAAATTTTGGAATAAATGCATGAAATTAAAAATTAGCTAGAGAAGAAAATGATTAACAATTGAGATAAATAATAGCAAGAGTTAGAATGTGAGTTACAATATATCATTCATCAACAATTGAGAAACATTGTTACAATCCCCGAGAAATATGGTAAGCCATCAGGATTATTTAAGTAAAAATTAAAAATTTACGGCATCACCACTGATTGCACTCTTATTAAAAAATTATGATTTTAATGGGTAAAATAAAAACATTTTCGAAAAGAGAAATAAATACCTGAAAATATTTAAATAAATATATTTGCGATTACATTGATTTTCAATGGGAAGAGATACAACCGGAAGTATTTCAGATGGCTTCCGGTCAACTGAGGTTAGTTTTTGTTTACATTTAAAACTCCATCCATTATTATATTTCTTCTTTCATAAATGATTAATTCATCTATAGCTTGACCGATCGCCATTGCTTCTGCAGAAAAGACCGAATTTATATTGTTAACTATGTATCCAAATGATCCTTTTTCTGACCATCCAGCAATAGAGGTTATATCTTCTTTTTTAGATGCATCTGTGGCTATTCTGTTGGGTTGATCTACTAGGCTATTGTGAAAATCATTAAAAAATTGAATAATTTCTTGATTGGTTAGAGATTTATCTTGGAAATCGTATTTGTCGACTTGGATGGAGAAATTGTTTGGAGAGTGAATTTGTGGATACTTAAACTGGATAAAGTGGGGTATTTTAATGTTTTCTTCCTCTATTGTTTTCACTAGGGGTATGTGATATCTCTTTTCCAAGGAATTACAACTGTTTTGGATGATATTTTTGAGAGGTGATTGTTGTTCCAATGAGATATGTTTTAGCCAAAATCTGCTTGATATTTTCCTAAATTCAGATTCTAGTGTGCCAATATTTGCAATCTTTCGTAGGAGAATATTAGGAGTGAATCTAGGTAACCCTAATGCAATTCTTAGTGCATACGTTTGTATTGTTTCTAAAGGTTTTGTGACTGAAGGATTTGTTAAGCTAAAAATATTGCTAGTGGGGTGTAGAATACTGCAGTTAGATGATTTTGCTAACTGGATTACATGATGTGATCTTGCTCCATAATTTTTGTTAGAGAGTACTTTTATTCTTTTAGATGCTTTATTTTTTAGGTATGTTACGAACAGCTGGAAGTTTCCATTTTTTGTATGAAATATTATACCTAAGAATTTTAGATTGTCATATTTTCATTATTACACTGTATTGAACAATCAGGATTTTCTCTACGCCCGGACAAGTTTACTGCTGAACACTTTTGATAAGCTATTTGTAGTTTCCAGCAATTACTCCATTTTTCTATGTTATACATAGTTTCTTGCACTTTTTTCTTAATTATTTCTCCAATTTTTCATCTGTACAGTAAATAAGTATGTCATCTGCATATATGTTTAACTCCTTGAGGGATAGTTTCATGGAAGTCTCACATGAAGATTGTAAATAAAATGGGAGACAACACACTACCTTGTGGAACACCTTTTGTTGACTGAAACTGATTTTGAACATGTATTTCTCCATCTTATTTTTAGCCTTCAATCTTGTAGGAAGTTGTGAATTCATTTGGCGGTTTTTCCTGTTATTCCCAACTGTAGGCATTTGTATATTAATCCGTCAATGTATACGGAATCATATGCAGATTTTATATCCAGTGAGATTGCAATTATGAATTTTTATTGGGCTTTTGCTGGATGCAGATCATAATGAAAAAGTTGTATTGCAGTTTGACTGTCTCGGAAAGGTATGAATCCTAGATGACGTTCTTCTATCTTTTGATTATAATTTAGGAAATTTGTGATTTTATAGGACAGCATTCTTTCGAATATTTTAGCAGGAAAAGAGGTTAGAGATATAAGTCTGTATGAATTTAATGTGGATTGAGGTTTGTTTGGTTTTGGGATTGGTATTGTAATAGAAGATTTCCAGCTGTCAGGAACAGTGCATTGCTCAAATATGTCATTAAAAATTTGAAGTATCTGGCGTGTGCTTACTTCATTTAGGGATTTAAATACTTTTGCAGAAATTTTGTCTTCTCCTGGTGTGGATATTCTAGTTTTCTTAATGGCTAATTTGAGCTCGTTGATTGTAAATTTTTTATTTAAATTCATATTCTCTGGTCCAGAGTCATCAATTGGTATTGGCTCATGGTATATTTTGTTACTGAAGTGTATTGCAAAAGCTTCACTTTGAGATTTTGGTGAATGTAGTTCTTGGTTGTTAAAATTTATTAGGAGGTTAGAATTTTGGATATCGCTGTATCGGCGATTCATTGAGTTAAATGTACAGAAAAGTAGGTACGGGTCTTGCTGCTTCTCGCAGACATCATCCCAATAATTGGTTTTAGAGGATTTTATGATATATCTTAATTTTGCAGAAAATTTTTTGTACAAAATCCAATTCTTGGTTTTTAAGGTATTTCTGGCTTTTTTGAGGTACACTTTTTTTAGAAATGAAAATTTACTTCATAAATTATTCCACCATGGAGGGTACTGCTTTTCAAGTATTTTTTGCTTATGGCTGTTGTCTTCTATGGCTTTAACTGTAATATTATGGAAACTGTCATATGAACTGTTGGTTTCACTACACAACTCTTCGTTTATTTGGTTTATGATATCTTTCCATCTGCGTATCCTATACACTCCTGGAATTTGATCTAAGGTAAGAACGTCAATGACTATAGGTATTTTAACTAAAAAATTAATCTTCTTCTATTGTGATATGACATTGTGGAAACAAGTTAGAAGTACAAATTGATAGATCAATGATTTAAACTTTTCCTGCAGGAGAAATATGTGTCGGAGTAGATAAATTCAGAATGCAGAGATCATGTTCGTTGATCCAGTCGGCCAATTGTTGTCCCTGGTGAGTGCTAGTTTCCCCGCCCCATAAGTCATGTTTGATATTAAAGTCTCCTAAAATTAGGCAATTATGTCTTATATATTTTTGTATATCTTGATATTCATTATATTAAATTTTTCCTTTAGGTGAATATATGTTCAATATGTTAATAGTGTCGTTCCTATTAGTGATTTTCACGATCAATATTTCTGTTCCACTGCTGTTATATATGTTCTTATAAATTACTTTTGATGATGATGATCCTGTCACTGCAATCGCTAGGCCTCCACCGTTTCTATTTTCTCTGTCTTTTCTGTAGATGATTTTTTTCTTTAGGTTAAATAAGTCTCTTGGTCTAAGGAAAGTTTCCTGTATCACTAATACATCTGATGAAATGAAAGGTTCTAACTTAAATATGTCTATTTTGTTGGTGACGCTCCTCGCATTCCATTGCGCACTTTTCATTTTCAAAATGTATTAATAAACTAAAGATTTATAGCACTTATATAGAACGAATAGAAGAATTATTTATTTGAAATCCTTTCAAATATGAAATTATAATTAAATAGATTAAGTAGGTAACTCTAATTATCCAACAGAGAAATCTGAGAGATCAATCTCTCTTTCTGTTTCATATTGCTGACTGTCCATCTGATTTGACTTTGAAGATTTGGGATTTTTTACTATCTTTGAAGTTTTCTTCCTTTCTCTTTCAGGAGAGATTAGTGTGGTCAACTTTGAAATTGTTTCATTAATTTTAGTAAAGACTGTTTCATTGATTTTATTCACAGTAGAGTCAAATGATTTTTTAAACATGTTAAAAATTTTAGTTAGTTGTTGTTCTATGATTTTTTTCAATTGAGGTTATCAGTTTAAGGGCCAATTTATCAAAGATCCCTTGCAAAGATTCTATGTCAGGACTGGCTATAGGAATGGAAGTTTTCTTTGCGTATGAGGTGTTTTTGTTTGTGAATCGCCTTCTAGCTTCGCTTTGTGTTAAATTATTTTCTGCTTTAAATTTAAGAATTTATTTTTCTTTTGTCCTGGTTAGGCATTCATTATAATCGGCTTTATGTAATCCTGTACAGTTTGAGCATCTCATCTGGTTTAAGCATATTTCTCCATGTTTTTTGTCTCAGCAGTGCACACACAATACTTCGTAAGGGCATTTGTTAGAGTTATGAGTGAATTTGAAACACTTACCACATTGGCGAGGTCTGTCTATGAATAGCTCCACTCTATGGTTAGTAAAGAACAGTTTTATTTCTTTTGGTATCTCTTTATTCCCAGAATAGATACCAGAATTGGAGACACTTCCCTGTTTTTCTTATTGAATCTTCTTAATTCTAAAATTGGGATTTCATTTTCAGCGCTCAGCTCCTCTGCAATCTCTTTTAGTGGAGTTTCAGTTGGAATATTAAATAGCAGAAACCTGGTAGAGATGCTTTCCCATAGGATTTGGTAGTGTACCGGGATCCCATGTAACTCTTTGATGTTTAATATTTCTATAGCTATTTCCATGTCTTGCGTTGTCAGTAATAATCGACCGTCTCTTGTTATTAATTTGTCAGAGATCTTTTTGAAGTTTTTTGTCTTCATCATCAGTTCGTTTTTCGATTCCCAGGGTTTATTTTTAGGAACTGACCTTCCATTGTTGACTTTTAAGAATATGTTGAATGTGTTTACTCCGCTTTCTTTTGCAGCTAAAAGACAGTTCTTATCATTTTCTGAGATCCCAAGAAAGTTTGCTCCGTAATTGCTTTCTCCTGCCATGTTTAAATCCATGTTGCTTAGATCTTTATTTTGTAGAATATCCAATACTTGAATTTTAGAGGAAGCCAGACTTTTGGCTTCTGTATTCAGTATATGCTGCTATTCCTAAAAGGCAATAAGTTTTCGCTCAACTTGAGCTGTAGAGAAAAAAAACTTTTTTTTCCTTATATATGAAATTAAAATATAACTTATAATTCTAATGAGAAACTTATCCAAAAAAAAGAAATCGAGTTAACTGGTTTCTAATAAGCCGGCAATTGTTCAATAAAACGCTAGCTACTTCTCGTTTCGGGAACCACCTCCTCTTTTCTCCAAAAAACCAGTTTATATTATTTATAATGTCTTAATTAAAATCCAGAAATTGAAAAGAAATCTGATAATTGCAATCATTTTTGATTGCTTTTGCTAGCAAAAAAGAAACATGTTGTTGCTTATCCCCGACTGGCGTGATAGTACCATCACACCAGCCCCAGGAATCCAAAAATAGTCAGTCTCTCAAGCACCACCTCCGGTCTCAATTCCATGTCTCCTCTCTCACATCCAATGCACTGAAAAATATGAGGTGGGGAGGCCTGAACCACTCGACATTTAGGACAGAGAGGGTAGACCTCTGGTACCAGAGACGTATCTCTGAGCAAGCAGGTGGCCACTTCGTAGTCTTGTCGGAGCTGTTTGGCTGCATCTCTTGTGTTTACCCCCTAGTGTGGAACCAGAATTTTTGCATGTGTACCATTCGTGGGTAGGAATGGTAACCCTAAAAGTAGCATTGATAGCCATCCTAACTCTAGAGGTCAGCTCTGAGGACGACAAGCAGTCTCCAATGATGACAAGAAACATTATCATTAAGAAGATGTAAATAGCTAAAGGCTAAAAATCGACGAGCAAACCCTTTTCTAAAATATATTGTAATATAAGAAATTAGGAGATTCTAAAACTAATAGGAAAGAATATTCAGATTATACACAGACAAATTATAACTACTTAGAATTCCCATAAGAGCTGTCTTTTACAACACTAGGTTTGGTTAGGTTATGACAAAAAAAAACTGTTTTGGAGCTTTATACTCATAGGCTTATTGCTCACATTGAGTAAGATGGAGTTTTTATTTGTAATCCAAGCAAAATTGATGGATTGATGATTTTGAAAAAAAAATTGACAGTCAAAACGAAAAGAAAAGCACGGCGTTTGATTGACAAATGAAGGGGAAATTAGGCTGCTTAGAAACACAAAGACGAGAAAAAAATTAAAGTCTATTAATTTGTTTCAAAAAAGAAATTGTTGCGTCAATTTTCTCTTTAGGACTCGTTGGCAAATCTAAGATCCAAGAGAAAGAAAGAGCTCCGATACCAAATTTTTCTCTTAAAGAATTTCTTGCATGATCATATCGAGGACAATATAGCATTATGTGATCCATGGTTTCTGTTTCTCCACAAGAGTATTTATCCGCTGAAGAAAGTCTGAATTTATGTAATTTAGTATTTGTCGGAAAAGATCTAGTTCTAACTCTAGCTAACCACACTTCTTCAAGGCTAGAATTAATATAATTGCGGTAAATTTTCGTGATAGAAGACATGTGCGAAATGTTAGAGGCATATTTACTTTTATTCCATTCGTTGTTATTATAATTCATAAAAATGTTTCTTATATTATGGATAAGGTCTTTAGGTGAAATCGTTCTAACGATATTTCAGTAACTGACTATGGATTTTCAAATTAAACAAACATTTTACGCTATCTAGTGTTTTTCATCACCAGAATGTTATATTGTTGAATACTTGGAAAATCACGACTACAAGAGGCAGGTATTTATAGTTTTATCCCAGAAATTCCTGGAAAGGGTTAGAAGAAGCTGATGAAGTTTGGCAGAAATTCGTTTGTACTGTATCCACAGAGTCTGATTAAGAGAACTTTTCACTTTCCTCCAAAGTTTTCTTTTTTGACCCAAAAGAAAACAACATTCCGATGTCCAACACAGAGGATATGACTTTAACGGAAAGATTTGTTTTTTACAGAATTTATCAAGAAAGTTTTTGCATAAAATTTGGAATTGATCTATAGAAACAAGTCCGTTATTAACAATTTGAGTGTTCATTGAATTGAAGAAGCCAGTCCATAAAATTCTATTGCGGGAAGTACCTTTCGAATAATCGTTATTGTAGATTGTTTGAACAGGGACATGGTCACTACCATAACTATTTGAACTGACTGAGAAAGTACAAAAAGGAAAAATAACGGGAGATAGAAAATTATAATCGATAAGGGATGGTCTGTGGTGGAGTCTGAAATGAGTAAGCTGAGAGGTATTTAAAAGACAAATGTTGCTATCCAGTATCCAATAGAGGAATTCGGAAGATTCAGGATAGTTTGAATAACTACCAAGCACCAAACCTCGTATATTAAAGTCACCAATTATTATGAATGAAAGATGAATATTTGATAAGATGCTATGGAACAAAGAACTTGAAAATTTACCATGTGGGACGTATACATTTACTAAAGTAAGAGATGATTTGGATACAGTAATTTTTATAGATAATATTTCTGTACCGTTATCTTCTGAACAGGATATATTTAAAACTTGTACAGGTAGAGATTTATCAACAGCAAAAACGGCCATCTTGCCTATCAAGCTAATTATTGTTTTATTACAAATTTGAAATAAGTATGAACTTTTAAGAAACGTTTCTTGAACTGCTAGGACATCGGAAGACTGAAAGTATGGAAGTTTTACATACGGATACTTAGATAGAACGCTTCTTGCATTCCAAGAAATTAAATTGAACATTAAATAAAACAAAAACTGAACAGTTACTAAAAATGAAAAAGGTGTGCTCGTAGTAAAAGAATATATTTTTTTAAAAAAAAATATGAATGTTTTTTACGCCTCCTTCCTGACTCAATTCTGTCTTCAACGTTAGGTTCCGCATATTTAATATTTTGTTCAGGAGATTTCATAATAAGTTGTTCGGGAGATATAATTTGCTAATTCACAGAATTGTTTGCACTTATCTTTCTTGACTGGGTAGATCTTGCAGGACTCTTTCTTGGAGAAGTTATAGAAACTAATATAGCTGCATTCGAACATGTTCGCATACAGTCTTTCATGAATGAGAACATTTGTTGGACCATTTGATCTTGTCTAGCCTGTATCTCAAGTAATTTTGCTTCAAATATAGAAGCCATCTCAGTCACTGCTTTTTTAATAATATCAGTTATTTCATTTTGATTCGGCACGAAAGGAAGATGACTTTTGGTTTCACTGGGGAATAAATAACTGGTTTTTAAAGATTTATTTTAACGTCTTCTCACCTCAATAATTGGAAGGTGATTCATGCTTTTAAAATGTAAGAATTTTTTCAAGCCTCGTAAGTCATTAGATGCATGATTTTCTTGACAGTTTATTCATTTAGGTGTTTCATTGGCACAGGGAGTGTCTTTAGGAATGTTCCACAGTTTTTACATAGGAAAACTTTTTGTTAAAATTTTTAGTAGGATGAGTGTATTTATAGCATTTTCCGCATTGGCGAACGTTATCAATAAAAGGAGAAATTGGAATGATGGAATAGAGTAAGTTAATAATTTCAGGTAGATGATGCTCACTAAAATATTTTCGCTCAGTTCTTCAGAATTCTTTTTAGTAAATCTTTGTAAGCTAAATATTGTTAAGCCATTTTGCACAATTTTTTCAGCAACAAGATATAAAGGTAAATCTACATTTATTTCTTTTATAAAAAATCTTGAAGAAATGTATTCAGGTTGAAACATGGAGTTAACTTATACTCCAAGAATGTTGTTTATCTTGCTTATTTCTACAGCAGCAGCTGGAAAATTAGTTTCGAATAGAAGCTTACCTTGACAGGTGTGTTGAATTTGTATTATTTTCTTTTGATTCTATACAAGTTGAATTATTTCTTGCTTTAAATTATAAGGTTTTTTTGGAAACTATGCAGTACCATCAGTGGGAGGCAGGAAAATGAAGAACTTCGTAATATCATTTTACGCAGCTAACTGAGTTAGTTGTGGAATAGAATCTTCGAAAGTCAATAATCTTGAAGTGTTTATTTTTTGGATGCGCAAATCGCAATCCGTGTAAATCATTTCAGTCTCTGCTTCAGAGACCGGTCCAGCTCCCAGTCAGTAATCTGCATTGTAAATTTTTAATTAGACTCAGACTTTGGTCTAGATCAAAGTAACAATATAACTAGTAAAATATGCAATATTCAAGATTCTACTTTACTAGTTATATTGATACGTAGAGTAAATTTTACGTTTAAATGATAAAAACAATCCAATTCTACAAATTATTATACAAAATATATATGCAATGCAGCTCTAGGATGTCGCCTGAAGCGCCATCTGTGGGGATGCGCCTCAGGTCGGGGGTAGAAAATTGGCTGAATATAGGAAGCTGTGAAGTGAGAGAGATTTGCCATTTATCGAAAAACACAAGAGATGGCGCCACTTAGTGAATTACATTATTGGTTGATAAATCAAAAATTTATGGTCTGTTGAGGAATTTAGGAAAAGCACAGACTTCTGAAAATTAATGATTTCATAAGAAATATAACTGTTGATCGCTTGGATTTTAGCGTACTATAAAATCTGTCAGCATTTTATTTTATTCATTGCATTACATATATTCAGACTTGTTTGCTTGATTCTTGAGATTTGCTTGTAAGTCTTCGTCGATAATAGGACAAATAGCACAATGACAGATGCACAACCACAGAAGATAACGAAGAAAGCACCCAGTGCCACGGTGGGAATCGAACCCATCCTCCTACGCTCTCAAGCGATTAACGGAGTGATGCTTTGACCACTCAGCCACGGAGCGCCCTCTGTGAGCAATATATTTTAATATAACGAGTTAGTGTAAGAATACCTGGGTTTTTATCTAATAAGGGAATTTCTGAAGTATGGTTCCGATTGTGAAATGAGAAATTTGTTTTGTTGTCTTTCAATTATAATGCTGTTGCTGACGCACATCAGATTAGATCTGCATGAGTTAAAATAAGTCGTAGATATTATTTATAAATTAACAATTTATTGCCAAGGTGGCGGATGGAGTGCACTCGTTACTTTTAATATCGCGGTTATATAATATTTCCAAGTTTAATTAAAATAATCTTTAATTGTTAACCTCCTTTGTCAGTAGTTTCTTATGGTTCCAGCAATCTACACAGCGGGAAACTTCCTAGTAAATAACATTGCATTCATTTTTGAGTCTTCAATTTCAGTGATGTGATTCTTCAATTTTAATAAAAAATTTGATCGTCACTGGCCAAAGTAATCCGCGAAGAGGCGGATCATCGTTTTTGGAGAATATTATTTAAGTAAATATCAAATAGGGGTTCGTATCAGAGTATCCATTGCTTCTATTGTTAAGATTTATTAATCAAATCAGGTAGGAAGGGAAATTGTGGCAAAAGAATAAGCCGCCAAAAGCTCTTTCGACGTCTTAGAAGATAGATTTTTTATTAGCTATATTCATTGCAATTTTTTTCAACAACTTTAAGCAATTAACGTTTTTTCTAAAGTCAAATTTTGTTGCGGAATTATAATCAAACTCAACTATAAAACCATGCATATCTGTTTGGTAACTAGCGGAATTCGATAATAATATATCAGTGTTGAGATGAAAGAAATGGAATCGTGGAAAATCATGAAAATATTGTGATGGCTGTGTTATAAATTTCGGAACTATGTTGGAAAGCTTATGTCATTCTACACATCCATCCAAAATTATATAATAATTATAAAAAATAGACTCATTTTATTAGTATATACAATTTACATTTTAGGAAATTGATATAGCTTACTTTTATTACAATATAAATTATTACAAATCTAAATGTTGATAGTGGAAAAGACAAGCAATTTCTAACGATATTACAGTAATTGACTATGCATTTTCAAATTAAACAAATATTTTGCGCTATCTAGGGTTTTTCATCACCAGAATGTTACATTGTTGAATAATTGGAAAATCACGACTACAAGAGGCAGGTAGAAATTCTGCGGTACTTTTGATCTGCAATAAATTAATGTGAAATTCCACAATTAAACTTTAAAGTTAAGTGCAATGTTGTCAGATAAAAGTGTTAATTGATGCTGTTCTGGCTCGATTCGGGTTTCCTTACATGGTTTGGTGTAAGCCGGTTTTTCAGCAAGAAGCAAGATGAGAACACATTGGCTCACGGTCATGAAATTATTGTTTTTTCTTTGAATGCTCTAAGCTGTCTGATGTCATTAAAAGCAAACACTAGAAGATTCATCTTGTAAAACTCTTTCATTTCAAGAAATTCCAACGTTGGATACCAGAGGGCACTGAACTGTACCTCCAGACAAGCTTTATAAACTCGTTTTGGAAGCACCAGAGCAGACAGCCTAGTCACATTAATGAGGTCACTGTCAAAAGCCAGAATAACCACCTTTCGTACAGTGAGACTTACAAAAGTAGAATCATTTCGATCCCTGAAGGTGTTCACCGGGATGTGCCTTGGCCAGATGCTCAAGAGTACGAGGATCCACAGATTCTAGATTGGGTCAGGTGAGTTTAATGACCAGAGGTGAGAACTGTAAGCTCATCCTGGTGCCCTTCGATGCACATTGGCAGCTGTATGACACCTTGCATTGTTCTGCTGCCCAGAGGAAAAACAGTGCGCATAGAGGGGTGGATGTGGTGCGTAGCTCCATTGATCCACCTGCTTTTCACAATGAGGAGTGAACCTAGAGAATGACAGAAAAGTATTCTTCAGACCATCCAGCCTGGACGGTGATTGCTTTCACATCGTCATCTGTCCAAAGGAGTGGATAACGTGACCAAAAACGAAGAAGCAGTAATTAAAGGAAAATTGTAGATCTGGTACCTTTCGAAACAACAGTTAGAGGACTTTTGTATATAAAATGCATGTTCTCTCCTCTAGGTGCATTTTACTTATAAGTTTGAATAATGATGTATTCACCGAAATTGTAGAACACAAATAATATGCCATAGCATTAGCTATGATATACTGACACAAGTGTTTCTTACAAATACTGACTTAATCTCGGCTCACATCACATTTATGTACTGATCAATTATTCATTTTATAAGCCAATCATCAAGTGTGACGTCAGTTAAACTGATATTTATCTACCTTAAATATGAATGTAATAATTTTCCTTTAGACATTGAATAGAATATTTTCCCATATTCTGTTGTCATGGAAAAAAATAGGATTGTCCTTTACTTACCTTTGGTAAAACTGTCTCTTCTGGTTCCGTAATCTGTTGCTCCTCATCCTCTGTTTAAAACAAAAATGTTTAACATTATAAAAATATTGCATATTTTACGTATCATCTCATTTAAATTTCTAAATTTTTCTCATGTAGTTTAAAATCTTATAATAGTAATTTAGTTTCACAATAGTAATTTATAAATAAATAAATGCAATTACTATGATTTCCAGACAAGAAAATATTCTAATAAACTAAGAAACATTAACAGTTATGAATATGATTCAATTTTTAAAATTATTATGTTAATAATAAAAATAACATCATTAAAAAATTTATAAATAAAGTATCAGTAACTTCCTATTCTAACATAATTTATATAGGTGAAGTTGGATTGATTTGGTTTTCGCCTTTCCTTGGCCCACAAGGGCAATTTTGATAATCACTTGTAAATTTTAAGTGGATTCTGAATAACTGAAAATATCCATGCTCGAGGTAGGAATCAAACTCACAATACGTTAATCTGCAACGCAAAGCGCTAATCATTCAATTCATCTTAGAAAATAAATGTATGAAAAAGAGTTGTGTCATTCATATTCTGAACTAATATACACACATATATATACATACATATATACATATATATGTGTGTGTGTGTGTATGAATCCCGCTTGCTTAGCGGTAGCGTTTCACGTTCCCAAGGATCAGGTCCAAGGTTTGGTTCTCGGGCTGGGCAAGGTGGATTCAGCATCCCTTCAGTGGGTCGATAAACTGAGCACCAAGGTTACTTGGGAACTAAACACTGGGGCTTCGCATTAGGCTGACCACCTAATCGGAACATATGCTTCGCACCCCAGGCTTTCTATGTCAAGAGAATTGTGAAGGCTTTGGCCCACAGGGGCTGTCGTACCACAGAGTTATATATATGTTTGTATGCATGTTGGTTGTTGTTGTTACTAATGACACTTGGACAAGCCAAGCTCGCTATGACTTGGCTCTGCCAATTTAAGTCAGTGGGGTACATCTTTCTTTTAATCAGAGGACCACGAAGATGAATGTATGACTTTGCTCTTCAAATCCTTTGATAAGTGGCATCACCAAAAGATCCACACTCTTAATTATGACATGACAAATTTTCTATCAAAAAACGCGCATGTCACGCGATCACGTTACCTCATAAAACGAGAAGCACGTCATACATACGTAATTCCGAACCGTTAAGCCAATTTGGCAAACTTATCGCACGCTTGGCGCATTTTACCCTCTGTACAGTTCAGTACACTTTAGCGAATTTGTTTTACATGCCCTTATCAGGACAATTTATATTTAATTTAAGGAAAAAGTATTACTTCAAAGCTGGATGAAAATAATGAAATAATTGTGCATCTGTAAATTCTTGAGGTATAGTATTTTATTAATGGAAGAAGGCATCTAAAGTATATTAATTTCACTATTAAAACAATGCTAGTTTGCATGCATACATGTTAAATGATTTGATGTGAAATAGTAACAAATTTTCATCACTCTAATATCACACTGAGAAATACAGTGTGATTATAAAAAATCAATCCCGACATTTGGGTCTCATTCACAGAAACTGAATGAATTTTAGCATAACGTATTTTGAGGTATGCGCTCAAAAATGATATGAAAAACAACAATGTAACTCATAATTATGGTTACAGTGAGAACATTTTAAATAGCGACACCCAGTTTCTTGTATTGGAATGCGTTCTCCATACTGAAAGACACTAAACAGAGTGTTGGAATGCAGCACAAAAATCCCTGGAGGAAAAAATAAAAAGGACTTTGCCATTCACCAGAGCATTAATGTTCCTTTCATTTACGCCACACTGTTTCTTCAACTGAGATCCCAGCTTGATGAGTCCTCCACAAAACGAGAAGAAGGAACCAAGAAACGCAAATTTCGGGTTCCATGTGGGACACAGTTATGACTGACGTCGTCACACTCGGTGAACTGCGAATTGTGATGTTGCTCTCGGCCGTTCCGAACAAGATGCCGCTCTCGGGGAAAGAATGTGGGGAAATCGTAAAGATTTATAACCTGAATGCAGCAAAGGCATTGCGTGTTTGCCACAGAAATCATAGGTTGCAGCGAAGGCGGCCACTTTCAAATCTGTTCGGGGCTTGATTCATAAATTTGAAGAAACTGGTTGCACATGCGACCAAGATGACCTTTCGTTTCTGTGGAAGTTATAGCAGAAATTCATCAGAGGATAAGCACAGTTCGTCTCCCAAATGCACGTGGTGTTTCATGTGTTCTGAATCTGCCGAATTCAACTGTCAGCAAAATTTTTCGCTCATCTTTCCGTATCGATTCCAGCGTGACCAGATGTTGGAAGCGGGAAACTATCAATCACGGTTGGATTTCCCTTATCCTGAATGATGACGAAAGCAGCTCGTCTTTACGCATTCTGTGGACAGATGAGGCGCATTTCTTGTTAACTGGTAGCGTGAATTCAAAACATTGTGTGCGCTGGGCAGAGAATAATCCACATGATGTGCTTGCATGCCCATTACACGAGGAAAAAGTGACTGTGTGGTGTAACGAGTACGTTCATCCTTAGCCCTTACTTTTTTGAAGAGGTTACTGCCGGTGATCTGCAAACGTGTACAGTAACGAGTGTTCGATATTTGGACACGTTTACTCGTTATGCTATTCCCGCTTTACAACGGCAAAATGCTCGATCTGAAGCTGTGTGGATGCAAGATGGTGCTTCTCCACATGTAGGATCTTCAATGAAACGTGTTTTAAGTCAACAGTTTAGTGACAGAGTTATCTCCCGTTTCCTTGGCCCCAAGGTCTCTGATCTGACACCAATGGATTTCTGGTTATGTGGATATCTGAAATTCAAAGTGTATCTGCGTCATCCGCAAACTGCATCTGATTTGAAAGATGCCATCAGAAGTACAATTCAAGAGATTCCTATTGCCATGGTACGTGTTGCAGAGCTATCCACCTATGCTAAGTCTCATCTTGTGTGAAGGAGGCGTAATTAGTGAAACACAATAAAAAAAACTTTATTTTATGTTACTTCTCTGTCCTTCTTAGTTGTCCTCACTTTTAACTTGTCAACCGCTATTTAGGGCTTTTCAAAATGGAGATCATATTATATGACAAAAAACTTGGTGTTGTCATTTGATATTTTCGAAATTTTATCACTGTAGCCGTAATTGTTAGAGTGACACTGTTGTTTCCCATGTTATTCTTGAGCGCATACCTCAAAATACCTTCTGACAAAATTTCATTCAGTTTCTTTGAATACTATGATAGTTAGGAGCCCATATGTCGGGATAGTTTTCTATAATCACCCTGTATTTGCAAAGACTTTTTTTTTAACTATTCTTAATCACAAAATCGAAATGTACGCATTTTATGGTTACATTATATTAAGCATACGTAAAGTTACTATTTTATGTGTGGCATACGAAATTTATAAAATTATAGGAACATCTATATATTATTTTAAAAGAAAGAATTTCTTACAATTTTTATTTGAATTCTTCACACCTGTTGTATGGGCAGCCTTGTCCTGATTGATTGTTCTTACTGCTCTGCGGTTCATCGCCTTCTACCGGCCTTTGGGGCAAAGAGGGGGCGACCGTTGTGGGTCCACCACACTTTTTATCGAATTGGTAGAATCAGGTACAGTCTATCACTTATACCAGAGTATTAGAAAATCTTCTTGTTGTCTTTCATGTGTTTTTGGTCAACTTTTAACATACAGGGTCAGGAAAAAATTTTTTAAAAACCATTTCATGATAAGTCTTATTTGCGATGAAATTTACTTGTCAATGGAAGTAATAAATGTATTGAAATTTCATGTTATATTAGAAAAAATTACAGCAAAATTTACAACAAAGTTTCTGTAGAGTATAATCAATGTATAATAAAGAAAAATTATGACAAATAATTATTTTCAGCATTAAACTATAGAAAAGTACTGATTTTATATAATTTGCACTTTTAATTGTTAACCGAACAGTGACTTTTGTCCTGATCTGTATTTCATATTTGAAGTTAAACTAAGTGCGAAGAAGATTTAAGAATATTTCACTATACTTATATAATGAATATTATTTTTTAGAAAAAGTAATGTAGCTTGTATAAACTTTATAAAAAATGCTTAATTAACAGCGGTACTTATTTCATTAAAAAATATGTGATATAATAAACGATAAAATTTTAAAGAGTAATTTTTCTTGAACTAGAGAAATAAATTTTTTTCGCAATAGCTGAATTCTTAATTTTTGCAAGTGTTAAATTACGCTTAATCCTGTCATATATGACAGGGCCCTTTTCAACCATGATGATTATGGTGTACTCTCCACCCACGTCCTCCTCCACCACAATACGCGTAGGGTTTCCAAAAATTGGCTATATCATTCTGTTAAAATCATCTCTAGTTTGTAAGCCTTTTAAATTTTGTTTTAGCAAGAAAAATATGCCTTTTGTTTAATTGCATGACTAGGTTTTAACACACCCAAAAAGTCCTTTCACTCTTTCATTATTTATTTGATTTTAAGTTTTCACACAATGACTCCACACTTGGAAAAGAATGAAATGATTCATTTCAGTCCTTCATTTGTGCAACTGTGATGCATATATTATCACTCTATTGTATATTTGAAGAATTACTAAAAAGATAACATAGGCATTAACAGCACAAAATATTTTGATTGAAAGATAAAAATGAATCAAATGTATGGTTAAAATACGCACAAAGAAAGAAAATTTATATCCTTCTTTCATCCAAATATCCAGGTGACTTCGAAGATCCACATTAGTTGTTGGAGCAAATATTTTTGCGGAATGCACTTCCCTAACGAGACGACGAAGAAACTTCGCTTATGAGTGCTACGGAATTTAATGAGAGGTTTGCAAAATAAAAGTTATTAAGTTAGCTAAGCATATCGTCCACACAGTTGAGAGATTCCACAGAACTGAAACACGAAAATACTTATAGAGTTTAGAATCTTCCCCAGATTCGGAACAACATATTTATGTGTACTTTACGAACTATAACTCACGAACCATCCAGATTCACTCCTGCAGAATCAGTTTATAGAAAAAAATATAAGAACACCAATCATCTTACCTTATGAACATTGGTTACAGCCTGAAGAAGAGCAAAATATTGTTGCTGAATATTTTTTAAATCTTAAAAATAGATTTCAGCGATGTCAAAGTTTATCAGGGAAAGAAGCAAGAGTATTAAGAAACGCAAAAAGCTTACTATGATAGGAACAATATTAAACGAGAATTTAAAGAAGAAAGCCAAGTTCTTGTGTTTTCTGCAAATAAAAAAGCTGTTTGATGGCACGACCCAGAAACAATTTAATATAAGACTTCTGATACTAACTAGTTGTTTCTTTTGCTGATAAGGAAGAGAAGTTACAAATTCATTATGCGAATCTATTAAAGTCCTATTACATACAATCGATCCAATGTATTGTCGTTGTTCATGTACTCTTTTGCTAGCAGCGCTAGACCAGCTACATAACTTTAAACACCCCCAAAAAATCTAGCACCATCAAAGGATTGTCGTATAAATCTTACTTGGATAGCTCCAGGCACGCAAGGATGTGTTCTGGCGTAGCTTGTTGAGCGAAACAGTTGGCACAGCTCTCAAAAATTTTGGAACCCTCAGAAAACTCTAATGATCTGAGATGACCACTTCGTAAGCGAGCGAGAGTAGATTCTTCCTATCATTTAAAGCCGTGAACTTCCCTGATGAGAACATTGATACCATTGGTGTTCTGGAGGGACAATCCATGTTGTCTTAATCCTGCTTTTTTACTCCTGAAGAAATTTCTAAAAAAGGTGAGAAATGCCAACGGCTCAAGGGCGTCACGAGCTCACGCCTCGTCGAAGATGTCTGCAGTTTCCCTTCGCTCCAGATCGCCGAGGGAAAGCATCCATTGAAGACGAATGTCATGGCCTTTTTAATTTATTGAGTATCGATACTCCAACACTGTCTCCCACTCTTTGCCAATTGGTCAAGTGCTGAATCGCACTTTTGCAATCAGACGTCCTTTCAGACCACATTTCTTTTCAGGCAATCAGACCACATTTTTTTTTCAGTTTATTTATTACATTACATATATTTAGACTCGTATGCTTGATTCTTGAGATCCGCTTGTAAGTCATCGTCGATAATAGGACAAATAGCACAATGACAGATGGCCTTTCTTGGAATGAGGTAACAGAAAGATCTTTGAAAGGAGTATGGAAGAATATTTGGCCGGATTTAAGTAAGAGCGATGACGTTGGACACTCTGTCGATGTGGATGAAATAGTGTAAGAGATAGTGAAATTAACGAAGCAAACCGGTTTTGAAGGGGTAAATGTGGAAGATGTTGAAGAAATAATTCAAGAAGCAGCGGCTAGTCTTTCTAATGATGATATCAAGGAATTAACTGAACAAGAAGAAAACAAAAATGTTGACAGCAGTGATTCAGAAGAAGAGCAAAAAGAACTTTCGATGGCGTTTGTAAAAAGGATTTTGTCTACCATAGCTGAAATAATGGATCAATTCATTGAAAATGATCCGAATTTTGACAGGAGCTCTAAAGTAAGGCGTGGTGTTAGAGATGCTCTATCCGCTTATGAAGAACTTTTAAGAGAACAACGCAAAAGAAAAAGGCAAACAACATTAGATGCTTTTGTCACAAAAAGGCAGAACACTGAAAACGCTGAAGGCTAACTAAATATGACTGACTTAGAATTTTTTTTTTTTTAAGAATATACGTTTTGTTATTTATATTTTGTTTTTATTTTTGCAAGAAATAATAATGTGGTATTAATTTGGGCTTTAAGAAATAAATGTTTGGTTTTATTTTTATTAAAAAAACATACTTTTTAAATTTAATACCTAACCAATTTCCTAGCCATCTTCCCCTAACCCCAATATTTACATGTAAAGATAGCCTCGTTTAGCGCTGTTTCGCATTACGCTCTACTTTGATGGAACGTATCCCCCGCGTTAAGCGGGGTCTTACTGTATATATATATATATATATATATATATATATATATATATATATATATATATATATATATATATATATATATATATATATATATATATATATATATATATATACTAGAATTATATACATGTATTGAAACTTTTTATATCTCCAAGTTATACAGACCGACGCAGATAGGGCAGCACTGTCCCAGTGGAATGTACTTCTGAGTCTTGCATTCTATGTCGTCCTCGCACTTCTCCTCCGTGCAGATGGGCGTTCCGAGGACGCACTTGCAGGCGGTGCAGGGGTCTGGACTGAACTCCTCCCCGTTCTCGTAGTATTCACCTTTGTACTCACACACCGTGTCATCGATGGCTGGAATGGAAACAATCGTTGATTTCATTTTTAAAAGGAGTTCATTGAAATGTTGCAAAAAAGGCATGTGGATACATGCAGTATTATAAATTTGTATTTATTATTTACTGATATTAACAGAATAGCCTGGTGCATAATAATAGGAAAAGCCAAAGTTTATCCACCTAAATAAAATCCTAATTTTTATTTACGGAATGGAATGAAACTTCAGGAAGAATAATTTAAGACATGGGCTACATTCCATTTTGCCATAGTGAAAACGAACTGTGTTTCAAATAAGCCATTTTGTGTGATATGAAATATCGTTATAAATTATGGTAATCGTAATCTTTCTGAAAGCAGCCAATACTCGCTGCGAAAGCTGTCCACTTGGTTACGCATATTTCCTTAACATAACAGTGGAATAATTCACGGTTACATTTTTTGAAGATACTATCAGTTCCAGCAATAAATGTTTTATTCTGCTTCCTATTAAGTTGTTGTTTTTAAGTCAATTTCTAGAAATTTCTTCTTTTTATAGAGTACATTTTTCATTTAGAGAATATTTTTTAAAATTTCTTATGTTGGTGGATTTCAAATTGTATGAAAGTAACTGACTATTCTGTAAATTCCCACCGGACTCATTCATGTTTACTTAATTGAAATTTTACACGGAAAACTCGTGCACCTGGATTTTGATTTGTTACAAACATTAAATGAAATCAAAACATAAATTAGACTTTACGGTGAAACAGGAAAATCTAACGAATAAAAAAAGAATTGCGCCTGACTCAAGTTTGAGATTAAACGAGAAAACACTCCATTTTACAACTAATATAAATGCAACAAAATACTTTAATCTATCTTCAAAACGCATCATAAAAGGAAGTCTCGTACATAAATTTTCTGAGTCATACACATCGAATCAAATATATAATATTTAAAAGCTTGTTCTAATTTTGAAGTTAGGGAATAATAAAGTCAGGACATTTTTTATTAGCGTTTCGATGCATTTCCGAGCTGTGACTTATTGAGAAGACGAAAATGTATTTGTTAAATAAGGTAAAAACAAAACTTTTTTCAAAAAAAAAAAAAAAGTAAATATATTTTTTTTGGGGGGGAACAAAATTAGGTATGAAGAAAGAAGGGTCAAGATAAATCAAACGAAGTTAAAATATTAGAAAAAATGACAGAGTTAAGATCTGGAGAAAATCAAAATATGGTTTGTCACACAGGCAGATGTTACTTAAACATCCCTGCTTCTAGTTATAGAACTGGAAATAATGATATGCAATTTCTTGTCATTTTATCGATATCGAAACTTTTGTGGTATAATAGTAAATGATTTCATGTCAGCAAATATCGTTATGCTTCCCTACACCAGAGTTGGTCTCCATCCATTGGATGGATGCCCCGTGGTGTTCATTGCTGTCGCCACTTGTTTATCGTGACGTCTGTATTTCTAGTGAATACGTCGGGTTCAGTTGGGGTTCGAATTTACTATCTCTGGATAACCCTGTAACCAACCAGGCAACCCTCTCGATTAATGTAGAGACGATGTTAGTAAATATTTCAATTCTTCAATTTCACTAAAACTCTCAAAAAACACGCAGATTTCATAGCCAACAGATATTTCGATTCAATTACACAAAATGCTGTCGGTGGACTGCGTATGAAGTGTTGCTCACTCTTCTGCAGTCCACGAGAGTGCATTCTGAATCATTATAAATATCCTTACATGGGATCTCAGATAGAAAATGAGTGGATTTAAACTTGCATCCGTACAGAGAAATAAACTGATGGGTCAAATATACATATTTGTCCCGTTTTGCTTATAAAAATAACCTCAAATAAACGATAATTTAAAATTGTTAAGACATCCTGTTGTTTTATGTTCTGATTGTCTTGAAAATAATTCAGCAAAATCGAACAAGATAATTCTGTTTATCGTTCAGTTTGGGGAAGTGAACACTAAACAGAATCTGAAAAAATTTATTGCAAACGAAAATGTTTTCTTATGGGCTTTTTTTAAGACAGGCAATCTGATTGGTTCATGCAACTCATGTAAAAATGGCGAAATGTAATGAAGCCGTTCTTCAGCGAATCTCAATTTTTACAAAGAAATGAGCTAGTTAATTAGTCTTAGTTATATTACTTCAACTAGCAGACAATAGTTTTATTTTTTGGAAAACATTCTGATATTCAATAGCGAAATGTCACTTGACAACTTTTTTGTTATTTTATCAACTACTTCTATTTGATAAAAAATTTTTTATCAAATTCCATTTCGTTATTTTCGGAACAGCCTGTGCGGTAAAGAAATATTAATGCATAATCGATACCCATATTTTGAAACTGAGGGAAACAACATTCCTTATTTGAGACTCTTCGCATCAAGCTGGAAATCCTAGGGAAGTAATGAGCTTGAAATGCTTGCTAGCATATTTAAAAAAGATAGAAGTAAAGGAATGTGCATGACGGGTAATAGAACAGGAGTACATAATTTAGTTTCGGAGATAATTGAATCTTAAAATAATTGAGTTTAAATATTTTTAAAATATTTATTTCTGCTTTTTATTGTTTTCTGATTCCATAAAATTTTTCCTGAAACATTACAATTTTAAAAATATTGTTTTAAAGGATAAAATCTTACATTGGACTTCCTTTTTAAAATCTGTAAAAATTAATTAGATTCAATGTGTGCTGCTTTGACTTCAATTTTTAAAATACATATAAGGGTTAAATTTTGGACACATGTAAAATAATTTTAAATATGTATTACAAATTAGTAATGAATGTAAATATCATGAATACTTTATTTAAAGTGCGGAGCTTTGAAAACAATATTTTAAATATAAATAAGAATTTTTTAAAACATTTTAAAGAAATTTTAAATTATTGCATATTAGTAATAAATATAACATCTATTTAAGCTATTGTAAATATTTATTTTGAAACATTTTTAAATATATTTTATTAAATATATAATAGATAGTTTACTAATAATTGAAAAATATATTTTTTAGAATATTGAACTAAATATCAGTACTTATTTTTTATTAATTTTGAATTTACAATAAAGTTAAATTTATTCGAGATATCTGCACATTTTCAGTATTTTAACTATCAAAAATTGAAAAATGAAATAGTTTTTTTTAAAATTTTATTAGAAATTTATATGAATAATCACAGTAAGCTACAAACTAAAGGGCTTAAGAATAATATCTATACCAATATAAAAAATAGAACAATTGTAAATGAAATATTTTATCGTAAAATCAATTTCATTCGAAAAATTATAGGTATAAAAAAGTAGATAAGATATTCAAATTAGAGAATATTTAAAGTATTAACTTCATTCTTTACAATAGAATTTTTTTGATCAACAAAATAGCCCTTAAAGTGTATGTGAATTAATTTGTGAGCTTATTTTATGCAGTACACTTAATGATTTTCAGTTTCCATTTTACGATATTTTTCTTGAGCATTTGGTTCAATGTAAAATTCAGTAAAAATTTACTTATTTTAAATTTTAATTAAATGAAATGTTCCCAGTTATTTTCATCTTTTGAATTTTTCGAAGCACGCAATAATTTTTCCTGTTTTAAAATAATTAAGCATTGAAAATAGAGAAACTGCCCGCTAATAACAAATGCACGCGTGGGTGTCCACATGTGATTCCGGAAAAATATTCGTTGGGAATGTTACAATACCTTTCAGCAATTAGGCTATCCAAATATTCTCTTAGTATTAAATAAGTGACTTATCAGAATTACAGAAAACAGAAAAATATAAATTAGAAAAGTTAAAATGAAAATTTATTCAGAAAGTTTTTACCGAGTTATCACTAAAGTTTAACCGTTTTTATAATAATTTGTTGAAAAAAATGCAAAATTTTGAAGAGAAAAAATCGTATAATTACTTACAAAAAATTGTCTGAAAGATCTAAGTTAATATTTTATTATTCACATAGAGTGGCAAAATAAAAAAGATTATATTAATAAAACATATAATTTTTAAACACAAAAAATAAAACATAAACTAATAATTTTTAAAAGTGAACAGAAAAATTGTGATAACACTTCATAGAAAGCATATATGGCATCTTATGGAAAATTAAACCATAAAAACAAAATACTTTTTAAATATTTTTAGAATTTTATAAAGCTATTTTAATAAGAACATAATAAGTTGTGTTACACAAAAAATGCAATTTATTAAAGATGCCATTTATTTCATTATTATAAATCCTAAATTAACATATGCGATTAATGTTACATTTTTAAATAATAAAAAATAAATATTTTAAAAATTCTTAGTTATTAGAATTTTAAAACTAAGCATACGAAAATTCTTAACTTTTTTATATTGACGTAATTAAAAAAAGGAGAATTTAATTTCAAAAAATATAAAAAATTTTATGCATTATTACCGGAAACAATAATTGTAGGCATACAAGTAAATAAAATCAAATCATTTCTACGGATTCGTACAGGCTTCCTCACTCTCTTTCTTTCTATTATATAAATTTAAATTTAGCTGTGATGAAGAAAGGCATTCTAAATGATATCACCAAGAAAACTATTTAACTTAAATTTTTTTAAAAGAATTTTAGGTGAATACATTTTAACAAATTATTACAGTTCTGAAATATCGGTAAATCAAAGAAATATTTTCAGGGAAAAAAATTCTCATTAGGAACTGAAGAATTTCCTTTGCTTTAATATAATAATAAAAAATACATTGTAATTAGAAATATTTCCCCCAGGGGAGCTCTAAAAATGTTCGAGTAGTTTTTGGAAAGATTTTCATAGAAGATTTGGTGACGGTTGCAATGGTGGCAAAAAACTGGGTTTATAAACTGGAATAAATCCGGTTTATCGCTTACAAGGAAATTTTGAAAGCTATTTCTTAGAAATTATGAAAGTTTTTAGGTGATAGGAAAAATATTTAATTTCTTCATCAAGCATTTATTAAAATAAATAAAAAAATTTTTTACGGATAAATGCTTCGACGAAAAATTATCGAAGGAGAGCATTACTATTCATATCTTTTTACAATACAGTTTCTTCTTGTTAAGGAAAATGAAAAGATAGCAATATAGCTTTAGTGAACAATTTAGAATAAATTTAAAAATTAATAACTTTTTCCTAAGAACAAATTTATAACATAGGAAACATCTATTTTCACAGCCTCGATGAATAAATCTTGACTTATCTTTCATTATTTCAGTTCTTCAGAGCACGGTTCTAGAAGGCATCTCTCTTCCTTTCCTCAAAATTTCCTGCGATTCTCGAGAATTTATATGTGGGAATTGGTTTTTAAAGTACTATTTCTCACGTGAAATGTCTTTAATAACAATTCGTTTTTATTTATTAAAGAGCATTATTTTTAAGCTAATGAATAAAACCAGAAGCAAGACTAACTCATAACTGCTATTTTTCACAGCGAAGTTCGACATAAAAATCGTTATTCTCAAGTCAATCACAGCATTCGCTATAATTTCCTTTTCTACTTTATTAGCTATAATGGACAACTTATCAAGAGATTTGGAAAATGTTGACAAAATCACCTTGATATGTGCAAATATTCTTTGTATCTGCAAGCTCTGGAGAAAATCATCACTTTCTTGAACAAGAGAAAATTCTTTCATTTTCCTGAGTGGGTTTGGAAATTTGTTGCCAAGTTGAAAATCAGTTAATAGTTTCTTTATCATGAATGTTCTGAGTCTTCAGACTTGGAGCTCAGCTAAATGTGATAATATTTTGTGCTTGTCCTGATTGGTGAGATTACAAAACAGTTTGGTTTAACAGTTACTTATAACAACATTATAAGCTTAAAAATAAAATAGTAACAGAGTATTGAAAAAATAACCGCTCGCGCGTTTGGCATATCCTCAGAATAGGAGAGATCTTTGGCGCATGGTTGCCGTTAGTTCGCCAAACTGGCGAAATGAGATGCTAAAGTGGCGCCCACAGCACATGCATTTCTGTTTCAATCAAGACGATAATGCAATTGATTTAATGACAAACAGGCTTGATTCATTTCTCACTGCTTCAGTTTTTTTGCTGTAACCTCGTGGGCGAAAGACGAGAGATTTTCTCTCATGCCATCTTCCTCCCACGGTCTTTTTCTTTCTTTCGTGTCTCCGCACGGAGGCAATTAAGAAAATCTTAAATATAAGAATAAGGTTAATTACTTAATTTGAAACTTAAGTGTCTAATACAGTTGGAAAGGTGGAAGGAATTGTTTTTTTTTTAACCAACATCTTCAATTTTAATTCATTTTCAACTTTTTTGTTATTTTTTTGTATTATTTTAAAGGTAAAATTATATCAAATATAAATATTTATTTGCTTTGAGAATCGCTGCGCGCACTGGGTTTCACTTTTCAGTTAATCCTAATATTGGTCAGTTTGGTGACGGGAATTATCTAAGCGAAGAGAAATCGACTTTTTATAAAGACATCACCTAAAAAAGTTATATGACGTAAACATATGTAAATTTTTTAAATATTGATACAAAATCAAACTCGTTTCCATCCCATTTTCAAGCAGATTGCTGGAGAAGTGCATTCTTTCATCAAGTCTGCAGGGCGCGCTTCTGTTCCGATCGCATAAATATTTTTTTCACAAAGCCAGCCTAACAAGGGGCCCTACACAGGGGTGGGCGCCGTTGCAACCTCGAGAGAGAGCATTCCCCTAGAGGTATCATTTCACTTGAAAGACACTGCACGGACTGGGATTTAGCTTGCGACACGAATACCCTAACCAAGCAAGCCACAATTTATATCAATTAACCTGATGATCAGCTTTTGATTTTTTTCATATTATATTTTTAATGGGAGGAAATTATTTTACAGTCATTTACACACACACACAGTTTTTAAGTAAGCAGATTCTCAGAAACAATCCGGCAGCACCAGGTAACTTTCAAATTTTAACGGTCATAACATTTCATTAAATAAGCATAAAAATTTTCTGAAATAAGAAAAAGTTTTGGAGACATCAAAATATTTCTCAGTTGATTTTTTGTCACCACTAATCATTGAATTGGTTTCAGTCGGAATTATTTCAAAAGATTCAAGCTGGAATTAACCGCGAATCCTAATAAATGAATTAGGTAAACTGTATTTTTTTCGTTTTTCATGCTTTTATTATTGATTGAGCTACATTTAGTATATTAGCTTTTCTCCATTTTTTAAAAATTTTATAAACTTCAAACTAACTCACAGGTTTTAATTTCCCATTTTTAACTTTCTCATTAAATCAAACAAAATTTATTTATCAAAGTTAACTTTTTCTTTTAAAAAAATAACCAAAGTACTATTTCCTTCCAATGAAGAGTAAAATTTGAGAAATTAAGGTTTTCCTCTCTAACATTTAATGTAGGGAACTGTAATTGAGTTTAATTCCTCTTCACTTTGCCCAACCTTCTCCATTTTTCTACATTATATTCTTTTAGTCAGTTCTATTTTCGAAAAAGAATTTTTTTAATAATACATTAGAATACATTTAAATATAGTAAAATTTTGTTGAATTACAAAAACATTAGAAAGAAATATTTTGATTTTGCAATCAAATGAACAAAATGGTCGGTATTAATTGTAAATGGCCATTTGATGATCACTGATTGATTTTTCTATCACTTTGTTGAATTTTCTGCTGACTTTTATTGCCTCACTCGGGCTGAATTGAAATATCTAATTTTATGTGTTTTAATATCATTGTAAATATATTTCCCCAGAATTATTTCCATATTTTTTCTTCAACACTTATGAACAAATTAACAAGAATAAATAATCATAGAGATAAATAAGCCAAAATAAAAAAAACTATTTATTTATTATTATTTTTTTTTGTAATCTTCCTGTTGCATATTGTTCCTTATTTGACTCACTAAATTAAATCTCAAATGTTGATGGCTTCTGATTGTTTTTGTCTTCATAGGAATTCACTAAACTTTCCACATCTTTTAATTTATAACTAAAATTTTGTTGATGAATGAAGTATTCATTTGACGAATGAAGTATTCATTTGAGTTGGGAATGATGAGAGTAGTGAAGTAATGGTAAAAATGATTGTTTGAGTTTTACCGTTAATTTTCTAGAAATAATTGAGAAATGCATTTAATAAATAGGAAAATATCACATAAAAGAATTTTAATTAAAAAAAATATTGGTGTATTTTTACCTGACACTTTTCTCGCTTAAATTTAGGAGTAAATGTCAATAATATGTTTTACTCTTATATTCTTTCTATCCCTGCATATTCTTATTACTTTTTATAAAACTAATAGAAATTCATAACCTCTGCTGAAATGAAATTGAACTCAGATTCTAAAAGCGCTCAGAAACGATAAAATAGTTTTTGTTACTAAAATTAAAAAAAAGAATACAATATGCAAAGGTTGTATGGAGAATAAGGTTTCAAGCATTTGATGAAAATCTATAAATCATTATAAATTTAATAGCTATAAAAACTGCTAATATTTGAAACTAATAATAATGCATAGGTTGACAAATATATAATATTGTATAAATATATAATGGCAAGACAACAATTAATAGTTAATAGTGTTGACATTATTAATTGTTCTATCACCTTTATTATTAATTATTCACTGTTAATTGTTCTTTCCATAAAACAACAACAAAATAAAAGTACTACAATTTAATCTGAATTAGAAACTATTAGAAACTGAATTATTTACAATTTTTTCCAGTCAAATTATTTTTGGAATCGCTTATGTTAAGAAACATCAGATTTCATTAAGTACGCTAACCCTAATGAGTGTTAAATACAAGTCAGGAGAAATTCCACAAGAATTTCTCAAAAATCACCCATCCTGTCATAATTCGCGAATATCCTATATTATGGCATTATTCTCTTGTTCAAAAATTTAGTTTCGATATTACTTAAAATGTTTGTTTAAACATATTTATTAAAAAAGAAATGAGAGAGTGTCATCTTCCAAGCAGAAGCAAGTTGAAAAAGAGCAGTCATCTGGAAAGCATTAAAGGAGCCGTCAAGCATAAAATAAATGTCGCCAAAAAAAAAAAGATGAAGGCTGCAGATTTTTTTTTTTTTTTACAAAAATTCTTTAAGAAGAGACCAAAAGTTATTTTTGTTTTTCAATTAACAAAGGATAGCATTCACTTTGCATGCGCATAAACCCTTCACGAAATTGACGACAATAATCCTGAAACATGTCCATTGAAAAGATTCTAATCAATTTTAAATCCAAATAAAACCATTCAATCCCAGTTTGATAAGAAGAAATACTGCGCAGGAAAAAATAAACGCTTATGTGTTTGAATATAAAAGTGTGACGGTTTTTCCAATACTTGCACTTGAAACAACGAAAAATATTCTGCTGTTGTTTGAAAAGAATCGTTGGCATACATGGAATAATAGGATTCAAAAACGCTGTTCACTAATAAATGGATTTTAGAGTCAGAAAATGCATGTGATGGACTGTAAGGCGTGGATCCTCCTTTAAATTGTAATTTTGTTCAAGATATTTAAATCTGTTTTTCATTGGAGAGTGAGGAGTTCAATACGAAGGCATCTTTTGAAAGAATTTGAAAGCACCTGATACACAAAATGAAACAAAATTGTGTTCACGTGATCAGCAAATTGAGTAAAAATACTTAACGATTATTTTTGATTGTGAAACTTAAAATGTTGTTTTCTAATTCAATTTAATCTGTCGTTGTTTGGATAGTTCTTTAAGAGAGTAAATGTTAAAAAAGCCATGAAAGCAGGTTTCACCTGTGGAGTTTAATTCTTCATTTATCTTAATAGAAGCATCACAAACTGTGACCGCACTGCTACGATGTGCGTCACTCACGATTTAAATGACATTTCCGCACAGTTAAAAAGACATTTATTTTAAAAGAGGCGTGAATCCACAGTAATTTATGAAATAAGTATTAATTATATTTATAACATCAATAGATATAGATTAATAGGAAATTGTAGTTTCTCACCAAACTTAAATAGTTTTCTTTTTAATTTAAGAATCAAATATTTCCCCTCAAGAAAAAGGAATTTAAGAATTTTAGGGACTATATTTAACAATTAAGTTTTAAAAGTGATAAAAGCTTTAAAGCTTAATTTTTTTCAAATTAAATAAAAAATTCCATCCATAGTCGTTACCAGGATATCACTCAATGAAAATATCCTGTAGACAAATATTAAAAACCATGCAAGCGTACAATTCAATTCAAAAGCCCAGTGCCAAAGCTTAAAATAATTAAGACTAAAAATGTGCAGAGCAATCAATTTTACAAAAAATAGCTATTTTGGATTTTTCGAGGGGAAGAAAAGAAGACAAGCAGCAGCGCCAAATTTAAGATGTAAAAACAATTTTCCATGCAACTTTAAACATATCCATACAATATTTAACAACTATAAAAAAGATGATGTGTATAAAATCTATATTTGAAGTAGGTATGAAAATTAAAGCTTTAATGAAATAATAAACAAACTACGATGAGAAATTTATAAGAGAGTGTGTTGTATCATATTTAAAAACATTAAGTGTGGCAAAATTGCATACAACATCGTGTATAAGTTTTGTTTTGTATTATTGGTTTATAAAATTTAGTAATGAAAATATCATAAGAAATTTGATAATTTGCATTGCAAAATATTGAAACAAAATTTTCATATTTAGCATAATCCAAATGCTGCAAAATACATGATAAAAGAGATACATTCTTTAAAAAAATCATTTAAGTAACACTTGTTAGCATCAAGCTGTATTATTACTTAAAAAATGAGTGGCCAATAGATGGCAGTGTTTAATATGTCATGTTGAGAGAGTTGCATACATGTAATTGAGAAAGGAGATTGTAAGAAGGAGCTACCTTAAAGTAATCTGTAAATATTCTGTATATAAATCTTTAAATATTAGTATATTTATAAGAACTTCTTCCTTCCCCACCTAAGCTACTGACTCGTCATCTGACAAATAGAATGAAACCGATAACACACTTATAAGCAAACATTGGTCAAACCGTTTCCTTTGTAATGGAATTAGTTTCCAAGTTTTCATTTCTAAAGAAAAGAAGGTTTAACTGTACAATTTCCTTTCAACCAACTTATATTAGTATAATGTATCCTTATCAGTATAATTATCCAACTTGTATCCTTATGTAAATACGGTTTTATGTGCATTACTAAGAAAGTGAGAAATTGTTCGATGGTTGGACCTGTTCATTTAAACTTATAAGAAGAACAATGACGTTATACTTTTCTCATCAAAACATGAAAGCTGTTAATATTTTGATTTCAGTGGATTATAATAGCAATTCTACTAATAATGAAGATTCTCAATCTAAAATATTCTAGGTAAAACTTTAATAAAAACTTTCGCTTCAAATGTTCCTAAATCTAAATTTAGAACAAAAAAATGTTCCATAATAAAAAATATTTTAATTGTCCACCGGAGTGAAAACAATTGATTCCGTCTCAAGATGAAATGCCGCATTTATTTCCAGCATGACGTCGCATTTGAAACGATTATTGGAACACGATTCTTCTCTTATATTCTTGAAAAAATAAAGAATTAAAATTTGGGTTGGCTGGTGTCATAATCAACAATGATAACTTAATTAAGTTTGAATAAGTAAAAATCTCGATAAATCTTCGCTGCTGATTTAAATGAGACACATGAAGTTGCTTTCTCTTCTGCCAACGTGCTCTTTGTGCAAGTCAAGACAGCACAAACCCGAAATCCTTTCTAGAAAATATTCTTCAAGCGCCATTTTAAAGAGAACGAATTTCGTGAAATGACACAAGAGATGTTGGCAAGCCAGGCAAGAATCGGTCAAATTAGAAAAGATAACAATTTTGGAAGCTAAATATTAGAAAGTAATTAGTTAGAACAACAGGTTATTTTCATGATTTGGAAAATTTTTACTAACGGAATAAAGAGCCATAATCTCAACTGGAAAGAAAGAAACTTTCTGTTTGATGATGAAAATTATTGTGATGTTTGAACAGATGCAAGAACTTAAAAGCACCTACTAGTTAAGCTAAATATTTTGATGCAATAAACGTCAGTTTTGCAACGTTTTAGTAATATATTTCGCTTATAACTTTAGATTCTTAACAAAATTTACTAAGAAAATTGTTTCAATCACTTTTGTTTGAATTGTTTGTTATTTTCAAAAATTTATTTCAATGTAAAATCATAAACATAGGCGAAATATTTTTCTACCCATTATAAATTTCTACACTTCACATACCTTTATCCAAATAGACACAGAAAGTATTTTTATTATTATATAAAAAACAAGTGTTAAGCATTTCTAGAAAAAAAACATCTTTTTTGACGAAATTAGTCTTTCTTTTACAGAAATATTTTCTTGAAAAACGATTTATTTTTAAGAAATGATTAAGTTTTTAATAAAAATTAATTTACTACAAATAATAGTAATTATTCAAAACAAAATTAATTAATAGTATAAAATGTAATTCATTCTTTCAATTCGGCATGAATTTAATTAGATTTAAGGAAACAAACATTTTTATTATAATTAATATTTATTTCCTAAAAAATACATTTTTAGTGAAACTATATCTTTTGTAATCACACTAAAAAAATTTAAAAATAACAAATAATAGAATTTTATTTTTTATAGAATTCTATTTTAAAAATATATTTTTTGATATTTTTAATTTTTCAAAATAAATACCCGATTTAAATGATCAATTTATCAATCATATTAAAATTGATATTTTATATTTTAGACTAGAAACTTCATTATTTTTCTTAAATTATATTTGAAAACTTTGTTCTCATTTTTAAAAATAATATGTAATTGAGATTTCCCTTTAACAAGCTGTAGAAAATAAATGTTTCTTCAAAACTTTCCTTTCCTATTGTGTTAGGTGGATATTTCTAAAAATAATGCTATTTTTCAAATTCTTAAATTAATTGTTCATTAAAAAGAAACTGTTTTCTGACGAATGGTAGAGAAACAATTGCATTCATGTTTTTTCAATTCAGTTTCGATAGCTCTTACATCGTGATTTCTATGATAATATAATGCTTTTCTTGGATGAACTGTTCCTCTTAAACTCATTCCAAATTCCACAAAATGCTTTTGGTCGGCGCTTTGAAAACGCAGGCGTCCAAAATTACAAAAATTTATTAGTCAGAAATCAAGAGATTTAACAGGAATATCAGTGAAAGCTACGGTTTTGATGCCCAATTTTTATTTTGATGTCGTTCAACAGGCAAGGTAGAATTTTATGTTTAAAATTAGCAATTAAAAATATATTTGACATTTTTGTTAGCTTTATTTACTTTTATATGTGAATTAACTTATTTACATTTGAAACTCCAAGTTTATTTCCCGCTTAATGTATTTAAAACACATCTTTGACTTGGAGAATTTTTCTTTTAGCATTAAAGGTATCACCTTTGTGATTTTAGAAAAAATTACATTTTTTATTTGAATAAGTATTAGGAAGAATTTTTCTTATAATTGCCGAAAAATCAAGATTTTTTTTCTTTTATGACTCATATTTCCCACTACAGTTTTAAATACTGAAAACCAATTGATTTTACAGAGGTTCTGCATTTTTGAATAAAATTCACCCTTTTCAGAAAGAGAGAAAACCCATCGACATTGCCTTTTTTAAGAGCATTATTCTGTAAACAAAATTTCTAAATATCATAAGATTAATGAAACTTGCAAAATAAACAACTGTGGGAATCGAAAGATTGAGAGAGCAAACTTTTCCATGCAGACGAAATTTTTTTCTTACAGCGAAACAAATCTTCTTAAAAGTGCGTGAATAGTTTCTGTGATGTTAGTTGACACTTTCTAAGTTTCTCTCAATGTTAATTCAAATATTTAATATCTGTGAGCCTTAGCATAAATTTATATGGGATTCACCCAATTAGACACAGAAATAGTTTTTTAAAACTATTTTTATTTTTAGAAAATATAAAAAATTATAGATATTAATAATTTCAATTTTGAAAATAAGGCTTAAGTAAGATTTCATTGCAACAGAAATTAAATTTACTATAATTCCTATGTAAATCCCTCACCTTCGTAGTCCTGAGAGTGGACGAAGCTCGCCCAGAGGAGCAGGGCCGACAGAGCGCCCAGGGGGGCCCTCATGCTCTTAGACTGTGGTTCCGCGGTCCTTCATAAAATGCGGAGGAATCTGGGTACGAGTCCGTGGACCGTTCTGCTTCTAGGGGAAGGAGAGGCTTTCTGGTCTTATGTACGGGTAGAGCAGCGCGCCCACGCACTGCGATGTAATGCGATCCACACTTCTGCTGACCCCCGGGCGTCGGATCGCTTCAAGATGGGCTCCCTGTCATCGCTGAGGTCAACCCCATGAAGTCCTCGCAAAGTTTTGATTTTGCCTCTCCGAGATGAAATCTTCTCCTGGTGGTGAGCGCTGCTTACTTCCAATCGGAGCCGTGGTTTGAAATCGCGCGCGCGGGCAACACATATACAATTATTTATAATATAGAGTAGGAGCATTTTGATACATGCTGTAAATTGGATGGAAATTAAATGCAGTGAATTTAAGCCTACTTTCTCAGGAAAAATAAATAAATAATTAACATCGAAGAATTCCTTTTGAACTATTGTTTGTAACTTATTTCAAATCTATTCAAAATACTAAAGGATCTTAAGCTTTGCATTCAAATTCAATGCCTGCAAAGTATAGATCATTTGGTGTTTCAATGCAAAACAAAATGCATGTACATAAATCATAATATTGAAAACATATATGAGATATATAGAAAATAAGCAAATATATATATATATATATATATATATATATATATATATATATATATATATATATATATATATATATATATATATATATATATATATATATACATAGCTAAAAGGAGATTTACGATCACACAGGGACTGTGACTCTTTGAGATTGGTAATTGAATAGACTCCAATACTTAGCTTGTGACAAATATCAAGTATAGATTATTTATATCATATATTTGGTATTTTTATATTTGAATTTTTTAAGTATTCAATTTAATTTCATCCGGCATTTCGTAGCAATTTTTTTAATTATTACACATTTAAAAAATAAATGAGCCCTTAAATATATTTACATTTCACTCACATAAGCAAATCGTTATAAAGAAACCATATATGCGATTATTTGGTTTCACAAGAAATAAATCACTAAAATTAACGAGAATATTAATTCCAATATAGTGCTATTTGCTTTTTATTTTTAACTAAATGCTGGAAAATTTTGTTTTTAAAATCCACTTGAATATCCTTCTTCGAGTTCATGAAATTCAGAAAATTATTAGCTTCTTGTGGGATAAAGGAAAGATTTAGTTTTTATGTATATTGTATGTCATACCATATATGTTATTCTTTAGAAAAGGGTTGACAAAATAACACATACGCATCATTTCGTAATGTATAAAAGTTAAATGAAATCTGAAAGTATATTTTTTCGTTCTAATGATTTGTTGCATTCTATACAAAAAACTATAGATTCATCAAAATAAATTTCGTGCATGTATACAGCCATGTTAAGTCGTAAAATACAAGTTATGTCATACAAATGCAAGAAAACATTCCTTCATAGTAAACCAGTTTGGCGCATTTTATAGGGCCACTGGCCACCAGGAATAAGCCCCAATTACAAATATCTATTTAGAAATTCTTAAATTCATTATTTTTTTTATTTTTTAAAAAAATTATTAAATGTAATTTTAATTCACGTAACAAAGTTTTTGTATATTTATGTTATATAATTTTTGAAACTCGATTTTCTTCATTTTTTGGTTGAAAATTAATAATGAATTCACAAGAATTAAAATAGTTTTTCATCATTTTAATGAATACTGTATTTCTACATGGTGTTAGGGTTAGTGATTTAAAAATGACGACCTCTCGAAATTCTTATAGGGCTGCTATCCAATTGGCTGCTTACTAACCAAATATTCCAAAACCTACGTCATCCTCAACTTGGCGAAAAAATGATCACTAAATATCAAAACTATATTATATTACAGGCCAATTAGTACTATCATGCATGTAAAAGTAAATTTAAATTCAAAACTAACTAATTTATAGTAAAATGAAATTTTAAGTAATTAATAGTTGAATTTTAAATTATTAATTATTGAACTAACTGAATACATTAATAATGAATGAGCATTAAAAATAACCAAAGAAGATTATTGCAAAGTAGGAGTTTAACTGGCTAAGTTCATACAAATTCCCAAGTTTCTTATGAAGCCTGCTAGGGGGGTGACCCTCCTGTACCTTGATAACAGCCTCACTTCGCTTTGATAAATAAAGCTGCACTTGTTAAATAGTAATTAATCTTGGAACATAATTAGTTCAATATTATTTCTATACAGGTAATTAATTTGTAATCCAGATTATTGCAAATATTATAGATTCTAGTCTATTCACTGAAATCGCATTTTAAAGAAATGTCAATACATTTATCTTAAAATTAAGTTGGTCTGCTTTACATATATGTTAGAACAATTAGTTTAGAATTTAAACTTAATAAGGATATCTAAATATTCAGAATTTCGAGGCTTTCTTTTAAAAAATTTGGGAAGTTACAATTTATGAAATCATGAATATATCTGAAATAAGTTTGACAAGGGATTTTTACGTTGTAATAAATTATGGCCATCGATGTGTGAGCGGAGGAGTTGAAATGGAAGTTGTAAGGGATTTTCAGGAAAACTTTCATGGGCCATCTCAGCAGCGCATGATTGTTTGATGGCGGCCACCGGTGAATCAGGGCTGACCAAAATAAACCGCACCTCGATGATAAGACAACAGATTCTGTCCATTGTTTGCCAGCAAGATTAAGACAATTAGTTTTAATGCTATTTATTTTAACTTTTATCGGCTATAATTATTTTTTCATAAAAAAACAGTTTTTTACTAACATGTTCATAAATTTTCTGATAACTTTGTACTTTTTTAACCCTAAAAACTATTTTTCAGCAAGAAAAAAGTTTTTCACTGTTTACTGTTTATACCGAATGAGAGTATGCCGTCAAAAACTGCCAAGTGATGGAGTCTGCCATTAATGTCAAAATGCGGAGAATTCAATGTTGGGTCGGTGAGCCAAGGAAAATGTAAGATAAATATGCATTTATTATTGTTAATTATCGGGATATATATAGAGAGAAATGTTATGAATGATGCAAGAATGACATACAGTTATTGTATGTTGAACTTATTTTATAATTCTTTGTAAAGAAAACTTCATAAGCTGTTGAGGACATAACAACACGATATTCGAAAACGTTTTATTCATTTTATGTTTCAAAATAATTTCATTGCCATGTTAGAAATAAAAAAAATCATTGAGCTCAGAAGCATATTTTTCATTCCATTTATGTGTTATATTTAACCAATTAATATGATAAATTTTCGAATGCACAGTTTTATTTTTTAATAATATTTGATTGTAACAATCGAGGCATAAAACTACTTCTTACATTTTTTTGTTTGTTACGAAGCAAGTTCACGAAGTAAATGAAAGTCTAAAAATATTCTATTTGAAAGAGTTTAAATTATTATTTTTATTAAAATCAATACAGGATCTTGCAACTTTTATTTATGATCATAAAATTGTATGTAAATTTCATATCAATTATAATTATTTTGTTTTTAAAATGCTTTCTTATTTACAATTATTTTTAAGTCCATTTTTTTATTGAAATAAACAGCTTATGCATATTTTGTCAGTTCATTGTTTTCAGTAATGAAAAAAATTACAAAATATTTTAGGAATTTATAACATGGCATTTAAGTTTTATCCTATCAACCATTAAAATCACTGTGGAAAAATCTTAACATAATATTTTTGTATTTAAAACTGGAAAGTTGTATAAACTTGAAAATGTAATACTTAAAATAGTATTATACATATTTTTTGCAATTTCTGTAGAAGTATGACAGATTAATTGTCACTAAGTTAAAATCATTTGAATTTCTATGGCAGGGAAAATATATGATAGTATCTGAAAAAACTTTCTTCGAAAAAACTTTAGAACAATTTCGTGTATTTAAATTACTAAGTAAAATATGTTGACTATTTGCGTGTGAAGAATGTGCCGTCACGTGCTTTGTGGCTACTCTTATGTTAAATATTTTATGATATCTAAATTAACGTTTTATGTTTGTATTTATGACTGAAAAATTGAAGTATGGATTAATAATAGTTTTGACAAATTTCTTTCTATGAAAATATAAACTGGATTATTTTTTGGAGAAAGTGATCTAAATTTCAAAGATTTAGCAATAAATTCTCACTCACTCACACACACATTTAAAACACAAATTGTTTCTGCTCTACAGATTCACGATGATTTGCAAATGATGATTATGAAGACGATGTTGTCCTAGATATAATTTTGTCTCATAAGTCTTATTTTTATTCACTTTTTATTTCACTCTTTATAATGCATTAAAGTTAAATAAAGAACTTAAATAGTAATTGAGCTGCCTACATAAAGCAGGCAGCAACCGGACACGGTGGAAGCCTGCTAGCTGTCCACAAGCTACGCGGTGCTGCCTGCCTAAGGAAGCAAGATGATTTTAAATAAAGTAAGTTTAAAAATATGGTACAAGAAAAAGCTTTCTGTTTATATATCAGAGTTAATTCTAATTTTAAAATTCACTATATAAATAGGAATAAAAGATTTAAAAATATTGCATTATAAACTGCATGAATTATAGTAAGAGATTAATTAAGTGGATCTACCGTGTTGCTGTCTTGTGCCAACTAAGCAGGCCTTATGCTCCACTTTTCCAACTGAACAATATTTTGGTGTGGAGTCCTCAATACACACATGTCATAGGGACTCGTTTATAGGGTATTCACACAAGGAAAGGACCAAGAGAGGAAGTACATCCATGCCCGAACCGGGATTCGAACTTAGGACTTTCCTATCCGCAATCAGTCACGCTACCACTAGACAAGGTGGGTGACGTTAATCTTCTAAAATCAGGGTGATTGCTATACTTATCAACTGTTTTTAATTGCACGATATCTCTTAAGTTGTGGGTTTTGTTTCGGTATTTCACGGCAAATATAGAGATTAAAGTCAATTTTAATAACAGACACTTTTTTTTCGACATTATATTGTGCTTATTATTTTTGTTATTGTAATTTATTCCATAAAAAGGTTAAATTTAAAGTCCAGATATTGAATAAAATTATTCAAAATGTCACTTATCTAACATGGAAAATTTTGGGATCTCCATCTAGAGAATATTTTAATCATTGTTATGGAGAAAAGAATAAGATTTAAGTTTATAATCTTATTTTTCAACTAAGCATTTAATGCTTTAAAATTGACATATCATATATTAGCATGTTGGATGTGCAAGAATGATTGCAAATGTCTATTATATCAAAATTTCCTGTTATATTTGTTATAGCGTTTGGTCAAAAGAAAATGACAGAACCCAAAACAATTTTCGCCAACTTGTTTGCATTCATATCGCCAAACGATGGCGCTAACTCAGTCTGATTATGAAAGATTTACTGCATAGCATTATATTGCAAAAATGTAATTATAATACGCATTATTAATCATTTTAATTCAATTGTTTTGCACCTTTTAATATTTATATTTATTGTTTTCAGAATTTGTTAGGCAAGATCACCAAAGTACATAAAAGAAATAGTTCGATCATGTTTCATTATTTATACATTTCATCATTTTGGGCCCTCTTGCAGAACATACAATTGTTGTGAAAAATTTTCTTTTGTCAACAACATTTGATATACTGAAAATTGACCTTTATATATTCTCATGTAATTTTAAGTTAAAATTTCTAAAATCTTCTAAGAGTAATTTTCCCACACACACACACACACACATATATATACATATATATATATACATATATACAGATATAGACATATACATATATATATATATATATATATATATATACATATAGATATATACACATATATGCATACTACGTATCATATATATACATATATATATACATACATATACATATATACATATATATATATATATATATATATATATATATATATATATATATATATATATATATATATAAATTATATATATATATATATGTATATATATATAATCTGTGTGTGTGTCATTGAAAGCGCCACCTGAGGGAGAGAGAGAGGGTTTGGAAGACGTACAAATTGATTTTGTGATTTTGGACAAATTATAACTAAGATGTTAGATTAGACTTTATATAATATATATGATGTAGTTAACTTTACAAAATACAATGTAGTTATTTCTATTTGCTTTTGGTTGTTAATTTTCATAAGGTTTGAGAGAATAATATTTGCATAATTGTTTTTTTATGTTAATACTGATTCTCGTTTTCTTACTTTATAATATTGTGTTGTAATAAATATAATGGATATAGCAGTAGTATACGCTAGTTTTCCTCTAAAGAGAATATGAAAGAAAAGTGTAAGCTGAAGCATGGCAGCAAACAGGTTAAGCATTAAGTGACATTTAGAACTTTGGTTTTGTTTAAATCTTGATGGAATGGTGATGAAAGGTAAAAGAAAGATTCTAGGATTCTTCGTTGTTTCCATTCGCGAGAAAAGGTCCAGTAATGGAAACTGGAGGGAAGGTTGTGAAAATCAAGCACTTAACAGAAATGAGAACTTTCGATTTCGTTATGTGGGGATGTAAGAGACACAAGAGGCATAGTGGGAGTGTGTGGGAGCGAGAGGAACGGTGGGGGTGTGTAAAGACGAGTGGTAGCGGAGGTACCGCTTCCAGGCAATGGAAAATACTAGTGTTTCAAATAATGTTAAAAGAACCATCTAAATTTATCTCTGTGTCTGTAACTAATGTTATGTTTGCTAATGTAAAATAAATCTGTCGTTAAAAGAAGATATTTTGGTATTATTGAACGATCCTGGAAACGACAGGTTCGTGAAATAATCACAATGAGAATTGATTATTTGTAAATATGTAAATAGCTTTTTCTTATTATTTCAAAACCATTATTAGATAATTTGAACAAGTGGAAAAAAAATGGCGATAACATTTCTCGCCTATGCGAATTCACGTAATTTTGCGTATCGAGATTTTGAAAATTTCTTATATTAACATATGACAATTATACTTTAATGACAAAATTATCGAATGTAAATTTTATCCAATTTATGGAAGTGTATATTACAAAATATAAAAAAGTAAAACGTGGAAAAATAATGCTACTTTTAACACAAATATATTCAAGTATATATGATTCTTTTTCTTAATACTTTATTTCAAATAACCAAGTAATATAGATAAATCAATACGTAAATAATATCAGGTTTGAATTCAACTTTGAAGATTTATTTGCGTGCTATAAAACTTACTTGCAGCACACACACAATTATTAATTTTCCAACTTAATTTCAAATTCAGAATGATTGATTTGAACAATAAAAGCACTTACTTATCCCAATCAAAACCATTCAAAGAATCTTTTATCACGTTCACTCAAACTCATTATTTAAAAACATAACTGTTCTTGTATTCTTTTAAAAAAGACAAACTACGTATATTCTGATGTCCAGATATCGTATTGATTTTTTCTCCTCTAAGTAATCGCTTACAATGGTTGTTCTTTATAATATGTTTAAAAAGAAACTATTTTTTCTAACTCATGATTCTAAATAATTATTTGTTTTTCAAATATTTGGCCCATTTAAATATATATTATCATTTTTTATTTAAATTTGCAAATTTTTTTAATTTTCTATAGTTTTAAATTTTTGTAAAAATGTTATTTTAAATCATTTTCACTATTTTTCTTCGTCTGTATATTTATTTAAAAATGGTGCATTGGTTATCGCAGCAGTTTGAAATGTGTTGAATTTGATTCGCATTTTCCTCCCTCGGCGATCCATTCAACAGCAGAGGGCGCTATGACATTTGTTCTTTGTATTGGATGCAAAAAATAAAGGCATGTTAACCATTGGTTGCCCCGACGTCTGTTGTTCAAGAGCAGTTGATGTTTTTATTTATTATTAGCACCAGAGTAAATAATTTTACTATCAACAGTAGCATGCAACTTACTCACTCAAAAAACCATCAAATATGATACAGTAAAAAATTTCATCCTGTCAATCAAAATAAATTTAATCTATTGCAATGCGTAAGCACATTTAAATAAGTATTTAAAATTAAAATTTTGTTTGATAAAAACTTAAAATAACACTTTTGCAAAGTAACTAGTAATTAATGAACATGTTCTTTTTAGATCAAAAATAATACCTCAAATTCAAAAAAAAAAAAAAAAAGAAAATACCTCAAAAACAAAAAAAAGAAAAATTTATTATAATATTATACCAATCATCACCATAATTGCCGACTGCTAGATGCATTTTCCACTACCACAAGGCATAAATAAAGTAGGTATAAAATTTCATATTGAAATTATAAAAAAAAAATTTCCCAATAAAAGAATATTTTCAGTGGGAATTTGTAGATATAAAATTTAAGAATAAAATGAGTGCATAAATAGATTTCATAAATTTCCTTTACAATTTTAAAAGAAATTGATTTGAAATTGGATATCATATTATTATTATTATACCACAGAGTTAGAAACCAAAATAGGTGAAAGTGTTCTCAGTTCACTTTCTGTATTTGAAAAATAGTTTTTCTTTAAGTACCATAAATTATTTTCTCCCAATAGGCAATAATGATTGTTTCTTTTAACTTACAAGGCTTCATAAGATTCCGCGCGCCTGCAGATTACTTTGGAAGTCCTGTGGATCAATGGTTATTTTTTGACATGGTTTCAATTTCACTACTTGACCTTGTGTGTGTTTATCAAAAGAATGAAAGCACATGTGAATAAAATTCATTTATGAATGAGCTCCCTAATTACTGAAGTTAACAGTTTTTATAAATAAAACCTCTGGTACTATGCTTTATTGTATTGGACTTTTCCAAATCATGAAAGTACTGAGAAAAATGTTTTTGGGAAAGATTTACAGCACTCTACAATAAAGATACTATCAGAATACATACATACCTTTCTCTTAATATATATATATATATATATATATATATATATATATATATATATATATATATATATATATATATATATATATATATATTAATATTAAATAATCTAGTAAAGGAAAATTAATCTTTTGACTATCCTCTATCAAAACAGAAATTATATTAAATAATTTCCCTACTTTTGCAAATTTAAAATTGGATGCAATACTTTAACCTAAAATCAAAGTAATTTATAACAAAATTAAACTCTCTAACAAAAGAAATAATCATAGTTTTTCATATACATCATAACCTAAATTTGAAGAAAAACATTTCAACTGAATTCAGTGGGAAGAGTATTTTAATGCTGTAAATTCATGAAAGAAAAGGAACTATGCATAATTGAAAGTTCATTATTAAAATAATATAAAGTATATATAAATTAGCAAAAGAATTCTATGTAGTTAAAATAAGTCTCTGAACCCTTTTACGAATTTTAATACCTTTTATACTGACAATTTGTATATTATTTTTCCTTTGATACTATTTATGAAATTATAACGTATCTAATTTCAGCATAGCATTTAGCATGTTGATAATTTTAATCTCTACCTAGCAACTAAAATTAATTTAATTACTAAATTTATGTAACAAATTAATTGTTACCAATGAGCTCTATCTATAATTTAAATACTTGTCATTTATGCTTGATTACCAAAGAATCTAAAGTTGTTAAATCTCTTCTATGAGTACATCGTTATTAACTCATCAGATCCATCAACCACTCTGAAATCCTTATTTTCTCAACTAACAGTTCTCAATCACTGAAATGCATAAAAGAGAACGAAAACTAATTCAAAATATCCCAATAGAAACTACTTAATGTGAACATCGTCTTCATAAATAAGCAATTTTAAAACAATAAAAAGGAGAAACATCTATTTGAAAAGAGCCTCCCTGTTTCCCACTCAATTTCAATTCATTAACACCATCTTTTAAATAAGATTTAATCAATAATTTGATACATTTTAATTTTCCTTCAAAAAATATTTTCTAAATTAAATGTTAAATAAATTTTCATTTTTTTTTTCATATCTAACTTAAATTGGTAATGATCCTAAAGAAATAGCCTGTTTTTTATGGAAGAAACGAAAATAATATAACGTAGATAGTGATGATTTTATTAGCTCAATTTTTTTTTTTTAAATTAATATGTACTAAATTTTTTTTGTGCAAAAATTAACTAAAAAGTTCTAAACAATCCAAACGCTAAACAAAGCCAAAGCTCGTTGGCGCGAAAGTTAATAATTTTGTTGGCCAACTAGTTCTCAGTTTTTGCATTGTGGTCTCAAAGGGCAAAGCAATTAAATACTTTAATTTTGTCTCGTAGAAAAAAAGGTACTATTGCATTACACATACGCAATCGATCACAATTTCACTCAAAAATAAACATTGACCTTTAAATAAGTTTTATCCGTAAGACATAATTGTTTAGTTTATAAAAATTAAATCGAATAAAATGCTTATATTATTTTTAGTGGTTTCTGAAAACGTAAACTTTTTTAGGCAGTACCTGATGCAAATGGATTATTTATGACAATAATTTATGGTTTTTTTCCTTCCCATTCCGGTGATTATTAAAAGCGGGGGTGTATTATGGAAAAGTACCCTTAAATTTAGATCTGTTTTTAAAATTATAAATACTCCCCCCAAAATTTCATTAATTTCTAATTACTTCTTTTGAGCCATGAAACGCATGAAAATGTTATCTCAGCACTTTTAAAGATGGACTATTTTAGATATGAGGCCTTTTTCGATAACTGTCGTAAACAATTATCGAAAATATTTTTACACTTTCTATTGTTTGAACTAACATTTTGCAAATCATGTGCCTAATTTCGTAAAAAGCTGATTTTATGGAAACTTAAATTACTGACTCGATGCGTGGGCAATGTGTTTAACAACACGAGATAATTCTGATATAAAACCTTTGAATCGAGAGAGTTTTGCATTTGAGATTTTTAAGTTATAGAGTATAGTGGAAAAATTATGAGTTTTGCATTTAAAACCGATATACATTTCTAAATTTATTGATTTAAGTTACACTTTATAATAAGAATGAAGTTTTTACATTCATTATTCATGCTGTTTTTATTGGGCTTATGAATCTATTTTTTCATTTAATAAACACAAATAAGATTTATTTCAATAACTATGGATGCTATTTAATAAAGGCGAATGATTATGAGGTTTCATTCATTAAATATGCACTCAATTGAAGTTTCTTCAAAATTTGTTCACTATTTTTTATGCACTGAGTTTTTCAATTATCCTTTTCATGAATTTTTCTTTATCTTACCAATCAAGCTGCCTTGCTTTCCATTCAACAGCTCGTGGGTTCGAATCTTACCTGAGTTTGGATATTTGTAATGATGTGGTATCCACTTTAAACTGTACAGTCTAATTAGCACTGACATGCAAAATGTGACCGTTAAGCAATGACAACTGAACTACTTCTTAGTAAATACAATTCCTTTTCATTATTTACCCTTTATTTTCATTTTTATAGTAACATCTAATTTAATCATTCTTAATTGCAGCTTAATTCATATACATAAATTATAATTTAATTCTTTAGCAACATCCTCCTAACTTGGTATGCTGTTTCTTTCATTTCGTAATAAACTGATCCATAGAAATCTTTTAGTACATAGTGTATTATTGAAGTAATTTATTTTTTCAATTTTAAAAGCTTTTTGAATACCACTTAAACTTGTTTTGCTAATAACAATCTTTTTCCATAATATTTTATCATTTTTGCATGGCATTTGCGACTAGCATTCAATTGTGAGATTTGATTCTTGAAATTTTCGTTTATAATTTTCGAATTATGTATATATATATATATATATATATATATATATATATATATATATATATATATATATATATATATATATATATACCTTTTTTATAGAATCAGTCAGATAACAAAAAAAAAAAAAACGAAAATGATTGCAAGAAAAAAAAATTGTCTGTAAAACACTGAGTTTGCCACATTAAATTTACTAATACCTGAAGCTTTGTCACGACACGAGATCATTTTAATGAGCAGCGTCGCCACTTCAACAGAGCTCAAAATACGTCGTCTTCAGTTGCGGATTTCTTTTCGCAGGGAAAATAAAAACGCACACATGGCATCCATCAGACAGTGTCCTTCCCACATCCGGGCCTCCCGATATGTCATCTGCAAGAAAAGTCTATTGGCATTTCTTTTTATCACATCCTTGTGTTGGTAATAACAGTTTTATTTTGTAAATTGCCAAAGCTCGTTGGCTTTTGCGATACAAGGTCCAAGAAAGAAAAGGCCACGCAAATGTTCCGATTCTGAGGAAGTGATGTTTTTTTTTTCCTATTTCCTTTTTTTTAAGTTAAAATAATATAATGTAAAAAGCTCTGCACATAATTAACATTAAACAATAAAATTTTCTTAAATATAAAAAAATTTAGATTAATTGTATGTATGTCAAATCAAATGAGTTAGTAATAGGAATTGTAGAAATTAAATACAAGATATAAAATGGATTGCTGTAACAAAGGTTAAAAGCTTTTTAGCGGTGACTTTATGAATAAATCAAATAAAGTTAAAAATGTTAGTGCTGAAATAACTAAAAGGATGATTAAGATTAAAATCTGGTTATGAAATTAAAATATACTATGAATAAAATGCTTCTTTACTCCATAAACCTACATAATGCCTTTTTATCCTCATGAAATTAAATCGGTGCGAAACAAATGCTTTTTTTACATCTTTTAGATGTGTGGACTGAATGTGCGATGATGGCCATCGAGGCCTCCAGCTGACAGTATACCTCGTGCTGAGTCAGATGGAGGCCGGAAAAAATCATACTGAAATTGGAAACATTCATTCGATAAGCATGCTTGAATTGAACTGAGCAGATGGATTTCGATGGCCTTTGCAGCACCTCTATCTATTGCTTTTCCTCTATCGAGCGGATGCAGAGATATTTGAAGTAAATTTGAGTATCCTTGAAGGACTCAAAAATGTTTCTTTATTTAAACAGAATCTTTATCTAAGCTTTGGAATCAAACAACTCTTAACCGAATGTTGGCAAGGTTCCCATACCAAAAAGAAACCTCTTTTATTTCAAATAACATATATGTTTACAGGGAAAATTCCGAGAGAGTTACAGGTGGTTCAATTATGTAGCTTTCCACGAAACTTTAATGAAATCACAAAATAATATCCACAGTGTTCATTTGAATTGCTTAACAGCGTACATTGATGTCCATTATCTATTGAGAAATTGGTGTTTACGCTGGCTCAGATCAAAATATTCGTAAGGATGACACAAGACATGTCTTCCGCTAGTGTTAACGGTAGAGTTTCATTTCAGGTACCCGACCTCAGCTGTGGATTCTCAATCGGCAGCATTGGTTGCCTGAAACGTATGGTATACAAACAAAAGAATACTACACTACATAGTTGGCATATTTAGACCAAAACGAAAATATTGAAACCCTTCGCAAAAACAGCAGCCAAATATTAAAATTTAATAAAAAAATTGAAGCAAGACCATCGTCCCCATGTTGTAAAAAGCATCGTTCTCATGATCATAAAGTAGTGGACTCTATTCCTGATTCACGTGAAGATCCTTTGATTCCAATAATGAATATTGAAGCAAAATAAGTCGTGATTATAATGTTCTGGTTTAGCGTAGCGTGGCGTAGAGAGGAAAGTGATTGCCCAGGTATCGAGTTTGTCAACTCAGCTTTGTTCAAATGGACAAAGTGCTTAGCTGTATTTAGTGGCTTTTCAATTTGGAGAAATAGACAGCGGAGACCTACTGCAAGCAAACAAATCTGAATAAAACTTCTTTCGAACTTTGATAAAGACGAAAGGAACCCAGTTTTAGAAGAAGAGTGTATTACAAAATTAAAAAAAAATCCTTGTTAGGGTAGAATGTAACCCAAAATTAGAAATTAATTCAATTTTTCTAAGTTTTTAGTGCATTCAAATGTTCTTAACTGATTTCATTTTAAAAGAACACTCTCAATTGTTATTGTGAAGGTACATGTGTAATTAAATGTTTGGATATGAATGGCAAGTAATGGGGTAAGAGAAAAAATACAATTTCAAGCAGATGAAACGCTATCATTTAAAAGTCGTAGGAGCTTGCTTCTGAAAGACTTCTTTCCCATTAAAGGAAATGATTCCTTTACTTGATAAAATCAAATCAAAGACCCATAGAGTTCAATAACCGAAATCATGGTACGGTTGTTGTAATGTCCTTCCGCTGTTGTGACGCGATACCTGCTTAGGTCTCAAACTCGTCCCTTGACTATGATTCGAAATGACGAAACGATTGGGTGGGTATAGTGACATTACTGTTGGCAGAACTAGGCGGTCGGAAACGCATTGAAAACTAATAAAAGTAAAACCATTATTTAAAGTTTAATTAAACGTATAATTTAGGGACAGTTATATATAGGGCTGATCAAGAAGGAAAATTCTCTTCAAATGGCTTGGTTCTGCAAACTTACCTACTTAAGGATTCACATGTTTTGGGGAATTGGAAACTTTTGCTGCTTGTAAGTACCTCAGGAAGTTGGAAATAGTAAGTGAGACTTTTTGTACAGATGTGTTCGACCTGATAGTATCTGAAATTGATACCAAACTTCAGTAAAGAAATTTGCATACTTCTTTACAAAGGAGGTGTGCTTCTCTCTCTCTAGAACTATCAGTATCAACTTCAACGTGTCCATCTTTATGTAAGACGGATGGGATGAGCATTCCATTTACTGCAGGTGTCCGCTATGGCTGCAGTGTGCAGCTGGAAGAGCGACCTCAGAGGCAGCCCCTTGAATCGCTCGTAGTCAGCTGCCCCATGTGAACCGTGAAATTACATCCTTTCGTCATGAGGGATACTTCGTCCCAGCAGAATGCAGCAACTCAGCTACCAAACCAAACTCTCAAAAGTGTTTTTGGATACCGAAGAGGTGTTGAATAAGAACGCCAAGATCATGACGGAGGACATTAGAAACGTATTGGAAGACAAAAATTTGTTCAACTTTACCACAAACAAAAAGTTTGATTTCGCCGCTTTATGAACATCGACAGAGAAATGTGGAGTTCATGAGTCCCTTCTCCTTCACTCTGTATTCAATGTGATATTTGATGAAAGAGAATCAGGAGAACGTGGTGAATAACGACGATTTTGACGTTTGTCCCTTTCCTGCTATTTCTGCAGGAATCACCACCGAAAGAATGGAACAGGAACGATGTTGCGAATTTGTACCGCGTGGCAAACAAGTTCAAGGGATATAACAGCAGCTGCTTTTTCTGCTGAAGAGAAGATTTTGGGGGAGGAGATCTACGAGTCTCTTTTGTTATCGGACATGAATCAATAGCAAGAGCTGAAGTAGTTACAGCAGAGGTTCATTGTAGAATTTCCAGGTGCATTAAATAAGCACCAATTTGTAAACTCTTAACCATTTTTATTAAACAAATAAAACCAACTACACACAAGTCCATACATTAAGGATAGTGTTAGAACCGGAAACTAAAGGTGTAAAACTAAAACTAACGGGAATCACTCATAAAATCCATGCATTAAGCAAATGAGAAAGAGCAAAAGAGATCATGTATGCACACTGCTGGCTACCATAAATGCAACATCCTGAAGGAAACATGGAAATAACATGAAATTTACAACGTGCATTAAAGAGTACAATTACAGATGATTACAAGACAATTGAGATGAGTACAATTTCAGCACAGACTCTCATCACCTGCGCTCATGACACCACTGCAAAGCGCTATTTAAGGCTTAAAGATTTCAACAATTTCAATTCGGACAAATTTCTTTCAAAAAGAAACGATTAATTACGCCTCGTAGAAAACAGCCATCATTTTTTTGATAAAGCATTCGAGTTCGACTGAGGAAGGATAGTGGCCTACCAAGATTGTGATTTATCTTTCAGAGGAATCATTCGGCTTGTTAGACGAAACCAAACAACTGTAATGCAGATATGTGATCGTTGGATGCAGGAGGATATGACGAATCGACGCGTGTTCGATCGCATCCACCTCAGTGTACCAGTTCACGTGATGACAAACAAACTGTACGCATGACAGTAACGGATCGATCAGTAACATCACGAAACATAGCACATCGCATTCAGTCTGTAACGCATCATCCAGTGTCTGCGCGTACCATTCTATGCCGTTTACTGCAGAGTGGTCTGTCCGCAAGACGTCCATTGCTTCATCTACCCTTGACGCAGAACCACAGGCGTCTCGGTCGCCAATAGTGCAATGAAAGAAGGATGTGGACGGCAGAATGGAATGAAATTGTCTTTACTGACGAGTCACGCTTCTATCTGCAGCATCACGTTGGGCACATTTGAATCAGGAGACACCGTGAGTAGAGTATGCTGAACATCTACACTAGTCCTGTACCTGGTATTATGGTATGGGCTGGTATTGCATACCTCTCTTATACTCTTCTAGTACGTAATGCCGGTATTTTAAACAGCCAGCCCTTCATCTCCGAGGTGTTGGAGCCAGTTCTCTCTCCTTATCTAAGGCTTGGCCACGGTCATATTTCAACACGATAATGCGCAACCACTCATAGCACGGGTATTTGGCGTTCTCCATATGAACGTCGGACGTGAGTCATGTTGCAAGCTAAACCTCGACTCTTGCGTAACACAAGCCAACTGTGACGGTGTCCACATTGCACGTGTTCTTTACTGGAGGCTGGGGATAGTGAGTCACCGTAACATCTGCCATGCCTGCGAACATACTATCTCAAACTTTGTACACGGTTTGTCTTGAAAAGGTCTTATTCGTGGTTGATGATAGCTGACACGACAAGTCCACTGCTGTGCTTCGTCCTTTATTTTGGCGGTTAAATACCCATGGTCATTCGGTGTTGTCCCTTGGACGACTTGCACTGCAACGTCTCTTGATATTTCCATTTTGTCGGAATCATTACCTAGTTTAGAGATGACACTTTGATAAATTCCACCTTTCCGGCCGTCTGCGTACATAAAGGTGGCCTGCAATGCAATCATGATCCACATGCTTTCTTTGTGCACGGATAAATTGGAAACAACCTTACACTCGCTCCCTTAGCAACAGGTACTTCTCTTGTCATTGTGACGTCAGGTTGTAATTTGCATATAACGCTTAACCAGGTGTGTGACATTTTCCCCATCGTTTTCTGTGTGATTCCGCATTATCCTTTATTTATGAGCATGTGTGTATTTATGTAAGATATGTTATTATAAGATAATCCATGTAATGTATTCACAAGAGAAGAAATAATTTAACCAAAACTTAGCGAAACTACTCTATTGAGTTAGTTTATGATAAGTAATAAAAAATGCTTAAGAGAACTAATTTTCTATCACTATATGAAGTAATAATTTCAAAAATTCATTTAATCGGTAATGAATGAATATTTTGCGGAATTTAAATTATCTTAACAAGCAGAAACACACATACATACGCAAAACTTAGAAATAATTCATTCAAGCCATCAAGGCGAAAATATGTGCCCTTATGAACAAATTTTATGCAAATATATGCAATTTAATCTCATCATCAGTTTTCATTTTATCAAAAAATAAACAGTTTATTTATTATCAAGTAAGTTACGCAAATAAGCATCTTTAAAATAAAAGTCTAAAAACTTATTCTTTTATGTAATTCAAGAATATTTAATACATTTGAAATTACAGCCACTTCACTTATGGAGATTACAACGAATTCCTTCTTGCGTAAATGCATCTTCTTTTTACGCCAATTGGTGGACGGCATATTTAATATCAACTTGTCCGGCGAGGAATTTTTTTCATAAAAATTTATGAATTGGAAGGGAGGAGATACGGAAAATTTCGAAGTCCCCACGTGCAGTAATTATTTTCCATAGAATCATCCAAAGAAGCTCAGTAATTATCTCCCATTGTATAACAGAGTCTAAATTTAAACGTGGGACTTTTTGACATAAATTTTATTGCTTTAAATATATAAATTTGCTTCGTTATAAACAAAAGGGAAAAGGAATCCAAAGATTAGTTTTCATTGCAAAAGTCAGCATAAACTGTCGATTAATTCAAAAAATATTTCGATACGCGTTCTAATAAAAAAATATCTAAATATTTTCTATAATTTAAATATAATTCTTATCCTCTTCATACTTTACCAAATGCATGGTGTGAAACGCAGTAGAAACCAGATAGATGATGAATATCTATGTATCTGGCTCTCTCTCTCTCTCTGTATATATATATATATATATATATATATATATATATATATATATATATATATATATATATATATATATATATATATATATATATATATATATATATATATATATATATATATATATATATGTAAGTAGTATATCTATGGTCTTCAGAACACACAATTTTCTGTCTTAAATGAGCAATTTTCAAGCATTTTTGCATGTTATACCTCAAATTTTTAACTTTTTAATCAAATATTAGTATTTTTTTTAACATATCAAAATACAATTTAAACTATCAATTTGCATCATTTTTTAAACTTTTAAGATTTACATGTTTTTCGAATTCAAGTTATTAGTTTTTTTCTTTTTTAATTCAAAAAGTGTTATTTTTAACTCAAATAATGATATTAAAAAGAATAAAAATGTAGATATTCAAACACATGATTTTTAAAGATAAATATAAAATATATTAAAATAATAAAGATTTTTGTAAGTTTTTTGAAAAGGTAAGATAAAAGACATTGCATGTTTTTTTTTTTTGAAATCTATTTATTCTATATGTAAGAAAGGTTTTAATTTATTTGATTGTGTCCATCACTACCAATTGATAATTTAACACGATTGTTTCTTTTACCATATGTAAAACATGTAGCACACACACACACACACAAATTAGGTATCAGTTGTTAAAGATCTAGTAAATATAAATACTTTTGCAATTTGTAATTGTATTAAAGATACGATAACAAGATTAAAGAAAAAATGTTAATTTTCATATGCATATTAGTTATTAGTTTTAAATCAGGTTCTAATAGTTTAGAGCTCATTAAATGGAATTCTACAGGCCTAAAACTTTCTGCATAATATGTTGCATATTTTATTTAATGATAGCATAAAAATTTTGAGAATCGACATATTATTTTGTTTGAACATCTTTATTTATAACAGGATTCGTAACTTTTGTTAGTCTTACATTTTCAAAATTATGCATGCCATTTTTAATTAAAGAAAGAATCCATCATTATCTCTTATTAATATATTATCACTCATTTTATTATTAATGAGTGTTTTTCTGTCTGTCTATATAATATTTATTACACGCATCGTATTTATCAGTAGGAGTTGAAATATTAATTATTTTTTTGTTTTTAGAATTGAATAAGTTTTCTTTCAAAACTAAATCATTGTTTTCAAAGTAACGTTTATTAATAGCATTTTTTTCATTTACAGGATCTTTTATATTGTCAATTATTTTATCTTTAGCATCAAAACTACCTTGAGCTGAGTGTATTAAACTTTTCTGTTCCAATTCTTGTACAATTTTATTCACATAATTCATATTAGCTGTATCGTGTAAATCTTTTGGTTCTGACAAATTTGAAATTCTTTTACGTTTTGCATTATAATTATCGTTTTGTGAATGAATATGAGAAGCATCTGATAAATTTATAACGTCTTGTTTAAAATGTTCATGAAATCTATCTACATATGATTTTGTAGCAGAATCAGTTGATTCTAAAAAGGTTCACTTACATTTCATAAATTCTTTTCTTCTATATCGTAATTTCCATCGTTTGTTAATTTAAATCAAACGCCTGGAGGTCCTTCTTTTATTTCCTCATCAAATAAAGGATAACAAGCTGTCATTTAATTATGTAATAAAATCATTATAATTTCAATGTTTTAATTACAGTTATTTCTTCAGATTGCATATTCATAGAGCATTTCTTTCTTTGAAAAATGAAGTGGAAAAGTAATTTTTGGTAGTATTATTTTTTAACATTCAATTGAATTCAATCATAAAATTATTCAGGTTTGTATAATTTTCATGGTTTTCTAGATTAAAACAAATCATAGGATATTTACTAAAATTTGATTGATGTATCCATGCAACCAGTTTCTGCAATTATATTGTTCATTCCTGCTTCTAAAAGAGCTGTATATATTCGATTATAATGCTTTTCATTAAAATCCATTAAATAATTTACTGTTGAAACTTTTATGTTATTAATCCTTAACCAACATTCTGTCATATCCAAGTTATCAAGCAACATGTTGTTTTGGCTCATATTTTCATTTCTTTCATCATATTGAGGAATGACGTATAAAATTAAAACTTCATCAGATGTTGCAGGAATATTATAAGATACACTAGCATTTTTATTAAATAAATTTGATTTGATAATATTATAATGATTTCAATTTGTTTCGTTAGGAGTATCAGATAATTTTATTTGATTAAATTTTACAGCACTGAATTTTTAAATCTAACATATGGTAACCAGAAAGATAGGTCTTCAACAACTGCTTTGAAATCAAGATTTTGTGCGAATATCTGTATATAACATATTTTTACTATCATTTCTTTGAATTTCTATTTTAATTTGAAATCCTGTAAGTACTTTCTTATATTCCCTGAAAAAGTTAAATGTATATTTTAATGGTATCCATATTCTTAGTTTGACTACCTTTAGTGAATTTCCATCTTTTTGCAAATCCATCATTATATTTTTCATTCATTTTAAAGTTATTATAAAAATCAGTAATTTTAGTTGCATCAACCAAAGTTCCATTATATTTGAAATTATTTCCGTCAGCATATTCAGAAGTATCCATATAGAAAAACGTATTCGTAGCTTCAGATGTTGAATAATCAGGTGTGACATTTTTATCCTAATACTTGATTCATGATTGCTTTATAATTAATTGTAGATTCAATTTCATTATTTCCTTTTGTTGATCTGCTCGAATTAATTAAACCACCACCATTTACAAAAGTAATATTTTCATTGTTTATATTGCTTCCATCACCTTTTACAATTTTAATTTCTTGTTGCAAATATCCTTCGGAATATAATATATTAGAATTTTGTATCATTTATAAAGAAATTATATGTAGCATTTTCATAGGGAGTATTTTTATCTCTATTCTCATGTCTAATTTCTCTATATTCAAAGCTTTCAATTTCGTTATTATAATAATAACTGGTATCACTCAAATCATAAATTTTGTTCATTTATTTAGGATAAAAAATTTTCAATCCTGCACCATGTTTTTTCTTTTTTGATAAAATCTCATTTAATTTTTCTCTTATGAAATCTTTACATTTTTCTTCTATAATAGGTTCTTTTTCATCATGAAAGAAACCTTCTATTTTTTTTTTACTCTTTCTGTACAATCTGTGTTTGTTCATTTATGTAGCTATAAATCTATTCTGTACTTCTTGTCTATTTAAACCAATTAGTTCACCTCGATGATTTGTAATTTTCATTCTAATTCTATGTATGGAATCAGATTTAACTGGAAAAAGTATAGGTTTTTCAAATTTAGAATATAAGATTCCAGGAGAATTTGTAATTGTGAATGAGTAAATCACATCAAATTGAAAGTGATTTATATAAGCACCATTTACTATATCAAAGTGAATATAAATATTATCATTACCATTAACTATATCTGCTATATATTTACCTTCTTGTTTTGCATCTTCATATATTTTTGCTTCAAATCCTACAATTTTGTACAATTTACTTTTGGATAAATCAATTTTATAATTTTCTTTTAACTTAATTGCAAATCTTTGTCTTTCTTTTATAATTCCAAATAATATTGGAAGGTCATTTCCAAAGTATTTAACCATATAACGATTCAAACCTTTTATACCACAATGACCATTTGCAATAGTAAAATCTACCCATTTTTTACCATCAAAATATGGAAATTTATTATTTTTGTCTGTAATATTCCAAAAAATATACATAGAAAATAACTGAAGAGCTATTTCCTTAAAATTTAAAGGTTAGAATATTCATTTAGTAAATCTTCTGATTTACTATCATTTTTAAAATCTACAATGAAGTACTTCATTTATTTATAAGTAACAATTTTCTCATTAGAAATACTAGGTTCTTGAGTAAATGAATATAAAATATCAAAAGGGGATTTACCTTTATTTCTTTCAGTTATATATTTCAAACAATATAAACCACATTTTACAGATGTAGGTTGCTATACAAAACTAGAATTATAACGAAATTTCTTTTTTTGAAAATTTTAAATAATTTTCTATGTTTTGGACGAAAATTATTTTTTATTTTTATTTTTTCAAATTCATATTCTCCAAAAGGATCAAAATATTCTACAAATCCTTTTCCGATTTTCATATTTTCTTCTATTATTTTGTTGGATATTCCAATGGAAGATAAACTTCCTTTCCACAACATTTTTTTTAAAAATGTCAGATTCCGAAATTTTATCTAATATTTTTTTAGTACCCCATCTTTCTGCACCACTAGCAGCTCCAAGTCCTAAAGATGTTAGAATAGGAGTCAAGAATGGTCAAAATCCTCCAGTTTTTTGTAATTGAGCTTTACTAATTGTAATTCTTTTACCTTTTGCAATTTGATTGATTTGTGTATTCGTAAAATGTAAATCATAATTAGGAGTTTTACTTTTATCCATTTGTAATGAAACTTCTTCTCCTTTTTTATATTCTGATTTTAATTTTGAAATTTGATTATCACTCAAATAAACTTTTTTTGTTACATACATTTATTTAAAGTCAGTATTTTTATAATATTCTTTTACATAATCGTTTGTTAATGTTCCTTCTTTTAAAAGTTTATCTATCATAACAGTTATTTGATTACATAATATTTTAGATTTAGAGACTCAGCATATTTTATATGTTAATTCATCTAATTTGTTTATACCACTGCCTATATATTGATATCCTGCTTTAAGAGTATTCAATGCTTTTCTATACATTTTTAAACCATTCATGTTAGAATCGGCTACATTTATTTTATCTTGTATGTTTTTCGTTTTTTCTTTTCACTAGTCTCATAATTTCTGTCTTTAGTTAAATTTCTCTTTTATACCCATCTCGTTTAGATTTTTCTGTATTGATTATTTCATCAAACTCATCATCTGTTTTATTTAATAGCTCAGAAGACAACTTTAATCCTTCATTTTTAAGTAAGTCAAAATCTAAATCTTTGTTAAAATTCAACCTTATTATTCCTTCAGCTTTATCCATTAATTTTTCAGCATCTGAAGAATAATCTAATCCCAATTGCTTAGATGATTTATGTTGAGGTAAAAACGACACATTATCTGCTATAAATCTTTTATAGCTTATTGAATACTTTTAAGATTTTGTTTGCTTAAAATTTTCTGGTATTGTAATTTTTTAATTACTGGTTTATGAAAAATTACTAGTTTCTTTTAAAGATTTTTCTATACCTCTAATTTGGATTTTTAAACTGCATTATTTTTTATTATTTCAGGTTGTAATTTTATTATTTCTAACTCATTTCTAATCTGTTGTTTTAATTTTTTATTTCTTTCACGTTCAATAATATTGATTTATTTATCAGTATATTATTTTCTACTCCGAGTAGATTATTTTTTACTCTGCGTAGATATTATAAAAATAAATTAATGATAAAAATAAAAGATTATGCGGAACCTGAAGAATTTACAGATAAAAATCAAAATCCTTCATTACTAAAACATCCTTTTAGAATTTTAATTGTAAGCAGTTCAGGATCAGGAAAAACTAATTTGCTTGTTAATTTAATATATGATTATTTGAAATTTCATGGTTTATTTGTATGTACTAAAGATATTTATGAACCAAAATATATTACACTGCAAGAAAATTTTACAATCTTTGATGACCTAGAAAGAGAAGATATCGTATATTGTAAGAACATAAAGAGAAAAGAATTATTGTTGGAATTGTCTAATAAATATATAAAAAAGCAAGTATTATTTTATTCTTATTTCAAAAAATTCATAAAAGTAGATGATTTAGATCCATGTATGAAAAATCTAGTAATTTTTGATGATTGTATAACTGAAAAAGATCAAAACGATATAGCTGAATTGTTTATCAGAGGAAGAAAGTAAAATGCATCCTTTATTTATCTGAGTCAATCATATTATTCTACTTCTATTAATATAAGGAAGAATTGTTATTATTTTCTTTAGTTTAGAACCTAGAGAAATCCAACAGATTTTTAGAGAAATGAATGGAAATCTTACTAACGAAGAATTTAAGAAATTATACAAGAAAACAATTCAAAAACGTTTTGATTTCTCTATGTTGGATTTAGTATATCTAAATATGAAATATGGAAAAAATTTTGAACCTTTATAAATGAAAGAATATTTGGAAAAGAGAGTTTTTATCTATCGAAAGTCTTATCAATTGAGGAATAAATTGAGTGTTTCGTTATCAGTTGCTAAGTTTTTATTTAGTGATTTTGGTTTATCTGGATTCGTTTTTCTTCCCTTATCAGCATTGAGTATAACAGCAGGTGTCTTTGAAATAATTGAGAAGTCTTTAAATATCTCTGCTGAAAAGAGTGAATACAAACAAGCTTATAAATTTTATAAGCAGCTATTAAATTTATGGAAATCAAATAATTTGACTGAACAAGGAGTGTATATGAGAAAAGATGAATATATTCAAAATTTACAATATTTTCCTATAGAAAAATATAATGAAGCAAACTCAATTAAATGGTTGTAAGTATGTTGATAAATAATTTTATATCTAAATAAATGTGTGATAAAAAGTATTGCAAACGGAAAAGGTGTTATTAATAAATCTATTAATATAATTTACCATTTGAAATGCATCTACCTGGACATTCATTTACGAGACCTGGAACTCAATTTTAAAACAGGATTAAATTCAGATTTATCATACAAAGAATGGAGCAAACCAATTTGCAGAGTTGATGAAACTGGATATAGACATAATATTTGTTATTTAAAAAATAAAGATATTAAAACAGGAAATGAAATATGTGATACCAATATGTTAAAAGAATTAGATGGAATTCCAAATCCTATACAATTCGTGAAAGATTTGAAAGAGGAATTGTTAAACCAATCATTAAAGCAAAAAAGACATTTGGAATGGGTTCGCTCATTTACTGTTTAAAGTGTAAAACTCATACAGATAATCAGGACGTTATAACTACTACATCCAAAAATGGAAACCAATGATGGAAAAAATTTATGTCAATTGTAATAAAAAAAGTGATTTTTTTAAATAACTAATAACACCTTAAAAGATGTATATTATGATCCTTGATGAAAAAGGTTATTGTGGTATCAATGAGTTAAAAAAAACGAAATTTACTCAAAAAGATATTACTGATTTTCTTCATACTCAAGATGTATATGCAAGATACAAACCTATTAATAGAAAATTTAAAACAAGAAGGATTTTTATGTATCTCATATTGATGATCAATGGCAAGCAGATTTATTATTTATAAAACCTTTTAGTAAATATAATGAAGGTATCAATTACATATTAGCTGTTATAGATATATTTAGTAAGTATGCATGGGCTGTTTCAGATCAAAAGAAAAACAGGTGAAGAGGTATCAAATGCTCTTAAAAAGATATTCAAAGAGAGAAAACCATCAAATATTCAAACTGATTATAGTTTGGAGTTCTTATCTTCTTTAATACAAAAATTGTTTTCAGAAAATAATATTCAGTGATTTGGTACTAATAATACAGAAATAAAATGCTCAGTAGTTGAACGATTCAATAGAGCTTTAAATGTAAAAATAGCATTTTTAGCAGCTAATAATACAAAAAGATATGTAGATGTATTAGATGAATTAGTTTACAATTATAATAACTCTTATCATAGGTCTATTAAAATGACATCACAACAGAAGCAAGTAAAAAAGAAAATGAAAATATTGTATATAATAATTTGTATGTTAAAAGACACTAACAAAAAACCAAAATTTAAAGAAGGTGATAAAGTAAGAATTTCAAAATATAAAGAAACGTTTACAAGAGGTTATCATCCTACTTTTGCAGACGAAATTTTTATAATATCTGAAGTGTTAAAAACAGATCCAATTACATATAAAATATCAGATTTAAACAACGAAGAAATTAAAGGCACTTATTATGAGAATGAATCAGTTAAATATATTAAAAGAGATGAAGTATATCAAATTGAAAAAATAATAAAAAAAGAACGGAAACAAGTTATTAGAGTAAAGTGATTAAATTATCCAGAAGAATATAATAGCTGGATAAATAAAAAAGATTTAATTCTAAATTAAGGAGTATGTAAATCACATATCCCTTGATAATTTTAGGCTTAGGAGAATTCTCCCCCCCCCAAAAACTGTTATTAAAAGATAAAAAATCAACAAGGTAGAACGGCCCCCCTCCAAAGAAATGGGGGGTAAAAATATTAAAAATCAATTAGGGCGAATTCTTCCTATTTGGAAAAGATCAACAAAAAACTAAAAATTCAAATTATTTATCTTTTGATGTTTAGTTTTTATTTTATTTAGTTTTTCAATATCCATTATAAATTGTTCAATTGTACAATTATTTAATAATTTTATACTTCTATATTATCTATATGCTCTCGAACCCGGTTAAATAAATTAATAGAATTGTGGTTATGTATTTTATTTCATCAATTACCTTTAATTTTGGATATTTTTCGTTTAAATTAGTTGTATGTTGATTTTTAGGTTTCCTTTGAGTTCTCATTGCATAATATGGATATTCACATTTTGATTCATTTATTTCAATTAATAGAAATTTCGCCTCATTAATTGTTTTAATAGACATATCTTCTTCTAATTCTTTATATTCAAAATTTTTAATTTCTATTCATCTTCGTTATTCATCGTTTTTAATTCTACTTTTTTATTCTTAATTTTTTCTAATTTATTTGTTATCTTATTTATTTTACTTTTATATTTATGAATAAACTGATTACTATATAATATTTTACTATTTTCATTACTTTAACATTAAATTCAAGAGAAATCCAACAACCTGTATTAACTATTAAATCTTCATGCACATATGTACCAATTATGTTATATTTTTCTGATAATCCACCTTTGATTTCATAAAGTAAACTACTTGTAGCACAAGAAAAGAAATTACACTGTTTTTTACCGAGAAATTACACTTTTCTACACGATCTTCTAAGTATTTGATTAGTCTTTTTGCCTCTAAGTTTTTGATGCTACTTTTTAAATCTCTTACCTCCAGACATACATATGCTTAGTAGCATTAAAAATTCAGTATTTTTATCTCTATTATCAATTTAAAATCTCCAAACAATCCATACCAATAATTATCTTTAATTTGTTCATAACATACGTCCTTTAAAGAAAACCTTTATAGAAATTCACTTTTTATGAATACTCTTTAAAAATAATTCAAGTTATTGAATTCTCTTTTATTTTAATAAATATATGCTACAGATTTGTTCATAAAAAGGGGGTATGACTTTGTATCCTCTCAATTTATATTATTTTGCATTTTTATATTGATTTTTAAGAGGGCACTATTTTATATTAAATAAATAGGTTTGAAAAAAAGATTACAAAAGTATGACTATTGAATATCAATTTATTTACATTTAGAATAGAATTAGAATATGATAATTTAAGACATAGAAATCATCACATAGTTGTATTCTGTGGAAGGCCAGGTTTTAAATTAGATAGTTATGATAATATGAGAATAATGGAATTACATATAAAAAGAATATTAAAATTAGATTATTTTAAGCAATTAATATTTAAAGATATATTTGAAGAGTTTGAAGATAATTGTGATTTGTTAGATGTTTGGTTTTATAGATTAAGAGAAACTTTACGAATTAAAATAATATAAGAAAATTTAATTTAAATTAATTATAATTAAAAACTAATTCAGAAATTATAAGTAAGAAAAATATTTACATGTAATTCTATTCTAATTTATTGAAAAAATATTTAATGAATATAGTAATAATTTAAAATTAGTTACTTGAAAAATATATTTAATAATTAATTTTTAATATATTTAATCAATAAATAAATTTCGAAAAATAGCAAAATGGTCCTCTGAGTGGGGTGGACTTTACTCGAAACTAAAATATTACTTGGATGGTGCCAGCAACCCATGAGGGCCATACAGTCCACCACACTTTTTACATCTTGGTCCCAGTTTTTTTAATTTCCTGGTTCTATGTAAAGAGCACTGTCTTAACTGCATCAACTCATACTAACTCCTTTTATTTCTTTTCGATAAGCGAGGTTGGGCTCAAACTCAGGACCAATTCATGCTAATCGAATACACTAACCACTACACTACTCAGACCTGAGCGAGATGCCTTTTTTTAGATTTATTTAATAACTTTATCAAATAAACTTTGTTCTCAAAACTGATAACAGTCTTTCAATGAATAGTGCTTCCATCTATATTACAAAATTAGAAAATATATAAATGGATAGTTTTATTCCAGCTGAAAAATATATTAATACAGTGATGAAGAAAATAATATTTTTGTACCAAATCAGTATTTAGAAGTTCTTAAAAATATACAAAAGAAAGAAATGACTTATGACAGTTCAGAAGATGGAAATCATTATAACATAAATATTCAATCATTTTTGAAACAGAGATATGTAAGTAGGATACATTTTTTAAGCAATTTAAAAGAAAACATAATTTAAATTTTACATTGCAAGCTGATGAAATGTTTTACAAATTTTTAGATTTTAATTATTACAAAAAATTTATAAAATATTTGAATACCATGAAAAAGATTTATGAATATTTTGGAATGGAAAATAATTTAAAAGTTAAAGAAAATAAAAATGAATGGAATGAGTTCTTATAACATTTTTAAATAATTAGATTTATAAAATATGATTTTATAGGTAGCCCTAATTTGGGGCTAATTTAAACCAATATTATTCAGAACGTGATTTATAATTTTAGAAATATTAAAAAAGTTATTTAAAAATTAATGTATTTTTAACTGTCAAAACTTGCGAGAATTATTTCTATTTAAAAAAATACACCATTATACATGGATATTATTTGTAGAGATTGTAAAATAAAATAAAATGGAGAAGAATTTTATATGCACACATAAAGAAAAGAATGACTCGTTGTATCAAATGCATCAAAGAGGAATATTCACAACATGTGATGAGTGAATGTGGAGTTTATTTTACAAAATGGCATAAAGCTAGGCATCAAAAATCAAATAAACATATAAGATTATTAGCAGCTGTTATATCTATAATATTAAATTTTAATGTCCTTAAAATTATTTTATCTTTTCAAAATCCTTTATAAAAATATCTAAATAAATTGATAGATCTAGTTGTCAATTTTTTAAAAGTTTATTTTTTGAAATCCCTTTATAAAAATTACTTTCTAATAAATAGAAATAAAAAATTTTCCTTTTTTATTTCTATAGAATTATGGCTTTTATTCATATTGAAAATGTTTTGAATACTTTAAGTATTCAAAAGTTGAAAAATGTTATAAAAGATTTAAAAATAAAAAGTAAAAGTAAATCTGGGAATGATATTATTCAATCTATAATATCTTAGATTAGAAAAACTGGAAATTATAAACAAGTATTAACCGATATATTAGATTTAGATACTTCTGATCATTTAGATCGTAAAAAGAAACTATGTATTAAATATCCAAAGAAAAGAGAAAATATTAGATAATTATTTGATTCATATAATTTAAAATTCAGAGATGGTAAGTTCATAAAGAATAAAAAAATATTATTACTGAAACTAATTTGAATCCTTAATATAAACCTCAGAAAATAAAAAAATAAGATAAAAACAGAAGTAAACCTTAAAAAATTATTTATACCAGATTACAAAATAATTGAATACAGAGGAGAATGTATTAAAAAATATAAAGTATATAGAAAGCAATGTAGAGTTGCAGGATCTAAAATTTTACCTGAAAATTATTATGATACTCTAAGAAAAATATTTAAAACAGCTATTGGAAATATAAATGGTAAAGTTGATATAATTGTTTATAATCCTAAATTAAGTGCTCCTTTTCATCCTGCAATAATGAATACTAAAGATGCTTATGATGTATATTTAGAAACATTAAATAATAAAATTGAATATAAAGATGCATTTTTGATTTTAATGTAGTTGAATTACCTCAAAGTGGTAGATATTTAAAATTATATCCTGAAACTGATCCAGTAAAAAAGAAAAGCATTCTACAAATTAAAAATAATGATAACATATATGCGCGTTTAACTAGATAGCAGTAGTTTTAGGCATTCAAAATCCTGCATTATTAAGTGAGAAATTAGATATTGAAAAGTTAACAAATAACGAAATTTTGTATATTAAAAAAGGTCGTGTATTACAGAAAAATCTAGCTGTAAAACTACGTAGTTTATATAATATACCATTAGAAATTTGTACCCTTGAAGATGTTAAGGTATTTGAAAATTTTGTAGTATGTAGAGAGAATGGTAATCAGATTCTATATAGTGTTAAAAATATACAAAAATATACTTTCATTTACAAAGATAGGAATCATTTCTATGACAGGATTTTTCGGTTTATTGCGATTATCGTAAAATTGGATTTAGGAAAACAAATAAACATAAGTACCCTTTAAAATGTGATAAATGTTTTGTTAGAGAATCTGATTGAAAAAGAGATGATATATTTTGTAAAGATTGCTTAGAAAATTTAAAGTGCAAAATTGTTTTGATAATCATAAGCAAGTAAATAACAAAGGATTGAGTGTTTGTAAAGTAATTCGAAAATGTTTAAAATGTAAGCGTATATTAAAAACATACGAAAAAGAATTAAGGGATCACAAATGTGGTGAATATGAATGTAAAAATCGTTGGAAATGGGTTAACAAAGATCACAAATATTTTAGGAAGAAAAAAGATTGTAAAGGAGGTTTGTGTAAAGATAATTGTGTTAAAAATATAAAAAATAAAAAGGATTGGTGTGTCTTATGTAAACATGATTATACTGAAAAATATTTATTTTTTGATGTTGAAATAACACAAAATTTAAGAATTCATAAAGTTAATCTAGTTGTATGTCATGATTTTGATGGTAATGAAAAAATATTCAATAACGAAAATGGTTTTATTTAATGATCATCATTATGGATATACAGTTATAGCTCATTATGGAAAAGGTTTTGATTTCCAATTTTTATCGAAATATTGTTTCAAAAATCATATCAAAGTATATACAATTTATCAAGGTAATAAGCTTAATTTTATAAATGCTGAAGATTGTAAATTAAAATTTGTAGAATCAATTAACTTTACAATGTGTGCGGTTAAAAAATTTCCTGAAACTTTTGGACTGAATTAGCAAAAGGTTATTTTCCTCATCTATTTAACACTGAAAATAATCAAAATTATGTAGGTTAATATCCTAAAAAATATTACTATGGATAAGATAAGAAAAGAAAAAATTTAATAAATGGTTTGATTCAGTAAAACATGAAACATTTGATTCCAAAAAAGAATTCATTAAATATTGTAGATTTGATGTAGATATTTTGAGAAAAGGATGTTTAGAATTGAGAAGATTATCCTTAGAAATTATTAATGTTGATCCTTTTAAATATGTAACTTTAGCGGGCTTATGCATGGCAATTTATAGAGATAAATTCTTGAGAATACTATTGCTGTTGATGAAGACGTAACTAAAAAAAAATGCAGTAAAAAATCAATTGCTTGGTTAAATTATATATCTCAAAAAGAAAATATTAATATACAACATGCTTTGAATGGTAAAGAGAAAAAAATTAAAATTAGGTAAAAAATATTATAAGGTTGATAATCCAATTCCAAGGATGCTTTTGGCAAGGATATCCTAAATGCTTCACAAAAACACAAATAAATACTTTGAATCAAATGCTTATCAATGATTTATATCAAAAAATAAAAAGTTAAACAAAAGAATAATTAAAGCAGGATATGAATTAGTCAATATTTGGGAATGTGACTTTGATAATAATAAGGATATAAAGAAATATATGAAAAAGGAATGGAAAAGAGATTTCATTGAACCTTTAAATCTTAGAGATGCTTTTTATGAAGGGAGATGTGAACCAACTAAATTAAAATATGAAATGAAAGATAATATGAAAGGCAGGTATATTGATGTGTGTTCTTTATATCCCACAGTTAATTACTTTGATTATTATCCTATTGGGCATCCTCAAAAGATTTTTAGTCCTAAAAATTATGATAAAAAATGGTATGGATTAATAAAATGTTAAGTGCTTCTACCTAGAAAATTATATCATCCATTATTACCTTATAAAACTGAAAAGTTAATATTTTCTTTGTGTAAAAAATGTTCAGAAATAATAAAATGTTATCATTTCAAAACAGTTTTAGTAAAGAGTAAAATGTTAAATCTGTTACAAGATAAGGAATTCTGAACACGATGGTAAGGAGAGATGTATAATTGGAACTTGGACAACTGATGACATAAAATTAGCAATCAAAAAAGTACATAAAATGGTGAACATTTATGAAGTGTGGCATTTTGAAAATAAAACCAAAGAATTATTTAAAGAGTATATTAAAAAATTTTTGAAAATAAAATTAGAAACATGTGATAAATGAAAAGAAAAAAACAATTTCAAAAATGAAAAAGAATCTAGGCAAACTGTTAAAGAAAAATTAGGTATAAAATTAGATAAAATCAAAGAAAATCCTGGTTTAAGATTTATAGCCAAGATACGTTTGAATTCCTTATGGGGTAAATTTGGTCAAAGAATTAATATGAAACAAGCTGAATATGTGATAGAAATAGAAGATTCTTATAGAATCCTTTTAGATGATACTATTAAAGATTTAAATATGAATTTTTTGAATGATTGTGTTGAAATGTTATATAAATATAAATTTGAAAAGAATAACTTCAATACCAATTCATATATAGCAGTTCTTAATGCTAGTTATGCAAGAATTCGGTTATATAAAATGTTATCTAAGTAACAAGATTAAGTGATTTACTATGATACGGATAGTATTGTTTATATAGACGATGGAACTAACAAAATTGAAACTGGATGCATATTAGGAGAATGGACAGATAAAATGATAAATATATAAAATCTTGGATAGCAAGTAAAGATTTCGGATATAAATTAAATAATGGTGGCAAAGTAAAAGGATTTAAAATGTATCAAAGTGAAACGATATTAGATTTTGATAATAGAAGGAAAATAATAACTGGTGAAACGGATTATTTAGATGAAGAAATCAATCAATTTAAAATCGAAGAGGATAAAAATATTTCAAGTATAAAAACAAATAAAAGGTATTCATTTTGATTTGATAAACGTAGAATCTTGGATGATTATAACACAGTCTCTTTTGGATATTAATATCTTTAATATTTTATATCTTCAATATTTTTATCTTTAATATTTTATATCATTAATACTTTTTATTCTCAATTTTTGTATATTTTTATAATTATTAAAAAAGCTTTATAAAAATGCATTTAAAATAAAATGACTGATATAGCAAAGATATTTAATATTCAAGAATTTATCCTTCCAGATAAAAAAAAATTATCAGAGAAATTAGTTGGACACATTTAACAGAACCAATAGCTGAAACTATTTAAATGCTTACATCCAATTGTGAATTAACAGAACAAGAAATGAACATCGTTCTGTAAATGCACGCACGAAATTCACGGCCTAAGATTTAAAAGATATCCAGATGACAATAGTTTATGGATTTGTAATGAAAATGCTAAAAATTATATTCAGTATTTATATGATGAATATGGTGGTACATTTGCTTATAAAGGAGGTATAATTGAAAAAAAAATCTTCTAGGAATTAAATATACCAGCTGTTGATATTGATGTACCTAAATGTCCTAGAATATTAGGTCCTATGTACACTCTGTATCAAAGTTATCAGTATAAGAAATCCATTCAAAAAAATAATTTGCAATAAATGGAAGAAATAAAATACGTAGATATTAGTGAAGAAATAATAGAGAATTCAGAATTACTTACCGAGCTAATTGAAAACAATAAAATATATAACAGATATGGAATTGATGATTTAATAATGAAATATATTGATCAAATAAGAGAATTAATTTTAAAAGTTGAAAATAAGGATATAAGAGAAAAAGCACTTGATCTAGTAGATGAAACAACTTATTATATTATAAATAAATATCTTCAGATAAAATTTTTTAAAACGTAAAACCATTTAATGAAATGAAATATCATAAATGGAAGAACTCAACAACATCAAAAAGAATATACATCCTGAAACTTTTAAATTGAGAGATTTAGAAGTTAGAAAATACAATTTGATATCTTTGAAAAAAAATCAAAACAAAATTTGGGTCTTCATTAATTGCAAAACTAGAAATAAACGATGATGAAAAAAATTTTACTTTAGTTCTTGCCATGCTGATTTATCTGAAAGAGCAATTAAAAAATAAATAAAAAATAACTATCTATTCAATTACAAAGGTAAAAATAAATGATAAATATTATGAATACGAGTTGGAAGAAGTTTAAATCTTTATCTTTTTTAAAAAAAACATGCAATGGCTTTTATCTTACCTTTTGAAAAAATTTACAAAAATCTTTATTATTTTAATATCTTTTGTATTTATCTTTAAAAATCATGTGTTTGAATATCTGCATTTTAATTCTTTTAATATCATTATTTGACTTGAAAATAACGCTTTTTGAATTAAAAAAGTAAAAAAAACTTAAATTAGAAAAATATGTAAACTTTAAAATTTAAAAAAATGATGCATATTGATACTTTTAAGTTGTATTTTGATATGTTAAAAAACAATGCTAATTTTTGATTAAAAAGTTTAAATTTTGAGGTATACACATGCAAAAATGCTTGAAAATTGCTTATTTAAGGCAAAAAATTGTGTGTTCTGAAGACCTCACACCTTGACTGTCGATATTGATAAGACGTAATGAACAACGTGCATTTGTCTGTTTTTCCCGGTCCCTTCTTTCAATGAGAAATGATTTGGAAGCGATTCGGTCCTATGTAGTTTCTTTTTAGGGGTATATAAAGTCACGTGCCGATACTTTGGAAGCTGCAAACTTTGGAACGCCCACAAACTTTGGAAGATCTTAAGAGAAACAGTGAGCGTGCTAGAGATCTGAGTGTATCTATAATGATCATTTTCTCAATATATTTTTAGAACTGAATAAACTAAAACTTTAAATATGTAACTTTTGCATGCAAAAATAAATAAAAATATGTTTAATAATTTTTGTTTCATTGCAATACGAAATAAGAAAGTTATTTTGCCACATCCTGCAATAAATTATTCTTAAATAAAAATTCCTAATTGTTTTACGGTGATTAATATTTCTGAACGGTTTCGCTAATTATACTTAAGTTTTGTTTTAAACGCAAATACGACACAATTTTTTACTAAGCATTGTGAATATTAATTTCGTAACTTTAAACTAATTTGTTATTTGAAAAATGATATCTTGCGCAGAAGTTAGCGATTTAATGAAAATATAACGAATTTCCGTTTTTACTATATATATATATATATATATATATATATATATATATATATATATATATATATATATATATATATATATATATATATATATATATATATATATATATATATATATATATATATATATATATATATATATATATAAATATATATATATATATATATATATGTATATATATATATATATATATGTATATATATATATATATATATATATATATATATATATATAAGCAACAGAAAAAAATAATTATTCTTTTATATTTTGAATAATATTTCCCTAACAACAGCATGCTGAACTTTATGCCCCCTCCACACATTAAGCGCAGTTAGATTTAGTTGGTGGCACGTGATTCAGTTTGAATAACTTAATTCCTGTGACGACGTGCACTTCCAAGGAAGCGGCTGCTAACTCGATGAGCAGCCCTGCTGAAGGTGGATGTGGAGGTCCTGAAATGAAAATATCCGAAAGAATCGCCGGCTGCTTGCGTCATGCTAAGTTGGATGATCGCACATCCATAACGACTGAGGGTGTCCCGCTTTGTAAAACAAGATCAAAGTGCTTCAAGGCATTCAGTGGTGCATTTTTGTCTCGATCCATCTCCGACTTTAGTTTGTGGAAAGCTTTCGACATACTGTGTCGATACGTGTCTTCCACTCGCCTCACTGTCATTCATCCAGTTGACATGGGCGGGTATTCACAAATACACGCGTGAACAGCTGATGAAGTGTGCACTTTTGAAGATAGCCATTTCAAGACCATCGTAATCTGAATTCTGCTAAAGTCACGCTTATATGAACAACTTTTTCCATGAAAGACATGTTATCGAAGAATTGAGACTTCACACGAATAAATAATGACTGCATCACACGTAGCAGTATTATAACTGTACCACGTGACTCTCACGACATCTAGGTGTTTTGTCTCAATGTGAAACTGTAGAGGTGCATGAAATGTTTTTGCTTTTCAATGCAGATTTTTGTTTTACGAGGTAATATTTGAAGAATCTTTGGCGCACACAGCTGATGTATAATCCAGCGTGCCAAATTCTGAATTTGGTGACTTGTTTTGTGGATTTCTTTGTTCATCTAGCAACCTAGTTTCACAACCTGCTAATTATGTCATAAAGATGGAGACCTATAAAAATTATGTAGAAAATCTTATTTTGGCAACACCAATATTCACGTCATCACGAGATGTCACAATACGTCATCTCTTGGCAGCATTTTTTCATCGCCAAAAAATTTAGTTGGCAAGCACGGTTACCCGGCAACTGTGCCGAATCTTTTTGCAACACATATCGTAGGTCTTGATTGCGCAGAAATTTATTTCATAATATTCACAAAATACCCTATTTATTTGTTCTGGATTCTAAAACAAGACAAAAAAGAAGGCATGAATACATTATTTTTATCAAAAAATACCCAGAACGTATAAGAATTTACTATACCGACATGTAAAAAATTAGACAAATTTCATTTCTGGATCAATGGTGCAGCTTATTCCATTTTTGGAACTAACGCCACAAAAACTAAGCAACCGATTCGATGAAAGGCTTTGAAAAATCTTTTGACAGCTCTTAAGAGAAGAAATTTTGCCAGAAAAGAAATGCAATATGCGAAATTTTAAAATAAATTTTATTATTTATATTTTATTTAAATTTTTTTGCTGTTATATATGTATATAAAATGGCACAGTTCTCACAGATTTAATATAGCTTAAAATAAAGAAATTATAGCTTATTTTTATCCTTACTATTTTTATAAGCAATTTTGTAAATCCTTAATTTTCTCTCTAGATTTCAAAATACAACTTATATTTTAAGTCAGCATGTTATGAACTTATTATAAGTTTTAAATCTATTTGATTACTTAAATTATTTTCTCATTTTTGTAGATATAAAGGCATAAAAACGTATTTATTCCTGCAGAATTTTCTTCCCATTTCCAACAGACTTTTCTATCCGCATAAATCATTGAAGCTCTCACTTTACAGGGAAAATGTTGCTCTTCTATTTCCTTTAATATCGAACTTTGGCGCAACAACTTTATCATAATTATCTTACTATTTAGAAAATATATTCAATTAAATTACTAAAATCAAGAAAAGTTACACATTCTTCTTACTAGACAACAGCATTATGCTTTTAAAAATGCAATTTGCTTTTAAAATTTAATCCTACATTGAATTCTTACTATGGCAATTTTCGTTATTAGCCGAAGGAATCTTATACTAATTATAGAAGCGTGAAATATATGCAAATGAATTTGAAAACTCAGAAAATATGACATCATTAAAATTAATGTTATTAAAATTCCCTTAAAAATTCAACAGATGGCAGCATAATTCTTTTTAAGAAATTTTTATTTCACTTAACCGATTTTAGCCGAGAAAAGAAATATAATAACATGTATTGCACTGAATTAAATTGGAATATAATTAATTCCTTCAATAATAACAAGTTTTCGTCCCTTTGCAAATAAAGGCTTATAATAGCTTCTATTTAATTTTAAGAATTTCTTTCTTTAAGTACCGATTTTTTCACCTATTAGTAAATTTTTTCTAAATTTGATAAATAAGCTGCTGACAGCCAAATATTTTAACCTTTATCATTAAATATTTAATATTTTTTAAAATGTTATTGAAGTACCTTGTATGCTCTATGTACGTTCGATTCTTATGTCAAACAAAGATGTTTGTAGAAACGAAGTCTTTATTAAATATGAAGTTTCTTTGCATTAAGTTATTACTTATAATTTTTAAGAATTTTTTTTGATATAAATTCTTCTGAACTTTGAGTTACTGCTTTTCATGTGTACAGGTAAATTCAAGTATGGTTTTCTATACATAAAATTATCAAAAAATAAAACGATCCCAAACCTATAAAAAAAATAAACTCAAAGTATAATAGATATAATAATTACGATAACAGATAAATTATAATTTATTTAAATATTATTTCGCACATTTTATTTTTCTTTTACGAGAAATGTCTGCACACATTTTTCATATTGATTTTAACACACAATATTATAATTTATTAAAATTTTTTATATTTATTGACATATGTTATGAAACAATTTCAAGGTAAATTTAAAGTGGTAAATTTGATTTTTCATCGTAATAGATTGAATTAAGTATAATTTTTTTAAATACTGAAGTATATAATTTCTTATTTTTTAAAATTTTAGATTTTGAGCATAACTATTTCATCGAGTATCATTAGAACTTTAAATATTTTGACACTTCAACAAGTGTATGTAAAAACACTTATTATACATTTGTTTGATATATTTAGTTGAATACTCACTAACTTAAGGTAAATAAATATCATGACTGTGTTTAAAAATATTCCTGGCGTAAAGAAAAATAATGCTCAAATATATAAAGTAAAACACAGGAACTAAGTCATATTTTTTGTCAGAAAGTATTGTAAAAGGAAGTGTTATACACGACATGAAATTTCATTTTGATGAAATTTTTCAAAATGTTCGGTGCATAATTTGCAAATTAGTTTTTCCAGGAATGGAAACATGTACACAAAGAGAATGTCTTAGAAAATTTAGACTTCTTAATGAATAGGAAGCATGTCGTTTCTCCTAGCTGATGTTTCATTACTGTTGCTTCCGAAACAATTTTTATTTCAGTGGACACATTTTTCCACGCTTAATGGAAGTGTTTTGAAAATTGTGTGCAATAGCAAGGCAAATTCAATGGAAATAATTATCTAATGACTATTTCCTTACTATTTTAACAGGCAAATAAAAGTCTGATATTGAGTGGCAACCAAGCCTGTCAGTAGTGAACGTCTTTTTTATTGAAAGGACAGCGAAACGCCTATTTGTGTTCCTCAGGTAAATGGCACAGTACCTTAAAAGCTATGTCCGGCGAACTGCTAGCCTTACTCAGTTACAAGGACCATATTTTCTGAGATTTAAAACCATTGCAAGTAAAACCTGTGAGGTCTTTTCTTCAAAATAAGAAAATCTAGAGTAAATCAACTGAAGGAGTAAAAATGACTTCCATGGTTGGAGAAGAGTCAACATGACTCTCTTTAGGATAAAGAAAACAAGTTTCATAAGATGGGACTTGCTGAACAAGATCCCACATGCAAAAAATACCATGAGAGTGAGAACATCGTTTTGTTTATAAATCTGATGCCCTTATTCGGTTGATCACTTTAAGATTACACCTCACTTCACAAAGGGCTTTTTGGATTTTCAAAACAAAAAGGAAGACCCACACAGATAGAGTTACGCTATTTTGGATTTTGAGGTCAAATCCAATATACAATAAGAAAAACTAATTCAAATAAATCATGTATCTCTATTTCATAAATTTATTGTTCTCAAATATTTTTCCAACATTAGATTTTAGGCAAGCTGATGAAATTAAGATGCTCTCAGAAACTGAATCATATCAGGTACGTATTGAATACAGAAATTAAAACCGATCATTTCAGAAGAATTACTTGCAGGGATAAAAATAAAGCTTTCCTTCGCACGCTTCACAAGGGAAATCCGTATTTGAGTCAGTGGCTTGTGAATTAACTTCAAGTAAAGTAGGGAATATGGTTCTATTCCTAATGACAATGATGCATGGACTATTTGTGTTTTTTCTATGCTATTTCACAGGTGTTTCTTCACTCAAGGGATCTACATTTGATTTCACTAGTTTCCTTGGTTTTGTTTCTGGAAGTTTCCATTTGTTTATCGACTGCAGACGATGTTTCTCTGCTGCAGCTTATTTTTAATAACTTGAAAGGAATTATGCAAAACCGAATCTCCAGCAATCCGCATAATTATACGCTACAGATGCCTGCCATACGAGAGATAACATCATAGAAAGATTGCATAAAATGCATTGCATTCACAGGCATTGACATGAGCTCCATTAATTATGATTTCTTCTATTATATTTCCTAACTACTACAGTACAAAACAATAGTAAAAAATGCCTCACAACATTTACTAGCAACTACCACTGGGTGTTCCGTCAACCAGAAATTGAACAATTCTTATATTATTTTTATGTCCACTCTTTATCTTTATGAAACTTTATGAAGGCACACAGATAAAAAATCAGCTTCAAAATTTGAGAGCTCTTCACTTCATTTTACGTAAAAGAAAGAAGTGATGCAGCAACAAAATCCTAGACGATGCGTTTGATCTTAAGTTCAGCTCACAAAGTTTTCAATAAGAAACTGCAAAATATTAAAATACTCTTCCCATTTCTCTATTTCGTTGCATCTCCTAATTAACGCGAAAAGAGGATTTTCAGGCAAGTTATTTTTGATGTTCCCATCAACACAATTATCAGTTAATATTTTGACTAGATTTAGATCACAGAAAGTATTTTCAGCAGCAATCATCTCTTCAATTTTTCGCATTTCAATTTAAAACCTCCTTTAATGACTTGTCGTCGGATAAGCGAAGCTCGCTGACCGACGCCTTTCTTTTAACCGGCGCATCAGGGACGTCTTCGCTCCAGACGACAGCGTACCCTCATTTGCAGGGGTCCATCAACTCCCTCAGTCATAGAATTTTTACTCATATTTGGTCATCCATCCATCGCCATATGTAAGGGAGTTCAATAGGACCTCTAACTTTTTATCTGCTTCAATATCACTCTACCTTTCATAATAAGTAAAGTAAAAACCTCCGTTACGATGCATAAAGTAATAAAACTGAATGTTTACATACTTAATTATTCTTCTTAAAATCCAATTTATCCGCAGAATAGGCGCTGTTTAAAAAAGAGAAATTATCGGAAGATACTTAAAGGCATTTAGCTATTTTTGCGAAATGGCGATAACACAGAAATCGACATGACTCCCAGAGTACAATCAATTAACATATGGGGATTTTATATAATTTCTAATGTTTCAAGTAACTCTCCCTGTGATAAAAATATTAAAAAATCACAAATTAAAATCTAAGAATTTGAAACATTGTATTAAAAACATTTAAATAAATTATTTAAACAATTAAAAAAACTAAATAAAAATAAAAAAACTAGTTCTTCTCTGGGAATTATATTGAGAAAATGTCAAAATGTCACATGAATCAGAATTCACATATATTCCAAATAAAACTGTAGTAATTATTGATAATCAAAATTCAAGTGCTTAGTGTGAATATAATAAAAAATATTAACTCTGTTGAATGCTAAAAGTATTGCTTCGCAAAGTCGCAGTACTGTCTCTTTAGCCTTTTATAGGAATCTATGCGGGAATATAACATCAAAAGTTGTTTCAAAAATAAATGTTAGCTTTGAACAATAAAGTACCCAAAATCAAAAGAATTCAAATTTAACCTTGAAGTTGAAATAATATTAAGAGATCCTTTTAAAAGCTTGAAAATCAACAAAAACAAATGAGGTTCTATAAAAGTTAATTTTATAGTTCTTTACATAAGTTCATAGAACATTTTAAAATGCACAAACACAAATGCAAACATAAGTAAAACACAAATCATGATTTAACAATAACATAACAGAATTCTTATTAAAAGAGTGGAAAGGAATGATATCAAAAACAACCGCTTGTGTTCCGAAATGTGACTCTACAGCTGTCAATGAACTTCTGGAGTTCATGAAAATGCACTATTAGTTGAGCATCTGTTGCCAACCATCAGGACATTTATTAGAGTTTGAATATTTTATTCCCAACGAAATAAAGCTATAGTATTAATAAGAATAATTTGATATTCTTTTAAATATTGTTATTTAGGGATAGCTTTCTTAACCGCGCGTTTTGATTAGCTGTTACAATATATTAAATATATAACTATTTAAGAATAAGATATCCTTAAAAATCCGCTAATTATGTATATATATATATATATATATATATATATATATATATATATATATATATATAATATATATATATATATATATATATATATAGTAATTTTTTGCACGAGAAAATTTACTTGCTTTTAATTAGCTATATCAGTTAATTCGAATAGATTTAATTGAAAAAATTACTGTTAAAGATAATAAGGAACTGATAGGAATGATCCTGTAAAATCATTTTTATGACTTCAATTAATAATCATAATCAACTCATTGTTTTTTTTTTATGATTTGAAAATAACAGAAACACACTAAGCAGCTTTAACCAGGAAATATGGCTTCATTTTAGTGGCAAATGATGATTCAAAAATGTGAAAGACAGAAAAAAAGAATAAATGTTTGGGAAGAAACAACGACAGCAAAATATTTAAGGATTAGCTGGTTACCATGACAACGCATCTGGGAAACGGGATTTGCCGCTGATCAGGGAATGTTGTGTCTGAGATCTATGTTTGGCGAAATATCGCTTCACGCGAAAAAATTAAAACTTATTGCTGCAGTGCAATTATGTTTATTATTTTGCTGCCAAAAATAATGGAGTTACTATACGTTTCAAAGCTGTTTTATTTCACTTCAAAATTTTCTGATGGTTTCTGGCATGCAATCAATATTATTTCAAATCATTAATAAAAAAGTAATATAAATGATTAATACTTTCCTCTTCTAATCTTTGGAACATTCAAACTGATGAACTTGAATTAAATTGAATCTAAAATTAAAGCATTAAATAATTATATTGATTAATAAAGTAACATAAAAGTATATTTTTTCAATCAATTCAGTTTTTAATCAATAAATCAATTTCAACTATATCACTTATACTTTCAGACAAACTTTAACAATTTGTAGGTTAAAGTTACAAACTTTAACTTACATTTTATCACAAATATTTCCTCTTTAAACAAATGAGATATTTTAATGGCTCTGAATTTATTTTCAAGAAAGAGAGAGTTAACTATATATTTAAATTTAAAATTAAATATGTGGTTTTCAGAAAAATATTTGTAGAATTCTTTTTCTAAGAAGATATTTTTTATTTGTAAATATATTACATCTTTTAGTCCAGTGTTTTTATTTTTTTTTTTAACATAAACCTACTGAAAATATGCTCTATAAATTTTGATTTCTATTAAATGGAATTTTTACTAGATATAATTCCTAGAAATGTATATTTCAATTTTATAATATAGTTTGTATTTGTATATGAAATAAATTTATTACATTTAAACAATATGGTTTTTTTATGTCAAAAACAACAGACAGAATTCCGTTGAAATTCGATTAATAAATATAAAATTATAAAAAAAAGTTCTGTGTAAATTTATTATTCTGCGTTTTTTAATAATTTAATTCCTAGCAGTATTTAAAAATGTAAATAAATAAAGAGGAAAAATATAAGAAATGTGTATGATAATTTATTCAATAAAATGTTTCCCTAAAAATGAATTCCATAAAATTGAAATTCCTTTTTTGCATATAAAAAAAGTTCATAGGCTATGCTTTAATATTTACAAATGAAATACTTTAACTATAAAAATATGATTGTGTTGTAAGGTATCCTAATTAAATGCATGTCTCGTAAATCGGTTTTTGCCTAATATCTTATTTGGAATAATTATATTTGATAAACTTTGATGTTATTAGGGTCTTCTTTGTAATATCGTGAAATTTATGGAACTATCAAATAATTCGAAATCATTAATAAATACACAGAAAACGTAATTATATAGAAAAGAATTTTTTGATACATTTGCGTTCTTCATGCAGCTATTTCTAACGATAATACATACTTTGATGAAAATAAATTTTTCAATTCATTCGCTGCTTTTAAAAATAGATTTTATTAGGAATTATTTAAAGTGATGTAAGAAAGTATAACTAATGGAGCATTCCATTGACGTCATACTATGAAAACCAAAACGTTTGAAAACACAAAAGCTATATATTCTAAGAATATTTCTCATCCCTTTTCTCTAGTGTTCTGTTTTGACCGATTTTCCTATGGCACATCGGCGACATTGGCGAGTTATTGCGTCACCCACTCCGCCACAAAAGCTCAGCTGGCTAGCATTTGGCAACATCATGGACTCCACTGCATCCCACCGCTAAACTCCACTCCTTTCTGTTATCCCTTCTGATTAAGAGCAAAACAAAGTCCCGCTTGTCCAGTTCTTTACCATCACAGAATTAATTACCTTCTCTAAAACTGAATTGGATCTACTTTTGATAGTCAAAGGTTTAACTCGTTTTTTTCTCATAGTTTTATTTTTGCCAAGGGACCGAATGTATAAAACTTTCTTTCTGTTGACAACAAAATTACCTTCAGTATAAAAGTAGTTCCATATTGACAATTATGATAGATACTTTCCTACATCTAAGACTTCAAACATTCCAAATTTAATTAGAAAAGTGATAACTTTAGAAAAAATTATGCTCATCGGAAATATTGTGGTGTAAGTTTATGAATACTGACTAAAAATATGTGATCTTTAGTTTTATTATTTAAATAAATTTGGAAAGTATGTTTTTAATGCTCTTTTAATGTCTTAAAATTTTTTTTCAAATTTTCCTGATCGACTTTGTACAGTAGTATTAAAAGTTATATTGATTCATTTAATCATTTTCATTACTTAAACATTAAGAAATATATTAATTAAATGTTTGATCGCGAAATTCTTCATAAAAGGTAATCATAACACCGTGCTCTTCGATTCTAAAAACCGATTCTGAGTTTAAGGAACATTATAATTTCACAGATTAAATATCGTCTGCTTATCGATGTGTTGCCAAAAATATAAATACATATTTCTGAATCAACTCTTTCAAGAAACAGATTTTGAAAATCGTTTGCTGATTTTAATAATTACACGGCGATGAATTGAGCTTCTTCTCTATTATCAACAACTGTCAAGCTGCAAGGGAAAGAAAAACATGACTCAGTTCGTGAGTCACATTCCGGTGGATATAGCTGCCTCACGCAGTCCTAGACATCACCACCCCGACTACAGGGATCGTTTCACCCCACCTCCTCACCTACATCATCATCACAAAAAAGTAAGTGGATTTTCGGTTCCCTTTTCATCTATTCCTTTCTTCCTATCGATTATTCATTCATCGATTCTAGTAGGTGAAAAGAACAAACGTGGAGATTTCGTTACACAAATTCCAAGAACTTTTACAATTATAGAGTACTGTACATTAGAAAATTTATTTTTTAAGTATATTTAACTAAACGGTAATATTATAAGAAAATATTTTAAATATTTTCAATAAATATGGTTATAACTGTTAATATTTTATTCTACCAGTAAAAGACAAAAACTATGCGGATAAATCGCTCTTTAATTATCGAAGAAGCTGTTTGAAAATAAAGTTTTTGTGATCGATTCTGCTTTATAATTCTATTTTATCTTGCACATAGATAGTTCGTATATTATTAAAGAAATTAGTTTTTAATATTAGGAAGAATTATTATTATGTATAAATTAAGTGCCCAGTAATTTTTGATTTTAAACAGAGTTATATTTTAATCTTTTAATTACAAATTAGCCTCATACAAACAAAATTTAAATAATTTAAAACAAATTCTCTGCCATTGATTTTATAAAACAATAAATATGAATGAAAATAAACATTATTTCTAAGCATAGAAAATTTATATTACTGAAGTATGCTTTAAATAAATATCGGGAAAGTTTATTTCTAGTTAGAATGTTGATACAGGAGTACTGAATGAAAGACAACAAAAATATATTTTATTTTTAAGTGATACGACTATTTGTTTGACTTAGAATTCGTACTTATATAAATTTACACTTGTGTGCATCACTAAACAATTTATTAAATGTTATAATTATATAAAAATAATTCCTTTTTCCTTTGAATTTATCCTGAATATTTTCTGAATATTTCGTCTGAAATTATTATTTAACTGAGAATTTTACCAGAAATTACTGAATAAATTTGATATTTTTAGAAGCAACATCAAAAACGAAAAATAAGAAATTATTAATACAATTGATTTTGTTCCTAAAAATAACGTTATACCATAATTAAATACATTTCATTCCTTAAATAGCACTTAAAATCATTAAATATCTTCATTAGTTAGGATATAGGAGAATATCTAGGATAATCCTTAGTAAATATAATTGCAAAAAAAGAATTGATTAACTAAAGTGCGAAGGTTTACGGAATATATTTTAATGAGAAAAAATTTTCTCTATCGCTAAATCATTTTTTATGGATTGCTTAACCGGATAAATAATATTTCAAAATATATTTATAGATTATATTTTACATATAAACCGTGATGTGTTTTCTGTTTTGAATTACATGGAACTAGAATAATTTTTATATAAAGGTCAGCTAATGTTTACCAAAATCTTTAAAATATTTCGTTCTGCACTGCGTCACTTTATTGAATGGGAATTCTCTAACGAGTTAATTACCTGTTTATAGAGGTGAAAAGCCTAATGAACATATAGTTAATAAAAAAAGTCAACTAATTCTTTTTTTTGCGAAAAGATACTTGCAAATGTTTCTGAGGTTTAATTCATTAAAAAAAAAACAATATACATTTTCACACGCGCTTTATGTAACGTTTTATATGTGAATGTGTACACAAGAGAAGAAAAATGAAAAATAAATAAGATATAATGCAGAAATATTTAAAAGAAATAAATAAACATTTTTTGAATACTAACATGTATCGCTTTAATTGCAAAAAATAATTTTTATATTCTAAGAATTTATATCATATAATAAAAGAGTTATCTGTTTTTTGTATCTATAAAATTTATATTCTTATTTTGGGAAAAGTTTATTAGTTTCAAAAAACATTTACATTTTTTAAATGCTAACTATTATATAAGTTTAAATTATAAAATTATTCTTTACGAGTATTTTTAATGATATTAAACTTATTGTAATTTTTTAAGCATTGTTTCAAAATTTAATTGCTAATTTTTAACAAAAACTTTAAATTTACCATTTTTTTATTAAAGAATAATACATTAAATGAAATATTTTCAAAAGTATCAAAATATAATCATGGATAAGCAAAACAAATTTTAAACGCAAATAAAAAGATCCTTTAAATTAAAATAATTACTAATTATTGATGAATTTCATTTATTTATTTACTTCTATTTTGTTAAAATACATTCTCTTTGCTATTTTTTTTCTGTTGATATATTTTATAATATTTATAAAAAGAAAATTAATTGTATTTTAGAGTCCCTCTATAGGTTTTGGGAAGGGTATAGAGGTCGCTGTAAAAGTGTAAACAAACAAATAAAAATCACTGGGATTAAAGAACGCAGTATACGAGTATATAGTACTTTAATCAAGTAAATGTTAGTTACGAAAATTACTGTTTCATACTTGTTTTTATAACTAAAATTCAAAACTGAAGTTTCTGAAGAAAAATATTTCATAGATTTGAATTGAATATTCATAGATTGACACAATGAATGAAAAGATATTCATAAAGAATTTTTATTTTCATGGATTATGATGAAGAATGAGAATTTTTATTAATGTATTTTAATGAATGTATTTTTATTAAAATAATATAAATTGTTTATCTAATGCTGAAATATTGATTTTTGAAAATGTGTTTTGCGTATATATAGCCTTGAAATAAATATAATAAAACTGCATAAGTGCATTATTATTGAATAATGACAACGTAAATAGGTACAGATGCCGCAAAGCATAAACAGAAAATTCCATAAAATACGAGAATAAATTATCCAAATATAAACAAATACAAAGCTTTGGTAGTTCACTTATGTCGAAAGTAACTAGAATTATTAAAAAATATGTCTAATACAAATATTAAACACAAATAGTAATTCAAATAAAAAATAAAAAAAGCTGTTTGATGAGTACAATTGAAATTCGGATAGTTAATTATACAAGCAGAAGAAAAATGAGAGTTTTGTACAATGAAAGTAAATATCAACAAATACAGCTTCATCAAGGGATGCTGTTGACTTTGGTGGCAATGGCACAAGGCAAAATGCTGAAATCCGGCGAGCTGGAACGATTTTGATCGAAGTATCTCTGCGTTTAAGGGTTTCTAGAGATAAAGTAAAACAGGGACGGAATTTAGAAATTGAGGGAGAAGACAGACAGATATTGAAGCTAATTGTAACGTCTAAACTCCAATAAAAGTGAACTTAATCCAAATTTGGATTATCCAGAGTCGATAATTACAATTAGAAGGTAATTTAATATAAAGGCCATTTATGGCGTAGCAGTGAGTTTTATGCCACCTGTTGTCTCTGTAATATCAAACGTCATCTATTATGCTGCAAAGTTCACGAAACCTGATCAATTAATTAGTAAAAAACTGTGTTATATATTCAGATAAATTATCTTTCACACTTTTCTCTAACGCGTTATGGGGTCTCATGTGAAAGATAAGCAATTTCTTCTCAAGGATGGGGATGGATCTGTCATACCTTTGGCAATCCTTTTGTTGGTGCAATCAAATATGCAGAAAAATATTAATTGGGAGAGGTGTAGATAGTTTTAACTGGCAGAGTATATGCTATTATACAAAATTTGTTTTTAGAAAGTGAAGGTGTTGCGAATGTAAATTAAAAATAAGTTCTAAAAAAAGAAACTTTAATTAAACTTCACCCTGAATGTTTGTATTTGAAAGTCGAAAGAGTGCAAAAACTTTTGGGAGAAATATATAGAAAATCATACCTTCTTGAAGAGACTACCTCATCAAAAAACCCGAATATTTTGTCAGGATCATCTTTTAAGGATAGCGAATTCCAAAACAGATGGTTGAATATGTTTTGGAAAATTATGTTAAGTGTCGCCATTTTAAATATTCCTTAATTGAAGAATCTTACAAATCGAAGAGGTTAGGCATGGTTAGTATGTCGCTTTTGATATTGTTTTTGCTACCAGCAGTCAATCATGCGGATCAGTTGTTTAATACCATGATGGCATCTGCTTTGGTGACAAAGACTACTGCAGCATCACAACCATCCTTTCCTAGAGAGACTCCCCTAGAAGGATGGCTAACGGCAGTATACGTGTTGATTCAAGGGGTTCCTTTTTGGAAAGAAGAAACTTTTCCCTAGAATTTGAATCTCCACCAACCAACCGATCCTTAGCTAAAGACCTAATCAGTTCTGTAAGTCAGCCGAGAAGTACAGTGAAACCACTTTTCTATCCACGAGATGCAGTTCAAGTGTATGATGTCGTTCTCTTATATTTCTTTTGCGCAGTCTTCGAGAACAATATAGCATGCTCATTCACATAGATTTGGAATTGTTACAGAAGTTAGAAGAAAATGCAATCCTGCAGATAACGCTCATTTTATTTCTTAAGAATTGCTGATGACTGCAAAAAAATACACACACATATGGAATTCACAAATGTGTGGTTCAAAGATGAAGTGAACAAAGAAGGAAAAATGGCCAACTCTGTTGTTGTTCTGTTTGAGGCTGTAGATCTCAGTACGAATTTCATTATTACATTCTTCGAGAATTAGAGCATCAATTAACAGCTTGGGAAGGGCCCTAACAAACATATATTTAAGGTATGGGTGACATACTTATAAGAAAATTTAAAATGACAGAGTTTTATACAAATAACATTGAAAAGCTAAAATTTATTCTTGAGAAACTAAATCATGCATATTGTACAAATTCTCGTTTTGAAAGAATGTACTGTGCTTTTGAAAGGCAAAGAATTTGTTACCTGCCTCTCACATCATTTTTACTTTGTCTAGCTAATAGATTTATGCAGTATTTTTGTTGACTTAAAAGGCTATTGAAGCATTATGTTGACAGCCATCTAGACTATCAAAACTGTAAAACTGTTTTGCTAAAATTGAAGCAAGTTACAAGAATGCTGCTGAAAAATGTTCATTATGCCGCTAACTTTGTAAAATTAATGGAATTAACGAGAGATTTGCTTGGAATTAATAACTTAAATTTGGTAAAAGCGAGTTCTTGAGGGTCAGAAATTTTCAAAGAAAGGATATTAGTGTCGGATGTTTTCTGATGCTCTTCTCTATGCATACGGAGGTCCAATAAATCTGCGTCAATTTAAAGTTCCTTGTCAACTTTCTTTCAAGGCGTATTAATCGAATAAACTGAGTCCAAATTGGATGTCTCAAATTGCTTCACTATTGATGGAAGTAACTGAATAATAATGACAACACCTAGTTCTGAAGACGAAAAGCAGAAATGGCATAAAGGGTTCGAATGATGACATTCAAAATACAAGAGAATCTGATGAAATTGCTTTATTTTATTCTAATCTTCGATCTTGCAGTTCATCAGAATTATTGAAGCAGTCTGATAACTTACGAACTTCAGTAATTGTTACCGAAGCAAATGGTTCTACAAAGCCGTATCAATATTTTTCAAGTACAACTGTGCATGTTTCTTGGCATTGGTATTCAAGGAAGATTATACAAAAAATTCATGGATTGTCGCGATGGACACTATTATCTAATTATAATAGTGGAGGCTGAGGTTCGTTTTTACAAATTTTTGTCTCTTCTTCTACAAATCACATCAAGGTGGCAAATTTTCCTTTCGTGGGTTTATTCAGTTACATTACCAACACTCCAAGACAGACAACGAGAAGGAGAGGTCCTGGTTTATGCCTGTAGGTTATCAGGTTTAGCCCCTTCTTCATATCTAGAGAAATGGACACAAATTACAACGTGCCGCGCGCCCTCTTGGAAACACAACCGGCTGTTAATCAATTGAATATTTGATTACAGAGCTGAAACTTTAAGGTCTACAAATTAGTCCGCCGTATCACAGTTTTGGTACAAACTTAAAGTTGGCACTTATTATAAATACAAAATAGGAAAAAATATTAGACAAAAAAAATAAAACTTAAGTAAGTAACATTGAGTAAAAAAGGATGAAATCGAGGTGTTGATTGGGAAATATTCTTTTTGTGAGTGATCAAAGAGTTCTTAAGTTCATGATTTGATCTCCAGTTGCTTAGGAGTTCAAAGAGTTCAATATAATTTTTGGATGAGTTACTGGATTCACATGTTTTCAGAGTCTGTGTTGGAGTCATATTCTTCTAGATGTGAAGACAATACAAATAAAATGCCTCAGCGTGGCGAGGGGGTGGAGTGGGTGAAGTACTTCGTTGATGCTATCGCTCCCTCTGACCGAAAATTGAGATCAAAAAAGAATGTTTTGCCCAAAAAGAAAGCGATTTTCGAAAATGAGGCAGCGAGGAAACACAATATTTTTGTTCCGACTGCCATGTTGGACTTTAATTGCTTCTTGTTTCAAAGCCTTCCATACAAGAACAAAATTTTGCGCGAGGACAATATCATATTTTAAATTCTAACATTCATTTCTGTTAAGTGTCATTTCCAGATCGTTCCTTTCTTCAGGAAAAAAAGCAATTGAAAGAAAATCTTTCGTTGAGGATATTGTTTATCATAATTCTATAAATAAAATAGTTCTGACTGCTGGTTTGAATTCATATAATCTTGACAAAGTTATTTGTTTCATAGATGCTGCACCTTAAGGCTCTCCAATATTTCTAGGCAATGCAGAGAAAGTGCTCAGAAAAATCCTTCACAAGACACAGTCCTCTAAATAGAGCCGCCGCGGAGCAGTTTTCTCCTTTCCTGGAGCGTCATGAAAGAGTTTTTCTACTAAACAATTGAGTCGTGTGAAATGAAAGAGGACGATACGTAGTTCTCCCTTCTCAGCCGTTGGGATGAAATTCTGTGGCAAAGATCTGCACTCTAACATTTTCGGAGCCTATTCTGATTATTTAAAAGGGCTTCAAACGCACTTTTAGTATCGCATATTTTCCAAAAGAATGCCGCGAATCGACATATGTTGAGTAGTCAAAGCAATAGCTTCGATCTCAGCATCGAAAGCACTAGTGTCATGTCCAATTAGTAAGTAAAAATTTAAAAGCTCACTACGGATACCTGCTCCAGAAACACACAAAATTGTTCGTCAAACACATATTTATTTTTTAATGCGAATAACTTTAGCTCCCTTTCCCCTCCCTGAATAATCATCGTATTCAGTTTATTTCTTCTCAAACAATGTGGTCATTTGGTTAAAATAAATTTTTGATCAAAAATATCTTAATATAATACGACGTGATACATTAAGGAAAAAACAAACCCTTAAGTGGTTAAATACCAGAAGAAACTGAAGTTATTCACTGATACGATGTTCGGAGATGTCTGCCAGGTCAGGTTTCAACCTCGCCACTTGATCAAATATATAAATCATATTAATACGAAATGAGGTCTCGCCATGTTATGGTTACATGAATGTGCTCGTTCTCTGCTCTAAAATCTCAGAAGCGCATTTCATCTCATCTCAAATGAATCTCCTTCCTGTTTGCATTCATATTACAAAAGCATAAATAAAAAAAAATATCTCATTTCCATGTTTGTGACCGCCACTGGGCACCGCTCACCCCTTGCTTCATGGGGTGGACGTCTGACTCAGGGTATTGATCGGAGCCTCCACTCCCCGGGGCCTCTGCCACTTTATTCCCGGCAGAGCATTGCAGGAAAGCCGCGCTGTCCGGATTGCTTTCATTGGGATTCCTTGTTTCAAAAAGATACTTGTTGATCAGGAACGACTGGGATTGAAGGGCGTATTTCTTAGCATGTCACCTCTGTTTGAAAACAAGCGTTCATTAAATGGCCACATTGTTTAAGAATCGATCATCGTAATAATATTAAGGAAAAAATAATTTATTATTTTTACTTATTTTCATCATTTCACCATCATTTTTACTACTTATTTTCTTGATATCTGTTCTCTCTAATAATAAAGAACAGGTGTCAATTAAAATGCAAAATGATTGGTAAAGCAATTTTTTTTTCGGAACACATCAATAGAAATTGCTAAAATAATTAGAAAGAAGTTCCTATGCCATTTTGTATAAATCAATCTTTAAGAAAAAATATCGCTAGGAAAAGATGTATACTTTCACTCATTAACGCGTGTATGCGCGCATGCATAGTTTTTAATCTGTTTCCGCCTCCCTAAATAATCATTACGTTCAGTTTATTTTTTCAAACAATGTGGTTGGTTACTTGATTAGAAATAAAAACTTATGTTTCAAGAAATGAAAACTGCATTTTTTCCAAGGAAAAATGAAAGAATTTTAAAATGGAGACAATAAATAACTTTGTAATTATTTCTTTAAAGAAACTGATCAGCTGAAATTGCACTACAATGACAGCAATGTAATATCGGCACACCAAAATTTTGTTAACTACTCTTTCTATGTATTCAAAAAGATCAGGTTGGCCGTTCCTTGCTTCCCATACCTAGTCCTGAATTGGGCACTACCAGTTAGATTGAAGCTGTAGCCGGGTGGAGATTTTGAAGCAGATAACAAGCAAAAGATTACTACAGATGGTCGTTATTTAACGCAACTGTTAATGTTTTATGTTATATGTTTATACAGTTATATGTTTATTAACGTTATTAGAATAACCGGTTATTTTAAAAATAGTGTTATTTAATAACAGACCTTTAAATTACTCCGAGCTGCCATGAGGTGTCATATAATTTGGAAATATATCACTTTAGTTGGCGGATTAATTTTAAATTAAAATTGTTGTTCACTGGAACATGAGTAACAGCACGTTGTCTGAAACAATTATGTGGTAACGAAATGCCGAAGAGAAATTGTTCGTTATTCATGTAACTGTCTGTTATGCAGAAACGAAATGTTTGACAACTGCTCGTTATCGTTATTGAAGAATAGTCTGTTATTGAGTAACGATGCGAATATCTCGTTATTTTAAGAACGTCTGTTATGTAATAACGAAATGTTATTTGAAAACAGTTAATTTTCGTTATTTCAAGAACGTAATGTGTGTGTGTTGTTAGACAACATTTCGTGTTACATTGAAAGCAATATTTCATTTGCGGATTTAAGAAAGGAACAGCTGGTTTCTTTCTTCATTTTTGATATTTTTCGTATTTTCTGTTCAAGCTGCGCTTGCTATAGATTCAGGATGGGAAAAATATTAAGATATTTAATTTTAGAAGGAATAATTATCCCTTCTTAAAATACTTTATTTCGAATAAAGAAAAAAAATCATAAGAAAATTTTAAATATATTTCTATTTAGAATGACTTCCTATGAAGATTTGCATGCATAGTAGAAGATATAAATAATTATTGAAAAAAATAGAAGCAAAACAATTTTACTGAAAAAATGAATCTATAACTTCTATATTTTTTTATTTACACAGATTCAAATTTGCCGTCATATTTATACGCATATAAAAATGATTTTCCTTCTTCAGAACAAAACATCAAACATTTTCCTAAATATTATTTTACTCTTAACTATATTTATTTCATTTTTCTTTTCATCATTAAATGTGAAACAATATAAAAATTCGTCTAATATAGATATCAATAATACAATAATTTTTTTCAAGATTGCACTAAAATGAGATTTCATTCTGAAGCTTTAATTTTATTTATAAAACTTGCATAAAAATTATATACATTATGATACATAAAAATTGTTATATATTGCTAAATTTTAAGAAACAAAAGAAAACAAATCCGTATACATTGCAGGTTGCAACTTTCTTATGAGAAATTAGATTCGCATCTTAAACAATCATCCATTTAGCAACAAAATGTTTATCGTTATTTTTAAGGTAACGATTGTTCATGAATTTAAAAGTCATGTATTTAAAGTTGAGGCTGTGTAGCGGATAATTTAACACTGTTCTAAATTACTTGATCATACACCAAATATAGGATTAAGGAATGACTTTTCATGAATATTAACATGTCAAATAGAATGGAAACACTAAATCATCCATATTGGCAACTATGAATATGCATGCAGGGATTGAACACACATTTCCTGTTTTCCAACAAGAGCAGAGATCGAACTCAGAGCCTTCTACTTCAAAAACCTTTAGTCTTACCTACTAAACCAAATTGAATTTTTGTGTATGTAAACTGTAAATGTTCGAGTACATAAATTTATTACAATAATTAATTTAAAAATTAGTTGTCTTATTAAAATATTTACAAATTTTATCATGATGGTGTAAAAAAACGGAAAGATAAGCAAAGCTGATTTGTTTTATATATTCCAAACTAAAAGTAATTTGGGATATTTACTAAATAAAATTTGTGCTAACATAAGTAATTTTTAAAGTATTCCTGGCTATTTTATGATGGCGATTTTATATTATTTTAGAGGACATTATTTAATTAAAATTAAACACATTTTATTTCATTTAGGAAATTACTTGTCAATTTAAATAAAAAGAAACCAGTGCAAATAAAAAATCCTTTTCAAATTCGTAATATATTATTATTAAAAGGAAAAGAACACAAACAATTTTCCAAAATACAATTCACATAAATATTTCAGAGTTTCTGGTCGTAATATCTGTAGTTAACATCTTCATAAGTATAAATTATAAAGAAAATAAGTACAAAGAAAAATAAATTGATTTAATTTCAATAAGTAATAAAAATTTAATACTTATTAATTTTTCGTACATCATAAAGATAAGGAAATTCTTTAATATTGAAATTTCACTCTATTAATATTTAATTTACTTATGATGCTTTCACCTTTTCTTAAATCGTAAAAATTAAATATGTATATAAATAAATATCAGAGATATGTTCGATAACAGCAATACGTAAGGAGGAGCAACAATTTATTGTTTCAATAACGACCTGTTAAATGGTAACAAAATATTACATTATAAAATCTCGATGTATTTGGAATGGGCTGTCATGTGATAAAAGAGAAATGATTCTTAATACCATTTCGCTATTCTGAAAATAATATTACAGGAAGAAACATCATATTTCACTTCTCAATTTGAGATTCTTCACGTCGGCAATATTATTGTCTCGGGGAACTACTTATTACAAGATGATTACAAGTGCTTAAAAGAAAATGTAAAAAAAAACACTCACCAAATATATTAAAATAAAAGCTTATATCTGTGAAACACACACAATTATTAATTAAAATAAATAAATTTTAGAATGTTGCGAAATGAATATTTCATTAGTTAAGCGTTGAAAAATTGTGTAGATTGATTAAATAATTGCACTTGTGTAAAAACAGATTTGGCTTTTTTTTTAAATAATAAGGTAAAACGGAAATCTGCTACGGTACTTTCTAGAAAAATCTAACAACTAAAAGAAAACCATAAAAAGGAAATAATTTGAAATTTTAAACGGAAATAAATTGGCAAAATTCTAAAAACGTATATATTTAAAACTTTTTAAGTAATTTTTATAGAACAAAATAATTAGCGTTACATAAAAATATATATTATTTATTATTGTTTTATCAAAATATATATTGTGAATCTTATTTTAACAAGTCTTTTTAATACTGCATATTTTTCTTAGTCGTAAAATTTCTATGAAGAACATTTTTCTTAAAAGACACTTAAAAATTATGTTAAAAAACTCATTTTTTACTTAAAGAAATAAATTATAGATTTATAAAGGTAAAAGCAATAAAGAATAAATGTTTCCTTACAAATGCAGTTTTTATTGAAGATGTAGTTGTAGACTTATAAGTAAATAAAAGATAATTTTTTCAGTTATTTATTACATGTTTTTCTCACACTCATATACACCAATAATCATTTCAATTTTAACAATAGCTGTGACGAAGAAAGGCATTCTATTAAACGGTCCTATGAAAATAATTTAATTTCAATTTTTTTTAAATTATTCTAGGTACGTTTTGATGAAATTCATAATGAGAAAAAGTATTAAAATTCTAAAGTCGTTCATTCATTCAACTGAAAACAAAATATTTCCAAAAGGAAACTAAATGAGTTTACAAGAAAAGCGCGATTGATCTTCCGTTGCGAAGAAAAATCCTTAAGGTAGTTAAAAATACTTCGTGATGTAAATTTTGAGCAAAATGCTTAGAAAATCATGGCTAAAACATGATTCAGTACAGGATCCATTATCCGGCAACCTCGCGACCGGGCATATTCTTGTTACTGGGCTTTTTCGGTTTTCGGATCGCTGCCGAATATTTCAATAACTATTTGCAAAAAATTGCGACACTTCTTCTCAATGCATGAAATAATTTGTGAGAGGAAAAATAATTACTATATCGTTAATATTTTTAATGAAAAATACGCACACACACATATATAGAATAAAATAACCTAATATTTGCAAAGTAAGATTATTTTCTGCTTATATGCAAACATATCGCTATTTTTTTTGTTTTAAATGCTTTGGTTTTTCTGATAAAGTTTCTTGTATTTTATATACAGACATAATATCTTAAAAAATGATTTTTGGTCCATTCCGCGGATAAGTAAGTAAGTAAGTATATACCGGCTTTTAGACTACGGTCGATGGAAATGTTTTCCTCTACTTCGGTATCCTCAGAACTTGAAAGCGTCTTTCCTGTTGAGCACTTCATTGACGTCATCAATTAACTGAAAAGTACAGTCGGACCATTAAGTACAGTTAGCACTTAAGGAATCTTGAATAGTTTTTTTCATCGATTATTTCCGCACTTGAAATGCTTTTAGCATATTCTTACAATTCTCGGATCATTTCTTTTTCTTGTGACACGCGAAAATCACAAAATTCGTCGTTTTTTTCTCCTTCAAGAAAAATTGAAAGGGGCCAGATGTAATGCCAAGCATTGATCAGAGTATTCTTGTTCAAGGAATTCCAGGAATTAGCAATGCTCCAAAGGGCATCTTTCATTGTAAGCATTTTTTGAAAATCTACCATTCCCTCACTGGAATTGCAGAATTCTAAATATTTTCAGATAAAAGCCGTTTTATACGAGCACTTTAATACCCTGAGGCTGGATCAAGGATGTGCAATTGGGTCGGGTGGTATAAAGACAACTCGGACGTTGTCCTTTTCAAGAGTTTCTGCCTCGGGATGCTTACAAAAAAAGGGAAGAAAGAAAAATTACAATCTGAAAAATGCCGGTTTTCGGAACATTCCGGTTTTGGGGAAGCCGGATAATGGATCCTATACTGTATAGCAATATTTCTAAGAAATGCTATTCTACAGAATAACATTTCATAGAAAAGCACAACAAGAAATTTGAACGGTTAACTAATAATGTGTCACTCAGTTTAAAATTAAATATTTTCCAACAAGCAATCCATCCAAAAAATATTTTAATGCACTTCAATATCGCCAATAACAGTTCAATATTGCCAACAACATATCATCAACACCAATAACAGTTCGTTATTGGCGACATTGAGGTGTTCCTACATAAAAATGAATAATTTTCCGCTATTTTTAAGCCAATCAGAAATCGCCAATTTCATTCGTTAATTTATAACAGTTATTAGTAACTGTTATCAGCTCAAAATATAACAGTAGTAACAGATTATTGAAAAATAACCGTTTGGCATATCCCTACACTTAACCTGCCAACCCAGAGGTATCATTTCACTTGGAGGACATTGCGACCACGCCCACTTTTAACGTGCCCCAGCCACCTTTAGCAAACATGAAGGATCTTCGATTTGCCTGGATTCGAACTTACCATCTTCCGATTATGAGTGTAACACCCTAACTTTCGCCATTAGAAGGCAGTGAGTTTGAGTCCTGACACAAAAGAAGATCCGTCATGATCACTGATGGCGACTGGGGCATCGTGATGGCTCCGCGTGAGATGATACTTCTGGGAGGTGCTCTGCTTGGTCCTTGCTTCTGAATTACGAAGACAATCTTTCGGATTCCACAACCACCGGGCACCCCATTTTATAAAATGTCATCACTTGTAGTGCTGAGAGGCGGAATTCCTAGAAGCCGGGCACTGCACAGCAACGGCTTATTCAACAAGTTGGTTAAAAGTTTTTGGAAACATCTTTATGCTAGGTATAGTACCATTTATTTAAAATATTATTTTGATAAGATTTTTTACAGTCAGTTACGATAACCCGAATTTGCTTCCGCAGTTTTTGATTCTGGACATTTTTTGTGAGTTTTATGTACTAAAATGTAATAAGAATTTAAAATCTCAAGTGTTTTAAATATAAGTTATAGTTAACTGTTGTTAAAAATAAATTTTTAAAAATAATTTGACATTTTTTTTCTGAATGTTTCATAAATTACTTTCAATAATCTTTCAAAATTCTTAAGTATTTCTTATTTAAAAATATAAAGAAATTAGCTATCAAAATCATAAATTTCCTCAAAGTAATTCATTCAAATACATGAAATAGCAATGTCAACTCTAATATTTAATAAATTGGGAAACTATAATCTCTAGCTATGAAAACAGAGAAAAAATTAAAAATTTATTCTTTTATTTATTTCCAAAAGTTTTCCAATAATTAATTAATGATTAATTAATTATTAAAATACATCATAAAATTATCCATATATATATATATATATATATATGTGTGTGTGTGTGTGTGTGTGTGTGTGTGTGTGTGTGTGTGTGTGTGTGTGTGTGTGTGTGTGTGTGTGTGTGTGTTGAAATAAAATATAAATTAAGTAAATTTATCTCTATAACATTGTTTTCAATTCCTTGTACAAATTTTACTAAAAGTATTGTAAACATTTTAAGTTAAGAAATTAGTAACTATTGTTACATTTTTAGGAAAATGTGAAATATAATCAAGTTTTTATTAAAATCTCTCAAATTAGTTACATTAACAAGGTTTTGCGATAAGAATGAAGCTTATTAAAAAGTTACGACCCTTAAGTCCTCGATTATTTTATCTTATTTTTTCCCATGGTTTTCTCATATGATTATGTTATAGTACAGATATTTTTTCGAACTTTTATGAAGTTCATTAAGTAATTTATGTTTATGGAAGCTAATATTGAATTTTTTGTATCGGAGTCCAGTTCCAAAATGCACTTTCTTTTAAAGGTCTCATGCATTTCAGTAAATGTACTTTTCTATGTTTAAATTCTGAGAAAGTTGTGGTAAAGAACAGAGAATTTGATATTAATGCTCATTGACTTTACAGTTAAATGAAAGAATTTAATGTACTTCACAGTTAGCTGCAAAACAATTTGTCGGAGCTTATAGAGAAGGAGATGTACTTGCTCTTTCATCTCAAAAGATTGTCTGCAGTTAACGCCACAAGAGCAATTTTTCACATACCTTTGCATTTGCATCGCCCGGACGCAAAGGTTCGGCTTCCATTTCCTTGGAAAAATGGGGCAAAAAAAATGCAATCACGTGCATGATGGCTATTCAGTTTTGACGGCACGTAGCTTGCGAATAACAAGCAGTTCCACCAATCTAGGCTCTGAATTGAATACCGTAAGCACAGTTACTGTAAGTAATAAACGTTTCCATGGAATACACAGATATTTAATAAAATCTAGTCTTTTTATCAGGAAAATAAAATTACTGCTCTGCAGAACTTTGACATCTCCCTTAGACACCCCTGCTGGAACGTGGGTGGAACTGTAAGTGATAAAGGAATCTTAGCAGTTTTTGAGAGAAAGATGCTGCCAAGTATTTTAGGAAGCGTAAAATATAATGGCACATGAGAAGAAATAAAAAACAAATTTGGAACTCTTTTTAAAGGACCAGACATAATAAAATTTATTTCAATCCAAAGACTGGAATGGGCAGAACACTCGATCAGGATGAAGGGTGGTCTAGCCTCCAAAAAGATCTTCGACGCTAAGCCAACTGGAGTCTCAAAAAAGGGAAGTCCGACGATCCGGCGGATCTGCTGCCACGAAACATGTGTGAATGTTCTTAAATTAAAAGTTGGGAGAGTCTGTCAAAGCGAGGTCTGATCTGAGAGGATGGACGCGTGGCCGAGGGGGGAAGGAATTGAAAACAATGTTCCGAAATTAATTCGTGATTTGAGAAAAATAATAGCCACGGGACTTGAATTCATTTCAGAGCTGCAACCGAATGCGCATCCTAAGTTTGTTAAACTGAAGCTCTTTGGTCGTTTATTGCTCAAAAGGAATTGGGATGTACAGTCGAAAGTGGATTTTGAATGACTTTCCAAAGTGGGATTTGAACCAGTTGTCTTCATAGAATGAACGGCTACAAAGACATGGAAGGTCAAATCACGACACATGATACGACCTGCAGTTCTAAATTCATCCTGCGTTTTTTTAACGTTTACCCTTAAAAGGCATTCCATCATGCTACATGTGCGACGGTCATTTACTAAAACATCCATTTCTTGGATGATGATAGATGTTGCATGATTAGCAGAATATGTCGTATAATGAATATAGTCTCTTCATTTGAATGACACACTCAAATTCTGAATTTTACCCATTCTCACACTCATTTAGAAATTACAAAGCTCAAAGGTTAAGGTGCGCTTCAGTGTGTCTCTCCAACGGCAGAAGCATTAATATAAAGAATATTTATTTAAAGTCTAATATGCAAATAGGCGCAACATTACGACACCCCTTCAGGACCAAAGTATTTATACTGAAAAAAGTTGTTCTCTCAAGAAGCTTCATTTTAGTCAAAATTTGAGACCGTTTCTACGATATATTGATTAACGGTTCATTTTCAAGATCTTGGACCACATACTCAATCTGCAGAGCAGTCTATCAAGCAGAATATACTGTTTGAGGATCGGAGGAGAAGAAGCCGAAAGTGCGGAAACAGAGCATATCATTATGTGCAGATTAAAGAAAGCAAGGGATTAAAGAAAGCGAGGAGTTTTTCCCGGACCAAATGTGCTGCGAACATTCCAGAAGGTGGGAAATTCATCTGTTTTTTTGGAGCCTACCATTTATGAAAAAGTTCTTGTAAATAATCCTGTAAATTTGTAAATAAATATTGAGTCAAGAATATTGAGTCACTTCAGCTTGATTCCCTTAACGGCCCATGCCTACTTAGAGTTCAGCCTATTCAGACTGAGTACGTGACAACATTTTAACAATTATCTTAAATGGTGAAAACTTTTGATTTGTGACTCTTTGCTCAAAATTTCACACAAAATTAATTCATCCGTAAGAGGATTCGGAGCATTTACTGGTATCCTTTTAGCACTGATTATTCCTCCTACACCTTTATAACATCGGCAAATTTAATTAGAAAATAAAATATACTTTTAAAACTTGAAACGGCAGGCTTATATTTTCAAATTAGTGAACATAGGGGTCTTTGAGCAGATGAAGGCAGCTGGTCTATCGCTTCAACAGATGGCAATGCAAGTGGACAAACATTGCTGTTAATCTCCCACGAAGTTGTGCTTGGAACTGAATCTGTGTCAGATTTGAGCCAAAGAAATAATTTATTAATTAATTATGCATTGAGTGGGGGATTAAAGTATGCTGATTGACTTCTGACGCCTGAAGTGTCACTCATAAAACTGGACGCCCAACAGTGTCTCTATTTGTTATAATAGAAAAAAATTACACAACCCATTATCTGGTTGCCTGTGTTAATTGCACTGACTCATTGCTTCATTTCCAGCTGCTTCAAAATAATCTAACAGTAATTTATGTCTGCCCTTGAGGTGAATACTACTTGCTCAATAAACAGCTGCACATTATCCAATGTTCTTTTTAACTCCTTTGTGCTTCACCAACTGAACACCACTCCTTTTCACTCGATTCTAAGATCTTTCCTCTTTAAAATTCTTGATTGATTGGTGAAGGAAAAACATTGAACAGATTTTCTTGTCCAGACTTCTGAGCATCAAGAACCCAACCTCAAAAAGGGACGAAATAAATAATCTGAGATTAGCACTATTCCCTTGACGCAATGAAATACTTAATTTTCAAAGCTTCGTAAATAGTGCACGCGTCGTGGGCGACAGAAATTCCATTTGCAAACTGTATTTAGAGAAAAAAATATTGCTACTTTGAATAATTAGAACTGCTCTCTCATTTAATTGTTCACAGGTTCAATTATAGGACGTTTCGTAAAATAAAACTGATATCTCTCTAAAATCTTTGGAGTAACGTATGGGGGATTTAAGCAACCAAATGTCGTCAATTTAGGAAGAATTTCGCAAGCTACACTCTCTCTGGCTGAATCATAAAAAAGAGGCTGTCTCATTGGATATTTGAGAGTGATATTAGATTCCAATTTACTTGTAATGTGTTGTATGTAAAATGACTAACTATTTAGAAGGTTTTTCAGCCTATTTAAAATTTTTACTTCTATTTTTTAAAGGTTGCTGGATTTTGGCGGGACAGAAGTTCTTAATATTGTTATGGTTTTTTTTTTCTTCTTATCCACCAATTCGTAATGCTTTATTAAAATATCTTTTCTCCAAATCTAGCAAAACAAGTTTACTCACTGATTTCAGAACACCTAAACTATAATCAGATCTGCCGCGGGTACCAAACTTTGGCAGAAGATTGTCCATTAACATGCGTCGAATTTCCTTCATTAAGTACCACGTGGCTTAACAATGTTTATAGCTTGTCTCATGGATCATTAATTTTATAATTTTTCTCTCACCACACAGAACTATTTCATATTTAGATATTCTGTCATCTTTAAAATAATCTGCTGTTGAATATTCAGTGGCCAACAGTATAAATAGCCGATTGTTAAATAAAATATATAATTGTATTATAAAAATATGTTAAAATATTTAATATAAATTTTGTAAAGAAAACCAAGATTTTGTTAAATCCTTATAAAATGCGATTTTTTATTTACATAATTATAACAGTATTACAATTATTTCAATTGTTATTTACTTTTATAATACGCATACGTAATTTTCAATTGTAATGCGCATATATGGCATTACAATTGAAAATTGTACAGCATCATTGTTTGATGGTGTTGGAATTATTTGTGTATTAGCAATTGTTGAAACACATTTTAAGATAATTTAAAGTATAAAATAACGGCTATTTAATTTTTTACATTTATGAAAAACACATTATTATAAATTAATTACAATGAAAATACGTAATTATGTATTTTCATTGGAATTATATAGATTGAATTATAGTCAACATTTCTCAATTCGAGAAAGAATTGTAATTAATCCTTTTTCTCTAGTCTTGGAATAGTGAGATCTCATTCTAAAAAGATTTTGATTTATAAACACAATATTTAATCTTTCTTTCTCATGTTACATTAATATACACACTTATAAGAACTAATAATTTATTCACAATAATTTTTTCTACTTTTTAAATATAAACTTATGTATTAGTTGAGAAAATGTGGTGTACTAGAATCCTATACTATTTTTAAGAACAGAAATTGTAGTGGACGTTCTGTTACGGTTATAGAAAAGGTGAATCGGTCAGGGTTGAATACGATGCGCGCTCACATTTGCGTCATCCTGCGTCAAAATCAAGTATTTGTTTTTGCGGTTTATAAGTTTAAGGCATACAAGAGAATGAGATCAAGCCCCTGGCTTCCTAGAGCAGTTTTCTAAAACAGGGCCTCAGCCAAATGGAAGGCTGCCAGCCCCAAGGATACTCCGAGGAAACATGCTAGACATGGAAATCAATCGCTGGCTCGTTATTTTTGCCTAGATTTATGACTGCACAATTCAAAAGTTTCAAAAGGAAATTTATTTCTCGAAACGTTTTTTTGTTGGTCTCATTGCCTTCTCTTCAGCATTAAAATGTTCCTACCAACTAATTTAAATAGATATTAAGTTAATTAAGAAGCTTAAAACACTGTTTTTGATCTGTCTGTAAATGCAATTTTTAAGATACTTCTCTGAAGCTTTATTTAGAATTGAAATAAAATAGGACATTCATAATAAATTCCAATTTTTAATTTAATTAATTATAAAATTAATTTTCTTTCTTGCTAAGTAAGCTTAAGAGAAACATTTATAAATTAATCCTAAGCAATTATTGTTTCTTTAGTGTTTGAACTCTAATTTAAATTTTTCATAAAAAATACTTAAATTTAAACTTATTTTTTTGAATATTTTATATCTTGCTTTCGAAAACTTGCTGAAATTACTAAAATTTAGTTTAACAAAAAAAATTGTTAGATTTGTTGCTTAAAATTACCGTAAGTTAAAATGAAAAGATCCTATATTTAGTTAAAAAAAAGGCACATTTAATTTAATGAAATATTGTATAACAATCATTGAAATGATCATAGATAGGATGTTATATCATTCCTATAAAACTGCCGTGACAAATAAAGCATGCAGCAATATGCATATGATTAATATTTTAATGTATTCATTTTAAGCAAGAGAGTTAGCAATACTTACACTGTGTATAAATGAGGATGTGCTGCTGCTGGTTTCTCACGTGTTTCTATGTTTGAATTTTGTGGAAAAGAAAAATGTCTCTTGAACATGCCTGATTTTGATAGCAGTCGATTTGTGTCTAAGCAAGATTGAGATGTATCCACTGCGGTATTGCTGCTCAAGTCGGTTGAGACTCGAAGACTGCAAGAGTAGGGCGACTATGAGACTGTTATACGGAGCACTGCTCAAGCTCTTAGGGTTCCTCTTTCAAGAAGACGCTTGTCAAGGTGGATGCTTGAAATTCCAAGCACAATGAATTCTCAACATAGCGTCAACTCAATGGTGATCTTGAAAATGATACAAATATTTTTTTTATTCTTTTAAAACGAACATCACATACAACAGCAAGTAAAAATTATTTCTCTAATGTGACAGGTTCGATGTCCTTGTAAATGCTTTACCTGGACAGTCAATGGCCATATACTACCCTTACTTTTCCAACATTTTTTGACATTAAATGAATTTAAATGTTGCCCTGGACTGCATGCTTTCATGACCAACGCATTGTCAATGGATGGAATGGATTTTTGGAGTCACGTGAACTAAAGCATGCCATTCAACCCTTCTTTAGATCAATATTCTGGAGGATAAGTGCTGCTATTTTTTGCAAAGGTAGTCAATTTGAGTATTAATTTCTCAAGTCTGCTTCAGAGTCACCTCGGAACAGACGTACAAGGAGAAGTATCACCTGCGATGCCATCTCTGGTTACAGAATATCTGTTGAAAACGTCAAGATCAGTCCACACATTTAACATAAATCCTCTCCAGAAGACTTCAGGACCATTGTAACTGTCTGTAATTTCAGTAATTTAACTGGAATGAAACCATATTCGGACCTTTGTTGCCAACTCAACTAGTGTTGAGAATCACTTGTGGCTCTGAAACGACTCTCATCCGTAAGATGACAAGACTACAATGATAATATGCCAAGATATTTTTGCTCCTTGCATCTCTCTAAATGGTGTCATCGATGGTCAACTTTCAAAGGTATGCAAGGATAATGTCTAGAGTCAGGAAGCCGCGACTCTTGTTGCCACAAGTGCTTGGCAATGAAACTTGCTGTCGTTTCAGCCTGTTTCCTCCTGCAGAATGGTGTATCGGTCACCCACTGCAATTGTCTTCCTGTGGCGGCCACCATCAATTTTGCTAACATGTGGTTTCAAAGGCTTTCCCAGTACTCAAAAACAAACTTTTATATTCCGAACTCTCTGGCGACACTGCTACCTCTCTTCCGGATCCTTCATCCAGACGGGAAATCATTTAGGTAATTTTGCACAGCCATGTTTCGCGAAAGAACTCACCTTTCTCTTGAAGCTAAAACCTTTGAGCCTCCGTCTTTCCTTTTACTAATGCTGCTGACCGTACAAGTTTTGCTTACGTCGCATGTGACGTTTCGTTCTTGACATTTCTACACGCAAGAGCCCCAACTTCATGGTTATCTGTTGAAAATGTGCGTAAGTTCTGTATTTCAGTGTGTGATAAAAGAAAATACGAGCGCCCCTATTACATTAGAGTTCAGTGCGAGCAATTCTCATAGTATTAACATTACCTGTCACAGCTCGAGTTGTGGCAATTCGCACTCATCATCCAATGATATTTTATTTTTTTATCAGCTGTGCAGTTTAAAGTTGAATATTATTTTATTTTCACCAAGTTTCATGCCAAATGAAATTTATTGGCGTTATAAGTTAACGAAAATCAGCAACTTCTTTGTGCATGCACCAATAACTTGGGCAATTTATATCGCTAATGATTTTTAAAATTTCACCAAGCAGAATTAGATAAATACATGAAACGATTGCTTACATTATTGTTTCATATTTCGTGTGTAAACGAATGATCATGATGTTTTTAATTTTAAAACACCGAATTTATAAATTTAAAATGCGCATATTAATTTCTATATAAAAAATTTAACTGCTTTAAAATTGACTATATTTGACTAAATAATTGACCAAATAATTTAAAAGTAGTTCAAAATATTTATGCAGATATTCTTAATAGGATATATTTTTATGTAATAAAAATGACATATATAATTTAAAAATTTACTATCGAATGTAATGCAGAAAATATCAAAATTTGTAATTTTTAAAATACTGTATATTTGTTACTCCATATTATTTTTTAATAACTTAGTTAATTCTTATCCTATTTAAACACCTAAAAATTTAAACTTGAAATTGGGAAAAATAACTATTTTATAAAAATCATGTACTGCTATTTGGATTTTGTTGATATTTTAAGTTTTGATAGATACTCTTTGAAAAAGAATTACTTCAAAACTATTTTAATATTTAAACTGTAAAAATCTGAATAACTCATTATAGTTAAAACATTGTATTGACAAGGCTTCTGCACTAAATGATGTGTAGATTAAATACTCAATTATTTCAGCCTCTTTAGGAAATTAAAATAAAACTGCTTTGTTTATATAAAATGTATAAATTTAAAAATCTCATTAAGTGCTGACTGCTTAACAGTTAGATATAAACATCTGATTGAACTTTTAAAAATGTTTATTAACAAAATAAATTTCTTAAAAATTTTTTTCCATAATATATTTTGGTACTTTTTCACTATCCTAAGGAAATAGCATGTTTTTCAGTGAGAATAATATTTCAGAGAAAATAATATAACGTAGATACGACGATTTTATTGACACAAAGTTTTATTATAAATTTAATATATACTAAATAGAAATTTTTTTGTGCAAAAATTGACTAAAAAGTGATAAACAATGGAAAACAAACTAAATGATAAACAAAGCTGAAGCTAGTCAGTGCAAAAGATTGCTTGGTGATAATTTTATCAGTTAAAAGATGCATTACGGTCGTCAGTCACCAAGAGCAAAAAATGAAATAATAAAAAACTACAGAGAAAATTTGTCTCATTTCAAAATAGGTACTGTTGCATTACACTTATTCAATCGATCACCAATCAGTGAATTATTTTCCAAATAAAAGGTGAGTTCTCTTGCATCAGCGAAGATACCACGATGTCAGAAGAAAAAAAACTTCTCATTTATATATGACATTGTCATTCGAGGTCAGTTTAAATGCTTTGCAAACAGCGATAATTATTTTATCTACTTGTAGTTTCAGAAAAGTTTTTTCTTAATTTTGTGAAATATGAGTATGTAAGAGTATTAAATAACTGTTATTTTTAAGAGTCTGTTTATCGACTGAGACATTTTTTTGTTAGCCCCAAGTTTCCCCAGAGTAAAATATTTGACTGATAATCAAAATGTTTTATTTCCTCGTTTCACATGTACTTTTCCAAAAGCCAAAATTACAGGCAAGTATATCTGTTTCCTGAATGGTCAAGAAATCTCCTGGTTTAAATTTTTACAATGGTTTTGTGATGAATTCCTTTTCCACGTTCAAAGGAACAAATTTCTGTCAATAAACATTTAAGATATTATTTAACTTAAACTATCGTGTGTCTTGTTATATATTTGGAGCTGCTGCATTTTATTATTCACATCTTGCCTTCTTCAACAATAATAGGAAAAACCTCACCAGGACACAGTTTCAAGACAGTGCTTTGTGGAATGGATTCCAGGTGCTGGTGAATAACGGAGATTTGTGTTAAGCTTCCATACCTGCAGGTATCAGTTTGGAGTATTAATAGGTCTTTCGAAATAACTGAGACCCGCAATCCCTAAAAATTTTCTCCTTGTGAGCAGTATGCAGCTCAGATGTTTTTGCCACCTCATAATAAACAAACTAAAGCATTTCCTCTGCTTAAATTACCTTCCGTGGACGACACACATGCTTGCAAAAGCACATCGTCCAACAACGGGCTTCGAAGAGTACTCTTCTCTCACTGTAACAACCTGTTCAAATGCTTCAGAACGGTTTTTAATAGAGAGAGACCAGCATGCTCCCCTCTACCTTGCCTTGAGTTGGATTCTACCAGTTAGAGAGAAGCAGTGCAGTGATTTTGAAACAAGGACCAAATAGAGGCCTGCTTCCCCTAAAAATATCATTTCTCTGGGAGGACATTGCGACCATGCCTAGTTTTAACTTTTATCGAACGCGACGGTTAATCTGGCATACGAACTTACTACAAGGGGTGATCAAATGAAAAAGTGCGAAACGACGTTAAAACGTAACAGTTAAATATTGCTCCATGGGAGAACGTAGCGAGACATCTCGGTATGTGATTGGAGTCTCTGACTGGGATCGGAGCATGCGCAGGAGTGAGCTGAGGCTCTTATCAAAAGCGGCGTCCAAATGATGCGTGTGAGGACAGGATGTCGTTCGCGCTGCAGTATTCGACGGTTGAGGATCGGCGAGGTGTCGTCCTATTTCTGGCAGCGGAAGGGGAGAAACCAGTGGAAGCATGAATCGCGTCACCTCCCCCTAAATTGTTCAAAACCGTACAGTCAGCAGGAAAGATGTTGCTCACCGTCTTTTCCGATGTTCAAAGTCCGACACTTGTGGAATTCCTTGAGAATAACCGTAAACTCTGATGTGTACTGAGAAATACTCCAACGCCTACGCAGGTCAATCAAGAACAAAAGACCGGGGCTGCTCACAAAGGGTGTGGTTCTGCTACATGATAACGGGCGTCCACACATCTCCAGAGTCACACACATGGAACTGGCTAAGTTCAAATGGGTGACGTTGAACTACATCCGCCCTTCTGTCCGGACATGTCGCCCTGCGATTTCCTAGTAAAAAAGAAACATTCGGTTTTTTAGTCCGTGGGATCGTTGTGCTGAAGCCTATGGTGTATATTTTGAACAAAGTCTACATTTGTACCCACCGTTTCGTACCTTATCATTTGATCACCCCTCATGCCTTCCGATACAGAGAACGACATTCTAACCGCCGCTGCCCAGTGTCCTTCAGAAGGGGGTTGACAGCAGAAGGTAGTTTCTTCATGCAAATTTATCGATCAATAAGGCACATTCTACATAATCAAATGTTTCGCTGTATTTTTCATCGCGAGGAAGGAACTTCTTCTGGTCAATTTGCTCTGAAATATTTTTCTGTCTCGAATTTCTTCTCCAGATTTAGATTCTGTTGATTCCAGAAAAAACATTTGCGTAGTTTTAGCAAAAAATTCATGGTGATCTTCATCTTTACAAGTTACATCATTGCTTTAGATTTGTAATACGTTTTCAGATTGTACATTTGCGGAAAATGAAGAACAGATACTAGAAAGTGTTCATCTTTTCAAACGAAAATAAACATCGAAAGATTTTGATCAATAGCGCAGCTTACAGATTAATAATAAAGAAAAAATGCTGTTAATTAAATTGGCGACTTTACATCTCTCTCTCAGTTATAAAATTATATATTTTTAATACTGATATACTATTCTATTATTATATTTATGTAGTTTAAATTAATGATACTAAATGATGAGTTTAACTATTCACACGCACGTATTTCAGGGAGACAATAAGCTTTGTAAAATTTTGGAAACTGCTGGAAAAGTACGATGGATTACTGAAAAATAAATATTTTTTGTATAATTTCAATTAATTTTTTCAAAAAAAATCTAATTATAAAGACTTTACACGCAAAATAAAATTAAAGTTAGCTATTATTTTTTTCCCAAACTTCTGTTGCAATTTCATATTTTAAGTGTACGGAAATTATAGAGGGAATAAAACATAAAATATTAAATTATTCACTAATTAAGAAATGGTATCAAAATGAAGCGATGGCAAATCCCGAGAACACTCAGTAGATGGCACCACTACACATCAGATAAAACTTTTATATATATGAAATTAAAATTATTCCATGTTATTTTTCTTTTACAGTCATTAAATATATTTGAATATAGGGTTTTTTTTAATAAAATTTATTAGGCACTTTATTCCATGATAATTGTGAATAAGTGCTTTGACTTTCGGAGTATGACATTGGCGTCTTACATGTTGCGTTGAGTGCTTGACATAGTTTTTCTTTTCCTTCATTTTGAGCTTTACACGATCATTGCTCTGGAAAGTAGTATTTTAAATAGCAATGGAAAGCAATATTTTCTCAAAGGTATGATAAAATATGAGATTTTTTTATTTGGCAATTATTTAATTTACAAATATATGTAGCTGAAAGAAAAAACTTATGTACCTCTTCAGTTGAAGAAATTTATATTTCTTTTTTAAATCATAGTCTTAGATGATTTAGTCAACTAAGCTTTTTTTTTAATTTTGTTAAGATTGATAGAAATAAATTTCCCACTTAGAGAAATATTACTCTAATAAAAAATTTCTACTCATCGCCAGAAATTCAATAAAAACAATTTATCATAAACTACAACTATATAAATATAATTTTAAATTTTAGAAAAGTTAGTTAAAAAAATTAATTTTAAATAATTGTTAACAATTGAAAACGAATGCATTTTCTCTATTTAGACTCTTAAAGTTTTGACAAAAAAAATTTTTTTATTTAAATTTGCGTCAAATTCACATGAAATTAATGAGAAAAAAATTTTTTTTATATGAATTATTCTGTTAGATACAAAAAATATCATTCACATTAATAGTTAATTTCTATTTCAAATATTTTTTCAAGGGTAAAAGGTTTCTATTTTGGAATCCTGAATTTTTTTCAACTTTCAGATTAGGATTTCTATCTAAGAAGGAACATGAAATCTAATAGAAATGTTGGAATTAAATCTGAAAATATTAAACAAGGATCTCTTGATAAATGAAAATATGTTACAGATATTAAGTCACAATCTTCTTGTAAATTCTTATAAAAATTATCGCTTGTTATTATGGCCCACGATTTAATCAAATTACAAATAATTAGATTTTGGTTTGAAATATTATCAGTTGTTTATTTATTTCATGCACAGAATTCCATAATTTAGAAGGACCAGAGAAACCTCGAAAGTCTGCGTCTTGCGCAGAAATGAAACGTCCCCGTGTATCAACTCGAAAAGCGAACAAAATTAAGGGTAAATCAAAGTGGTAAAAATAAGCACAAATATCAGTGCTTTAAAAACAATTCTTCTGTAACTAAAATAAAAACGGGATTGAGGATATGATAATTTTCGTCCTCAAGATTTGTTATTAATGTTTAATTTCAAATAAAATTACAGGATTTTAAGTTTCACATAAGCAAAACTACGTAATCCAAAAGAAAATCAGTAAAGGGAATCAAATGCATTTAAAAAAAATTAACTTTATTAAAATATATTCTATACATAAAACTAAAGGATGTTAGCATTTCTGTATATATATATATATATATATATATATATATATATATATATATATATATATAATTTTCCATCAGATTTATTGGTACTTTTTCATTATACGATACGATATTCGCCATAATAGGAAAGAAAAATATCATAAATAACTGTGTTCCATGTGCATGCATCGTGTATTGTTAAAGCTTTTAGAAAAAAGTAATACAAACATTTTATAATTACATTTTATAAACCAAGTAATTTTCACTCATTGACAAACTTATTTATGTACCCATATTTAATTTAGCAGAAACTGATTAATAATCGCATTGGTGATCTATTGCGTAAGTATGATGTAATGGTACCTTTTTTAGATGAAACAAAATTAAACTTAGTTGTATTGGGCTGTTTTTAGCCCTTTTGCTGATTTGTGACAATAATGCTTCTTTTAACCGACAAAATTATCACTAAGCAATCTTTTGCACCAAACAGCTTTAGCTTTAACCAACACTTCATTTGTTTATTATTGTTTATCACTTTTTAATCAATTTTTGCATAAAAAAAATTTATCTAGTTTATATTAAATTTGAAATAATATTTTCTGCCAATAAAATCATCGTTGAATTTTCGCTTCGCATGTCATTTCCATAGGTGTCATATAATGGAAAAATCCTTTTGATGACCCCCTTATCTTTGTAATAAGAATTTTGTAACGTTCTATAAAATAAGAATTTTTATTCATTTCGAAATTGCAGATCATGAACTAACCTTAAAAATATAAAATTGTCAAAAAAGGAAAAAAGATTCCTTACAAGAAATGAAACAAAATTAACGAAATAATAATAGTTAAAAAATCATTACTGATATTTTTTACATTCAAAATTGTTGATATATCAATATTTTATTATGCAAGAAATTATCAAAAATGTTTGTAAACATCAAACTATACATTTTCTTAAATAAATGATTGATGAGGTATCGCTAATATAAATAATTACAAATAAAATGTAATGATTTGTTAATGATAATAAAAATTAATGAAATAAAAAGCTTTAAAATCCTTGTGGTTTTTTTCCCGCAAAACTTTGAAATTTAGTTTTGATGAACAATTAGTACAAAAATAAGTATTTCACAAATGGTTTGAGAATGCATTCATTAAGTTACTTAATGCTTAGCATATTTAACTCAACATAGATTTCAAGTGGAATTAGAAACTAAGCTTAACGTGTGTAATTTATGAATAAAACTTAAGTCCTTAATTTTTTTAAATTATTTTACAAATAAGAAAATTATTTACTTCTAGTAGAACATTAGAAATATTTGCTAAAAATATAAAAAGATTACAAAAGTATTTAACAAATCGTACAAGCAATTTATTTTTGTTTCGAACTTTCACACAAATTAATCGATAAAGATTTAAATGTGATTGACAAAGTTAATTTTGTTTGATAATGAATATATCGACTTATATTTATTGAATACTAAAAATAGTTTTTTTTCTTGGAATATTTAAATAATATAAATTATGTAATTTAAGTATTGAATATGTAAAGTTCTCATTATAATGTGCAAAATAAACAAAAAAATAGAAATCAGAATTTCTGTCATAAAAATGGTTTACATAGTGCTGCCATCTATAAGCATACTATCAGCATAAAAGCAATACATAAAATATTTTAAATGTTATTTTGTTTTTGTTCTGAATATTACACAGTGATTATTACGGAGTACAATTTCCATTTAAATATTTTATTTGTATTTTTTAAGAACATGTGACTGGCAGATATTATTGTACAAATGTTGAACACTTTTGACGAAATAGTGGTGATAATTTTATTTGTAAATTACATTTTTCAATGTTAATGTGATTATTATTAATACTATACTTTTATTTTACATATAGAAATTATGAAGATCTCATTTTATATACTTAGAGTCATGTACATGGTAGATAAATTTGTAGATGAATTAATTAAGAAATTTTATGTAATCATGCTTGGCATACATATCACACAAAGTCAAGAACCATATATATATATATGACATAACCATATGACAAAGAATATATATATATATATATATATATATATATATATATATATATATATAATAGTTTTGATATAATATATTGATTATTTATTAATTTAGAATTATTATTAATTATAACTTCATTAATTATTAATATCAAAGTTCATGTTGGACAAAAATATTCTACAATGTATTAATGCTTTTTGAATCTGAAATATTTGTTCTACAAATACAGTATTCGATAGTAAATATTTGCTTTGCTTGCGTTTTCTGCATTGATAATTTAGTTAATATAGGGTAATCAAAGTAAATAAAATTGAATCCAATTTATATAAATTTAAAATCGTTATTATTTAATGTATTTATAAATTTATAATGTACATATATTTAATATCTACAATCGGCTGAATTTTAAACTATTATATAAATAAAATACTCATTTTTTCTCGTAATTTTGGCAGTTGTTGAATTGAGAAAGGTTTAATGGAACGAAATAAACGCTTATCAGAGTGTCTGTCGCTGCCAAATTTAAGTTAAAAATTAAATTCATTTTCGATTGCAACGTTTGTAGTTAATTCACCACGTAAATTTAAACTTTCTGTAAAGTTGATTATGCAGCAATACGATTAATTTAAACTGTGTATGTAGTGTATTTTATAGTAATGTTCTTTGAAGCAGCCGAATCGTTGTATTGTAATAATTAATTTATTCAAAAATGAGACGACACACTTATACACACATACATGTATTGACATTATCGAATTGTTCTGTTTGTAAACATTCTTATAGTCTCGAACTCAGAGTGTTCTGCTTACTTACGTTTTTAAGAATACTACAGTGTAACATTTCTATCAATCAATATATGTCTATGGAATGAAAAAAACTTGTCGCTCTTTTCCTCTTTTAAAAATTGTCGTCCATGCCTAACCAATTGAAGAGGAGAAGGAATATTTATGAAAATATATATATAAATCCATGTTTCTCTCTCTCTCTCTCTTTTGCTAGATTTTCAAATTGTAATTTTTTTTTCTTTTTAATAACGATTGTAAAATTATTGTTTTTGCTCTCTTCAGTGAATGCCTTCTTCAACATTCAGAGAAGCAACGAATCCCGACTTCGGTGTTCGTATTTAAAAAATACTTCATCTGTGTGTGTGTGAATCGTTTTTAACTAATATATACGTGAGACTAATCGTCGTGACGCATTATATGCCAAATAATTAAATTATCTTGTTATGTGCAAGCTTTTATGTATGAAGCAGAATATTTTAAGTTATTATTTATAGAATATTCATTGATCACTTCAGTCAGAAGCAATTCTGCGGATTATTACTTGTCTTGGTTCCGCGTATAGACACTTATGTTTTATACCAGTGACCATTTCCGTGAAAAAAAATCACAAAATGTGATTTTGTGCTTACGTTACAGTTTAATATTTTATCTTTATACTTAACCTCATTTATTATATTTTTATTTTTAGAATATATAATGGGGTAAAGTTATAATAAAAAATTAAACAAAAAATATCATTTTTTGCGAGATGAAATAAAAACTAGCTGTTCTATTTTTTCTCTCGGGCATTTTGAGAAAAATGATTCAGATTTGCAACATTTTACGAGAAAAAAAATTAATGTTCGTGGTCTCATCGAAATAATCCATAAGTACCGTCGCAAACAAGAATATTGAATTTATGTTTTGGAAGATATTTTCTATGTGTCCTTGTGGTCGACAGAATAATCATTAAGTAGGGACCAGATGGAGAGCATCATTTCAGCTGAGCATCCCGTGCTTCGCTCTCCTTTCATTCACAGCTCCGGTGCTGCGGACCCGCTTCTATTTCAACCACCAGGAGGATCGGATTTGAGTCCGAGGGGAGAGACCGCTCAATGGTTGCACCACCCCCGCTATTATTCCTTAAGGGGTGGTACTGAAATTCACTCTGACATCTTTCTAGTACACACTGTTGATGTACTACATCTCTGAGCCCTTCGATAACTTCAGCACATTTCAATAGGCGCGCCTTGTTCAGATGTTCTTCTTTACTCTTGAGATCGAACTGCTTCCCAATCTCTCGTCAAAGGTAACTATGCACCATGCTTCCGAACACCTGTCCCGAGACACACCATCCGCAACTTCAGCAATGAGTGAAATAAGCAGGGATTGCATCCGAAACCACTTGGATTCAATACTGGAAGTGGTTATACATGTGATTATAACTAAAGAGCCTGGTTGGTAAGGGCATTGTTCTCGTTATCAGTGAGTTCGAACACCAGAAGATCCCTCGTGCTCGCTAAAGGCCGCTGGAGCACATGACATGTCGGTGGTCGCAATGTCCTCCAAATGAAATGAAACCTCTGGAGGTTTGCTGGCCAAATATTGTGGTCCCCTGTTTGAAAATCACGAAGATCCCCTCTTATCTAGAACCCCACTGAAGTTCAGGCAGAGGGAAGCATGCAACATTTACACAGACTAAGGAGACGTCCGCACTTAACAGAAGGCTGTCATTTCATTCAGTCATTTGATCTTTGTGTAACTGAGGTGTGTGCAACGGTGTAAACATACCTTGTAAAACACTTGAATATTGCACTCCTTCATTATCCGTCTCCATCTGACCTTAAGGAAGTATCTGAAATGCTGCTTCTGGATATGAATATAAAAATTCTTCTCGATACGCCAAACATTGAATAATAGCATATTTACATAAAATAATCTTCGACATATCTCTCGTACTAAAAAAAAAAAAAAAAACCCTCTACGTTTAAAAAAAAAAAAAGCAATTTCGTCCTTCATTGAACTATTTATCGAAGTTTCAACTATGGTTGGTGGTACGTTTCAAACGTGGAAATGAAAAACCGTTTAGTGAAGCTTTTTCCTTTTCTTTTCCATTTTCTCATTAATTTTGTTTTTTTGCTCATTACACGTGGTTGTCGCGCGTCATTAAGTAACGCACAGATGCCAGGAAAAAAGAGGCTCGATTGCAGAATGCGCTCTTAAAATCCTTCTCAGCAGAAACAAGTGTTCGTCGCTAGCATGACATCACGTCGGAAATGCTATCAGTTGTTTCGAATTCATATATTTTGTCCTACTTTCCCTTTAGGTAATTTTTTTCTGATTCATTAATTTTAATAGTATTGACTCTTTAACAAATTTTAAAAAAGTATTCACAAAATAATTAACAATGGAACATAAGTAAATAAAAATATTTTTAAAACATCTAACTAGAGTCGAAATCAAGGATATATTTTTAAAATACATTTAAAATTATATACGATGTTTTTCACGAATGTGTACAGACCAGTAAATTAGTTTTTAAAAATCGAATGTTCGTAAACTAAAAAAAATAAATATTGCAACTAGAAACTTTTTTTTAAAGATACGGCAAACTACACTGTATTTAAAAATCAAACTTAAAAACAATTCTCTCCTTTTGATAAGGAAAAAAATGTGATCATTTAAATTTTTCTGTTTCAAACTTGGATTTTACACATTTTTTAGAGTTACATTAAGATTTCTTCAATGTAGAAAAGCATTTTACTTGTTTTTCTCAAAAAAATATATCAATCCTTCTATTCATCTGCTTGTTTTACAACCGATCGCACAACAGCGTGATAACTTTTTCTTGATATTTAAAAATTCTTTTTCATTTTTCATCATTGTCTTCTAAATCATTTAATTGCATTATAAATTTTACACACAAATTACATCAGAATAAACAAAAGTTTCCATTCACATGGCCAGTGACGAAAGAAAGAAGCCAGGAAACTCTTCAGAATCACTTAAAAAGCACATTTTTGAGAAATTTTAAATCTGAGCAGGTGGCAGAATCTCAACCATTTCAAGATCCTTGAAAAAGTTTTGTCAACAGCACCATGTGAACTCCAATAAAACCCTTCTGTCTCAAATTCTTTGTGTATGCAGCTCCAAGACGCCATCTTTCATAAATTCCTTGTGAAGACTCTTTGTGTTCTTTTCCTTATCATTTAGAATTTTTAACCATAAAGTTTCTTTCGTTCCAGATGAGATCGTTATTTTTTACAATTCTCATTGGTTTAAAATATTCTTGACGTTAGATAAAGTTTCATCTCTGAATTTGCTACTTGCTTTCAAATAGCACTTTTCGAGCAACAGCAAACACCATTGAATCTCTGCGTGTCTTCGGCGATGAGAAAAAATCATTTCATAATTTTTACCATTATCAAAAAAAAAATCATTTCATAAAAATTACAACTAAAAAGTATTTTTAATTGTAATTTTTTCCTTTTGTGAAAGTTTTCATAATTATAAAAAATTTCATGTTGTTTTAAATAATTAGTTTTCAGATTTTTCAATTCTTTAGCGATATTGCTTCTAAAATTATAAACACATTGAAATAGAACAGGAGAAAAATGAAAAAGACAAGAAAAAAATATCCACTGTATGTTAAGTAGAAATTTAGTTTAAATTTTGAATTAGTTTAAATTTAGTTGTGAAAAATTCAAAAAATTATCATAGAAAAGGCATATTATTTTTATTTTTACTTTAGTCCCAATATTAATTTGTTCTATTTCTTTAAATGTTTCTTTTTAATTATATATTATTGTTCTTCTGTGACATTTATGCTGTGTTATACATTTGGATTGATCCTTCCAGTAAAGCCATATGTAACAACAATTACATCAGAATCCACAATAGATTCCTTTGTCAAATTTCAGAAAAGAACAAATCAAGTCATCAAATAAATGTTCTTGGTTTCCCTAATAAAGCTTGCATGACTTAGGCCAGTCTCAAACTACTGGAGAATTCAGCGGTGAAAACCTTGCCCGGAGAATTCTTCGTGAATTCACGGAGAAGAAATAATGATGTCATGTCATGTGACGTCATTGCTCTGTTGAACCAATGACATTATTTACATCATATTGAATTTTTTACATTTTGACTGTTGGTCAATATCAGTTTTATGAAATTATGACTGTTTATTCATCGAGGCATCTGATATACACTCTGTCAAAATAGTATTGGGACACAATATAAGTTCATGAAATTTTATCATAATATATAACTTAAATACACAAATGAAACAAAAAATACGTATATGACATTTTGTTAAATGCAGATCACAGTGACTGAAACAAAACTCAAATATTAATATAATTATTGTCATAATTTAAAGAAAAAGAAGTCAAGACAAAAAATGAGCTCAAAAAAGTATTGGGACACTGCCCAAAAAACAGCAAAAAATTGATAGTTAATATCTTGTTGGACCACCTTTGTACTTTATGACCTCTAACAGTCGATTTGGCATGGATTTGACCAGTTTTGCATAAAAAGGCCTGTCGATTTTGACCCACTCTTCAACAAGATATTTTCTCAACTCCTGCTTGTTAGAAATGTGGTGTTCATTGAGTTTTTGCTGCAAATAATCCCATCCATTTTCTATGGGATTAAGGTCTGGACTCTGTGCAGGAGTTTTAATTACACCAAGACTGTGGTAAAGGGCCCATAACTGGCAAATGTGAGCAGTATGTTTTGGGTCGTTATCCTGGTACAAATCAAAATGGCTTGCTATTCCTAACTTTCTCGCACTTTGCTTTAAATTTCGCTTGAGAATGTCAAGATACACATATTTATTCATTATACCATCTATTAAATCTAAGTTTCCAACACCAGAGCTTCCCATGCAGCCCCAGACTAATTGCTTGCGGCCTCCATACTTAACAGTAGGCACCAAATTTTTGACATGCAATTCAGTATTAGGTGTCCGCCAGACTTTTTGCTTCCCATCTGATCCGAAAATGTTATATTTGCTTTCGTCTACGAAAATTATATTTTCCCAAAATTTTGGTGGCTGCTTTACATACATTTTAGCAAATGCCAGTCTATTCTGTCGGTTTGCTTTGGAAATGTAGGGCTTTCTTCGAGGTACTCTACCATGATACCTATGTTTTCTTAAAACATTTCTGACAGTTTCAGGATTTACAGATTTCCGGAACATACTTTTACATCTCAGAGTCATTTTTACTGCGCTGGTTCTTGGATTAATGAGAACTTGTCTCACAACTCACCTTTCTTCACGTTCAGTAAATATCCTAGGACGCCCTGATCTCTGCTTTTTTTTCAACACTATTTGTTTTTGTGAACCTGTGAATAATGTTAAAAACAGTAGACTTACTTAGCTCCAAGATTTGTCCTATACAGCGAACTGATTTTCCATTTTTCCAATGGCTTATTACCAGATTTCGCACATCCCTCGAAATCTCTTTTTTTTTCGCCATTGCTGTACATGTAACCGATTTTATTGACAACTTATGTTGAGAAGTATTGTCTAAAAAAGGTGGTAGGAAATTAAATTTTATTTGTGTGACATATTTATTGCTTTACTTGCTCTTTTCAAAAGTGTCCCAATACTTTTTTGACCCTTGTTTGCCTTTAAATTATAGTCAAAAAGCTATATCAAATTATAAAGCTAAAATATTAGCAAAATTTTAATTATATTGTGTATACCAAATGTTAAAGCACCTCTTGATTACTTTTGCTTTTGTTTTAATGTGATAAATATTTTTATAAATAGTTTTACATGTTACGCATCCCAAGTGTCCCAATACTTTTTTGACTGACTGTATATGTTAATTTATTTATACTGAAACTCAGAATGTGTAATTTCTTGAAGCCTTTTTATATTTTGATAGTTTTTTTTTAAACATTGAAAACTATTATTATTTAACAAAACTAGAGTGTATATTTCATAATCTAAATTTAATCAAACTCATTGAATTGCATCATTGCTTTGAATATAATATAATTATATATTTAAAATAAATATATATTTGAGATAATTTTACTTTAATAAAAAATAAATGGTAGTTATGTTACACACACAGACTTCAATAAATGCTTTCTAAGACCTTAATCCTCAATCAAAAAATTATTACATTATTGTATACTTTATATTCAAACTTAATTTGGCTCAGGAATATTTACATGAATTGTTAACAAATATTACTTTAATTACAATTTTTTTTAAAAATTTAACATTGAATTTATTTTATTAAAAATCTATTACACCTAAGCAACCTCAGTAACATAAAATATATAGCAAAATTACTGTTTTAGTTATATATAAATATATTAAACACAAGAATCAATATTTTCACTAACATTAAATACGGTATATTTAAATATAGAATATGTTCATCTGTGCATTTCACCTAAATTAATTTAAAGATATATTTATGGTAATTATGTACTAAAATTGGAAAACAAGTTGGTATAAGTAAGAGATTTTATCTGATGTACAAAAGTGTGCTTACATTATAATGAAACGAAATCTCTTAAAATATTCAGAAAAATCAAGTCAAAAAAGCCTAAAGGTGATCGAATAAAAAGCACATACAGATCTTTCAGATATTGTTAGATGTGAAATGAATGTCTTCGGAATTTCAGTTAATTCATGAACAATAAGAGGATTCTTTAGAATTCTGGATTTAAAAGCAGAATTCCAAGGAAAATACCATATTTAAATGTTAAGCAACACCAAAAACGAATTAAATAAAGACATGCATTCAGTAGTCAAAAATATGAATCGAAGAAAATAATCTGGAGTGATTGCAGTGAAGTATCATTCTTTGGGGGTGATGGGCGAAAATGTGTGTTGGAGAACAACGACGTTCTGACTGCATTGAAACAAAGGAGCCGACCAATGCCACAGCTTGAATGTGTATGTCTGCAGATATTCGCTAAAAAAGGGCTTACAATAAAGGCCTGACCGAAAAACAGACCTAGTCTAAGTATAATTGAAAATTTATGTTGACGTTTTCTGCTCTTGCACGAAAATGCGTCCATAAAATGGAACACAACTTATTGAGGCTATAATTGTTTCTTGGCATCGTGTAATTAAGAAATGTGAACACTGAACATTTTTTGCTGGGTAAAAAATTTGTTAAATGTCACGGTTATCCTTCAAAACACATTCATTACATATATATATATATATATATATATATATATATATATATATATATATATATATATATATATATATATATAGATATATATATATATATATATATATATATATATATATATATATATATATATATATATATATCAGTTTAAATGCTTTTGAAATTTAAATTTAATAGAGATAGCAATATGATGATGCATATGGAATTAAGGGTAAAATTTACGGATATCCGTTGCTTTTTTGGCGATTTTTTAACATTAAGATAGGTATCAACATGTCATTAACAAAATGGTAACAATAAAATAATGTTAGTTGTAAATTATGTAAAATAAAAATACCACGATTAACAGAAATTAACGCCCATACGCCAAAACAAGGGGTACCCGTATCTACATTGAATGAAATACCAGCATTGCCAACTTCATTTGGAATTGTTGACTAGATCACCCTGAAAATAGGGCATTTTTGCAATAGCAAAGGATATATGTGAAAAGGAAATGTACCACTACACCCAAAAACAAACAAAACTCCCAAATATAAAAATTGAAGGTATCTCATTAAAAGAAGTCATAAAATGCCAAATGAATATTACCACACACATATAAAAATTGTGAAAAATAGCTTCACTTAACTTAATAAAGTGACTTAACTGAAAGAGAGTAGGCATTCGTAGGTATTAGAAGCTTGACATTTCTGTCTGGCGTTTTGAAACACGCGATTTCACTTCATTTTGTTCGTTTCACAGCGTGATGTTTGGAAACGGAAGAGTTAGATGCAGTTTCGAAGAAGGATTCACCACAGGCTTTCAGAGATGATTCGAATACGAGTTGAAAACAATGATGTGAAACAATAACTCCGTCATATATTTGTTCGATACTTTTCCAAATCGCCGTAACGGGAAAGAAAAAAATCGTCATTTATTATCATAAATAATCCATTTGCATCGTGCATTGTTTCAAAAGTTTGCGTTTTTAGAAAGAACTAAAACAACTTGCTACGTTTTATGCTTACTTTTTATAAGCTAAATAGTTATCACTTTTTGACAAAACCTATTTAAACAGGAATGTTTATTTCTGGCAAAAACTGCTCAGCAGTCTCATCGGTGATCGATCGCGTAAATATAATATAGTATGGCCAATGAGACAAGATTAAATTTTGTTGTATTTAGTTGTTCTTTGTCCTTGGTGATTTGTGAGCGTAATGCTTCTTTTAACCAACAAAATTATCACCGAGCAATCTTCCGCACCAACCAGCTTTAGCTTTTTTTAGCATTTAGTTTACCATTGCTTATCACATTTTAATCAATTTTTGCAGCCTGAATAGTTTTCATTCCTGTGCTTCAGTTCTTACTTTGAGTCTAAATATCTTCATTTGTATCCGCTTGTTCTGACTCTGCCTAAATATTATAAATAATACCTACTTTATGACAACTCATAAAACAAATTTTCGGTATAATAAACAATTCCTGGACTTGGTGATTTCCTTTGGCATCAGTGTTTGCAGGAATGGACCATGGAGCTAAGCCAAATGAATGAGCCTCCTTCTGTGGTTTAGAATGCAGGACAAAGTGCTTCTTCAATATTCCTCACGTGAAATAACCTTTCTTCCAAAACGCTTTCATTTCAGTTAAATTCATATTTTCAACATCATCTTGTGATCCCATATGAAAGTTTCTCATAATTAACTGTAAATATAAGAAGTCTTTTTAAATAAAAAGCAAGTATGGAAGAATTAGCTGTGAATTTTTTCTCGGTGATGAAAAAGAAAATGCTTGAGTAGTTTGTAAAAGTGATATCGAACATCTATTTTCATGGAGATCTAAGAAAACGGCCTCGACATTACAGCAGGAAATGACCTTGTAATCACAGATCGCCGGGAAAGGACTGCCAGGCTTCCTGAACCGAAATGTTCATAACGGATAATCTGGTCCGAGGCTATTTCTGAAAAAGAAGTGGTAGTCCTTTACTAATACGCTTTTTTATATTTTGGGTGCATTTTTTCTTTGTTTAGGAGAAAATATGAGATTGAATGATTAGTGGAATTTAATTGAGATACATTTATTTACCACTGTTTATTTATAATTTTTGTTCAATTTATTTACTATTGTGTTGATGAAATTGGAATGAATGTGTTAAAATAAATTTAATTTAAATATTAACTAATCATAAAATTTAGCCTGTACACGATTTGTTTATTTACCAATTTCAATAGAGAATTTTTTTTTTCACTTTTAGAAAGTATAATTCCACAATTAGTTTTCTTCCTTAACCTGTTCAATGCGTCTGGTATAATTCCTTTGTAATCAACTCAGTTATTCAACTTTTGCACAGTGAATGCGGTATGTTCTACTCCAATTTAATTCCTGCATGTATTGATTGTTACTTCAACTATAAAGCTTTAACCTTCCTTGTTGTTCTTTACTCGTAAATTTTCCTTGCTGTGCTTTTATCTCGTGCGTAGAAACGTTTGCTGAATTTATTTTGTATAAATGTTAGTGATCATTTTAAAACGTTCCATTCTTACAATCTCGAAAGGAACGAATCTCATGAAACAATGGAGTACAAGTTTTGACAATGCAAAAGATTTTAACTATTTTATTTAATTATTATTGCCATTAACACAATCAAAAGGAATTTATAATACATGTTAAAGATCATGTAGCCGTAATAAGAGCAAACTCGTGGAAACATTAGCTCACTCGTTCGATTCCAACAATTGGTCAAGTTTTCGTCGTCCTACAATGACGATCTGCAGTTTGAGAGTGTTATGTGGTATAATGTTCAAATGAATGATCTTTGGTTATCTGTTTTGTGCCTAAAGGCTTCATCTCAAGCCACAATTTTTCGATTGTCTTGCTGCCCGGCGTCCGTTTGACGACATATTCTTGAGCCCATCAAACACAATTCATCGATTGAATCTAAGCAGTTAGTGTACTTTTTTATAAATGGTATTGGAGAAATCTTGAATTTTGTGGGTATCGAGATGCAGAATAAAATATATTAAATAAATCTCTGATATTGGAATGGTTCATTGTTTCTAAATAAAGTAATTCTTCTTTAGAAATAGCCACTTTATTCGCCAAGTCATAAGCTTTCCTATGATCAGGTCTATATAAGAATTGAACCAAGCATAAAGCTTCTGCCTGCAGTCTGTGTTGTTTCATTTACTTTTAAAAATATTAAACTTCGAGGCATTATTCGGGCAAAGATTTTTTTATGCTCAATCGCTGTATTGTGCAAAATATTTTTTAAAATAAAAATGATCACCGAAAAAGCATGTAATAATCAATTCCAATATTATAATTCAAATTGTATTAAAAAGCAAAATGTGTGTAGACAAATTTTTGAACTGCATCATTTTCCTTTTTAAACTCAATGGATATACCTTAATAAAAATTACTGAGAATACTATGATTTCCTTATCATTTAATGTGGGACAATGTTTACTGATGAATAAGACAACATCCACTGATTCATCTTGATTTTAAAATTAAAGCGAGAAACGCAATAAGTCAATGAAACGCATTAGCTGTGATAGTGCACTCAGGGTAAGTTTCCTATTGAATTTCTACCTACGGAAATTTCTGAAGAATTTCGTCTAAATTTACACACTTTGGGAGGTTGAATTCTGCCACGACCGTTTCTGTTCCTACCCACCTGTTCTCCCTTGCCACCCCGTTGTCTGCAGAAATTTCTTCACACAGCTTTTGATTGTGGAGTCACAAAAGGATCCAAGATGCTTAGATGTATTCAAGGGTATCGAACTTACAAACCTTCAACAAAGTAACGACTTACTCAATGAGTATAAATAGGCATTAGAATGGATTTCGTATCAATAATTTTTGACATTTTCAACATTTTTTTTTTCATTGAGAAGTTGAAAAAAGAAAAAGGATTTATTCTTATATCTTAATAAAGTGTAGAAATCGTTGACATAATAATTTGCCTTTTATAAATCCTTTATTTGTTTTCATTAATCTTTAATTTAAATTTAATTATTTATGTATCTCTTTAAATAATTGAATTTAAAGTAGTTACAGTGTTTCAACTGATAATTGGATATTTTTATTCACCAAACAAAAATAAATTCTTTTTTTTCTTGACGGGGATGAGGTCAAAGTCTTCCCAAACCTGTGTGTACCACTCCTGAAAAAAAGGAGAAATAAATTTCTTTTGCAGTTTAATTTTCCAATATCTCTTTAGATTCAGGAAGCAAGGACAAAATGAAATCCGGTTTGGGAAGAGAAATCTACTGCACGTATCTCATTTCAACTAAATTCAATTTTTGTTTTTGCTCTGTCGTCCATTGTTCCGCGGATGCATCGAGACCACCAAAAGAAGTAAATTCTTTTTTATTTGGTGCTGTTTTAGAGCTTCTCTTAAGCACATGTGGAGGGCATTTTCAAGAATCGTGATTCGCGAAGACCACTGTGAAGAAGATCCTCCTACAAGGCACGCCTTTTAATCTGAGGCAGACAACCTCCGTGCCATACTTTGATATCGGTCCTCCACCTTCGCGCGGCGCGATTCAAAACATGAAGGGATTTCATTTCAGAAAATGAAGCAGACCATTAAGTCGGACCCTTCTGAAGAATGTTTTCGGTATTTTAGAAATCGTCTGAGGTCTTCCCTTTCAAAATATTCGGTGAGTTCTATTTTATGTCAATCATTAATTTTTTATTATTCCTTTTAAATGCAATTAAGATATTTACTCAACGATAAGGTATATTATAAATAATAATGCAATTAAAATATTTACTCAAAATTCAACAATAAGGATATTTTTAAATTATGTAATTCGTTCCATTGATTTCATAGACTGGATGTAGCTCTGCTAAGCAGCGGAGATCTGCAACAACAAAGTTCCATTTGTATATATTGTTAATATTTCAATGATTTAATAATTACCTCTGCGTTTGAATTTAAAGAAAATTAAGACCACTCTTGTGCATATTTCTTTTGTTAACATTCTTTTTTCATAACTAATACAAAAACATTTTTAGAAAATATCTCCAATGTGAAATAAAATATTAAAAAAAAAGATCATGATGATTTTATTTTAGAGCAATTGATCGCCAAGCAATTGCGCCAAGGGAAACGAAATAATGAGTTGCAAGCGCATATCCGAGATGGTAGCCGAACGGTTAGTCTAGGGTTTAACAGCTTATGGGCTGGAATCCTATTTTGGAAATGAGAGTTCGTAGTGGTTCGCAGTCCATTCCTTGTTGATGTTCTGGCATCATACGGATTAATTTCTAGGCGAAGCTTTAAATGGTTTTCTACCTCACCCGGCTGTCCCCAGCAAATGCGCACTCGGACAGAGGTCCATATGCTATTGCTTAAGTCTGCGATTACCATGATGGGTCTGAGTTGCATTCGAATGGACTGCTTTTCGAGAAGATCTCTCAGCCCTGAAAACTCTGCAGCACCTACTTGGGCGCACAATGAACTGCGAGGATGCGCAGTTGCTCTTCAATCAGACACAAAACATAATTGCGTTTATTTATGCTGTGAAAAATTCTGAAAGTTGTTCACTTTAGAAAGGGTGTACTTTTTAAACTCATGTACTGTTGACTCACCGCTCGAGGCTAGTTTTCCAACTTATAGCATGATCCATCATTTTCATAAAATAAACTTTGTTATTGAGGACACTATCTTATGATAACCTTACGCGCGCTGTTAAGCTTTAAATCATACAATACTGAGATTTTCGTAAAATAGAAATACCTTGTTAAAAATTTGTCAACAATTTAATGAACATTAATTGTAAATTTAACATTTTAAAAATATGGAAATATGTACTCACTTCAATTAATTCCTAATAAAAAAAATATTTAAAAGCTACTTTTTTCATTGTCTACATCAAAAGAGCTTCACTCAGTTCTTCACCTTTTGGCATTTTATGCAATAAAACACTTTAAAATTTCTAAAAAAATTGTCATTTTTTCACATATGGGATTGTTTGATTAAAACCTATAATTTGCGTGAAGTTCCAATTATAATTCCAATCAATTCTTCTATTGTACTAGGAATCGAACACAAAAACTGCTGAGTTGAAACCCAGAGCTCTATTAGCTCAAGTCAAAAGTTTCCTTGAATTCGATTATTCATTACAACTCAAAATGTGTTGAAACATTTATAAGATTAAAGGAATGTATCTATTATATATAATGAATGACTCGTTTGCCAAGAGGAAACGAAAATCTAAATCAAATTTAAAAATTTTTTACAGTATATATTTTTACCAAATAACAGAAATGTTTATTTTGAAAATTTTGCGTAAACTCAGTGCTATGCTTCTACAAAAGTGAAATGTAAGAATATAATATTTTTTTGTAATAATATTATTTTACGAGTTTGGTACAATTGTTGTATTCATTGGTTAGATATTTGTTGTAAATTACCCCATTTTCCTGGCCGGAAGTACCTTTTTATGTTTCATTCTCCGGGAAGATTGTATCCCTTCCACAAAACAGACTGCCCAGGATTTGTGAAAAAGCAGCCCCACGGGGACAAGAAGGTCCCTTGCTGCTCTCATTTTTCAAGAAGGTTCTGTAATATCTCGGGGTGGAAATATTCTCCTATTGTAAAAACAATGCCGATGGAATGAACTAAATAAGTTTTCGAAATCCTCAAAATAGGCCGACCTAGTAATAGAACTTTCCTCGAACTTTTATGGAAATTATTTTAGCAGCCAGTAGCAACTATTTTTTATTACTTTAATTAATTAGTGTAAATTATCACTTGGGTACTTTAATATACTATTAGTAATGTTAAAATATTTGAAATAACATAAATAAACAATTTTGGTATGTATGTTAATGGATTTTTAATTTTTTGATTAATAATAAGTAATTTTTTAACTACGAATACACACAAAGCCAGTTTCTGCCTTTTTTTTCAGGTTTGAATCTGGGAAGAAAACTAGTAAATACACAATGCAATGTTGAAAAGCAATTCATTATTTAAATTTAAAATATTTCTTGTAAACACTATATATAATAATGGTATTTAGCAACACGACACAATGAAATTTGTCGTAATGGACACAGAAATGTAATTTCAATTTTTGGGTTTTCAAGTTCAATTCCCACTTCCAAAGGGGATGTTTGCGATGCTTCAAAATCTTTTTCAAATGGTAGGTCACTTTCATGTGTAAAAAATGACTGTCAAACCACAAGCAAAGCGAACTCACGATCAGTACATTCAAAGGAGCTTCTCCTAAAAGTCATTTAAATTACCATTCCTTTGAGGCTGCGCAATGCATAACAGGTGTTTTAGTTTATTTACCCTTCAAGCATAGTACTTTTTCGTTGAAAAAATACCCTAAATAGAAACTCGGAAGAATCCCACACAGTCACCCTCTTAGATGGGTGTGGATGCAGCCCTCTCCCACTTTTTTTTTAAACTCAGAATGGATTTGAATCTGAAATTTCAAAATCTGAATTCTGTTCTTGGACCTTTGTAAGCTTCAATAAAAGGATATTTATTTGCACTCTACCATGCAGAATGTGAATTTTAGCTGCCCGTAACAAGATCAAATTATGTCCAGTTATGAAAAAATAATATGTTTCCTTGTCATTGAAAAATAAGAGCTTTAGAACTTTAGAAAAGGTTCGAGACCACATTAAAATTATAAGTTTGTTTGATTATCGCTAACATAAAAAAGCTGCTCATTCTAAGCATAAAAAACCACCACTGGTATGCAAAACATACGCATTTTTTTAAGCCACAATTCCTCAAAAAATCACTTGGGAGACAAGATGTTCAAATATAAGAAACAGCATTTTATACTAAGAAGATGACGAAAGCATATTTGCGTGAAAATGAGTACAATACGTACAGTGTGGAATCAAACGAAAAATTATTGAACTCATTGTATCGTTATTCATGATTGTCTGGCCGACAGGAAACACCAGCAGATTTACCTGATAAGTCCTCCCTTTACAGCACAATGACTGCTTTTCGCCATCTCCTCATTTCAGCCCCAAACTGTCCAACGGTTCCTGAAGTAAAAATACCGTTCCCCGGTTTCAGTTGTTCCCCGAAGGATGCAGTCCCGCCGCGAGACCCCTCCCCTCCACGTGCGCATATTGCATGAGATTCTAATCGGCAGCACACTGGCCAGCCTGTTCCGGTGACATGGCTCACAGCGGTCGAGAGCCATGCTGTCCACCCGAAGAGAAGGCACACTGGGAAAGATCACCTGTTTGCAACACCTATCTACGATTACAGAACTACTGTCAAAAACTCAGTCCAGCTGTCTAGCAAAAAACCTCTCCACACCATTCCAGGACTACAGTAACGGTGTCTTTCTGTAATTTTATTGGGACGAAACAATGTCCTGGCATTGAAACGACTCACACTCTGAAGGAGGACGCAATTTTGTAGATGAGATGTCCAGTTCTTGTACTATCCCAAACGGTGACACTGATTTCAAAGAGATGCAGCAGAGGCGGGCAAATAGGTAGATTTGTGAAGACGTAAAGACACAGTAAACCGCTTCATTTGTCATTCTTTTGCTGAACATAGTGGCTAAGCAATTTATCTTGCTTTAATTTTGGACTCTTTTCGCCTACAGTCTGATACAACTGTCGTCCACTGCCGTTGTGGTCATGCGGAGACTACCGACAATTTTTCTAACCATTATACCTATGGTTTAGTAGGATTTCCTAGTGCATGAAATGACACTTTTGTTGATTCAGAACTCTCCAGTTTCTGCGTCCAGAGTCATGCAGATGATTTTTTCTAGCCATATTGCACGAAAGAACTCGCTTGCATTTGCAGCCAATGTCTTTAAGGGCGTCTCTGTGGATCCATTTATTGTATTCTTGAATTGCCTGCACCAACCGCTCGCGTTTTGCTTACGTTCACATCCTCTGCGACGTTTTATTCCTGACGTTTGCAAAAGCATTACCGAGTTATGTGTTCACCTAAAAAACCCTTTTTTGGCAAGATTATATATATGTGTGTAAGGGGGGGAGGATTGAAAGCGCCACCAGAGGGCCATTCACCTGTTTGCCGCCGGACACGTGGAGGAGAGAGAACGACGATGTGAGGGAAAGAGAAAAGACGCGATGATGCGAATTGATATTAGACTAATTATGGACTATAACTGTTTGAATGAACAATATGCTTTGATATTGTAAATATGTAAATAGTTTATCTTATTCCTTGAAGATATAATTAAATAATTTAACATTTATCGGTCATTATTTCCTGACAAAGAACTGGTAGAACCTATATATATATAGATAGATAGATAGATAGATAGATAGATAGATAGATAGATAGATAGATAGATAGATAGATAGATAGATAGATAAATAAATAGATAGATAGATAGATAGTGCAGCAAGATAACTTCCTTATTTTGTATTGCAATAACACAAAAAATGTTAACGATACATTTTTATTTATTTTTTGCATACAAAAGTTTCATATTTAAAGTTTTAGTTTACATAGCTTTAAATATTAAATTGGGCAAGTGACGCCTGCATTGGCAATTCTGCTCGCCAGCACATTCGCCTGCGATTCTCTTGGGATGTTCCTTCCAAAGTTTGAGGGTGATTAGTATGGGCACGACATTAAATACCCCCACAAAAAGAAATTACATAGAATCAAATCAGGAGACCGCGCTGGGCACTCCAAATCGTTTCTCTTTGAAATGAGGGAAAACTGACAAATGCGACTCAACCACAGAGTCGCACAACTTTATGATCTCCTCTCTGAAACGAGACCCTTTCATCTTTACTAATTTTCGTGTTATTGCAACTCAAAATAAGGAAGTTAGCTCGCAGCACCCTGTATATTATATAGATAGATAGATAATTGCTTTTTTAAAAATTTGCTATGAAATTTATTTATTTATTTATTGTAATTATATTCATTATAATTATAGGAAATAAATTATTTGCTTGATGAAACATATACAGAAATGTTTTGCAAAATAAATACATGAATAAGTATTTAAAATATGGTTTTGTTTATTAAAAAAATATCCTTGGCTGTTAAAAATATTTTAAGAGTCGTTTTAATCATTTCATTTAACAAGAACGTAATCATGGATAAAATATTAAAGTATCAATATTACGTGACACAATGAAATGTGAATTCTCCCTATTTTTGCACAGAATCGTAAAATGTTCTTAAATTCTTGAGAGGCTAGAAATCAACCTCTCCATTTCAGCAACGGCGCGGTTGCAGTTAAAGTTATGTTCACGGCTCAAACTCATTTTATGTAAATTACAAGCAGCTTACTCGAACTACTGCACTTCAGCCAGCACGTTTAACTTCTTAATTGCATTTGGGTTGCCACAGCTTATCTTCTTCTTTAAGCAAAATTAATCAGGCTTTATGCATAATTACTCTCAGAATATATACCAAAGATTTAGTTAATCTTATCTCATTTATAATTTCTTAACTATGTATGCCTTTTAAAAATAAAATGGAAACATTTAAATGTATGCTTTTAATTTTGAAATGGAACTAATGATTCAATTTTAAATTTATAATTTATAAAATACTTATTTACATGAAAGCTATGTATTGCTGGGCAGCAGAATTTTTTTCAGTACTTTTATTCTGATTTTGTCAAAAACATATTTACAGAATAGTTATATGAATATTAATTGTAAAATATAGAAAAATAACGAAATTAGCAGAAAATAAAAATGATTTTAACCCTCCACAAACTGTACAGAATCCATTGAAAAAATTCATTCAACTATTCTCACAAAAATTCATTTCTTATTAGAATGCGTAACTGAAATAATTTCCTCAGTTCTCTCGCGATGGCGTAAATTCTAGAGTTGGCGGCGAATAGAATGTTGGAGATTATTTTGGTATTTTTGATTTGTAATAACATGTTGTTGTTGTTGTTGTTGCTTATCCTCCATGTCTGACGGAGTCAGACTAGATCCACGAGTTCGTTGACTGTAAGGAAGTCGAAGACTAAAAGAGGATTGCTAAAGAGATCCTCCCTAGAGAGACCCATGCAATCCAAAAGATGCTCAGGAGAAGCCTGATGATTTTGGCACTTGGTGCAGGTGACGAAAGTTTTCCTGCCCTCGTTGAAAGTGAGGCACTTAATATGACCGCTAGCAAGTCTTGAGAGAACAGTCCGGGTACGTCTGCCACACGGGAGGTCAAGGGACAAACCCGCTTTTGATCCCTTGTACCAATTATGGGTGGGGGGTGTTTTCCACTCCTCCGAGATTTTTGATTTTTCCCGGGAGTATTACTCCAGAAAAGTAAGTGTGGAAGAGGGAGTATTTGAAATCCTGCAACCCTCCTTATCAAGATTATCGGCCATTTCATTCCCGTGGAGATTCACATGTGAAGGTATCCATTATAACATTCCAATTATAACATTCCTTGGTTAAGCAAACATATCAGCCAAAATATATCACCAAATTCAAAAATTCGCTTAAGAGATTATGCAGCATATTTCAAATACTCCACGCATACATCCAATCCAAGTTCCGGATGGATAACATAAGTGGATTAAATCGTCACTAGTTGAAGGTTTTAATTTTGTCTAATCCGGCTTGTAAGAAGATACATTGTGACATTTTTATTGTATAGGTAATATAGCAAATGGATTTTTATTATTTACTTTTGACTATAAGTTGGGTTCCTTCCACAAAATTTTCAAATTTTATAATAAAATTATTTATAGTTTAAAAATGCATTTATTTTGTTAAAAGAACTTTATTTTGAAATTATTATCTGAATTTATACTTTGACATATAAACTTAAAACTGCTTAATAAATATGATGAAACATCATCATTTTTCTGACAATCTTAGTTAAAATATATTTTTTGAAAGATTTAAAAATTTTACTCTTCCTTAATAGAAAACCTGTAGCATCTGCAACAAACTAAATGCTGAAAGCTTAATGCTAACAATTTCAAAATTCAATTATCTCCTCGTGTGAAGATGTTTATTGCAGTCGTAATTCATTGTCGTAACTCTCTTGTCTAAAAAGAGCGGCTGTACCATTATCTTCATTGCATAATTAGATGAACAACGAAAAGATAGGTCTACACAGTATCTAGGAACATTTATGAAAAGTGATCGCTGTGTTGCAAATTAGTACAAATGTACGAGTCTGTTTATGTTTATATGTTTGACTGCACATAGATGGCACCACTTGTCAGCATATTGATCTATTTTCTCTTACCAATTGCCTTGCCGCTATGTAAGTGGCTTGTTTGTTAGCTTTGCGTTGTAAACATCGCATTAAACTTCCTACAGTTCACTATATTTTATTTTCATGGATATTCATTTATGGTCAGGTCGAACCAGATTTATACAATTTGATTTAAAAAAGAAAACATCTTCGAAGTGCTGGGAGAAGTACTGTAATGTCTCAGGACAAAAGAAGCGCGGGAAAACTTCATCTAAAAAGGACAACAATGGCGAACTTGAATGTCAGAAAATTATTGAGCTTGATTAGGAGAAAAAACGCAAGACAACAACAACACGTTTCCACAGGAAGCAATATTACCAGAGATATGATCTGCAAATGGTAAAATTTCTTGGTAGAGTGGCCATTTCAAAATCATAGACTGCATGCCTTGAAGCGAGGTGTTGACGCGATGTCGTCGGTTCAGTGATGATCTGGAGAGAGTTTGTTCTTTTCTAAATGGCCTTGTTACAGGAGATTTCGCATATATATATATATAAATAATATATATAGAATACAATGCATTTTTATTTCAGATTTTTTAAATAACTTTAATTTTAATAATAAACAATTTAAAATTTTAATTTTTGACACTTTCAAATATAAACTAAGTAAACTAAATATAAATTTTAATAAAAATTTCAAATCAGATTATTTTGTTATTTCTTTTAAACATCCATTATATGATAAAATTAAATTCTCGAGTATTATTAAAAAGCTTAAGCATATCTTTCCGTTAAATAATAATGAAATAAAATGTACTTTTCAATATGATTTACCATTTGGCAGACATATACTTAACTATAATAAATTCTGTAGTAATATAAGTATTAATAAAGAAAGTGCCGATTGCTTCTGTATAATGACCCGAAATACAATAAATTCGTAGATTTCATTTTTGGACATATAATTACTGGAAATACTGATATCATATTGAATGATGAATTAAAAATTATCGTTAATAAAGGTACTAAATTTCGAACAGTTAATTATTATAACCATAAGCAAATTTTTCTCAATGATATCGATAAATTTATTTTTAAGACCTGTAATACTTATTCTATTCCAATAGAATTTTTCTCACAGTGGAAATGGAATTTCTACTGCAAATTTAAAACTAATGTAAATAATTTAAAATTTAAAGGAATAAATAAAAAATATCTAAAAAAGTATATAAAAGAAATACAAAAATGTTCATTATTACTCCTGTAGATAAAGCATCAAATAATTATGCCTTTATATGTATAAAATTTTACTACCAAATACTAAATGAAGAAATATATAATTCAACTACTTACAAAATTATTAATTCAAACAAAACAAAAATATTTAAAAAAAATTCTTGCCTTTGCTAAAAAACTCAAAGTTAAAAATATAAATTTTAAAATGCCATATATTACAGTATATCCGAAATTCCATGAAACCCTATTAAATTTCGGTTCATTACATGTGGATGCAGCACTTAGGCAGACAAATTTGGTAATTTATTTTCTTATTATTTAAATATAATTTTAAATAACATTACTAACTCAAATAATACATGGATAATTAAGAATAATAAAACCTATTTTTGAATTTATTTCTGCCAACAAAATTAATGTTGTTTCCACTTATGATTTCAAAAATTTATTCACCAGTATTCCACTTCAAAAACTTTTTGATATTATTATGTTTTATTTTGATGATTTTAATTCAATATTGGATATCGATATAAATATTTGGAAAGACCTTAGTTTATTCTGTATTCATAATAATAAACTTGAATGTCTTATAAGAAGCTTGAAATGCCAATGGTGTTTACACTTAGATGTTAATTTATGTATTTATTTGGCTTACATATAGTATTTGGTGCGGTTCTTGCAGATTTGGACTTGTATTTGGATCTGGTTTTAATTTGATTATTATAAATTAAATGTATTTTGGCAACATTGGATTTTGGCTTATATATTTTAGATTAAATTTTACTTCTTTTATTCTGGTTTGATATTTTGATTTGAACTTTTGGTGTGGCTTTGGGGTGTACTAACTTCTTTAAGACTATGTCTTAGGCCAGTGCAGAAAAGCCATACTAAGCCTTTGTGCCAATGTGGTCAACACCCCCTGACGAAGCTGTCCATGTTGGTACTTCGTTCCATTTTATATTTTTCTTTGAGATTTTTCCAAATATTTACTATATTTCATATTTTCAATGTATTGATCTCTATTTTTGAAATTTTTCCAACTATTTACTGTATTTCGTATTTTCAATGCATTATTCTCCATCTAATATTTGATTATTAATTTTATAAAATATACTATTAATTATTTCGTAGTAATTCTATTTTAACTGCTTTTGCGCTGAATGTATTACTCAGCATAAATGTTTTTATCTATATTCTTGTTCTATATCTAATCTTGCATTTTATATATATATATATACACTCGTACTGTTAGGCTGCGGAGAGCTCAATTCTGTGGTAACATTTAAAATGCTCTTTCTTTAAAGTAGAATGTTTTCCAGCAGCAGCACTTCAATAGACTGCTAATTGCTTACTTTTGATAATTCAAACAATAAAACAAATACAATTATTTGGCTCGTAAAAATTTACTATATATATATATATATATATATATATATATATATATATATATATATATATATATATATATATGATTTGATATTTTTATGCATAATCCGATACGATTTTGCATGAAACGGTGTGGAAATTCTTTGGCAGGCATGAATGTGAAGCCTTATTACAAAGTTTCTTCAGGTTGGATAATAAGAAGCATTTGACTACTGTTTTGATTATTATACATCTAATATATATTTCCTGAAATTAGTTTTGAACTGTTATAGATATTTTTCAATTAATTAACCAATAAAATTTAGTAATTGATTCTGTTATAATTGGTAGCGTAAGTATTGTTTGCCTATTTTTCATTTTATAAAGAAAATTCACAATTTATAAAAAACAATTTTTTTAAATGTTGTTCAATTTTTTCTTATAGTCCATTAGGAGCAATATCTTGATAATAGATAAATATTATACTCTGGTTCAGCAGTTTGTGGGCTCAATCAAGATTGCAGAGGCTGGAAGTCATTAGCCATTGGGAGTATAAATTAGTAGTAGTAATAGACAGAAACAGTTTTGGAGCTTTATGCTCGTAAGCTTATAGCTTGCATTGCGAAAGATTGTGTTTTTCCACAAAACTCATCAAAAATTTTGAACACCAGTCTTTAAATTTAGTTTTGAAGCATGGTTTTTGGGTGCATAAAATGATCGTACAGTGACAACTAAATCCATCCAAAGTTATTGCCAATTTACTATTGTGCAATTCTAATTCGTTTTCAATAGTGAAATGGGAATGTGAAAACAATTCATAATTTTAAAGATATTTGAAATACTAAAAATCGAATGTTTGTATGAAAATAAGACGAATTTGTAAAATCTGAATGAACTTAATGCGATAAAGATCATACCATCTGCATTATTGTTTAAATATAATCTATGACCGATGTAAGCTAATCATAAAGAGGATGTTTTGTCTTTTTCATGTTGCTTTTTCTTCAGTTCTATTTTCAACATGCTCAATTTTGGCAACAACATCGCTAAAGATTTGAAAACTAATTATTTAGAACAACGGGTAAGTGTAATGATTTTGAAAACTTTTACATACGAAAAAAAATTATAATTAAAAAATACTTCTTTATTACTGGTAAATATCATGAATGGATTGCCAATGACACGAAGACATTTGATTTTGAACTTGTTTTCTGTCCCTTGATGAAAGCGATTAGAAGACAGGCAGCAAATTCGTAGACAATTCGGATTGACGACACCTTCTCAGTACGATGTGTGACGTAGATGAAATGTTATCTGACGTCATGGATACTTTAAACCAATGAGAATTGTAATAAAGTGGCGTAATCATAATCTCAACTGGAACGATAGAAACTACCACTTTAAACTAAACATATAATAGTGTATTGAAATATAAAATTGTGATAAAAATACATCATAAATTCTACTTTATTTTATAAATAATAACATTTAATTCACTTTAAAATATCCTTGTATTTCTACCATGAAGGAATTAGATTACGATACAATTTTTCATTTCTTATCCGAGATAGAGTTTTTCTAAAATAATTAAACTTCTTGTAAATACAGGAGGCACTATTTTTTTTTCCACATACAGCATGTATGGGGAAAAACTCTTGGACGCTTTCCAAAAACGTGCCTGGTGGTTAAAACAGCGAAATTTTTTCGGATTTGTAACTAAGTATTGGAATCAAGTTTCGAATGATGCAGAATTTAAAATTCTTTTTCTGCCCAGTATAGTAATCATAAACTTCCTGTTTTCTTAAATCCGGGATTATGCCCAACAGTTTCTGCGGTTTTAAAGGACTCGAATGGGAAATAACACTTTCGTTCAATTCAAAAAGTCATGAAATATAAAATTGACTGTGAGTACCTACTCTTGACCAAAGTCGCCGAGCTGGCAGCCGAATGGTTAGCGCTCTTGCCTTCGGTTCAACAGTTCGTGCGTTCGAATCTCACCTTGGGCATGGATGTTTGTAGTGGTTCGGAATCCACTTTAAGCTGTAAGTCCCGGTCTAATTAGCCCTCGTGTGCAAAAAATGACCGTTGAGCGACAAACAAACCTTGACCAAAGTCATGCTGCCTCTCTTTAAGCGACTCGTGATTGTCAACATCAGCGGTGAAATCCTGCCTCAGACATTTTTATCATAACTAGAATTTCTTTCTCTTTTAAAAACTTAGAATTGAAAGCAGATAAATTCTTTCAAGAATATATCTGTATCATGAAACAATCTTTTATTTGTTCGCTGCATTGAAAGTTATTATGGCTTTATTAGCCGGAAAACATTCTCGTTTACAGTGAGTTCGACAATCAATTCAATTAAAGATTGATGCAGCCTATTAAGCGTTACAAATGTATGATTCCTTGGTTGTTATTGAATGTACTGTTTCAACCCCATGAGTTGATCGCGCAACTGATTTTGTATAATGGTGTTTATTGCTAGAGAAAGGCAACTGAAAAATGCGTTCCACGAAACACTATTTTTGACATGAAGATGTCTTGTGGAGGTTTTTGTTTTTCCGAGGCCTTAGGGTGCGACACCGCTCATAGTTGGAAACCACCGTGTTGGAAGTCTTAAAAGTTCTGTGAATTCTTGAGTTTTCCTTCGCAGCTTTGATGAGGAAAAAGTAGCCAGTTCATATGTCGACCTCGTCATTGAACTGTAGCTCGAAATGACGAGACGCGGAACTTCTCACTCGGTTTAAATAGCAATTGAAGACGAATCGTATAAGCCAATTAAATTTTCGCAACAAATATTCTCGATAAATGAAGGTTATATTTTTAGTAATTAAGATACGATATTATTATGTAATATAAAAACTAGGCTTAGTGTACATTTTTAATAAATATTAACAAAAATATATATACTATAAATTTTTTAACAAATATAAATTCTATTAAAATAATAATAAATGTACTTTTCTCCTTTGAAATGAATTAAGTAGAGTAGAAAATAATTAATTGTACCGGAAAAAACAGTTTCAAAGCCAACTTTCATGCTAGCTAGAATCCTTTAGCTAAACACCAGACAATGGAAATGGCGTACGAGAACATTCTTAAAATACTTAAGGCAATAACAAATTGAGAGTTTCAGATTACCAAATGCCCCCTTTTTAGTTTAGAATAAAAAACTTGAGCGTTACAGTAATTTTCGATTCACGTTTTTCTTGGAATGATTATTAGAAGGCAATATAAACAAGTTATCATAAATATAATGCATTTATTTTTTTATTTCTGAATCCAGATTGTTTCCAAATAGAAACAATTTTTGTATGTATTTATAATATTTATTTAATTTTTAGAATTTATCTTTTTATTCTAGCTCTGTGTAACTAAACAAATGAAGGAATTTTGACGAGTTTCGAAGAGATTTTTGTTATTTGCTGGCTGTTTTCCTTCATTATATAGCTATGGACGTATTTTTGACTTAACTAAGCACATTCTAAGGACTTTTTTCAATTTAGTTTTTGCTTCATTTTCTAAAATTTTTGATGTTATTGCTGTTGAACAACTAGTTGGCATGATAAAATCAAACCAACTCCAAAAATTTCCAGACGTTTGGATGTTCACCTAACCACATTTTTTTAATCGATCCATTTGAAACAGTTCTCGAAAACAAAAAACCTGGGGTGAAAGCCCTCCACCTCAATTTCTTTTTCTTTGAGAAAGTGGAATTCATATCTGGTAACAAGAGCTTTCGTTACCAGAAATCAGCCAATCTAAGTTAGAATCACAGAAATAAATGAGAAATCCGTATTTTAATATTAATATTATTCATTTTCAGAGTTGAAGCACTCTTAGATATATGTTTTAAAATAGTCAGTCTCTTTCTACATCTATCATCCTAAGATTTCATTTGCTGAAATGTTTGGTGCGAGACGCGAGGTATGCCTTATCTTTAGTGTTTGAAAGATAAGGCTGTTGGACGAGTAATGAGCGCAGCGCTCGAAATCGAGCGCTCCGAGCTGCGCACCGGATGTCCACTCACGCAATCCGACTGCTGCATCGGGACTTTTTCCTTGTGTGAAAAGACTCATTAATTGAATGTCATTCTCAAGTAACTGCTTAGGATCGCAATACATTTATCTATCGCTGTTTAACAGCAACAATTGCTATTAATCCACAAGTACAATCTAAATGGCATTTATAATGCTCACTACTGTTCGAAAACTTAAGTTTTCTAAATTTTCATATCAAGATAACTCTAAAGTTATCGTGATAAGAAAATTAGTATATTTGAGATGAAGATTCCTATACATCCTAAATCATAAACAATAAGATAATATGTCAAGAATATTTGTGAACATCACAGGTGAATACTGTCACACGGCCATTTAAGACGCATTTTTGAACCTTTCATTTTAATAAGGCAGATTTTAAAACTTTAGCCTCTGTAATAAACATACACAGAGATTTTCACAGTTAATTTTTAAGCAACCAACTTTCTTATTCATTTTATTTACCTTGAATACAAGGTAATTGTTTACTATCAGATTACACATTCTAAGTAAAATACCTTCAAACACTTTCAGTAAAAACCAAGCTTTAGTTGAACAGATTACCTGAAAGTAATATTTCATTTGCTAATGTTGAGTCATAAATGTTGGATTGGACAAAAATATATTGGAGGAAAGAAACAATAGGAAAAATTGTCTCGTATTAACGAAACTTTAACACGTAATACAGGGTGATTATAAAAAAACTTTGCCAACATCTGCACTTCTAGCGTCCATTCTATTTAACCGATCAAGATGATACTTCAAATATAGTTCTTTTGAGATATGTGCTCGAGATTCTGTGAATGGCAACACAGTGACCCTCGTGGTTACAGTTATAGTGACAGAAACTCGAAATTTTCGAATGGCAACGCCTACTTTTTACAATCGCAAAATGTTCAGCACATGCGAAAACCCTAAATAGCGTTGAAACGGTACCGATATGTCCGAAAACCGACGTGTTATACACATACAAACAGTTCTTCAAGGCGCGCGGAGGAATAATGCATACGACACAGACAAGACACTGCTCAATGATGAGAACACATAGAGAGAAAAAATCTTTATTAATTTTAAACATTTTCCACATGAGTGCCATCACAGGCAATTACGCATTGCATGCGGGAGACGGTGGACAATGTCGCTGCACGCAACATGGCACGAGGGATGTTTCCAATCTCACGCCGTATAGAATCCTTTAAGTCCGACAATGTTTGAGGATTGCACAGATAAACTCTGGATTTGAGATAGCCCCAAAACCAGAAATCCATAGGCGTCAGATCTGAGGATCGCGCAGGCCACGGAAAAGGATAATAACGTGAGATGATGCGATCACCAAAATGCTGATCCAGGAGCCTTTTAACTGACCTCGCTATATGTGGAGGTGCACCATCTTGCATCCAAACAATGTCATTGAGTGCATTCAGCCGACGCAACTCCGGTAAGACATAATTTTTCTGCATGGCTGCATACCGAGGGCCCGTTACAGAACATGTTGCAGGGCCAGTCGGGGTCGTTTCCTCAAAGAAGAACGGGCCCAGAACAAATGTAGCTGTAATGCCGCACCACGCAGTCACTTTGGCGTCAAATAATGGTACTGGTGCCACAGCATGAGGATTCGTCTCTCCCCAGTGCACACAATTCTTTGTGTTAATGCTGCCATTTAAGGTGAAATGCGCCTCGTCCGTCCATAGTATGCAAAGTGGCCAGTCGTTATCCGCATCATATCGTAACAAAAATGCATTTGCGAAGTCCAGACGTTGTTGTGGGTCACCCGGCTCCAACATCTGGACGCGCTGGAACCGATAGGGAAACATGTGAAGTACCGAGCGCAAGAGCTTGCGGACCGTTGAGTTCGGAATATCCAACACGCGCGCTATGCCTCTTGCGGTTTCTGTGTGTCCTGCAGTCACTGTATGGTGCACTTCCATGACAACGTCCTCAGAAACAGTTGGCCGTCCGGAGCGCTGTTTGTCACAGGTGCAGCCTGTATCTTCGAATTTCCGCACTAAATCACGCAGAGCTTGCAGAGTACATGGGCCGCGTCTTGTCGATGATTGCGGCGATACACACGCAAGGCTTCCGCAGCGTTCATCCCATTTTGGTAATAGAGTTTGATCAATTCACCGCGAACTTTCCTAGGAAGACTCATATCGTCGGCGTGTGCGAGTTCCCGAATGACGACTTCGCATACCCGCTTGGTATTTTATAGGTTTCCTACGCTGAATATCTGGCGACTGGCGTTCTGTGATTGGTTTCTTGACTCTGTCACATGCAAATTTATTGCGTGCGCCCAGATCGTGTTTTATTGGCCGATTTTCAGAACTCTTTTTTGTGTTTGCAGAACACGTACGTTTTTAAACATTTCGGTACCGTTTCAACGCTATTTAGGGTTTTCGCATGTGCTGAACATTTTGCGATGGTAAAAAGTAGGCGTTGCCATTCGAAAATTCCGAGTTTCTGTCACTATAACTGTAACCGCGAGGGCCACTGTGTTGCCATTCACAGAATCTCGAGCGCATATCTCAAAAGAACTATATTTGAAATATCATCTTGATCGGTTAAATAGAATGGACGCTAGAAGTGCAGATGTTGGCAAATTTTTTTATAATCACCCTGTACTTTTGAAGCAAAATCTGCGTCAAACATGCAAATTGTCAAAATGCTTGTAGTAAGAGTTAATCACTTTAAAATTCCAATTCATAGTCCCCCTCTATATATAATTAATACATAACTTTAATTTTATCTACTTTTTCTTTTTGCTTTGAAGAAATACTTAGAAATGATCTTAAAAAAGTATATTTTATTTGATGATAATATATATTATTTGATTATAAAGTATAAAGTATATATTATTTGATTATAAAACAGAGTTTATTAAATTAATCTTTAACATAATACGTAAATTGTCAAATGTTGCAGTTTGATTTAACAGAATTATAGTAAATAAAATAAACATATTTTTCCAAAAACAATTCCGAATATTTTCAGGATAGAGGAGTTTCGGATACAATTCTGAATAAACAATTCATTCAATTGCATATTTTCATATCGAAAATTCCTGTGAGACCTTACGTCACCAGTGACATCACTTGGTAACGTCCATCTCGTAGCCACTGAAATCGATCTTGTTCTAAAAATATAGCCAATCCGAAGCGACGCAGAGGATGTGGCGAGATAAATCTCCTCCATCTCTCTGCTTTCATCGCCAAAATCAGCCGGCTGAATATACACTGAAATGGATAAAATCGGAAAATAGCCTCCAGCATAGAGCTGGCATTCCGTGAATCGAAAAGTACTGAATTACTCTCTTTTTGCCGTCTTTTGAAGAAAGTGGAGCGCAAGAAATCAAAGGCGCGACGTTACCATGGGAACCAGCATCATCTCGATGCACCTACATCTCCGGGAGCTCCTCACTCGGATCCCGAATTTTCCGTCAGGAGGTTTGGTCAGCAGAACATTCCTCTTTTTTCCACGGTTATGGATATAACGCACTCCTCCTCGTTGTTTGCCTAAATTCCCAAGTCATGGCTGCCCACCTCCATTTCCTGGAAACAGGAGTTTTCCCAGATTTTTATCATTTCTCGGAACTTCCTAAGAAATGTGATCATTCCTAAGAAATGTGATTTCTCCTGAACAAAAATATAAAGAATTAAAAAAATAGCCTTTTTCTGTCACATACACCCATACTTTACGTCAAAATTATAGTATGTGCACTTTTCCAAGTCTTCTAAGTAAGTATTACTAACTATACTAGATGTTGTTGACAATCTTTAACATAGGGATAAATATTCATAATTTATAATGTACAAATCTCTATTTTCATAAAATGAATGAATTCATGCTTCTTACATTAGCACCGATTGATATTTGAAGGAAAGATTTTCACGTGCCGCTATTAAGAAGAGAGCAAATCATTGGAAACAAGCCAAGAAAAAATTGCAGCTTCGATTTCGCCGGGAGTGATAGTTTTCTGTCTAGCATTTTATTACGACTAACTTAATGACAATCATTTATATAATAAAATTATTAAAATAAATGTTACATCTAATTGTGCTGTATTCTCCTAAGCAGTTTTTAAAAATACAGTATCTGTTGAAAGGTCAAAGCGGTTATAGTTAAATGCTTTATCAATGATAAAACAAATGAATTGCAATTTATGTTGCCATTGCTTTATTCCGTAACCGTGATTCTTAAATTGAAAGAAATACACAAGGCCTCGGCGGAACAGTCCCTCTTATTTTGTGGAAATATTTCCGTGAGTGAGCGATTCAGTACTTTAAGTCTATTTTTTATACATGCAAGAACTATTTTAAGAAGCCAAATATTGAAACTCATTGGAATGATGGTCATTTGAGAAATGGATAGACATCATAAAAATATGTTGACTGAATTGAAAGATGACTTGGAAGAAGATACTCGCATTCTGTCCTGCAAAGTAAGTTTGTTCATTCAGTTCTTGCAAGGTAAAAACTGCATTAGATTAATTGAATTAATAAATAGAATTATGTTCCATTCCAAAATAATTAAATGAGTTTCGTATTTCATTTTAATTAATTTCAGATTGAATTTAAAGAATAGAAAGCCTAAAAGTATTTAATGCAAGAAAATGTATAATTGTTTTCATAATAAACATTGGGGGGTTTAATTTTAGTTACGTTATTTTAAAGTGTTGTATTTTACTAAAATAATTTTAAGGAAAAATTAAGATGTTCCAGATGATGAAATAGTTAATAAAACTGTTATATGTATCCCTCTTATTTGATATAATGTGACAAAATAAGATATGATTAAATGTATTGCATTATTTTATGAGTGTTGCATAGGTTTTAGTTTAAAAAAAATTCTATATTGAGATGCATGTGTGAGATTCATATTGAAGCTCTCGTTATCATAAGGATTCAGTCAATTCATTTCAAAGACTGTCGATTGAAGACTCGTAAATCGCGTGCTTTGCCCGAAAACCCCACATTTCTTGGTAAGAAACTACTAAAACTGTGCATTTATACACCCTACAAGAAACTCAATATTAGTTCTGAGCAAAACATTGCGCAACTTTTCTAGATACTGACTTAGAATGGTTACCTAAAAGTTTGGCTAATATATTTAATTACAAAGATAGTTTTAAAGACGTATTTTTATTAATTTGTCGTTATGTAATGAAAGGTTTAATTCTCTGAATACCATTCCCAATAAGTAGTAAATTTTCACTCTAATGAGTATCAACAAGAGTGATGCAGCGAAAACGACCTTATTAATCACAAAGGCTTCTGGGGAATTTTAACAAACAAAACCACCGCTAAGATCTGCACCTGAATGAACATATTTTGGTCGCTAAAAACTCGGTTGGATGCACTCAAGCAAAGCTTATAGACTACTTACTAATCCGTTAAAATTTTAGGGAAAATTAAATAGCTTAAAATATTACTACAATTAAAAAAATCTAATTTTATTAAAGTGATTAAATAGCATAAATTTAACTTTTGAAATTCAGGAAAACCGTCGTTCTGAGCCTTAGCAGAGGAATGGATGCACAAAAGGAATCTTGGCTTCCTTTTGCAGCAATATTCACTGGTCTCGAAAGAAACTCAGTTTTGTATGCAAATAGTTCGCCAAACATTACATTACAATTTTACCTCTTTTATTTATTCTTGTGAGTGGTTAACAAATCTACCATTCAAAACAAAAGGTTAACAAAAGTACCATGCTTGCAGCTGCTTTTTCTGAAAGATACATCCATCATTTAAGGAAAATACAATTTAGTAAATAGAGGTTTCAGAATTAATTCAATTATATATGTAAGGTCGAATATAGGTTCTTTTATTTTGTTACAATTCCTATTTAGATTTAAATTATTCCCCATTTCAATGAGTACTCGTGACAATTCCGATTCAATATGCACAAGAAATTTTTATTTCTTCATTCATAAAATTGCAAAATTGCCTCACTTTTTTATGAACTTTCAATTTTATAAACAAATGAAATTTAAAATTTCAGTGTGAGAAGATTTTATTAAATATTTGATACTAAATCTGTTAAAAATGTATAAAAAAATTGGAAAATTTTATTCCATAACTATTTTTAAGAATATCCATTATGTTTCCAAAATTTTCAGTAGAACTTTCGGCCAATTAGAACTCTTTATCATAATTTACATCTGATTAGGATATACATTTCTTTACAAATCTATACAACATCCAATTTAATTTTAATAAGGTATAAATAATTCAAATATAAGCAATTCCTTAACCCTTAGGTTTATGAGTACTTCATAAATATCTGTTTATAATTCAGTGTTCCAAACAAGAAAAGTCAGTCATAGGTTAAAAGCGCAACTTTTTTTAATACTTGTAATGTTCCTTTAATTGTTTGATATTATTTTATTTTAACAATGCATAATTGTTGAAACAGTAAAATATCATATTTTATACATTTATCACAAATGTCTTGTTAAGTTTACCAGTTAACGAAATATGTTTTACAGCTAATTTCGTTAATTTGGTCCCTCAATAGATCCCAAGTTTGTTTCAATTACTAATATTTTGAAAGCATATTAACCAATAAAAATCTTACAAAAAATAGCTTTAAAAATTGTTGAAAAAATTCGAGGTTCAAGCAATAAAATGTTAAAGTTAGTTTTCAAAAGAAAATAGCTCTACATTTTATATGAACTAGGAAACAAAATATAAAGATTTTGAAATAAAAAATGTAAATATTTTAAATTTTTTATAAAATTAGAATCTAAAAATTATAAAAAAGTTTAAACTTTCCTTACAGTGTTGTTTTAAATCTACTCAAATTTCTAATGACAATTTTGGATCATAATTATCACATGAAATTTAAAATTTTTTAACTTTTTCGTGAGAAGCTGATTTAGAAAGACATGTAATAGAATTGAATTTTTTACCTGTTTTTGTTATTGATTTCAAGTTAACAGGAAATTAATTTTAAAAAAATTTCACTTGCCTTTGGTAACAATGGCATTGATAACGAATTAAAATTTTCAGTTTGTACACTTGAAATATCGAAAGTATTTTAATCAATTTAAGCAATATAAACCATTCATTATCTAGTTTAATATAGCATATCTTCAGCAAAATCATCTTAAAAGTTTTTAAAAGCTGTTCATAACTTTTAATATTGAAGTTAGTTTTAAGACAAAATCTATAATTTTATTTTTTAACATTCAATAGTTTTTTCATATTTTATAAGCTATAGCTGATCAAAAACCTATAAAATTTGTTCAATGTTAATTAAAATATTCGTCTAACAAAATGCGAAGTATATCCACAAAGTTCGTTCCGTTTGGCTCTATATATACGTGTACAGATAGAGGAACAAATTTATTGTACGAAAGTCTACAACTGTTAAACTACTTTTCTACATGGCTACTTTCCTTAACAAGTTTTTGCATTCCTTCATAAAAGGTTGCCCCCTGTGTTTTTAACCATGTGACGACACGTTCTTTCAGCTCGTCCTCATTGTTAACCACCAAGGAAAGATTTTAGGTGCATGAAGAGATGAAAGTCGCTAGAAGCGAGGTCCGGCCTGTACGGAGGATAATCAAACACGTCCCAGTCAAATTTCTGTAGGAGTTGTTTTGCCACGTTCGCAGTGTGAGGTCGGGCATTATTATGCTAAGAAACGACACCTTTTGACAGGAATCTTCGGAGCAAACATGTGCATTGATTGATTGGCCTCGTGGTTAAAAATCAATCAGCGAAATGTGTTTTCTGTTCCAAAAAACGGTGCACATGACATTTCTAGGTCTCAAGTTTTGCTTAGGCTTAACTTACGTTGGGGAAGAAGTGTGCCGTTTACTTTGAGGGGTTTCGCAAGTTACCCATCCCTCATGACAATCCGAGAAAGAAAATCATCGCTGTCTTCATTGTAGCATGTCAAAAGCTGAAGTGCACTGCCCAACCGTTTTTCATTTCTAATATTTTATTTTTTAAAATATATTATACTGTATATATATATATATATATATATATATATATATATATATATATATATATATATATATATATATATATATATATATTGAGTAACTATAATTCGTGAATTAGTGATTTGCGGAAATTCCATAGCAAGAGCACTAATCTTGCGGTTTTGTAGAGGCTTCTCTTCAATTGCGTGAACCAAAGACGGGACTCGTTCTTCATCGTGCACTTGATCACGTGCTTCATTGACCCATCTTCTCACCATTCAATCACGTACAGCATTTTTTACGTCGCACACTTGCCGATAAATTTCACTTTCTTTGCATCTAGGAAACGCGGATCTGATTTCACAAGCATTTTCTATTACAGCTGTCATCACAAAGACGCATCTGCAGTCCATTTCTTCCCCTTGAGCAACTGCTGCGCATCCTCGGAACTGCGATCGCAGCGCTCCCGCGGATAGAATCGGAACCTGGTGGACATGCTTATTCACCGAATTGTTCAAAAATATTACATATGAACAAGAAAAATATTCCTAACGGTTCATTGGTGAGGAATCAAATTTTCAGTAAATTCCTGCAAATATTGCACATAAATAAAATCGCAGTACATAGGCCGATAACTTAAATCTAAATTGTAGATTTAAGTTATATCCGCCTATATGTTCGAACCAATTTTTTCTTGATTTTAATTTTATCTCGTTTTTAGATAAATTATGTTTAAAAAAAACATTAAATTAGTCAAAACTTTAATTATACAACTATGAATTTGGTTATTATCTGGTACATTTTAGTGGAATTTTAATAAAACGGCTAAGACTCTACAGTAAATTTTAATGCATCAAAATTAATCTGAGCATAAGCTTTGTGACACTGCTCTTTAAAATAAAGCAAAATCGAGGGAAAATAGTGAGCGATAAAGAAAATATGGTTAAAAATGTACAGCAATATGGATATTTTACTGAACATTCCCTTCAAAAATATTTGTAAATGAAAAATTTCTTATTCAAAATTTTGCTTTATTTCACATAGATAATAGTGGTTATATATAAAATATAGGTAAGCCAAATTTCATCCAAGTAATTTCATTATTACGAGTGATAACAAGTTAACGGCTTGTAAAAAAATGTTTTAACAAATAGCCAATTTTAAAAATTTAAAAGTCAGTTTCGCTTGTGATATTGCCAATTTTTCCCGAAAGTATGAGCCAAATAACGACCTCCAACTTATGGCTATCAACAAACACATTATAGAAAAACATTTAAAGTAACACTTCCGGTTTGAAAATGCAATTTCCTGTTTCATGTTCCCTAAAACGACGCATTTTAAAAACTTACATATTTGATTTATCTTTCTTTTGGAAACTCGTTACTTAAGCGAAGGTGCGTTAAAAAGTTTATTCAAGATCTTTGGCAGGAATCCTGGAGCTTGCAGGTAAATTGCGTGCCACGTTTCAGTACGTGAACTCATCAATTTTACCGCTGAAAGGCGCTGATGTTCGCTTGTTTCGGACACACGTTCACACATTCTGAGTGAATTAAATCCATGGTTTTACTGTTTCTCATATTTTAATTTCTTGTTCATATTTTACCCATTATCGTTTACAATTTTTTTAATTGCAATGTTTTAAACTTTTGTTGAGGGAGCCACCCCACAGAAACCTATTTGCCTTTTTAAGAGCAATAGGTTTCTTACACAGTTATTTAAATTCTGTGGTTATATATATTTGATTTTTTATGTTATTTTAATGTGTATTTGATTTTTAATTCTGTGATATACTGTTTTTGTCTTTTAAAAATTTTAATAATGCTTTTTTAAAAAAAAAAAAAAAAGAAAAAAGAAAACTATAATACATATTACACAAAATTCTAATTTTGGCGCTGCTTGTCCGCATTTAAACCTTATTCCCATTTTCTAAAATAAACAACCAACCTTTCAGAAAGTCGAAAGTTCAAGATTTGCAAGTTAAAATGGACGCCGAGAATCGACTTTCCAACAGCCCTCGATGTGCCTCGACTGACTAATGAACTTGACTCGAGGAGCTGTCGAAGGCTGTTACGTATGAAAAAAACTGCTGAAGCTGTTAGATCAGCTCCATCCTTCGTGGTTCTCCATCAGTTCGGAATCCATCGCCAATAATGCAAGAACAGCGAACCCAACAATCCAAAATGTTCAGTCTCTTTTAAGTGAATGCTCGAGCGGGCAGCGGAATAATTAGTTCTAGCCTTCGAATCAACAGTTCGTGAGTTTGGTACCCACGTCATAAATGTATATTTACAGTGCTTCCAAATCTGACAGCTTTAAAAAATCCCCCGTGTGCAACCATAAAACAATAAAACCAAATTTTTTTATATTCATTTTCTAAAATAAACGAAATATTATTAATCACATGTCGGTTTATACAGTATCTGAGCTTTTGCATCACGTTCTAATTGAATGTTCTGTAGAACTGTTTTAGTGCATACTATTTTAATGAAGACAATTATGTTAAACCATACTCTACCATTGGGGGCTTTAATGCTCTAGTCTCTGTTCAGTATAACGAGTGCTCGCTCGACTGTTGGTGGGTTCGCTTCACGCTTAGATGCTTACATTGGCTCCTTTAAGTGGTAGATCTTCGTTGCATCTCACTATTTAACAAGTTAATTGATGATATGAAAGGAAAGTAGTGTCAGTTTCCCGCACTTGCATGCACGCGTACCTGTCAGCACATTCAATCGAATTGTTTTATTTGTACAGCAATTGAGCCGAGCTGATGGCTGAACGGTTTGCGCTTTTGCCTTTGCTTCAGCAGTTCGCGGGTCCGAATCCCAACTTCGGTTTGAATATTTTTAATAGTTTGTGGAATGCACTTTAAACTGTAAGCCTAGGTCTAATTAGACCTCATTTGCAAAATGGAATCGTTGAGCGACCAACAAATCTGTATGGCATTTTGGGTTTAATCTGTTTTTCCTGTATATTTTATTCTGATCATTATAAAAGCAGTGATGTGCATGAAAAAAAACATTAAAAGTTTTTTAACAAAGAAAAAAAATAAGGAACAAAACACAGAGCCAGATATGAAAGGACGTAGAAACGCGTGCCTAAACGAAGTCCGCCTTCATTATCTTATAATGGAAAACAGGTAGTTGTTTACGTTCTATAAATACTCGACCATATCATCTAAAATGAAGGGTCCGTCCGCCGCCCTCACTTGATGGACGCTCGTCCAGAGTTCCTGAAGGGTGGGCCGCGAGCACCCCCTGACAAAGTGCGGGCCTTCAGACCTCGAGACGCTGCTTCGTTCGGTCTTCTTTCAGAAGCGTTTTCAGGAAGGAGGGACTTCTCTCTCTTATTGATTTCGGGGTATTTTATCGTTTGGCTGTCTTTCGTGACATCCCTTTCTCAGCGCATCTCCCTTTTCCAGTCCACCTCCCTCAGAGATCGATTCCCATCGCTCCCTTCAGTCGAATTCTCTCTCGGATATAAACAACAAATACTTCAGATTTCATCTATTCTACTACGGAAGCTCTGCTTGTCTAGAGCTGGGGGCTTTTTGTAAGTGAAAGGACGAAGAGTGTCCTGGGCGTTTCTCACTCAGCTTTGGCTTCTGTGAAGACATAAATACATTAATTTTAAACATTTTTTTTCATATTACAAAACTCAATGAAAATATTTAAATACCTTTGGAAGATGTTTGACAAAGTATTTCAAATCAAAAATCCCATTCATTATATATAGTTTTTTTTCATAAGATCTTTAAATAAGAAACATTTTCAAAATTTTTACTCTAAATAATAGTTTATATTCTTTTGAATAAAGATTTTGAAAGAAGTTTCTTTTTTCCTTTGATCGTGCTGTTGTAATTTCAAAATGGTTCCCTATTTTGGCGAAAATATTAGCTAATTATTTCAAGCATAAAATTAATCTATTAATAGTGTGCATAGAATAAAGTTGAAACTTATAAAATATCAAACAGCTCACCTAATTGCAGAATATTTCAACTAGGAATCCCGGGTTCGATCACATCCACTGTTCAATAACTAGATAGTTTACTTTTCTGGGATTTGCATGTACAGCAGTCTGCAGTTTTCCTCTCTGTGTATGCGGTTCACTGTCTTCGCAGTTTACTATGCACAGTCCACAGAAAAGTGTCGTCTATTCACTATATATACAGGAGGTCAACAAAAATCTGTCGCAATTGAGTGCAACACTTCCGAATGATTCGAACCCAGACTTTGTACATGTATTGGCGGAAGGGCTTTGTCTCCGCCTGTTTGAAGCTGTTGTTGGGATCAGCGTAGTTGTCGGTGGGATGCTCTTTGACTCTTGCTTGTTGCCGTAGTATAATTACGAGATTTCTCATTAAACATCTTCCTTCAGTGATGGTTGTTGGCCCAACCTGTCCTTGCTCCATGAAACCCCTCCTGCTTCCCCATGGGTTCAGCCAAGTGAAGGGGAACCATGTGCTCGCTGGGTTACTGCATAACTGGGGACATGTCCACATGAATCCTGCCGCTGGTGTGGCGTGCATTTGGAGGGGTTGCCACTTCCGGTGTGACCTCACCGTGGCTCAAAATGACAAGGCGCTGGGTGAGTGTCCAAACCCTTCAACCTTAAGACGCAGTCCGGACTCACCTGAGCTGGCGGCCGAATGGTGAGCGCTCTTGCCTTCGGTTCAACAGTTCGTGAGTTCGAATCCCACCTTAAGCATGGATGTCTGTTGTGGTTCGGAATCCGCTTTAAGCCGTTGGTCCCGGTCTCATTAGCCCTCGTGTGCAAAGAATGACCGTTGGGCGACAAACCAAACCGGGACTCACCTGCTGCTATGCGTGTATGAGGGCTCTAAACATGACGAGATCTGCTGTTCCATGGAACAGGCTTCTGCTGTCGCGTTTATTCTTATTCAGGCAGGATCCTTAAGACAGTCCCTTGTTAGTTAAAGGACATTTTTAGGCTGAACAAATGCATAGGGGCTCGACATGGATCCGCTGTGCTGGGGGACGTGCATCATCCGGGAGGCATCTCCCGCATTATTACCTTCTGAGAGGATTTCTCTCGGACCATGGATCATGTCACAAGGGGAAGACTCCCGAGCGCCTACCTGCATGAAGAAGACAGCAGCCTCTGCAACAATGCCCAGCAACTTTCGTTCTGAAGGGTCCTACTGCTAAGCCGAGGTATTTGTATTACGTTTTAATTATAAGTTTTCTTAAGGTAGAGCATATTTTTGTGCAACATCAAATGATAATTGCATTTTGCTCTGAAAAAGTATTTTATTTTTAAAATTGATTTTTAGTTGAAAATAATTCGCCATGCAATTCCCGTGTGTAATTTTTCTGGTTATAGGAAGTGTTTTCATCTGCTCTTTGCCAAGAGATTTGGTGTATGGTAGATACATCAACTCATAAAGCTGATACAAGAACTGCGAAACATCCCGTTTTCTTTGGGGTGGGTATTTGGGCATAAGTATTCTAACGTTCATCTCTCATAATTATCCGCCCGAAGGACTTTTTCACGAGCACTGCTGCAAGGGAAGAAACCTGGAATACTCGGCATCGGAGACAATTCCTTTGTTCAAGATATGAAAAATAATCAGTTTTCTCGTACCAGGAAGTTTACATTTCTTACAACAACCTTTGGTTACTGAGCTAATTCCTTCACAATAGTAAAAATTGACAAATTAAGCACAGCGGATTATGATTGTTACGAAGTACGTTGGCAATGGACTTTTCTCTATTCGTTTAAATCTATAGAACAGTTTTATGCATTTATTAACATGTTATAACGATGCTTTTTTATTAAATACATTCATCATGAAAAACTAATTTGTTAGTATCTAAATGATGCAAGGCTGAAATTAGCTTTTTTAAAATTGTTTTCAAATATCAGTTTTGCCGGTCGGGATTTCACAATAGCGCATGGGAATCCTTCAATTTCGCTGATCCGCCTTGCAAGGGTCGAGCAGGTATCCAAATGGCTTTTGCCTTCGTTTCGACAGCTCATCGGTTCAAAACCTACCTCGGGCATGGACGTCTGTAGGGGTTAGGAATCCACTTTTAACCGTATGTCCCGATCTATTTAGCCTTCGGGTAAAAAAGTGACCGCTGAACGACAAACCAAAAAGATACTAAAATGTTTAGGCAGCCGAATTGTAGCTGAATGGTCAGCTCTCTGGCTTACGAATCATCAATTAGGGGGTTTGATTCCTACTTCGGGAGTGAAATCCACTTTAAACCGTTGTCCCGGTCGAATTGGCCTTGGGGTAGAAAAAATGACCGTTGAGCCACAAGCCAACCCAAACCGAATGGCTTGCACTCTTCCCTTCAGTCAACAGTTTATGAGTTTGAGTCTCACTTTAGACATGGACGTTTGTAGGGGTTCGGAATCCACTTTAAACCGTAGATCCGGTCTAACTAGCTCTCGTGACCGTTGAGTGAAGAACGAAACCGCATTGCAAAATCGTCATCCAACAAGGTATCTCTGATGGCAGGAATATACTTTCCAAAATATTGACAAGATTATTTAAGCAAATACAGAATTGAAGACGGATATTGTCATTTGATTTCTTTGACGGATATTTCAGTCAGAAAACTGTATCATTTCCATTGTTGCCAAACATGAATTGATAGAAACATTTGATAAACAATGAAAACAGAACTCATTAAAGGCGTTTTTATTGATTTTCCAGGAAAATAATTCTGTAAGTTAAGATTTAATGTCTTGCAGTTTTCATATTGGAAATATCAAATATTAATCTAATAGTATCTGTTTTTGATATCATAATAAAACAATAACAAATATCTGCTTGCTAGCAGTATAATTATCTAGCCATTAGCTTTATTATAAATGATATTCCAAGTTTCAGTTTGAAGGGCATGTAGAATGATCTTTTGTTAAGAGTTTGGCTTTAGATTGAAGGAACAACACATTTGAACTTAGAAACGTGGATTAATTTATATTAAATGTATCATTGACTGTTTCGAATATTTGGACGCAAGCCAGGAGGATGCGATAAAAATGAGTCATCGAAAGAACGACAAATTTTAAAAATCAAAATTCATGCTTAAAATATTTCACGTGATAACAAAAACTTAATGTAAGCTTAAAAAAGCTTACAAAAACAGTACTACAGTAAATTTTACAAAATTTTATTTTATAGAATTGATTGAAGATTTTTCTAAAATTAAAAGAACAGAATTGACGATTTCTTTCGTAGATAGAATCCGATTTTAATGGCGTGTGCTATTTCCGCTCTTTTAACAAGGCAAAGATGATGCTTCCGTCAGGTGGGTGGGATGAAAATTTCTCAACAAAGAGAAGTGCTCAAGGTCTTCATGAATCAGAAGCGATTTGAAGGACGGGGGAAATTATTTTACGGTCTTGTTGCATCGCCTCACTCTTATTCTAATGGCGGCATTCTGCGCGTTGACAACTTTTCTAATTTTCAATTTACTCAGTGTTTCATCATAGAATAAGTGAATCTTTGATTGCACACACACTATTTTGCTTTTTTAAAATGTATAAAAATATTTCAAATACTTTTCAGACGTTTCTAATGAGATAAGGTCCGTAGAATGTTGCCCCAAACAATTTTGTTAAAAAATCTTATTAATTTTTTAACAATTCGTAAGGGTAATCATATTAATCAATCATACAAAGTTAATCAAAAGTGGGTTTTTTTAATAAATTAGCTCAAAATACTAGTTTAACAAGAAATAAAATATTTAAAATTTAATTTGTTACAGTTTATTTTGTAAAATTTCACTCTCGGTTTTATCTATTAAGTAATTTTCAATTTTTAAAACAGATTATGATATATATGTGTGTTTTAATGTACTAAGAATATTACTTTCTTTCAAGATTTTGTTCGTTTTTCAGCCAATTATGATAATCATTTATATTATCACTTTCTCTCTCGTGCAGTAGAGTTGGGAATTGTTGCTAAATGACTCTTTGAATGACTTTGTCATTTGGTCCAAATGAATAGACCAAATGACAAAGTGCTCTGACCTTCGTTTCAGCAGTCGTTGGGCTCGAGTCTCACCTGGGCATGGATGTTTGTTGGGGTTTAGAATCCACATTAAACTGCAGTCTAATTAGCCCTCGAGTTCAAAAAGACTAAACTGGATTATCAGATGCTTAACATTCAGTTAAAGGGTTCGATTTCAAGTATCCAAATGAGGCGTGGCTATTTTTTGCAGCTGTAATTACTCTCCTATACTAATAAGTTAATGTTTCCTTGAAAATAAGGTCTGGAGACTTTTTCAAAAAACTGATGGGTTTTTATAATTGTGTTTAATTTAGAAAAAGATTTACGTTTCATCTTTATTTTTTTTTCCTTTAACGAGTTTCTCATTCAAATGTGAGCTGAAATAAAAGAATAGTGAATTTTAAACCTTTGCCACAGAAACCGTATCCGAGATCCAACAGCCACACTCAGTTCCAGCAACAATGATGACCAAAACTATCGAGTGCGTGTCTTGAAAGATAGAAGCGAATAGTTATCTCATTGCTACATTGTTTCTGCACCGAGCATCACAAAAGAACGAAGTATTAGTTAATAGTGTAGTAAATTCTATTGATAAAAGATGGCTGTCATTACTAGCATAATCAATGATTTGGATGCATTCATTCTTTTATAGTTCTGATAGTTGAGAAACATGTTGAAACAAATAACCAGTGCAAGTGAAAGATAAAGCATACTTAGTGTTTAAATAGAAGGGACAAGTATAATATGAACAAGATTTTCTTCGAAACTTGGGGAGGTTCGAATCGAGTATGTTACCTGAATTTCTGATTACCTTCAGTGTTTGGATGTTCAGAAATTTTGAAAAATTCGCATTGATATCCTCAGCTATTAAAACCAAATATAGTTTCTGAACAAAAATCTTGAATTCATCATGTGTGGTGAATAATTCTTAGAATATCTATACATTTGAATATTTTACTTTCCAATTATTGTAGTGTTCTAGTTATAACGAATTTGAGGTTTAACACTGTTTTTAATGCAGCCAAATACATATTTTTATATTGGTCAAAAATTACCACTGAAGGCCAGGTTAGCAGACAAATTAGCATTCTCATCATAAAGGCAACTCCCTCATCAACTTTACCTCATAAACAATAAAACTGATCGAACAGATACGCGTTTATGAATTAGAGAAAAGAATTAAGGTAGAAGTGAGGAAACTAAGTATGCACAGTTGGCACATTAGTTTACGAACTGTTGAGTGCCAGATTGCTAATTCGAATTACACAAGATTCTTTAAGCAGCCATAGTATGTTTTGGAAAAATTTCAAGTGATAGTTTAAGTACATGGTTTTTTAGTTTGAAATTCAACTAAATTTTCCACTCCAAATATGTTTATTGATTCGACAACCCATAGAGTGGGCTAAGCCGAGCTGGCAGCTGAATGGTTAGCGCTCTTGCCTTCGGTTCAACTGTTCGTGGGTTCGAATCCCACCTTGAGCATGGAAGTTTGTAGTGGTTCGGAATCCACTTTAAACCATAGGTCTCGGTCTCATTAGCTCTCGTGTTCAAAAAATGACCGCTGAGCGACAAACCAAGCCATAGTGGGCTAAGGACTTCTTCTGAATCTTCCATTCTGATCTTGCTTTGGTAATGTTTTTGACTAATTCCAAAATCCTCGTCGATTCATCTAAGTTTGAGCCTCCGTCTCACCCTGGAGATTGATTGGCTTAGAGTGAAGAACTCTTGATGTTAGTCAGGATTGATTCTGCACAGGTGCGCGGCAGTACGCTATTATTTGAAAGCATGAGGAGTCAGCTCGGAATTTCAGAGAATCTCGTCATAAGGTCAGGACATTTCTTGTAATTTTTTTATTATTTTTATTGACTAATCCCATCGATATAACTTTAAGTAAGGGTAAAATAAGATTAAAACTATGCAAAATATAAATACGGAGTAAAAGATCTAACCCTCTTTCCTGATAGAACAAATGACTGTTTCGGTGATAACTCGCAGTTGACATGCATACAATTTTATGTGAAAATATAATATCACTGCTTTTCTCAGTTTTCATCGATAGTAACGCGCTTATTGATCAGGGGCAACAAAATGTAATTTAATTCTGCAGCCAATTATTCATTGACAAATTTCTAAACAGTCGAATACAAAATCGTGACACATCTACAGATTACATTGTGGTAAATATTTTCTTTGAATTTGCATTATCAGTTGCATTCACAGGTTACAAGAAATTAATCTTCAAATTATTTTCGACATCCAAGAAATAAGGACAAATATTTGTTGAATTTTCGTTTAGGAAATATTTCAAATGAATATTTGAAATTATATAAATTCACTATAATTACCAATCTTATTTGGAATACATTTCAAGTTTAGCTTCATCCCGTTAACTAGTTGAAAACCTCCACCGTTTCGTATATTACCTCCAATGAATTTAATTACTTAAGTTCGTTAGATTTATTTTTGCAGATTTTAAAATCTTAAGATCATAATGGGTAGTCGTAGCTCTCTAATTTGCCTCCCCATTGTAACACTCAAACGCAATATTGCACGTATTGCAGAGAAAAATTTGGACAATGCAGTGTCGTATAGAAATGGAGAAATATCTATTGCCGCTAGCAATACAAGGTTTTAGAATACAATTTCTGTTGCATTAACGAATTGAACTCAGCTTCTGAACCTACATCTTTATCTGTTTGTGGTATGATGTGTGCAACTGTTTTGACAGAAAGCGATTCATCGGAAACGAAGCAGAACCAGCATCCTTGGTGAGCAACATAAGCAGTTAAACGTGTGCATTTTGTTTATCTCTAAAGAATACTAAAAAATGCATTCATTCTCCGAATTTATAGGATGATATCCTATAAATTCGGAGTAATTCCTTTTTATCTCTACCTAACAGCACAAAATTTGCATTTGTCTGTAATAGCTATATCCTTTTACTTGAGGTTTAAAAAGATTCAATCAAGACCAGTGTTGATTTATTTTCTCAAAAATGTCTTCAGTGGTTCCTTTCTCTAAGCCTCAAAATGGCAAGTTATTTTATAGGTTTAACTTATTCCATACTTTATAAAAATGAGTTCCCCATTGAAAGAGTCTGCTTATTTGTGAGAAGGCTCTCCAAATTTTTTTAAATGATTTCCCTCGGTCTTGTGGTGTTTAAGCAATGCTGGCATTGTTTTAGATGAGGAAAGAAAGAACTGTGTTCACAGCTTAGAATTTACAATATCTCGAAGTATAACATGTGTAAGCATTGTATGACAAACTAATTCATCAATGATAAACAATTTAAGCTGAAATGTATAAAAGGGCCATTCTAGTCAAATTAGGATTAAAAATTAAGCTATGAAAATGCTCACATATAAATACTAGTAAGAAATGATATTGAACTTTGAGAATTGCGAGAAAAGTAAGTTTGTTCACTGCACTTTTATCTAAAAGTAATAAACTTACTGTGAAATAAAATATTTACAAATTCACTGGCCAACAAAATCCTAATGATTAAATTACATGAAATATGATATCCGTGTCGTAGTGGGGGGGGCAAGGGGTCTATCATGCCCCGGGCGCCGCTTTAAGAGGGGTGCCAAATAGTTGTTACGAAAAAATTTTTCAGAAAAATTTTTCTTTTTAATTGAAATATTAATTTTATTCGGAGAAATACATTTTAAATTTAATAACTATTTTCTAATGTTGAAGAGCTAGCCATAAATAAAAATGTTCCTATTTTCATATTTCCATATTAATAAGTTAGTATAGTTTAGTTCGTATTAAAAAGTGTTTTAATCGCGTTTCTTATTATCTTTTACAGATTTTTATACTTTGCTCAAGATTTGTGGTGCTTCATCATTATTTTGTGTAGTAAATATTGTACATGTAATGATGGAAATGTGTAAAAAAATTTTCAGATAAAAATTCTGAAATATAAATTATAATTTTACGAGATGTTTAAATCAAGTTTCATACCTATGAAAAATTAACACTGATTAAGCAAATAATAAATCTTTTTTACTCAAAATTATAAAAACAAGACAAGTAATGAATATTGCATGCATCGACTGACAATTACATCATTAGGAATTTGCATGATGTTATTTATCTTTTAGGAATTAAAAAAAATAGTTGTAGAAATTTTGATGTTCTAAAATATTATTTGACTTGATATTCATTTTTTATAGTTATTATAAAACATTTTATTTAATAAACAATATTTTCTCTAATAAATAAAAAATATGAAGTTTTTATCTCATTTTGACTAAAATAAAATAACTCCCTAAACAGGAAATTTTATAAAACTGAAATATTATTAATAACTTGTCAAAATATAATTAAAACAGAAGTAAAAATTTTTCTTCAACAGTTTTTAAAATTTGCATTTTTAATAATCAATGAGAAAGGTATAAAACATACAAAAAATTTCATTTCAAATAAAACGAATGGATGTATGTATGTAAGGTATTTCAGTTCTCAATTCTTAATAATTTACTTTTATAATTACAATTATTATTATAAATACATAAGTTACGCCATATACTAATCATGGAAATTTCGAATAGACAACAAGTATGATAATGGTAATATAATACCATGAATTTTGTCTAGTAAATAAACTATATCTCAGAGTTTATTCTTTTCTGGAGCTCCTAAATTATAGGTTCTTTGAACTAGCATGGTTGTGTTTAATAAAATCCGAGAAAAATATGTAGGTATTTAAATTTCTTATGTATACATCCGCGATACAGCTTAGGAAGCTAAATCTGGATGAGATATAGTGAATCTGTAGAAAACTTCATTTTAAAGAATAATACTCATAATAAATAATTAATGTTGCATAAAAAATTCTAATGATTTTAATTTTAAATTCTTTCACTTGGTGATTAAATTAACTTTGTTTGAGGCCCGTCCTTATCAAACAAAGACAAAGATGAAAAAAACTAAAAATGTTAAATGAATCAAATTATTTAAAGATATTAATTTTTATATCCATTTCATTTAATAAAAATCATTAAATGTATCAGAGAAAAATAAGAAATATAAAACATAAGGAGAGCCAGCTGAACCTCCTCGTTCGCTGGTCGACGACAATCCCTCCCCGGGGGAGCGGACTCCCTCCTCTCCCAATGACTACAGCGCCATCATGTGAAGAGAATGAGGAGTATCCTAACACTACATATACTACTATTAGTAGATATTTTGGCAATTTTTCTCTTGTACATTTCTAACAAACTTACTAGATTCTTTAGATTTCGATACTACTTAAATACTTGGGTCTGATTTCATAAAATTAGTTTCGCTAGCTTTTGTTTAAATATTTAATAAAGATTCTACAAGCGACGGACATCAGGCACACATAGATTTTTCGGATCACTTCACTAACACAAGCAGTTGCGGAAGCATTGCAATCCGTTAAGAGGTTGTCAGGCTCATATAAAAATAGCACACTGAAATATTGTGTTACACAAGTGTGCCACATTTTTTAATATTCAATTATGGAAATATTTTTACGGGGTCATTTTATTTACATTGAATTCTCTCGTGGGAATTTTATCGGTATTTCATTATTTTGCTGCCAATAAAATGGTTATTATATAATGTTTTAGTCTTCAATAGTTCCAACAAGGACGAGAAGTTATCGGTTGTTTAAACAAGAGACACCACCTAAAGTCCCTGACGCCCTTGTGGGCGATGCCTTCACTAGAAATGAGGCCCAACTGCTTAAACTCATTGTGTCTTTAGAACAATTGGGAGGAAAATTTTTCCTGGATGTCACTGTCTGGCTTACGCAGGTTTTTCATTTCGATATTCTATTGAATATGTATTCATCTTAAGCCATAATCTAAGGTTTTTTTAAATCTAAAGTTATAAATATCTAAAGTTAAAAATAAAGTTATAAAAAATTATTATAAAAAATAAAGTTAAAATAAAGTTATAAAAATCTAAAGTTATAAATAAAACCATAATCTAAAGTTTTTTCAAGCGAAGTAATGCCGTTGAACACTGCTCGCTTACAGAACGAAAATGTTTAAGGCTGCTTTCCTCCAATTTTAAATGTGCCATCTATGTGAAAGGTGAGAAAATATTTACAGTATTGAATTGCTTTTTTATATTTCCGCATTGCAAATTTAAAAAAATTTTTATTACGCTTTTTAAAACGATGTTAGTTTTGCCCATTGATGTATGTATACTCGCAGATTTTGAAATATATGCCCAAAATGAACTGTAACAGAAATAAAATTAGACCAGACTTCAATACTTTAACTCTTTTAGTTAAAAACTTAATTTTCAAGCATTTCATGCTTATATATTTTTTTATTTGATCTGAATTCAAGACCTCATTTCCTGTAGGGTAAAATGTTATTTAAATAGTAAATATCACTGTATTTTGAAATTCCAGTTTATACACTTATTCCACTGTAATCTTGAATCTGCAAAAAGTCAAGTCTAGCTCACTAGATAAATCACGAAAATTAAATTACGAAACTAGATAAATCACGAAATGCGTAGGTAAATCATTTATCACATTTTTAAATTTTTAGTTGCAAGGTGTTTTTTGTTAATATCTACTGTATTTTTAAAAATATTAAATAATTGTAGTGTATTAATGAAATAAAATTATTTCTTGGTAACCTCTGCCGAAGCAGCTATTTTTGTGTATTATAAGAGCCAAAGTAAAGTTCATAAACTAGCCTTAACAAAATGTTTTCATTAAAACCTATAAATTAAATTCCTGTCTTTCTGATTAATCGCTGCCAAGTTTATTTTAGCATAAGAATATTCATTTTAACTATTCATCACTGAATTTTTATTCCTGAAAAAAAAAACTGTTTTAATAACATCGTTATTTTCTAAAATGAAGCTTTATAGTTCCTTAGGAAAATATTGGATGTCGGGAGGCACCCCTTACGAGCCAATTAGATGCGGTGTATTATTCCGCAGCACGAACAAATGTTCTCTTTTCTGAACAACTCGTATCACTTGTAACTTCACGAGCAATTCTAGTTCGCTCAGAAACACTGTGTTCACTTATAAGAACAGAATTCAAACTTTCTGTTCAACTGAATATAAAGTTTCTAAAAATAATTTAGGAACGGCTTTCTACGAGGTTCTCCTTCACTTCAGTTCCATGAAATCAGAAACTTCTTTGAAGAGCCTCTCATTCTTACACAGCTGGGGTTGGATACCATTCCTTCTCAACGAATGAATTCCTCGATCGAGAATCGTGTCAGGATTTGGAGAAAGAACTTTGACCTTCGGCTCCTGACCACTTGACACCCCTTCTCTGAAGTGATCTTCATGCGAGACCTCTCGAAACAGTTTGTTTCATTTCGCTTTACCATTCGCACATCATGCGGGAAGAGTTCATAACCTGTCGTTCTTCATTTTGTATGGATTTAAGTGGCAGGTGGTATTTCTGTGGATTGTGTGTGTGTGTGAAACTTGCATTTCCCTTTGGAGAAAATACGTTTTTCATGTATGACAAAGGTCGCATTTATTAATGATATCATTATCTTCAATAAGTATGACCTAAAAAATGCGCATTTTTAGTTTTAACGGATTTCTTTTACCTCAATGATTTAAATCCTTTAGGAGACTGCAAACTCTTTAACTGATCTTTGTAATCGAATGTCTTACTTTTCCGCTTAACGTTGAATTCTCACATCTGACTTGGATGCCGTTTGCGTCTCGAAATACCCTTTGAACTGTAGTATTAAATGTGGGACACCCCATTGTGGTCACCTCTGCAACTTTTTTCGTCCCAAGCAATTGAAACACTTAAAAAAAATCTTATGTCCCAGAAATGGAGTAAGACACGGGAAAAAACCAATCTTGACAATAAAAGAAATACGAAAAGCAACAAAAATTTAACTTGGCAACATCAAAGGGAAAACCAGCTACAGTCTAATGAAAACACCAGATTTGGCGAGAAATCTCTTGTGGGGAGGTATATCATACCTAAATGTGCATAAGCAAATGAATAAAAATTCTTAAATCATAAAATTATGAATACCAGGCTTATATGCCTAATCTATGAACACCCGTTACCAAACTGGCAGTCGAACGGTTAACGCTCTGATCTTCGGTTCAACAATTTATGAGTTTGAATCCCACTTAAAGTGTGTAGTGATTGGACTCCACTTTAAATTATAGGTTCCCGTCTTAGTGTGCAAAAATGACCCTTAAATGACAAATCAAAGAAGCTATGAATACCCTTATTATGATCTGAAGCTTGAACGAACTCGTGTATTCAAAAAAGATTCATTTAGGTATGACTAACACTATGAAATAATGAAAATGGTGATAAGAAATTTCTATTATTCAACGATGTGATTAACGCAGATTACTTATGTATGTTATTTAACTTAAATCTAAATTCATTCCGAGTGCATTTTTGAAACTATTTCCGACTGCATTTCCCATTCATTTTCTTCAATTGTTGCCGGCTTTCTTCATGGGAGCACCCACTCCCTCGTATTCACTTTTACAATTGTCATATTTACACGGGAAAATTAATTTCTCAAAGCTATCATAATGACTGCGTTCAATGGACGCTGAGATAGAGCTCACACTGGATCAAAACTTTTTGAAGAAAACAGATCTCGTTCAGTGGGTAAAAATGAGTACAAGAGAATATGAAATATCAACGCCCCTACTGGAAAATCCTTCCTGAATAATTTCAATAAAAATTACGGCAATTAGTGAGTCATCCACTGAAAATTACAGCTTTTTCAAGTAACTAGAAAGCCGAACTGGCAGCCGAATAGTTAGCGCTTTTGCCTTCGGTTCAACAGTTCATGGGTTCGAATCCAACCTTGGGCATGGATGTTTGTAGTGGTTCGGAATCCACTTTAAAACGTAGTTCCCGGTCTAATTAGCCCTTGTGTGCAAAAACTGACCGTTGAGCGACAAACAAACAAGTAATTAGAAAAAACAAGTTACAGTTGTGAAAGGAAATGTAGCAAAATGACGTCCAAACTATCTCTTGAGTATGTTATATAAGCAGAATCTCTTCAATTATTCAGCACCAGTTGAAGATTTCCAGAAAATCGAAGTAAGAGGAGAATCCAGAGAAGGGTATCGGGGATTTCGCTCAGTGAAAGAAGACGCTTAACTTGTTCAAATATTTAGAGTGGCGTTCTTTTCATGGAAAGAATACGCGCCATTCAAACTACCCAAACTTTTTTACGACTGAAGCGAAGTTTAAGTGGAAATCGTTAAGGGAATTCTTGAGAGAAGCTTCGTTATAAAGGTATAAATTTGCCTTGCTACTGCAACATTTACGCATGATATTCATTATTTGAAGAAAAGTAAATTCGCAGGAATATTTTGATTATAGCATTGTTGTGTGCCAGCCAGGCTGGCAATAGGGTGTGTGCTGCTCCACTTTTGATGATAGCATTAAATTTAATTTATGGCGATAGTTTTTCTCGTGTGTATTTATTTCTGTTTTCAGACAAAGATTAAGAATGGTTATTCTAATGTAAGGTTTTATTGGGAATGTTACACAGCGTTCGTTGTTAGAGAGGTCCCTGGCTCGATTCTTCACTCCATCGAAGATCACTGTCGGCAAGGTCTGCACAGTTGTGGGTCAGCTCATTCTCACTGATGAAATTTCTGAACCCAGCCGCCCCTGGTGATAGAATTTCGAATAGATGACTCCCCTCTTCACTAGAGGTTCGAAATTAATTTTAGGTGCTTTTGATTACCATCCATATTCTTAAAGGAAGATGTGCATTAAATTTAAATAAGTGAGATGATTGCAACTGGTGGAAGCACAATCAGCAGGCCATCATTTCAAACGTCCTCTTTAAAATTTTTCATGCTTATGAAAAATCTCCAAATTGTTGTTAGTTTCCAAATTGTGCTTAAAATAAATTCCCTAACTACCAGAATTAAAAAAAAAACTCATTTCCCTGAAAATGTTATTCGACGGAAAACTGCTTTTACGGGAAGTTCGGACGTTGTTGTTTTCCTATGACACTTGGACAAGCCAAGCTCGCTTTTGCCTTTGGCAGTGCGAATTAAGTCAATAGAGAGCGTCTTTCATTTGGATCAGAGCACCAGGAAGGTGAAAGTACGACTTTGCTCTTTTTAAGGTGTCTCGCAATTTTGAACCACGGTCAGGTGACGAGGCCACACCTGAGCTGGCACCCTCCTCTCCACATCCACGCCACACCAGCGGAAGGACTTCGGACGTCACATATTAACGTGGACACGTCCCCAACACACTGAGCTCCAGCATCCCAGTGAAGGAGAGTACACCGTGGTCACCCTCCCTCCCAACCACTGCCCGCGGCGGATGATGCTTGCGGGAAGCCGCCGGAGCTCAGTTCGGACGCGAGGAAAGCAAGATGTCACACAAAGTAGTTCTGATGGGAAATGTCTTCCATCAGTCGTTTATTCGTTATGCATTGTTGTCAGGAGCAAATATAAACTTTGTTTATTGTAAAAATGCTTCTTAAGCACTGCAAAATCAAAGTGTTAATGCGAACAATTCTAACTGCAACGAATACTTCAGAAGTGTATGATGAGGAACAAACCACAAGAAAATGTTCACAAATAAGTGGTATACCAAAAATATTAATTTTAGGGTATAATTTATTTGTGAACACGCACACACACACACACACACACACAAACATTTTTTGTGCAAATATTAATTTTTAACTTTATATTTAAGGTATGGCTTGGCAACCAAAATACAAAATATTTTGTAGTAATTTTAATATTTTAGGAAGATTTATTTTTAGAACAATATTATATAAATATTCAATTTTTTTTCTTTTTTGGAAAATAGTTATAAGTTTTCTGACTTCGATCGTTCTTCTCAAAAAAAATAAAAAGATGGTGACAGCTTTATTAACTTACATGTAATGACAATATGTAATTAACCAGTAATTTCATTATATTTACGGTAATAATAAATTCCTGATATAAAAAATTTCACACTTAAAACGCTTAAGTGCTTTAAATATTACAAATTGGTGATAACTTTGAAACAATTAAACACAAGTCTTGTGCAGTTTAATTTTGAAGGAACGTCTGCAAATGGTAAATTTAGCCAAATTTAGGAGCTAAAAAAAACTTTTTTATAATAAACAAGTTTATACATAATAAGACGTCATATTAGATGCGACTGGTACCTGAGAAACGCGCTGACAGTTGACTCATGGATTAGATTCCAGTTTCGGCTTAGTGTATTTAATTGTTAAGGCTTAAGTATTCACTTGTGAAACCGTAGATGCAATTTTAGCAGATTCAGTGTAGAAATGTCAAAAGCATGCTTTAAAGAAAGACATCTGGTAAAAAAAAAAAACTCTGAATTCTTTTATGTCAATCAAACCCAGACAGAGCAGTCAAGCGGTTCTGGTGGTGTTCAAACCTTTCCTCGATGGAGAGCTGATAATCGAATGGTTAGCGTTTTTGCCATCGGTTCTGAGCTCTTCCCTTCTTGGTTGCTGCATTGGCCCGGTCTAGTTAGACAATGTATGCAAAAATTATCCTTGAATGACAAACCACCCTCCATGGATGTTCGCAATATTTTTCAAACTTATAAGCTCTATGTGAGGCACAATAGGCCTTGTGTTCGATACACCAAGACAAGTCTTAGTATGAAAAACGAAACTGAGACTGGTTGGCTGTCTGGAGTGCGGATGCTTCAGAATCTCCTCCTGGTGCGCAAAAATTCAATTTAGAGATGCAGTGGAGACAAATTGTTGTGTAAAACATCTTTATCTTTGATTTTTCGATTAATTTTTGATAAATTTCTTAGTTAAAAAACCCTTTGTATAAGAAGAGTATATCATTATGATAAATTTGCCAGTCACTGAAGTTGAATTATTCTAAATATATCTGAAATTTTTTGTCACTTGTGGTTAATTTTTTGTTATTTCAAAAGCAGTACAAAAATTCTAATGCCGATAAGATATCAATAAACTGTAACCGATTTGATTTTATTGTTTGAAAACGATGAAAATGTTATTTCTTTTTAAAAAAGCAGTTGCTATGTGATTTTGATAAGTCTTAACTAGAGAGATAATTCGGTTTGTTGAGTATAAAAGTAGATGTGTGTACAGATGGTATAACAAATTCTTAACTATAGTACAGGCGAATTCTGAGTCTTCCTGGAAAGAATTGCCGCAGTTGTGGATCCGCCTGAGATAGGAAGTCTGGACCTGAAGCTTCACGACTTTCTATCTTTGTTTTCTGAGCGCCCTCCAGAGCAATGACATTTGCCAGAACTCCTGCTTCGAAATCAAACAAATGGATTCCATATACTCGCTGTTCTTATCTCCCATCACCCTCACACTTCCTGAAGGGGTTGTTGAGTTCAGTTCTGAGGTGGCTCACTTAAAGTAAAAAAGCATTTCTTTAATGTTGAAAAATTAAACAGGTTAGATATTTTTTTTTTACTTTTAATGAAAGTGATGTTGTATTATTCCAACCATAAGCAAGATTTTGCAGAACGAAAGAAAATGAACATTTAAAAGATGTTGCCTAAATTAGTTTAATGTTTTGTTTTAATACAATATAAGATAAATCGTTATTGGAACTTTTGCAAGCTACAATATTTTGTACCTGCGTTCACAGTCTCTCAGCATACCCAAACGACGCTACAATCATAAATATTGAAATGACAAATAACACAAACAACTGAATGGCTAAGCGCTCTGTAATTCGATTCCGCAGTTTGTCCTTAATCGGACCACTCAACTCCACTCATCAGTCAGTGGATTCCTTCTGATCTCGGGCTTATATATTGGGTAGTTTCTTAATCCGCTTTAAGTTCAAGGTTCCAACTCTCGTATGCAAGAAGTGACTATTAGTCGGCAAACTAACCTACGACAAAAACGATACAGAAAAATATTTTTGATGCAAGAGGTAGCGTTTCTTTTATATTCCCAAATTCGCTACCGAAAAAAATTTAGAATCGAAATTACCGTTCGCCTTTGTGAATGGTAAATTCTATTTATAGTAATTTCGAAAAACACCCATGCATAGACCTACAAATCGGAATAAAATATTTTCAGGGTAAATTAACTTTACAGTCGTGATAAGAAAGAATTATACTAAAATAAAATATTGTTACGTTCTAATCGACCTAACTACACATACAGCAATAAACTAAAATAACGTGAATGTAAGTATGAGTTTAAAATACATTTGTTTGCTTCGAAACGAGACCGCAGCAGTCCTTCAGATATGCGTCCAGTATTAAATAAGATTTTTTGCAGTTAATACTGTACAAAATCCGAGATTTATGAATGAAACGTGTCAAAGGCGGAAGTAAAACCGCTGATTTCGTTACTTCATGTCCATCGTGATCTCAGTCAGACTGCCATGACACAGCAGTGGGATGCTTCATTATCCAATTTCTAATAAGTAACAACTGTATGAGTTACCCTGATCGCTTTATGCTGTAAAATTTTAGTAGTGTGAAAAATACATTTTCTATAACTGTTCACAATCACTTAAATACATTTACGGAATAAACGGCAAATGCTCAAAATTATCAACTTTTACCCTTTCACCTCGATTTCATCAAGAATTTAGCAAACTGGCAGCCGAATGGCTACGCTCTTTCCTTCGGTTCTACAGTTCGTTAGTTCGAATCCCACCTTGGGCATGGATGTTTACAGTGGTTCGGAATCCACTTTAAACCGTAGGTTCCGGTCTAATTAGCCATCGTGTGCAAAAAACGACCGTTGAGCGACAAACAATTCATCAGGAATTCCAGATGACGTAGCTTGATCCAATCGACTTAATGGATGGTGTACCATTGGAAATAGATTGGCATTATATTCCTAACAGGTGGAAATGGGCTGCGGTGACATTCGGTGAGGTCAGTTGGGGAGCAGCGGGTCGATCTTCCAAGTGAAATAGTTCTGGGGGAGAGATTTCAGTTGCTGTCAAGTTCATCAAGAGTCTTCAAATTCTGTAGAAGAGACCAAAATTTATAAAATGGACTTAAAGAAAAATATAGGCAACACTGGGGTTAACGAATTTAGCATGCTACCAAAAAACAAGTCTGACTAATAAATCCAACATGGCAAACAATGGCTGGATTGTTATGATATAAACTGCGAAATATATTAAACGAATATTTCAAGTTTGATTACGTTCTCGATCAACATTTTCCAAGTGAAATTTAAACTATTTCAAGGAAAACGTCGTTATTCCCTTGTTAAACTTGTGTAGGCCTCGTATGATTCCTGCAGTTTGTAATCAAGCTATCAACTGATTTCTTGACTTTGGTTGGAAATCGAAACATTTGGCTGATTTTGGGCGACTTTGTTCGGCTTGGGAAGACCATAAGATATCAGTCTATATTTAATGTCCATATTACTTTTGCTTAGCATAATATTGTGTATTTAATACAAACTGCTCAATTTTACTTTTCAGTTAAGAAAAAAAAATTTACAGTAAAATTGGTTTTATTGTGAAAAATTCACAATAAAACTGATTCTTTTTATATTTGATAAGTACCTACACTTAAGTGAAAATGTTATCAAAATCAACTGAGTTTTAACATAGTAAAAGACGGTGTAGAAAAAATTTAAAACTCAATTGTATACAATGGAATCTTACTACAATACAGAATGAATTGTATTTTAAAGCAATGCTCCAAGTTTTAAAAATGTTTTTGTTCTTTACATTTAATGATATGAGCTAAGTAGTATTTATGGTAAATATCTGATTACAAATAATTACAAGAAATGTAATCGGCGAATTTTTCTATGAAATAAAATGTGAGAAGTAGTCACTTCAGAGCACTTCGAATTCTGGGCGATGAAATCGGCTGTTCCGAAAAAAAATTCAGATTAGAATTGTTTATTTATTCGTTCTAGTGGCAGCACTGGAATGCGATGAGAGCAACCTTCGTCTGTGTGATCGGAATGCACAAACAAACGATTCCTATCGGACATAGCTTACCTGTCTGGGGATTTTTTTGGCAACTTGGCAGTAAAAATGGAGAAATGAAACTGATTTTATTCATCCCGTACCCACTCGGATGATTCCCTCTCGAAGAATGAATGGAGAAAAACTAGTCTGTTCGAGGGGTTCACTACAACTTGCAAAATGAATGATTGTTGTTAAAAATATTTCATTAAAATTTCTGTGAACTGATTCTAAATTTTTGATCGATATACAAAGATTGAAATTGCAAATGATGCACAGTAACTTAAAGCTTTTGATTCTGTTCATTGAACGGTTGATTATTTTTCTGAAAAAGGTGAGACACGCTGTTTTATGCTTCTGTTATGAAAATTAACAATGAATACTTTCACAACAACAAAATAAGTTGCAAACTTGTAATTTAATATTTAAAGCAGCATGATACTGAACAACAAAGTTTCGAGTTTTGAACTTGTTACTGAATGCTATAATTTTCAAAACCATATTACATGAATTCAATTCCTATCAGATCCGGAATCCCACAACTTCAAATTTCATTAGAACTGGCTTTCATGCCATAAGTGATTATAAATCAGCCAAGTAAATCTTCACGATCCACTTGCATGTGACGTCATTCAACTGTATCAAGAGGCTCTAACAGAATTTAAATATTTTTTTAACCTTTTACATGACATTATCAGATTTTGTAGCATCCTCTTGGGCAATTTTTTTTTATTTTACTTGATAAAAATGTGTGAGAATCCTTTTCTGTGATGTAATATAACTTTCGAATGTGTAAAATTTGTCTGAAGACTATAATTTGTTTCAAGAAACGATATATTAAATAACCTTGTCGCTCCATAATTTGTCAGAATCTTCATTTGCAGTGGTTCTGGATTCACTTTAAGCAGTTGAAATAACGGAACAATCCTCTGTCTGATCGTAATCATTTGATCAGACATTAATTCCAACGTTCAATGAAACAAATTTTTACAGAATCCTTTCAAATGAAAGCATGCGTGGATTTATTCCAAGTTGCACCCACTGCTGATTGGATGACCTAAACACCCGCGCACGCTTTGTACACCTTAGGAATGGTAAGGTGTTAGGAACTACCCTTAGCTTTGCTGTTTCTAATTGGTTGAAGAATTCATCTTTTAATTCAGAGTTTTGCCCTCTTCAAATACAATCAGAAGACATTTAAAACACATTCTTTTGGTTGAACCTAACAATCGAACGTCCATGACAGTTGTCTTGGACGTTCGATTGTTAGGCTCAACCAAAAGAATGTAAGGTGAATTTTTGTGGTTTATTTCATTTGTGGTTGGGATAAAATAGTGCGAAAACGCTCTTATATTTATGAATTCAGATGTTAGTAGGTTCTATACTTGCTCCTACTATCGTCCGTTATTGTTCCCATGTTCTGTACGTTAAAACCCTGAAAATAAAAAGTTGAACAGAAATTAAATTTTATTACAAATATTTATAGCCAAAATCTTTTGCCAAACCAACGGGTACCCGCTTCTATAACGAGCCCATGAATCTTTATTGATTTTCTTCGCTTTTGTTTTAACTTGGAAGTGAGTTGAAATTCATAACAATATATCCATTCCTATATAGAGTGAATATATTAAAATACTATGTTATGCATCCATTTGTTAGCTTCTCAATATTTCGTACTTTCGCCTTGAAAGTCTTACTGTGTTTTCAGAAATTTATTAATACGACCGCATTAACAAAGTTCTATTTTATATTATTTATCTAAAATTTTTATAAAAATATCTTTCTCAAATTTTTAAACCAAGTTATTCGGCAGTAAGGCAGAAATGCATTCATGTCCATTTTAGAAGAAGGCGATTTGTTAGTCTTTGATCATTTTTTCCCATTCTTCATTTTAAAAGGCTACCAATTAAGAAATCCTATGTCTTTCAAAGTGCATGGGAAATTTCGTCGCCAAACTTATTTTTCTTCAGGGGTTTGCCACAAATCCAACCAAGTTGATTTTTGAAAGTTAAAAATAAGAAAAAAAATAGGTATTTAATATTTACAATGGGTACACTTCATTTCGATGTTAAGATTTCATGTATCATGAATGAATTTTTTTTCTTAGAAATTTAAAATTTTTAGCTGCATGTTAATTGTTTGTTCTACAAATTATAGAAAACTTTAAGATTATAAAAAGGAAGACATATTTTTAAATGCTCAATTCTCAGTTTAACCTTAAGACTACATTTTATTTTTCATACATAATTTATAAATTTCTAAATATTAATTTTCCCTTTCAAAAAACTTAAAAAATCTTGTTGGTTTCAAAATAATTATTGTTTTCCAAGTTTTGATAAAATTATTTGATATTAAGAAATAGATTATTCTCTGAATACTTGAAATGCGTCAGTAGTTCAATATTTAAATGAAACTAAAACAGTGGAAGATTTGTTATACATTACAATAAACATTTAAAGTTTTATTGTATTGTAAATGATATAAGACTTTTGATTTAATTTTAAACTACTGCAGAAAAGAAATCCCACATAGTTTAAGAACATCATTTTAATATCGTGTGAGCCTTAAGCCAGAAATTTTATTAATTTTGGATTAGTTCTCAAAAATCTGAAATGAAATTCTTTCGAATTTGTCTCTTTCAAGTTGTCTTTTAAATGGTGTTCAGTTTATAGGTTCGATTTCCACGTGAAGAGTGGATGCTTTGTAATTCACTTTAAACTCCAGAGCACAGTTAAATAACTTTTGCGTGTGTCCACAGGACAACCCGAATCCAAGGTAACGAGAATTACAGCCTGGAAAATTTTGAATATAATAAAACAATCTTGACTTCAAGTAAAATAATTCTAAAATCGTTAGCAAAAAACAGGGCAGTGATTTAATTAGCACCGGAATACAAGTTGTTTGCTTTCCTTTCTACTTACAAGATCTACATATTAATAAATTCAATATGGGACCAGCCCCTACAACTGGATTCGAGAGAGAAAGCGAGACGCCGGCGTCTTTTCCACCATGCCATTTCCACGCGCAATAGATGCAGCATCGGAAACTCCCTGTGATCAATTTGAAAACAGGGGGATAGGTGACGTCACATTTTGCCCTCTCACCTGCTCTTTCTACGGCATGGAGCTCGAGCGAACAATACCCTCCAGAAAAAGTGCTGTTTATATGTGTGATTATCGTCTGCTAAATGATGCTCTTGGAATAAAGTAGCGATGGAACCGCAATGACGACCGCGAATGGGCACTGGAATAACTTACCGACTGCTAAAATGGTGATCACTGATAATATGGTATGTTTTGTTTTCTAGTTTGTGCTTTTATAGTAACTCTAAGAGATTATGGATGAATTATATATGTATATACGAATGCTTTTATTCAAAAAATGTTAAATTATCTAACCATTTGTGTGTTGGACATCTTAAAACTATATAAAGTTTTTATGCACTTCTATTGCGGTAATTTTGTGGTTTAAAAAGTCTTCGTAAAGTAAGTGTAAATATCTGTAGAGCGGCTAATCTCTTATTTTCTCAATTTGAAGAGACTATTATGAGCGTCAAAATTTAAAAAAATATGTAACAGTATTTAAAGGAATTATTCAGTATATTGAGAAATGAAGTAAATTACATACTTTTAAAATTACATCAAAAATATAATTTTGATAAATTAAGTCAATAAATATTTATTAACATAAGATATCGAAACTATAATAGTTGACAAGGATTATAAACGCTCTTAAAAATACATGTAAATAATTTATATGTAAAATAATGGGGTTTTACATTAAAAGGTCAAAAATAATGAATGCATATTACTGATATAAAAGTTAAGTTGTGATTGTATAAAAATTTTTGAAATTAAAAATGTTAGATCATAAAATGGAATTTTAATATTGAAATCAAAAATATTTAAGCCAAAATTTTGACATAAATGATAAAAAATGGGAAAAAAATTTAAAAAAAAATAGCGATGAAAAGCAAATTCAAATTTCTCAAAAGGAAAATATTTCTAACATATCAGTAAATATATACTATGTAAAACAATATAAAAAGTAAGATTATAAAACTGATGCAATTTAACATATATGTTAATATATTTTATTTATGTCAATATGACTAGAGTTAAAAATTCATTTAACAGTGTTTTTATTTACTTGTGGATAGAGCATTATTGTAACCCATAACTTATATGCCAAGGATGATATAGAATAGAAATCTATAGAGGTTAAGATAAAAAGAAGACATACAAATGTAGAGTGGAAGATATTCTAGCTGGAAAAAAATTGTTCTCCATTAAAATATGTAAAGGTGATACAGATAATTTTTCTTTAACAATAATTAATATTTATCAATTTTATGTACTGGTTATTTAGATATATTCATTTTACAAACCGCTTCAACATTTCGAGTGACCTCATTTGTTTGAGTGAAAAAGAAATATTTATCATATTGAAAAAAAAAATAATTGAAATAAAATTTTAAAATACAACCCTAATATAAAAACATATTTTGTAACACACTTTAATATTAAAAAAAAATTCTTTTGTCTCTGGCTTATTTTATAAAGTTGAATTCATGAATTCTTGGGAAAAGTTTTACCACTATTGGCGTAATTATCAATATAAAATCATAAAATTTTGTGGCCGTTATTTGTTTGTATAGATAAATACATATTCTCTGCTTGGTGAGAATATTGCTCTCGAAAATATTGAACTTTAACCAAAATTAAGTATTAGAATAATTATCATAGCCTAAAATGTGTACAAATTATATCTTTAAGTTTTTTTATTTTTGAGTAAGTCAAATTGAAATTTATTGGTATTTTTTTTACAATTTTGTTAAATTTATGATTTGTTTTTTATTTTAAATTTTGCAACTCTTTCATATTTGTTTTTCTTTCATAAATATACGAAATTTGGTGGGCGCGAATGATTTTATTCTTATGATATTATATCTGTTGATTCTCAACATTACCAACTGTTTCGAAACGCTGATGGCGAATTCAATGGCTAGATTCAGTTTCTCCAAATTTCCTCACCAGGGAAGACTTGTGAATTTTTTTGTACGTCTGTGTTAGATATTGAAGCAGACGTCATCAGGGCCTGTCCTGGGCTGATTGGGTGGGGAGAGGGAGGGGAAAATTTCCTTTGGTGCCCTCCTTTACTTGATAACAATAAATAAAAAAACCTTTTACGTAACTAGGAATTCAGTGCATTAGAAAGAGATGGTGAGCAGAGTACAATAATATAACTTTAATTTTGCGAAAAATTCAATCCTTAAGATTTGGGCTGAATTCGGTTAAATATTCGATAATACGATGGTCCAATTAAGCCAATCAGAAACCCTCGTTTTTGTAAACATATCGCATATTGAAGTGTGTAAAAATATACAGGATTTTGATTTAATTGCTAACCTGGTGTTCGTCCTAGGGCCTTTCATCCCTTCAGTGGGTCGAGAGACTGAGTACCAAGCATGCTTGAGAACTTAAAAATCCCTGTTCTTGATTTTAGCTGATCGTCCAGCCGGAACATGTGCCCTCTCGGCCGGGTGTAGGCCTGGCCGCCGCAAGGCAGCCCATGCGGGCTCCGGATTTAGTTTTTGCAAACAGTTAGCGGAATTCCATGAATTTACGAAAAATACATTTATTGTATTCTCGTGATAGATTAATGAAGAAGCTATTAATATTTTGTTTTAAAAAAATTTTAAAGGAGGAAACGTAAAATTATCTATCACATGGTGTGGGGACAGCCCACCTGTTGTCTTAGTCATGTTCTGGATACTATCCCCGTACTTTAAATAACTCTGTTTTTACTACAAGGAATAATTAGCAATACAACTGCCTATTTGACGAATAGTTTTCCGTTTTATTGGAATTATTTAAATAAAACTTAACCTATAATTATTTGAACATTTTTTTTATTTGTACATGTGTAAGGCGTATTAAAATTTTAAATCATTTTTTATTGTTCAATAGAAAAACAAAAGATCAAGAGTTCGTGTTTCAATGATTTCTAAAATTCCGTTCGAAGCTTTTCAGAATTGCTTGTGGTAAGCCTTAAATCTACCATTGGAAAAGGCATAGTGTGTGTTTGAATACGCCTGTCTTCTAAAAGGATTACGACAGAGCTAATATTAAAATCTCCGAGATACTCATTAATGAATTGGAGCAGGTTCTAATGGAATATTAACGCATTCATTAATAGTTTGATTTCAATAAAGTTCTCATGTGTAGAGGTCATTTCGCACTACAAGTAGCAGATCTTCAAAATACTATTGCCTTGTTTTTAAGGCCTATTAAAGTTGAATATTCTCTGAGACAGTCTTTGTGCAGTATTGATGACTCGTGATCAAATCAATGAAGCACCATCGGGTGGTTTGGAGGGTGCTCTCCTTCACTGGGTTCCTGGAGCTCCGTGGGCTGGGGACCTGTCCACTTCCGCTGGATGTGGAGAGAAGGGTGCCAGCTCAGGTGTGTCCATGTCACCTGACCGTGCTTCAAATGAAGAGGCTCTTGGTGATGGCCGAGTATTCCAAGCCCGTTAACCTAAGTGCCCGGGGCTCACCTGCACCGCTATCTATGTATGTGCCTAATTAAGTATAATTTATACCTAATAATATATTTAAAATTAGGTGTACCTATAAACTAACCGAAGTATATTATTCTAATCAAGCCCATGTTTTCATCTATTATGAAATAAGCAGGTCCAAATTTTGACGCATTTCGTCTCATTTATCTTAAAATTTGATATCTGTTTTTGTTGGCTTATCCTCTTTAAAGATTTGACATTTGTCAGCTCAACTCCATTCAAATGTTGACAGATTTGATATCTAAAAATGTTTATTCTGTATTATGCATTCTGAAATTTTAATATTGTTCTATAATATGCATTCTAAATATTAATGCATATTCTGTATGCATACATAAGATTACTTTTTCTGCTTTTCTTTATTTGGAAAATGTTTTACTTTTTTAAAATTAATTGAAAAGTAACAAGTTTTTTTTCGGGGACTACACAGCTCCCATGTAAAGCAATGTTTTGATACTCCAGAACTAATACAAGCAACTTAATACTGTGCAACTGGTTTGCATTTTTGTAAGCTTTTGTTGGTTTAAAATATTTTATCATTTCCGACACAGTAAATGACAGGTTTAAGTCACGAAATGGTGCGAGGCTTCGAAAAGAGTGACAGTTCGAAATCCCATAATAAATCTTGCTCACGTTGCAAGTGCAAGACGCAAGCTCTTTAAGCAGCCCGTTTTCTATTTAGATTATATTTTAAGTGGATGTGCATAGATTAAATTCTGTAAGCAGATGTCTTCGTTGGAAATGTTTCCTCACTTCCCCCAAACACTTTGCTATAAATTTGTTTTTGTTACGAAAATAACTCAATTGCTTTATCAAAATTTCAGTTGCAATTTTTATTTGTTTTTATAGTAGAAAAATCCCTCTTGTTCAAGTTTTTGCTGACATAAATTTATATTATCAACTGTTTATTCAGTAGCACATTATTTTTTAAAAAAGTAAAATTATATAGAGTAATTTTTCAAAAAGTCAACTTTGGTATGAAATTTTAAATTACTAAATTTACTGAATATATATTCAGCAACATTTCAGTTGAAAAATTCTATAATTCTTAGTTACTTGTATTCTATATATTTTTCTAATATTTTTTAGTTTGTGTAAGCCAAAAATAAAAATTTCGCAAAATTTTTCTTTCGCTTGTGTTTTTAAATATTGTCCAAGTATTTTCAATCCTAATGTTAATCTGAGAAATGCACATAAAGAAGTAATAAAAAAGTCTCTAAACTTTAGGATTACATTTTTGTTTTGAAATAATACAAGTTTCTGGAATGATCGATTATAATGATCCAGAAATTATAACATTTAAACAAATTGTTTTTTATTTTTAGAAATTCTAAAGCATCAAAAATTATGATAACTTTTAAAGAGTTATTTTAAAGTTGCCTCTCTTTGTAAAAATTTCAAATTTTCAAAATCTTATTAGTTTGAAAAATTTAATGGTTAAAAAATTCGTTGTAGAAAAACTTCGTTGCACATTGAAATTTTGCTGTAAAAATTATCTCTTCAAAGCAAAATCTACAATAAATTTTTCGGAAATTTTTCTTAAAAGAAATTTATTTTTTATAAGTTAACGATTTATAAAGTGATTTAAAAAAGTTCAAAATGGATTGTCAAAGGCTGATAGGACGAATGATCTGCAGTTAAGAAATTATTATTCGTCGGTTGGTTGGCAGATTCGACATTTTGATTGTAGGATATTAAAGTTATCGATACATACGTTTGATCTTCATTTTTAAAATATTCTTTCTAATCTGTTTTTAAATTCCTGTGGTTGATCATAACTGGAATTCCTGACGCACATATGCGTTACATCTGACAAATGCCTGTAAGCTGTTGGAGAGCAAATATTAAAGCAGACTTTCCAATAAAAACTCTTTTATGACTTATTAAAAACCTCCTCCGCTCTTTTTTATCACAAAAGCTTTCATCAGTTTCATGAAGTGTTATTGCACGCTGCGGAATTCCTTTGAGCACAAACTGCTGCATTTGAAGATGAATCTGGCCTCGTTACTCTTTCCTCAAAAATAAGACTGTAGAAAATCAAATCATAAATATTCAAAACTAAAAACTTGGTTCAAAACGTGTTTAGAAAAAACACTTTTTAAGAAACTGTTCTTATTTTGTAGTTTTTCCGATTTTTAACGAAATTTTATGAAGACTACAAAAACTTTTTTAATAAAATTGCCTTCAGACTTGAGAAAATAATTTTTACTTATTGTGCTGTATTTTATTCTAAATATAATAAATATCTAATTTAAACTGTAATTATGGTTTTTTTACAGTAAATCTCTTATAAAATTCCTAAAATAATCTTCCAAAAAACTGACTTTATTATTTACTTTTTGATGTGAATCTTAAAAATCTTGTTACTTCTATATTAAACTAATATTTGGCGTCGGCAACTTCGTTTGTTATGGTTTTTGTTACGGATTGGATTCACTAAAAGCAAGTGCCAAACATATAAAAAATAGTTAATTATATTTTTGGAGCATTTATACTATACAAATGATTTAAGTTATTTTACCAAAACTTCTGACCTAATACACTTGGTTTATTTTGAAATACATTCTTCTAATGAAATATAAGGTGTTTCTGTAACATATCTGCTTGATTTATTTATAAATAATTGTCACCCAATTGTATATAATCTGTATCCATAATATAATTTTCTACACTCTAAAAAAAAGCACCGTAATTTTACAGCATATTCGTAAAACTTTTACAGTTCTTTTTACTATAATTTTTACAGCACTTTTTATTGTAATTTTTACAGAACTTTTATTGTTATTTTTACAGCACATTTTATTACGCATTTTGCTGCATATTCTACAAAACCGATTGCAATAGCTATTTACAGCTATCAGTATGTTTTGTAAAGATAACAGTAGAGTATAAATCAATTATGAATACACAATAGCTAATTTCCTAATTATGGGCCAACTATTAATCAATTTTTTATGCAGTATACAAAACACATAAACATAACTTAAGTTATATTGCAGCAGATGTCATTTTTCAGAGATTGTGATCAATAATTTAACTTTAAATACCTAACGAGATTGTTTAGCTTTCTTACCTCACAATCGTAACTTTAACAGAAGTTTGAATTTTTTTATTACATATTTTTTTTAAAAAAAATTAAGAAATAACAGTTATATTAAATACGATACAAAGCTAAGCATAAAATTGACTTTTGATATATCTGATTCTACAGATTTAGGATAAAAAGAAACCTTACAAAACATTCCATATTGCTAAAAATACCAAAGTGGAATAACGATATAGTATTTTAATTATACTGTAAAGACAATAAAAGTTTTCTTTTTGATATTGTTTAAAGTAATTGATTTTTTTCCATTATAATAAAAGCAAATAGTCTGAGGAAAAATAGCAATGTAGTTGACAGCACACAAATGAAAAGAATTTTCTTTATTTATATTTTAATAATTATAGTCATTTAAAGTTAGATAAATTATTTAAAAGTGACAAAAACACGTGTTTGGATTCCATCCTTGACATATTTTTTAGATTTCGTTTCCCGCGAGGGATTAAAGTAGAACAAGCACCTGAAAAATAAAAAAAATAGAAATCAGACACATGAATAACTAATTTGAAATTTAAAGAGCTGAATATTTCAGAGGAAAAGTTGTTTAATAGTTCAATAAAATAATTAGAATTTTTTGTTTCATATAACTGATTGAATTTCCCTAAAATATACTTTAGTTAATAGTTACCAAGCGGTTGTTACAATCATGCAATCACAATCATTTTGATGATAAAAACTATTTCAAGAGATTTCAGCAATTTCATGATAAGAATTTTTGGTAATGAAGGTTTCACTTCTTATGAAGATGATAAAATCTTTACTTCAATTAAATATTCTAACTGATGTTTTCTATCTCAAAAAACTAATTTGTAATTGATTTAATTAAAAGAGAATATAGAATTTGTTTTATAAGGATTCATTAATGTTATCAAAAATTATATCTTCTGAGAAGCAAATCATGACATTTCCAATGGGAACTGGGAATTACAAATTTTTAGAAATAAAGTGCGAAACACATAAACCTTAGCCCCACATTTTAAAGATAACTTACAAAAGCCGATTTTAAGTTTGAAATAAAATAATTTTGTAAAGAATATAGAAACATTTCTTTTACGTACATATATACACAATTTTTAAAAATATTTCCATCGAAAATATACAGAAAAATTAAAATGCTATAGTGTGTCAAAGTAACAATAATTTATGAAATAACATTTTATAAAACATTTGCTTAAAACTGAATTTCTTTAACTCGTAAATAGTTACCTCAATAGTTGAATCGAAGTTGTCTTTGAGTGAGATCAAAGTTGTATTTCCCTCTAAGAAAATTTAAATTTCAATAAAAAATTGCATGAAATAGTGCCAAGTTAGGAGATATAAAAAATTTGCTGTTCATTAAGTCTGCATATTTACGGCATTATATACGTACTTAGAGATAAATAAAGGAGAGTACAATTGAAGTTGTATCAAAAAGATATATTTAACTAAAACAATTTATTTAGATTTTCTTAGAATTTTATAAATTCATATGATTTATTTTAAATAGAATGTTAGCAGAGTAAACAGTATTTGAAGGTCAATAAATGTAAAAACAAATTTTTGCTTTTAAATTAAAACATTTCAAACCTTATGAAATATATAAATAATACATACCACAAATTAATACACGTGGTGTGCAAGGTAAGTCTATAATATCTACTGCATCCTGAGAAGATGTGGAAATCTAAAACTAATAAACAAATTCCTGATTAATTTATGATTAATTCTTGTATTCATTTCTAAATGTCTTATGTTAGCTGGTGCAAATTTAAGTCTTTCATTCAAATCTACAGCAGTTAAACACTTAAAATGGTCCAAAATGCTTTGCTTTAAAACTAAGCAAGGCCATCTTTCTTTGAATGTGGAAATATCACTAGATGTGTTAATATCTTTTCTTTGAAATGGAGAAGTCTCCTATTAATTTTACAACCTCTTCAATCATAACATCAAGAAACACACTGCAATGAAGTAAAAATAGAAAACTTTTAGAAATGCACGTGCTTCTAAAAGCTCTCTCTCCCATCCAGCTTTCAAATATGGCTGAAGTTGATATGAAGAAGCTTTACTCTGAATAGTCTTACTAATAAAAGTTATTTGTGATTATTCTATTTTTAAAACTTTACAAGTCAAACACTTTCTTCATAAATTCTTATTTTCCCAAAACATAGAGAGATTAAAATTTTTTTTTAAAGTGTGACTATAATTGGAAGGTAGTATTTAATGTACACAGTAGTATTAGAAAACTCTTGAGCACAATATATTTTAAATATGTTAAGCAAGAACAAATTACAAAGCTTTTACTTATGTATTTGTTTCTTAATTATAATTTTAAATTAGCTTTTCTTTTTATGAATTTCAGATTCCTTCACTAACATGTAAATAAATCATAAACAGCACTACAAATATTGCAATTTTTTAATATAAAGTAAAATTTGCAGTAATGTAATTTTTTACAAAAATGTGTTGCCTGAAATTTTGTTTTATAAATATTAAACAACCAACAAGATTTCCCAAACAGGCTTTTAATTAATGTTCTAATTAGTAATAAAATTTAAAAAATTAATCATGGTTATAAAATAATAAACTTTATATTTTCTAAATAAATGACCTTAATTCGAATAGTACTTCCTAATATGTATTTAAAAAAGGAATATTTCTTATATATTTGTTATAAATGATTTTAAAAAATAGATATTTTAAAAAAAGCATTACATTTTTCCTTGAAATGCATTTTTACATTTCATACAAATTCTAAACACAAGACCATTTATTCTAATAAATATCATTATTTGTAATATTTTATTGAAAGAATACAAACATTTATGCCTAAAAAATGATTATTTTAATGCATGTTACAAAATGGAATTGAATTAATGATCATAATTAGAATGCATTTAACGATATGTATGGAAAAATAAACATTTTTTAATTAAATTCTGATCAAAAAAATTATGTTATATTTAGTTAATATACAATAAATTTATATCATTTTACAATGAAAGAAAAATCAGGAATTTTAAAAAACGAAATAAAATAGAAATTCCGTTAATATATTTAATATATATCTAAACGAATATAACTATAGATTATTCAATATTTATTTCGAAAGAAATATACTAAGCAATTTTATAACAATGGAAGCACTTAAATACAACTCTAATTTCATCAAAAATTTTGATAATTGAAATACTAGTCAATTATGTTACCAAACTACTATAAAATATTTTAAATATTTATAACAAGTAAGTAAAACAATATTGAAACTGAGAATTAATAGTAGTGAATGTGATCATTTGTAAATTCAGCTTAGAATTTTTTGAAATGTAGTTTGGTTTGGTTTGTTTGTCGCTCAACGGTCATTTTTTTGCACACGAGGGCTAATTAGACCGGGACTTACGGCTTAAAGTGGATTCCGAACCACTACAAACATCCATGCCCAAGGTGGGATTCGAACCCACGAACTGTTGAACCGAAGGCAAGAGCGCTAACCATTCGGCTGCCAGCTCGGCTTTTTGAAATGTAAAATTTGTAAGAATTTATGTATATCAAACAACTTGCATAATAAACAATAAGAAAAATTTACGTTACCTTATATTTGGTGATTAAATTTCAATAGAAATTCCACTAAAAGAAAAATTACTCTCAAAATATCACCAACTTCACCAAATAAATGGCGAAATTAATTTGATTCATTTGTCACAGGGGAACAGAAGAAACTTTTATTCTGCCAATTCAATGGGCGTGCCCAGTAGGAAACGATCTTCTGCGGCTGAACTTTACAGTAAAATTTACTGAATCATTAGTGTTCCTATGACAGCTATTTAAATAACAGTGATTTTTACTGTATTCCGTTTTTTTACAGTGTAAGACCGTAGTATATTTTGATTTGCATGTAATTAAGAAAATCTTAAAAAAAAACATTCTATTCTTAATCTTTTTATTGCCATGATATTGTCAGATTTGAAAGCTTTATTTTAAAGGAATGCTTTTAAAAAGCTTCGTTACTTTTTTTTGTAGAAAAAAGATAGATTGAGGCATCGTATCGAAAAATTTCTGATGCAACATATTCTTAGATTGTTAAAAGATTTATAATCCTAAGCAGAACAACATTTAAGAAATCAATGTTTATAAGTCAAAGAATCTTCATGAATAAAAAATACTAAGTTGTGAGAAATTTAGCTATTTTAAACATTTCGCATTTTATACAATGTTTTGACCTTGTATAATTTTATGAATTGATTCATGTGTTAAATATAGATGTGAGAAATTCAGTGTTTTAACATTCATTTCGGCCTAAAATCATTCGTTTGAAAAATTTGTTTCTAGTAAAAAGTTCTTAATTTTTTTTAGACCTAGACATCTTTGTATAAAATCACACAGGAAGTTTCAGAACAGGCTAGTCACACAGAATGTAGTTTCGCTTAGAACAATAGTCTTGTTTGAAATGCACTTTCAGAATATTTACGAAAATTCTAGCAACTTTTTAAAGTACCATTGTTATTTACTAGTATTTTTAATATAACGACTGTTTTAATTTGTTTTAACTATTGGAGACTTGAAACGCTTAGGACATAGGGAAAAATAGACAAGTGATTGAAAATTAGGAATAAATAATTGAATAAAAATACTAGAGATAATTTTACACGAGAGTCATTCCGGAAGGCATGGAAATACATTTAAGCTCTATATATTGAATGTATTACATAATATATTTTCTAACTATAGAAATGCCCTCAAGTGATTACAAAATATTTTAATATCAAAGTAATGTATTCCACTTAGTTACTGTGCATGATAGCGATTGCTGTGCATGTTTCCTTGCAGCGGCTGCAGTACATGTATGCAATACAAACCGATCGTTTACTTTTTTGCACGAAATCGAGGTGAAGTTGCGACACAATGAATGAGTCTGTCGTAAACACCTTGTAAAATCTGGATTGAACATTCAGACCCAGAATGCACTAAGCTGGATAACGCTTTGGTTCGTGGATTCAGTTCCCACATCGAGCTCTTGAATTGGCAGTTGAAGGATTTTACTTTTATCCCAATAAGCCGAGCTGGCAGCCGAATGGTTAGCGCTCTTGCCTTCGGTTCAGCAGTTCGTGGGTTCGAATCCCACCTTGGGCATGGATGTTTGTAGTGGTTCGGAATCCACTTTAAGCCGTAGGTCCCGGTCTAATTAGCCTTCGTGTGCAAAAAATGACCGTTGAGTGACAAACAAAACAATCCCAATAGTGAGTGGGTTCGATTCTCACCTTGAATTCGGATATATTGGTTCAGACTCCATTTAAAACAAGTCGTGATCGTGTGCAAAGAGCGACCCTGGATTTGGTTTATTGCTCAACGGTCACATTTTGCACACGAGAGCTATTTAGACCGGCACCTAGTAATTCCGAACCACTGTAAACGTCCAAACCCAAGGTTGGACTCGAACCCACGAGCTGTTGAACCGAAGGTTTGAGCGCTAACCCTGCAAAGTGAATGCAGAGATGAGCCAAAGTCACCTTTCGGCATGGTTTGAAACTGGTAAGTTGTCGTGCAGAGCAACTGTCGAACCAAGATGGAACATTTTGATTCCTTTTAGTGTGGTTTGATTGGCTCATTGAATGAAAATGCATTACCATGGGAACTTGAAAGCCATAAACGTGAATTGAATTTGCTCATAAGCAGAATTCTTTATTGTGAAGTTGTCATACACGTAAATACTTTATTTTTTTAACTACAAAAGTATTTTGATTTATTAAATTTGGATAATTTGTTTTCACATAGCTAATTTTTATTTCAATGAACGTGACTTTTTAAGCATTCAATATTTTGATATAGTTGTCTCTTATGTTGGCACATTTTAGTAATCCCTTTGATTCAGGAATACAAATCAGCATTTTATGGGTAGTTTGATTTTTGAGACTTCTACAAAGCGATGTCCTTTTGACATTTTTCACTTAGAAGTCCATTGTTAAATCATTTGACTCCTATTGTATCGGCCGTTTCCTACTGAATTATTAGCATAATATTTGCGTTGGAATGTCCTTTTCGACAAAATTCGTTCGATTTCTAGCAAACGCTATCCCGAAATAAACCGGTGCCAGCGAGTTTGACAGTTATTACAGGAACTCCCTGTTGACAGTCGGTTGCCATGACGACTCGCCTAACAGATCAATTTTCCTTCTCGTCTTGGCAATTCTTTTTTTTCCACCTACCTCTTCTGCAATTATCTGTACGGTTTACGAGTTCCGCTCCTCACATTCAATGATGTCACGTGAATCAGCGGTTCCCGAGACTCTGCAGCGTCGGAATAATTTTTTCTTTTTAAAATAAGACTTTCCTGCTTAAATATTCGAACACAACAATTTATTTTAAAGTGACATTCCTCTTTCGATACGGAATGCTGATGTGTGATTCGTGTCCGTAGCCCCCTAGGTGATGAAACAGCTCTACGTTTTCAAATTCCTGTCAAGGTACTCCTGTGGCTTCGATTTTGTTCTGCTCTGGAAGAAGGGAATGGAATGTTTCGAGGGCTGTTCCTGATTTTAATGAAAATAATCGACACGCGTTTTTGTTTCAAAATGCAGTAATAAAAAAAATATTCATCCTCGCGACACTAATACCGTATCATTTCGGTACATTTTTAAATTTTGGAATTTCTTTTGCTGAACTTTAGTTTATTTTCGATATATGTTAGAAAAGTTGCGAAAGGACGTTCAACGCTCTATTTTGATGATCAGCGCGGAGCAATTCAAAATGCAATGTTTTAAACTCGATGTCTTCATTGGATGTTCTGTGAGGATGATTTTCTACAATAAATCGGATTTAAATTCACTGGTTTTGAAAGGGGAAAAAAGCTTCTTTAACAATTATTATCATAGCGATATTTTCAATCGTCAAAAAAAATTCAAAAAGGTGGCCAAATTATTATAGGGCATCTAAATTAAATATCCAGCCGAAATTTTATGCATAATTTAAATACCGGAAATTCATAAGATGATATTCAAAAATCTTGATTTTTTTCTTACATTTGTTAGTACATTGTATAACGTTATTACAACCGAATATTTTCTGCGTTAGTGTAACAACGTGGTTATCACTAAAGTCTTCTAAAAATAAATCGTGCACACTATCATTTCAGAGTCAAACTTAATAAGTTATCTAACTATTAAAATGTAAAAAAAAAAATTCAAATATTTTGCATCGGCTTACAGTTTTATTTATGCAGGTTTTTTTCCATATAAGAAAGTACTCAAGAGTTAAATTTTTTTAAAATTCTTGTAAAATTTTCTCAAACAACTTAATTTGTTGGTTTAAAACCACTTGCTAGTGAATAGAAAATACTTCTAAAAAATTCGAGTAAAATGTACCCTTCAAATGAAGGCACTTTGACATCACCATATTAAAACCTCTTTCAAGAGGATGCCTGCTTGGAATCAGAAGGACGTTCGCATGATCATTGAACTTGGAACCTTCCAAGCGTCAGTCAAACTTTTTCAAGCATGAAGCTGAGATGGAAGCAGACACGCGCAGAGAGCAATTACTCCACTTTCAGCTTGCTATTAACAGCTTTTAATGATGCTCCTTTTATCTTATTATTTTTAAGATCCCTCTCTTTGAGTGAGGCGGAACAATTATTTGCTCGAGCAAGGTCGACTTGTCCTGGGATTAGAAAGCGGCATGGAGAAGTGGGTAATTTCCGGTCACGCAGTTTTTTGAAAGCGAATCTTTTACGATAACTCGAATGGCAACCCTAACATTTTGTTGAGTTTCCTTCTTGTGCTGTGTACATAAATCTTCCGTTTAGTTTATTTTTGTATTCAAAAACGTTCTTCAGAAGCAAGGTGATTGTTAATACAACTGTTTGCAAAACTTCACAAAAAAATGCTTTCAACCGTGTTAAAATGGAAAAATACTTTTCAAACTAGAGTGAAAGGTCCATCCTCATTCATTTCTCGTTCGCTCACTGTTCAAAATATTTTGTTATGAAATCATGATCATGTTTAATGAATAATTTCTCAAAAAGTCAAATTACTCCAGAAAACAATTCTAAAATGGTTTTGTAATTTTTTAAAAAAATCTTTAACAAAAACATTTAAAAAGACATTTGTGAAATTTAACTCAAAATTTCTAATTTTTGTAAAGTCCTTGTGTATGTACTGATGGTGTTATGATCTTCACTTCTATAATTTCGTAATTACATTCCTAATAAACATAAAGCCTTAGTCGTAATCGTAAAACAGTTGTTTATACCTTAACATGCTCTATAATCTAAAGTCCCTTTTCCCTCTTTCCTCAGACAGTAGCCGAATGGTTGGCACTCTTGTCTTCCGTTCAACAGGTCTTGGGTTCGAATCTTACCATTATGGCTTCGTATCCATAATAGTTCGGAAAGCTCGCAAAATATTTTAAAATAAATGTTTACATAATAATGATACATATGTTGGTTACATAATAAATAAATGATACATATGTTGGAAATGTTAGCTTACAATCATTTCGTTTGTAGTGTGGTGTTCGCTCATTGAATTATGCTCTGATGAACGCTGCAAAATGAATAAAATCCTGATCATTACTTTCCTTAATTGATGGAAGCGACTAATTGACTTTTATGTTTTTAAATTTATATTATGCTTCGACTCATAAAATCTATAGGCGATAAAATGTATGAAATATTTTTTCACTGATCCAGACGTCATAATTATGATTGCTAAAAATAGAAATCCAAAATGTTTAGTTCTATTATCACTTTTACTTGCTCCATAAATTTTTTATTTTATGTCAGTTCTTTATTTATAAGCGTTGCAGTAACCGTAATATTTAGCTAAAAAGGGAATAAAATTGAGCAATTTTTTATTCGACATTGAAAACCCTTGCAAACGCATGGGAAAATACTAGTTTAAAACTGTCGGGAAAATCTAATAGAGGAAGACAATTTCGAAATTCATTAAGATTTAGTGCAACATAAAGATATCAGGGCTTTTGATATATTTTCTAAATGGAATTCCAATCTTTACAACTGTAGCCTTGCATATGGGAAAATCAAACCTGAAAGCCGTCGGTGCATCAATTTCATTGAAAGAGTGAACATTATTTATGCACTTATAAAGCAGTAGTAGTTACAGAGGATGAAACCTTGTAGATGCACCAGAAATTTTATACATACCATACCAAACGAGTGATCATCAGAAAATAATTGTTGCCATCCAACCTATGTTAAAAAGTAGAGAAAATTATATATTTAAAAAGTTTCTCTACGAGATAGGAATGAATGCATACTTATATATACATTTAGTAAAAAAAGATTGGAGTTGTCCTCAAAAGCAACAACCGAGATGAACAGTGAAATGCATAATCTGGTCGGCCATTTTAAACTTGCCTAATACTGGTTCTTCTGTGTTTGCTCCACACACAAGAATATGACCTTCAGAAAATCAAAACCCAAACTGCTTAAGAGCTCGTGATTGTTGGCAAATTCATGTCCAAGAAATCTAGCAATAAGATGATGAAGCTCTCTATTTAATTTATATTAGAAAAATTTTGGTTAAAATCATTCATTTGAAACATTTGTATTCAACAAACCGAATGTGGTATAGTTCGACCAAATTATTTGCCCATATTTTATTTGAAAGATTGTGTTAATAAAACAGCTTAGGCTTTTAATTTTCGTATTTTGAATCATTTTTAGAATTCCTGAGCTCGAATGTCGGCGTTGTGTTTAAAATTCATTTCTCCACTTGCATTCAAAATGTTAACTGATGCTTTACAATCGAAATCATTTGAAGCTATGTTTGCGTGGCAAAATACTGATGTTTTTTAGGCAAGACAAATGTGTACAAAATTTCGTGGGCTGTCCTTGGAGGAAGGTTCGCGGAATTTTTATTTTAAACAACGCGCGGTCATGGAAAAGTACTGCTCAATGCACTCACCTTCTTAGTTTTCTAATCCAACAAAACAAACCGAATGAGGAATAGCAATAAAGCACAATGGAGTAAAGTTATTAAATTTTGGAATTTAAGATGTGTGTGGTTAATTTATAAAATGGGTTGATTTATGTGAACATATCAATATTTTGGAAGACATCCAGGTGTATTTTGAAATATAATACCAGACATCCAGGTGTATATAATATTTTGAAAATGATTCCATCCTTGTGTATAATACATGATTTCATCTTTTCGCAAAGAATTAGTTGTGTCATTCCTTCTGAAAAATAGTTCTTTAAAATTAAAATATTTGCTGTTTTTTAATGTTTTAAACATAAGAAATGCACCAAAACATAAATTAAGGGTTGCAAAATAAGGACGTGATCAATACGGCACTCCGCTTATGAATTAACAGCATTCTATAGCTAAGAAGGAAAAAAGAAAATAAGACGCTTTGAGGCGATTTGTGTGGGGCCTCATTTCATCAGCCTCCTGGCTCAGAATGAGATCATCGCTATTGTGCAAGTGAGAAGAAGAGCGCCTTCTTGCCTTCCTTTGTTGCTGGGAACGCTTTCAAGCAATACTCATCAGATTTATTTTAAGCTTGATATTGGAATGGATGATTTTTACCATCGAAACTGTTTCTCGATTGAAACAAGAATTTTGAATAAAGCACCTGTGAATGCTATTCTTTCCGTGGCGCATGAGAAAACTACACCAATATGCAGAAAAAATAAGCCTTTAAACTAAAAAAACATATGTTTTTGCCCCAATGAAGTTCTAATTGTATATTAAATTTAAAAGAATTTAATTACGTAAATATTTTTCTTACATAAAAAAACTGTTATTTTTAACAGATTGTTAATTTAATGTATGTTGAAAAGAATCTTTTTTTCTTGAACGCATTGATCCACATAAAAGTCCACGTGAGAAGCTAAATGTTTGTAAGGAGCACTTGAAAATACAGGCAAAAATTACATTGTGAAGATTCTTGTCACTTTTTAACCCTGAATTGCTTATAAAGACACAAGTTTCCTTGTCATATCTCTACAGAATTTTGATTTCTTAATCATTTTAGCCATTTTCGTAAGTTTTAGTGTTCTTGCTCCTTTGCATATGTTATGTTGTGGTTCATCTCTCCTGGTTGAAAGACTCGCGTCTCTTCGTACAACCGACTGGAAGGTGTGCGCATGCGCAAACCACAAAATGGCATTTTTGGCTGAAATTCTGTTTCAGTTTTGAAAAACAACCCTGTTTTCTGTACAGCTGCCTGGCGCGGATGTATACAGAATTGTACAACCAACTGCCTTTGATAAGGAAGAATTTCGTGGACAACCGACTGGCGCGGATGTATACATAGTTGCTAAATATCCTTCTAAATTTTATGTGCACAACCGACTGGCGGAATATATATATATATACACACACACACACACACAGTTTTATACAACCAACAGGGGAGCGCATTTTATGGTTTTTAAAGTTATGTAAACTTTGCAAGTTTATATAAGATGGCTTTAAAACGAAAAATATCTTCAATACAACAGGCTTATTTTTAAAGTATTTTAGTGAATTATACAATTGTCAAACTTCAATTATTATTTGTTATTAACTAAGTTTATTAACTAAGACCTCCAAGTGAAAAACCTAACTATTTTTGGTACTACTATAACGAGCCTGGGGACATATAGATTTATTTGCTGGTTCCTTAATAACACAACTTAAAGGAAAAGAATTTTTAACCAATCTGCATCATATCTTTTTTTAAAATCTTTAAAACCACTTTCTAAAACTGCTAGTTGTTCACCTGTTCCTTTCATAATGCATTCCTGTAGCATTGCTAAATCTGATAATGATTTTTTTCTTTCTTCATTACTTTTTGTTTTTTTCATGATCTCTTCTGATAAAACAACATGTTCTACTTTCAATGTACCATCAATCACAGATAAAGAATCTGAATCCATAACTGCTGTAGGCAAAACTTTAGGATATTTTTTACAAACAAAATGTACATGCTTACATATATTAAACCGAATACAATAATCGATGCATGTACAGCTAAATTCGTGAATACAGATATCACATTCCTCACATTTGATCTCATGATTACAGAGATTCAATAAAACAAAATAAATTTCTTCAAAATTAATAAAATAATTGCACACCTTAACTTGGAAAAACTTCCAACACGTGGTATTCCCCTCTTAGAATAGAATATGTAAACAACTAGCAAGACTTCAACCAGCAACACCGTCGCACACCCGCGGAATGATTTTGGAACAAATATTCCCGTCTAACATGGTTGGCAAAACAGTTGTCTATATTTGGCTACTAATTGCCGCATAAACCATAAGTTTTCTACTGCGCATGCACAGTCAGCTGTACAAAGAGATGCTTCTCAAGCGAGGGGGCTTCGAGGACAGCTGACCCTTCTTCAAACCGACGTGGGCAGGTTGCATTTTGGACACAGGGGATGAACTTTGTAGGCCATCACGTGACGTTGCACAGGAGTGTGTCCGCGGGAGCCATCTGATCAGGAGACGCCGTCTGTCCTGCTTACAAAGCGGGATCTCACTCGACTTTCAAAATGGGCCGCCAGAAATCCTTTCGATTTCCAGTTACCTTTACAATAGAGTGAACTTTTTTCGAACATGACCCTGTATTTGTTGGTATGGCGCAGCTTGTCCTTATTTAGACATTGCCCCGCAAAACCTAACCATTTGTTGATATTATACCTTTTAAAGTTTAATGATGAAGTTTTTTTAAGAATATGGTTTTTAAGGAAATGTGTGTACAAATATTTTAAATATAAGAGTTGTCACACAAAATGAATGGATGTGAAGCTATAAATCAGACGCTTCCCTAGTCTCCTAATATAAGAATTGAATTATTAATCACGAAGTGGCATCTGCTTTCGTTCCAGTTCAGATCATGACTACGCCCCATTATAACAATTCTCATTGTTTTAAAATATCCATGACGTCGGATCCACTTCACATCGTAAAACCGACTTGTCGACGATTTCGCTGCCTGTCTTCCAATCGCACTCTTCGAGCGGCAGCAAACAAGGCGAAGTTCGCAATCGAATGTCGGAGAGCATTGTCAAAGTCCCCATTTTGTTAATAAAATGATTTCTTATAGAATTTCAAAACACTGGTTTGAAAAGCCGTTTTCCATCGATTGAGGCCCGTTGACAGAAGAAAAGGCGAAACCTCCACTTTATGGTCTGTTATGTGGTTATTAAAGATAAAAATGAAGGAGTTGAAACAAAATTGTATACGGGTTAAAGCACTCGAATGAAAAGGGAAAAAAAGGGAAGTCTTGACCGTTATTTCAATAGTTATTAATGTGCGTGTATAATATATATCTGCTAAGACAATTTCAAGGTGTAATAATATAGAAGATGTACATTTTTAAATCTAATCGTAAAATAATTGTCAACGTAATTTACAAAAGAATGCAATATTTATTTGTGAATATCAGCGTGAGAGAGTGGTCCTTGAGCTGTATTACGTCTGAAAATCCTGTAGACCAGAAATTACGCACATATGGGCATCAAGAAATGGGTCGACGAGAGGTTGTAAACAGCAACGGCGAATATATAATTAACTTACTGATATAGTTATTATTTTTTGTTTAAATAAAAAAGTCTGTGTGGAATAAGTTCGTAGCGTTTATACCATGCTAATAGTTTAAGCTTGTAAATTCATTTCCAGTTCTGCCAGAGGTGGCTATTGTAGTGTTCAGACATCTTCGCCAGAGGGCGTGTCGCTCACTCACCTCGGGTAAAAATTAGAATGAGAGGGAAAGGAGAAGCTTTCCTCCGAAACTGACGCTTGAGGTCGGTTGTAATTTTTTTTTAACATCCATTTTTTATGTTCAATAAATTGTGTCGTTCAAATAAACGGACTGCTTATTCATAAGAATCACCAAAGGAACCAAAGTTCCACGAGAAGAGAAACTACAGCTATTGAACTAGTTTTTCCTCTTCGAAGAATCGATTCTTAACTTCTGTTATGAAAAATTTTGTAATGATTCGGAATCCATTTTAAATGGCAGGTTGAATTATATTTCGCGCGTGCAGAGAAAACGACCGCATCCCGAAATTAGAGGTTCATTGTTAGTTTTTTATATAACAAGTATATTGAGTATTTTTTTTTTGACGTTTCTTTGCGCTGTGGTGCAACTTAAGATGTTTTTGCTGAACATTTTTCTAAGCATTTTATGAAACATCGGATGCAGGAAAATATTTGGTTTAGTTAAAAAATTGAGACTATACTTACTGTAGGCATTAGGAAAAATATTTTCATATAGAAACAGCAGAAATAGATATACAAGAATTCTTTAGAAATATGCGCTGTTTCCCACTCTCGCCAGTGAAATTTTTCAGATTTCGATTAAAACATAGTTTTCTTGAATTATAGCCAAATGATAGTCAATAAAGGAAAATGTGATCTTGGAATAAGCTTACAATCAACCTTTCAAATGATCAAAATTTACCAAACATAAGTGGTTTCAAATTATATTCTTAAATAATGAATTCTCTGACTACGAGACTCAGAACTGTTCGACGCAATTTTAAAATAGGTCTTAGTCATGTTGTGATCTCCTACGCTGAACAACAATGGACACGAAGACCGAGAAGTAATTAAAGGGAAGAAAAACACTTCTCACACATATTAAGCAACCAGCACTTGTTGACATCTTTGAGGCGGCGTAACAAAGAACAGAATATATTTCATGCAAGGTCTGCAGAAGGTCACTGAGACACTTTACAAACTGAAAAAATCTGAATTTCCCTTCTCAGACAGTTGTGTGTCGAGAAAAAGGATTCCAGGCTGCTTGCCAAAAAAAATCAAATATTTTTTTTAGCGTTGGGGTTGACCCATGACGAAGAGTCCTGTCTCATTTGACTGTTGACGCCGTGAAAGGTCAAAGGGGCAAAAGAAAAATCAATCAATATTCGCGTGTTTATTTGGATTTAAAAATAGAATCCAAACTAAAATCAGTCATTTCAATTTAGGAATTTGCGAGTTTCTAATTACTAAGGTGACCAGATAACCGATAAAACCAGAGGAGAAATATTTAATTACAAATATTTTTAGTGTTTTTAAAATGGTTTTTATTTTCTCACGATTATTCATACTGCTTCTGTTCAATGATAATTATGAAGAAAAGTTTTTAAAGTACTGTTTTGCGTAAAACTGCTGTTTTAGATTTTGTTGACTCGTCCAGAAATAAAATTTTGATTTCATTAACTTTTATGCACTTAATGCCAAATGTGCAGAGTAATCAAAAAATCAACATAAATTTTTAAAAGAATTGCAAAATTTAAATATGATATTGCTCATACTAATTTGTACGCTTGCAATATCAGCAGACATAATCTCAATACACGATGATAAAAAATTCTACATTTAATCAATTTCTTTCAGCCGAAAAATATAGTGGTGTAGAAAATGTTTGAAGTTCTAAATAAGGTGAAAATCTTTTTATCCAGCACAATAGGTAAATAATCGTGATTCTTAAATAAAATTTCGAATAAATCCTAACCACTGAATTGATATCAACTTTAATTTTTAATAAATTATGGAACAATAAAAAAAGATTAAGAAGAAAATATCCTAAATTTCTCTTCATAAATGAAAAAAAAAATTCTGTGTTTCTTGTTAAAAAATAAGGATTTTTAATGGATGCAATTTTTATAGATTTTTAACTAAACTGAATGTCCTCGGTAATACAATATAAAAAACTTAAGAAATGGTTTCACGATTCTAAAGCTGTAAAATATTATGTGATTGAAATTTCTATTCATTTTTATTTTCTACTTCCAATATTAGCTTATAGTGAACTTTTAAATAACGTTATGTTTCAAAACATTACGTATCTCAAACCACTAACACGAAGCTGAAAGAGTTGTCAGAAAACATTTTCTCATGTGACAACGTAACTAAATTTCACTTTTAGAATTGTTTTACACCTGGCAACAATTGTATAAATACGAATATAAAGCTTGTTACCGAAATGGAAAACAGCGTCCTATCGGCAATCATTAGCAGAGCGAAGCGGGATTTTAATGAGAATGGACATGTTTCTTGAAGATGTTTGTTTTTTTACAATAATTTCAATGTTTCGGTCCAAGTATTTGTATGTTTTATAACTGTATCCTATTATTAAATTTAATTATAGAATTAACTCCGAGATTTGTGCTATTTCCCTTTTTACCAGCTATAAATTCTAAATCGAATTTTTTTGTAAAACGGGAAACTTGAGTTTCATTTTAATTCTAGCTAGTCTTCTGATTTATATTTCTTAGGTCTGTTCTCAATATTCTCCATTTTTCAAGAGAGGCCTTTCTGAACTTGACCGACAACGGATCGAAACTGGTTTTTGATGCTCATCTATCTTGTTTCAATTTCTTGCAGCCATAGAGCCTCAAACTATTGAAGTATCATCATCCTGCTGAGAAATTAAATGGCCGGAAAGCACCATCGTAGGATTCGCGCCACTTATTCTTGGCGTAAAATATTTCTCCTCAATGATTATCCTGACAGGAGCCAAGATTGTGTTAATTTCTTTTGCAAAGTTTTTTTTTTAAATAATAGTATCGATTGTATAAGACAAGTTGCACAATCGATTTTAATTTATAAGACAAGGCATGTTCAGTATATGGGATGACATTTTGATTTGTGCATCAATATTAGACAGCTATTGTATTTAAAGTCTCTTAGTCTCAATCTAAGAATGCTTGAATTCTGTTTAGCATCTGGTTTGAGAATATCATATAGTTACTATACATTTTAGAGTTATTATTTTACAGAATACCTATGTGAATCAATTTTGCTATAAATGCACTGCAACATGAATTTCCCAATGAGAATTGAGAACTTGATTTTAAAATATTAACCTCAAACATTATTTTTGGATTGCATTAAAAGCTATGCAATTCAAAAGGAATCGAAGCACCTTTTGATACAAAATTCTTGCTATTAAACATTTACTCATTAGGATTTGTAAGCTTGACATAACTTTTTATTGACAAAAAGACTTTTATATAATTACAATTTAATTCAGTTTTAAAATTTTCTTATGTACTTTAATTTTGAAAACGGTAATAAATAAAACAAAAGGAAAATTGTGGAGAAAATATTAATATGCATTTTTAAATACAAAATTATTTACATTAAAAATTTTTAATGAGTCTTATTTCAGCCATAATTCGGATATGAACTGTTAAAACCAATTTTTGTTTTGACGTTTTAAAAAAAGTTTTTATTTCGCAAATTATTAGATTTGTATGCGAACGTTAATTTTACAAGAAATCTTGTTGCCCTTTTTATAAACTACTTAATTGTGTTATAAAACTATTACCAATTGTTATAAAATTTCTGAAAGTCTTTTTCTTCTATCTAAAACAATCGGATGATGTAATATATGTCGAATTGCTATATTCCCCTATTTTAGTCTTTCACGCTAAGTCTTAATCGCCCATTAGTGTTTTTCTGGTAATTCTAAGAATGTGAAGTATTAACTGCACTGGCTCTCATAAAAGACAGCTGGTTGTTTTAAAACGTTCCTCTCATTGGGATTGCAAAGTTTTAATTATGATTATCGAGATTTACCGACCAGTCATATTAAATTCATTCTTTATTAAAAATTAATAACTATTAAAATTTGAATTTTTATATTTCAAATTTGAGTTTTTGCTATTACATATTAAAATGACGCTCGTGCATTTCTTTTCAGTAACGCAGAAAGCTTTCCTTATTTTTTCGTCGCAGGATTTTATTTGCATTCGTGCAATAGTATAAATATTGGGACAGTGTTTTTATAATGTTAAAAAATTCTGCTGATGAGCCGTGTGCTTTCCAGTGCTTCGTGGGTTCGATTCCCAGCATAGAAGTAGATGTGTGCTATGATTTGTAGAATCTTTGCATTAAATGAGGTCTCGTAAATAATGCTCGTAATTGTGCAATAAAGCTATGTATTTAACCTTCCGGTTTATTAGTTACTCGGTGTCCACACACTTTCAAGTTTTAAACTTAGTTTAGAAAATAAGGGTACGTATGATGAAGAGAAGTAACATAAATTGATATTTGGTTCCCTACAGTTCAGTTTTTTAGTAGAAAATAGAGCTGGATTCATTATTTTTAAAAGTAATTTTTTGTTTCTTTCTACAAATATTTTTTAGCGCGCCTCTCTTGTTCTTTTGTACGAGTACCTTTTGTGTACAGGTTTTTCCTTTTTCTCCAAGAACTTTTCAAATGGAATTGAAAGACTTAAATTTAAAAAATATCACACATACACTCGACTAATGTTTTGTTTAAAAATATTCTGTAACTTCTTCAAGTTGTAAAAACCACTGTGGAGCTTTACCTTCCATAGATAAAATTTATTTGAAAAAGAGATACCGTTTCGAAGCTTCTAGAAGTGTTAAAAGAAAAGGTAGCAGAAATTTTAAAACATTCCAGAAACATTCTTGATCATCTAGAAAGAAAGAAAAACCGAAATCGCTTTCTTCTGTATCCTAAACTTGCTTCCGAAAAAGTAAATTGACTCCAAGTGTGGAAAAGCTCGTTATAGAGAAACTTGTTTAGGCATCCTCCTACTAAAAAAAAAAAATTTCTTATTGGGAATTTTTTTCTTTCCTTCTTAATGTTAGTCAGTTTCGCCAAAAATGCATTATTTTAAAAAGAGAAGATTTTTGGGTGCATTACATATGCGTCGGCGGGTATGCACAGGAGTTGAAATGAAAAATATTTTAATTTAGTTTGTGCTTATAAACAAAAAGGAATTTGTTGCAAAGTCTAGGGCTTAACTATGATATAAACTATTTTGTTCCAGAATGATGAATATTGTCTTAAGAAATTTCAATTCAATTGGATCGTTATTTTCATCAATATTTACTTTTGGAAACTTATACTGATAAAAAATACTTTTTCCATTATAACCTAAAGAAATACCGTGTTTCTTAAGGAAGAAGTGAAAATAATGGAGTAGATACGATTTTACTAGCTCAAAATTTTATTTTAAATGTAATGTATTTTAATTGATTTTTTCTTGTGTAAAAATTGACTAAAAAGTGATAAAGTTAAAAAAGCTAAATGCTAAAGCTGGTGCAGAAGATGGCCTAGTGATAAATTTGTGGATTAAAAGAGGGATTAGGGTTACCAGTGGCCAAGTCAAAAAACATATACCGCAATATTCAATTTTTTCATTGAAAAAAGGTGCTATTACATTATCGAACGCTGCTACGCAATCGAACATCAATTCGATGATTGTAAACAGTTTCCGTCTTGAATAAACATAGCCATTTAAATAAGTTTTGTCAATAAGTGATAATTATTTACTTTATAAAATGTAAATAAAGTGTGCATTATTTTTAGTATTTTTTAAAAATGTAAATCTTTTTAAGCAATACACGATGAAAAGGAAATATTTACGATTTTTTTCTTTCACGTTAAAAGGATTATTGACGGGGATATAATGGATTAGTACCGAATACCTTTACTGTAACTAAAAATTATACAATTTTTTGTCGTGATTGTTTTGTAGCCATTACTTTACTCTAATAATCACTCCACATTTGCAGTGGCTTTGAAAAAGATGAATATTTACTTTGGTGCAACTTGTCCTTTATGGACCATGCGCCACATAACCCAACCAACTAATGGTTTTTGGGGTTTAATTTTAACTTTTTCCTGTTCATTTTAGCTTTCTTGTGCAAGAAAAGTTTGTACGGTAAAAAATTAAACCATTTAGCAGGATATCAAGTTCGGTTTTCCCTTGGAAGAAAATGCTTTAATCAGATGGTCGGCTAACTTTGAGAATTATTTGTGTCAAAAAGATCAATTCTGACGAGATTGTATCACATTTTTAGATTTAGTGGTAAAGAATTTAAAACTTAAATGAATTGTGCCCTGTTTATTCCCTATAGCTCGCTAATGAAGGTTTGAAAAAGAATGGCTTTAACGTTTTCCGATTTGACATCAACTCTAATAAGATGAAAATTTCTATAAACGTCCATGCAAATAAGCAATCATTAAACAGAGGAAATATGTCTGATTTGGTTCTTAAAAGTTATAAAACTTAAATGTTTATAAAAATATCATATTTCTTGGAAGATCTCTACGAAACTATAATAAAATGCGACCAGAGCAAAATGCCTGCGTGTCAATAAGTCTGGAAAATGGCTGCAAGGTGAATTGTCACAAGCATCTGATGAGACTTCATTTGAGCAACTATTTTAAGACAATCGATCAATTTTTTAAATTAATATAATTTAGTGGACACATAGTAAACATCACCGCAAAGTGTAATTAAACGTAATCATTAGTTCTCCATTTGCAATATTAATTTATTACTAAATTGCTCAGTTAATTAAACTCTGAAAGATTAAAAAATATGAAGTGTTCCGCCGGAAGTTTGGAACAAAAATAGTTGCTGAATATAAAGCTCAATCTTGCTATAAAATATAAACTTTCAATTCCATTGTATTAATTTTCTTATTTTATGCATTCGAGATTCTGTGAATCAATTTAGATATAGAACCGAAACGGTAGCCGACTGGTTAGCGCTTTTGCCTTCGGTTCAATAATTCGTGGGTTCGAATCCCACCTTGGTTGCTTGGGTTTTTTGGCGCAAGGCCCTAAAAAGGATAAGCGAATCCCACCTTGTAATAAGGTATTTGTAGGGGTTCCGAATCCACTTTAAACCGTAAATCCCGGTCTAATTAGCCCTCGAGTGCATAAAGTGAGTGTTGAGCGACAAATTGGTTATACCGTATATATTTCTTTACAGCTACTTTAAGAACGAAGTGTTTCCATCGTTGCTTTCATAATTTCTCAACACTCACACGATATTACGAGGAAATAACAACCGTGTTTGAATACTGAAAATTTATGAATGGAACTCTGTTAACAATTAAAATAGGTAGGAAACACCAATTTTAACCGAACTAATTGAGTTAATTTTTAAATTGTATAGAAATTTATACACTAAATATCGTTCACTATTTTAAGGAATCGTTTGCTTTTACGGTCTGAATTCTTGTAATTTTATTGCTATACTTATGTAGTGGGGGAGAAAAATCCCTCCTTTTGAAAAGAATGCTAGTTAAAAAATCTTAAGGGGATGAGAATCAGATTTTAAAATTCAAAGGAATTTAAGATAATGCCTAATTTAAAAATCCTATGACTGTAGTGCAAAATTAGTTTTATTGTGAAAAAATACTATAAAACGTAGTTTAACGTGATTATATATATATAGTCTAAAATATTTTTTAAGACTTAATAAAGTAAAATGTTAAATATTAATTTGTTTCCTAATTTTAACTACTAATTTTAATAAAATACATTTTTGAATTAGCTATAATTCTAAATTCTGAATAAGTTAATTAAAATTTAATGACTTTGTAGTTTCCCTTCTTGTGAAACTTTGGTTCGTGTGTTTCTTATGAATAAACAGTCCGCTTGTTTGAACGACAGTTTATTGAACATAAAATTGAACATATTTACAAGAAACGCATATCCAAATAATTACAACCGACCTCAAGCGTCAGTTTTGGAGGAATGTTTCCATCTTACTTTTACTCCTGATGTGAGTGAGCGAGACGCCCTCTGGCGAAGATGTGTGAACACTAGACTTATTCAATACTTATATTTAAGTTTTTTTTTTCGGGCATAAAAATCGCTGCGTCTCTGAATTGACTGTAGTTTCAATAAAGAAAACTGGCATTATCTGAAAACCTTGAAAAATCATTATGTGCTGATGCAAAATCACTATTAGAAATTCCTTGATCTATCCAATGTTTTGTGAACTTTCAAAATTATTTTCCCGACAGTTTTTCTTATAAGATTATATTATTGACCTTTGAACATTCTTCTAAAAGATGTCGGTGAAAAGCCCTTACATTAAACATGTAATGAAATTGTCTTAGGAATGATTTGATTTATTTAAAATGAACTGTTATACGTTTGTAAAAGTTCTTTTGTCTAAAGAGTGTTCTGAATTTGATTTCAATAAAACGCACGCATTTCGTTCATAACAGTTTTCTTTTAATAGTCAATTGAAACTCCCTTTAACGAGAAAAGTTGAACGGGAATCATTTGTACATAAACTCATTGCACGAGGCCATACGACAACTCATCTTCCTCAAACGCGGAACTAGTAGGCCGTGTTAGGGGGGGGGGATTACTGTATTATATATTTTATTATTTTGTAGTACTTGTTATATATATATAATCTCTATATTACATTCAAAATTATATACTATCTTAAATTCGTTTACATTGTATTATAGGTTAGTAAACAACTTTTAAACTTTTTTTGTGTGCCGCCAATTTTTGAAATCATTAAAAGCGAAAAGAAAAAGGCTGAGCATCCTTAGTTTTTAACCGGAACTTTTTTTTCTAAATTGTCTGACGTCCGACAAGTGGCTTTCGTCATCCAAAATGACCGCCTCGTTACGTGTTTTTAAAACTCCTCTCCGAGCACCCCCTCCCTCAGAGCCCTGGATTGCGTCTCTTTGAAGGCATGGGGCGATGTGTGCTGCTTGCGGGAAGTATTATTTCGGGGTGAGCAAAGGGGGTGCTTGAACCACTTATTTTTTCTTAGCTGTCAATTTATAAAAAGCTTCTTACGTTCTAAATGGTGAAGAATGACACAAAGATAAATGAATGACGTGCCGTTTAGAATACTTTCAGGTCGTTTTTAAGGATTCAAGTTTACCTTTAAGTTCAAGGTTTTCATCTCATTATCGTGTTTCTTTTTAATGGATTGTGAAGTATCTGTTTGGCGATCAACCAACTGCGCTTGGCGTGGTTTGCATCTCTTTCGAGAGACGTTGTCCGCAACAGGTCGCTGCGTTTTGGCAGGAGTGGAAGGCTCCGAGTTTTGTGTTGTTTTTGTTATTAAATGTGTATTTGTATATATATAAATGTGGTTTGTCCGGAAAAAAGGTGATCGTTCATTTTCTCCCCTACTCTACACATCATATTGCATCAGTAATGACAGCCCGATGAAATGTTCACTTCCTTAAACAATAAATGTGTGCAAAAAGAGTATATACTCTCAAACCTATTTTTTCGGGGTTGATGGAGACCGCATGAAAGAAAAGGGATCAAAATTGCCATAAAACATCATGTATACAGCTATACAAATATAGTTTCCGCAATAGAATTAAAAAGTATTTCTTATGCTGTGAATAGAGAACGGCATAAAAATATATCACTTAGAGAAAAACTTAAAACCTTACGAAATAATTAGGAATTACTTTTTTAAACAAAAGAATTCATGAAGCTGGGACATTCAGGGTAATAATACCTGGCAGTAAAAAAAAAAAGCAGAAGAGAGAATTTTACGTAAATAATCCAAATATTTAAAATAAAACTTAATGACGTTTGTGTTGGGGTAGCAAACATTACATATGTAACACAATTAGCTGACGTAATATTTATGTAATTGGATAATATTCGTGTGAAAAATCGAACCCTTTCTTTTCTTCATTTCGTCCGTTATATTCCAGTTGAACTGATTTCCTTACACCTCTAATGTGTCATCGCATCAATGAAAAAAAGCGCTTAAAAACAGGTCTGAGTCTATAATCATGGAAACGACTCCTTCGTCAGCAGTCCATGGGTTCAGCAGGGATCTTTGTTGCGGCTCGGAATCGACTTCAAACTTAATATTAGCAGTCTAATAAGCCCTCATGTGCAGCACAAAAAAAAGTTGAGTGATAAGCTAATGGGTCTTATTTTTTCTGACCAATACATGTAAGTGTCCTTGTTCTGATAGCAAAAAAGGAAGGTAGTTGAATTATGAGAGGCAAATAACATGTGCATAATGTGTATCACTCTGGACACTGATATTAAAAAACTATGGGATTTGTTTATTAAAATAAAGAGAAAATGTATTTTCATTCATCCAAACATTTTTCCAGCTTAACGCTAATTTGTTTCTATTAATAAATTCTGTCTTCTATTATTTAGGGCTTTTCACCAAAAAATTGTTTCATGGAAGATACTTTTTCCGTCCCCCGTGTTGCCAAGTCACTGCGTCTTTATGATAGTTGAAGATTTTTTTTTTTGTTGCAAATGGTTTTCGATTAAGTTACGCGTGACTTATTTTTCTCTTCTGCTAATGAATGATTCTAGAATTCGAGTCATCCTCTTTCCCATTTGGTAGAATTTATTCTTCGAGGCAAAAAAAGTGACATTAGTCATTACTTCTGAAATTACTGGCGAATTCAATCTACGAAATCTACCAGAGCGTTGCTTCTCTGTTGCAAATCTGTTCACTTTATTTAAAGAGAAGTTTATTATGAGGGTTATTTTCCTTTGTGAAAGGTGTGAGAATGCTTCGGTAAAAAATATAAGAAAAATGGGATAATTTCCCATCTCATTGTCCTTGAACTTCAATCATAAAAGTCAGCGAAATTTTTCACGGCAAATTTTAAAACTTCGAATCTGTTCATAAATGTGTGAAGTGTAAGACTTCAAAATGTAATTTGCCAATCTAAAATTTCTTAATTAAAATTGCTATCTGAAATATTTAAAAGGCTATTACTTATCTTAAAATGTTATCCATCATTATTATAAATGTTTTTTGTCAAGTTTTGTAAATTGTAAAATTAACTGCAAAGAAAAATCAATACTTTTATGGGAATGGTTTCAATATATGAATTAACATAGTATAACATAAATGCCAAATTGTTTTTTTTTATGAAATTCATTAGAAAAAGAAATTTTAGTGCTATGTTATTGATAAAAGACCGTGCTAGATAATATCGTCAGACACAAACTGTGTATTGGAGAGGTTCGCGAAATGCCATCTTTACTCATCAAATCCAGCGATAAGTTTTAAATTCAAAACATTCCAAAGTAGACCTATTATTTAACATAGCAGAATGGACTTTAGAAAAACTCCTAATTAATGCATTCTAAATCTCTAACTTCGAGATTTTGTCATTACCTGAGGGCGCGGTGACCTGTTTTTTGAGCATTTTTAATGCTTTCAGTAAAATATTGTGCATACACTATTGATTCACTGAATTGAACATTGTAGATGGGTTGGGAAAGGCGAAGATCAGAGCGCATCCATTGGCCTGCAGCGGCAGATCTCCACTTCTAAAGCTCCACCCACTTTAAATATTCCCTCCTTCTGCCCAAGAGATAACTCATCCAAGTTTCTTTTCCTGGAATTATCTCCATAACAGAGGTATAATACTGCGTTTGATTTATGTATTCCAGATAGCTTTACAAAGCATTCAATGAGATGAAAATTTCTTGATGGAAAAAACATGTATACCAAATAGAATAACAACTTTTGTATTTCAATTAATAACGGTAAATATAGGTTCTTGTTATTGCGGCCTTCATGCAGAGAACCTAGTTCCATACACATATTTTTCAGTTTATTTTTCTTAGGGTCGATTTCCACGCAGAGCGAAGATGTTTGCTCCCTTTGAAGATGGCATGCAACATGGCAATAAAGATTTTTAATGCAGGTTAGCAACTGGATCTAGCGTAACACATTTGTAGAAAGGTTAATCATTTGAAATGTCGAAAGTAATTTTTCAGAAAGACTTATCTGAGTCGATCTATAAACTTTCTCACCAGAATTAGCTAATCTTAACTCAATACCACACGATGCTTTTAATTGATACTTTATTTAAAATGCTGGATGAACTTTTAAAAAATGTCACTGTATGTTTTAGTGAGCTCTTGGATCAAATTCGAATGAAAAATTGAACGCAGAATCGTCACTTCGACATTGAAGAATTGTAAATAAATGCATTTCTTTCTTATTTTGTGTAAATTACAAAATAAGAATAAGAATTTTGTGTAAATTACAAAATAAGAAAGAATTTAAATATTGGGAAATTGAATTGTGTGCGATACCTGTGCTGATCTTTGATAATTGCTCTTCAGTGAATCTCAATCAATACACAATAAGGACTTTTTTTATCGCGAGACCTGTTTTAGAAGTCTATTTCTTCTTTTTCGAAAATCTAATGTTTTGTCTTTGCACGATGTAAAAATGTGCGCTTTTCATAATTAATTCACGCGGAGCAGCCATTTCTGACTCGCACACGTGTTAATGCGATAGCTCATATTAAAGGCATGAATCAGAAAAGGAAAAAGTTAAAAGAAACTATCTAGAAAAACGCTTATATTACTTACATTTAAAGTAAGAATGGATATTCTCTATTATAAAATATTTGAATTGCAATCTAACGATTATTGAATGGAATTTGGAGTTAAAAGAAATTTTTTTTAGAGAAAATAAAGGCTCTATTGAGACAAATATGCATACATAAACTATAGGCATGTAATGCAAATTGCGCAGTTTTTGATTAAAATAAAGTCCCACTGGCATAAAGAACTGAAGTGAAGGTGTTGATAATTGAGCTGTGCTTTTTCCCCCACAAGGAGCAACAAACCTCGCCTTTGTCAAGTGCATAGACTCGGCAATTTCTGAGGAGAGTTGCATTCGGTTCAGCAGTTCGTGGGTTCGATTTCCCCTTCGGCTGCGGTTGTTGTAGAGGTTCAAACCCATACACTATAACCTGTAGGGGGGGTGATCAGTCTTGTGTGAAAAGTGATCGTTGAGGGACAGCCAAACCTTCTCAGCAGCGTCACACATTGGAGACTCGCTCAATTAAATCTGCTGTGCATGAACACTTTAATTCTAATTTTAACCGGTGTTTTAACACTCAGCTATTCATGGTTACAAAGGAATGAATGCATTACAATAACCGCCACCAAGAGCATCTTTGGAATATTGAAAAATTACTTTTTGAACACTCTATCGTTCATTTCGCTGAATGCCGCTGATAAAATGTGTACCCATGAGAAAGAAAACGTGTACTAAAGACGGCATTCTACCTTTGCAACTACTCTAATACATTCCTAAACTTTTTTAAAAGAAAATGTAGAATCGAATGCTCCTGAGAATCTCATTCTATAAGGGATATCGGAATTATTCAAAATAGTAACACTCTATTTTCTGCGGCATCCCTCACCCGAGGAACTGAAAAAAATAAAATAAATGGAAAAGCAGATGCATTAAAATGTATGGGTCTACAGGAATCCGAGCTAAGAAAATATGAAACCAGCTTGTGTTCTGAAATCCCTTCCGGAATAGATAATTCGAGAAAAAGGCGCTTCTCTCGCATCATGCTATTCTTCTTATTTTTCAACATCAAATGCAGTTATGAGGCCTTCCGAGGATCTTGCATTTTGATACACCTGAAAGAGTCCTTTGGTCCCGTCGCCTCTTCCATGTTATGGTTAAAAAGAATTTCAAAGCGATAAAATATTGAGTTTGATGCTTTGGACTGAATTATTAATTCCGAAGCAAACTTACTTGCAACACATGAGCCGATATTTCATTTTGAGTGTTCTCTCTTCAAGTATATCAAAAAGACACCGATGCAACGGATACAGTGACCGCCTGTCGTTCACAGCCACGCGGTCCGCTAAAAATTTTATTTCATGAATGCCCACAAAAATCTAATATTGCGATTATTAATTTAAAATTCTATTAATTGATTTAAATTTTTAAAAACTTAAATCGTTCTTGGTGATTCAAAGTAATTATAAAGTGAATGATGTCTTTTTCATTTTACTTTTTCTTTTCTATTGCCCATGGAAAACGCCCATGGAATTGCCCATGGGACCCATGGAAAACGGCCTCTCAAACCGACGCTCTGCTCCTTCCATAAGAAATCGTGTTTTTAAGGAAATGAACTCTGTTCTCGTCCATTTCATCGTGAACTTCGCCTTGTTTGCTGCAGCTGGATTTGAAGTCACCTAGCTAATGAGGTGACAAGTCGGATCGACGACGCTGTCTCAGTACGAGGGGGCAATGACGTGTCATGACGTCAGATAACATGTCAGCTATCTTGAATCAGTGCCCGTTGTCATAGAGTGGCGTAATCATGATCTTAACTGTAACGGAAGAAGCAACCCCTTTGAGATTAAAAATAATGAACTGTTAGTAATTATTTAGGATAATTATTTTGTTATTCATTTCTGTATTGTATAGAAAAGCCAAGAACATCTCTCTAGGAATCTAGGTGAGAAAGCGTACAAAAAAAGAGATTTATGATCCATTACATATAGAAGAAAGTTTTGGTTACATGGATGGTCATCCTGACCAAAAACAACCGTTTGGGAAAACGCCGAAACTCCCGAATCCAATTAGGGTGCACAAAAATGTCAACAATCCTCTTGCGAGAGCAAAGGATGGTTCGCGCTTCTTCCATCCAACTGCCATTTCGGAAATCTGCTTCGGGTTCTTCAGTTCGTTTTCGTGGAATAGAATCTCTAACCAAGAAGTATTTTGGTTTCACTTCTGTTCGTAGGTTCGATTCCCACTTCAAGCTCAAATGCTTGTAGTGATTCGGAATCCACTTGAAATAAACTCAACGGTCTTATTTTGCAGAACTAAAAAAAAAAAAAAAAAAACGCCCATGAAACAGATCTACAAACGAACCTATTTTTGAAACTTATGGGTATCATTTCTGACAGTTGCATGTGAAAGCGTAGCATTCGTTGATTTTTGGGCGTATTTAATCCGTTGAAAACCCAGTTATGTTTATTTTTAATTTAAAATGCTAATTTTATGTAAGGCTTAGTAAAAATTTAATTAAATACTTGGGTAAAGAGTGGACTACCTGTTGCGTAGTGAGAATAACGGACGCCTGGATACTTTGTCGTTTTCGGTACTCCCCTCAAATGGGAACCTATTCAAAACCACACAAAAAATTGTTATAACACAGAATAAACTCGTAATAATATAATCTTTCACTGCAGAAGTGAATAGCACAATGACCACATAAACTATGATTTTTTTCTCTTGATATTTCTTTCGCTTCATTTTTCTACCAGCTTTTGCCGCTAAAGCCTAGTACTTATGTAAACTCTTTCATAATTTTAAAGCTTTTTTAATGATTATAGTGTAAGAAATATAATTATGTCTCACTATGAGGGAACAGGAAATTTTTATAAAGTATTTATCTTGTTATATTTATATTAATAAAATCTTCATTTTCTGTCTTCACCGCACAGTTTGGGATCGAACTGAGAACGGTTTCGTGGATTGGAGTGAAACTTCTCGAAAGTGACTTAAATTGAAAACTGAATAAATTAAAATAAAAACTGTGTCATGATTTCGACGACCGCGAGATGGCGCTGCGAAGGCAACGAAACCGATATAGAAAAAAATTGTTCCATAACACACACAAAAAAATATATATAAAATAAATAAAAATAATAAAATAAAATTGCGGGATTGTTTAAAATGCCGGATAAGTGTTTTCGTTTGTAAAATGTTCTGTAAATTTATTTTTGTGTTCTGTGCAATCCTAGAAGATAAATATTTGATTGCTAAAATAATTCAAGTTCATAACAACTGTTTCAATACGAAATTTTGATTAGTTTCTAAATATTAAAGTAATGAACTCTTATTTCAACTCCTGTAAAGTTGCTCACGTCGCGATTCACACTGTTCTGGAATTCTGCTCGCTTCAAAAACGATGGCGTTTCTTTCCCTCCAGTCAATTTGTCATCCATAGTTAACCACTGGGTGAAGAGATGTATGCGTCACAAATCTATCGGACTTTTTTAATGTTCTTACAATGTAATTTAAATAATGATTTATTACTTTCTCGGTTTTTTTTAAAAATATTTTAATCTGCATAGCAAATGTGTTTTCAGTTTTTCTAATACGCCTCCGATTAGAAATGCACTGAAACGAAGACGGAAGGAATCTCGGCCAAACCATTTAAACTGAATTTTCAAACATTCGACACATTAGATTTGTTTTTAACTGATCTAGAATGAAATCTCGTTTCGTGTTGAAAATAAAGATTAAAGTTAATAAATAACGTGTGCTTATTTTTCTTTTTACGAAGACTGGATACAAGTTTCTCACCGGAATCACGCGTAAACTGGCTGGTGGATGGCCTAATACTCATCTCGGGTTGCGCCAGAATCTTTCAGGTTATGGCGTCAATTCTGAAGCATACACGTGTTGGTTGCCAGGTCTCATTGCAAAATAATTTGAAATAATTCTGATTTTTAATTTTATTCTATTTAAATGTTTGTATGTCATGTAATGCTTGCATATGTCTTTCTACTTAGAACATTACCACCAGAATAAACACATTTAAAAAATGTTATAGAGCGTTCTCCTGCATTGAGTATTCTTTCTAAATTATTAGACAACTTAATATTATGGATCCAAATATGTAAATTGACTACAACCTCTTATGTTTGCACAATTGATATTATATAAAAGAAACATACATGAACTAATATTTTTTCTTGGAAATGTTTCAAAAAATGAATTAAAGAACTTCAACCATTTCATCGCCAACATTTTGGATGCCAACCAATGTTTTTCTATAATTTTTAGTGCCTTAGCAACACGTTCAGATTAAAAAATGCCTGTGTATAATCTGACGCCTGAAGAACATGAAATGAATTGCTTCGTCATTATTATTTTTATGTTCGCATTTCCTAACTTCTAATCTCTAAATATATTTGCATTTTAAAATTTTGAAAATGTGCAAGAAATATTCAGGTTTTTGCACTTAATAACTAAACAGTAAATTGATAAAAATGTACTAAATTTCGTACGCATACTTCAAGAAAAATTCTGAAATTATTTTTCCCGAGAAACTAAGACTGTAAAATAGATGCATAATTTTTCAGTCATTTTGAAACTGTTTATTCAGAAGTGACGTTCTTTCACTGACAGTCACTTACGGTTTGTTTTCTAAGAAATGAAAGCTTTGTGTGTAGACAATGTTTATAGCATTCAGTTCGTTTTCTACTTGGATGTAAAATGGTTCGAATGCATTTCAAGTCAGAGTGTTCTGATAATAATCACAGGACAAGTACACCAAACCGATTTGTATATTAAGTTCATCAAATTTATATTTTGTCATTTTCCTTAAAATATTTCTGTAATACCACATAAAATAAATTTTCAAACAATGTAAGAGTTAAATTTACAGTGTAAATGATACGAAAAAATGTAATAAATATGTATTACGTTAAAAATAAACCAAATATTTTTATAAAGTTCTTGTTACACACCTATTTCAATTAGACACTTTCATTTCGAGAAAAAGACAACAGAGAAAGGAAAACGTGGCGGTTGCTTATGCTAGACTTTTTGAGCCCAAAGAAAATTAAATGCATAAATAGAAACGTTTTTTACCAAAAGTCTGTACACGTGTGCAATTCTTTTTCTCTTCATTTTAATATCAAAAACGATTAACGGTAATTCATCAGTGTGAATCCTTTCACGAGACGTTGACTTTCCCTTCAGAAAGTAAGCAGACGATCATTTACAGCTCCAGTAGATTCAGTTTTCTTATTCAACTTCTAATTATAATCACTCACTATTTTCCCACATACCCTTTTTTTATTTCTACTCCAGTTATCTAAAATGAACATTACAACCAAATTAACATAAATTACTTAGCAAAAACAAAATTTTGTCAAAGCATTTGCTCGACTCAAAACTAAAAAGTTGGGTCAGTGTATACATTGGTGAAGAACATATCCAAAACCCCTCGTAATCCTGAATTGTTTCTTTGTTCGAAAAGTGTTTTGTAAGAAAGCCTGGCGAATGGGAAATTTCTCTGCTTTCCCGAAATGTAAAATCCAATTTTCCATGATGATTCGCGCCTTAAGTAAATGAATTCGCATAGATGTAACACCTGTATAAATGCGAAATCGGGTCTTTTCCTGGCCCATTTTCATATCGTATGATCCGGCATTTTTAATGAGGTAAACAAAAGAAATTGTTTTCTGATCGTTCGCACCTATTCTCGAATCTGAGCTGATTGTTGTATGGTTATTATATTTGCGAATTTTTGTAGGGATATATGAAAATTTTTAAAATCAGATCAAGATTGTAGAAACTATCAATAAAAAAATGAAATGGTTTCATCAACCATTTAGTTTTCTTAATTTTTTGTACGCATTTCATCACATTTGTAATTGTCTGACTTAAAATATTTATGAAGCAATACATAACTAGATTTTATATATCCATTGATTTGAAGCTCCTAGTTTAATACTGGTTTGTGCAATTTTTTCTTATCACCATTTTTCATTTCGCACAAAATCAGGAGTGTATTCGATTCTTGTCGCTTTTTGAAAATTCTCAAAATCAATTTTCACTTTCATATATTTGCATAAATGTTTATCACATGCAGTTTAAGGTTTTCGTAATATTTTAACGAAATTATTTGAAAATGTTTTCTTTCGTAATCAATCAATCAATCAATATATATTATAAAAGAAAGTGTACAATATGCGTGCCAATATGAACAAGGGAGTGTGGTAACTCTATTTATACCGTATATGAACAAGTTTTCCATTTTACTGAAGAGTGGTTTTGAAGATACAAGGGTTGGAAGTTTCGCCCTCTAGAAATTTCTAGAAAGTCCAGGTCATTCGAAATCATTCCACACCATTCTGCAATATTCGGGAATAGCCTGGAATATTCCAGATCATTGTGGAACATTCCAGAGCACGATCGAATGTCGTGGAATGTTCTAGAACACAGTTATTAGTTTTATTTATTTATTTTTTTTGTATGTGTGGGACTGCCTGTCGGTCGGTAGGGAGGGGTACTCAGTCGTGGGTTCAAATGTCGGTTTCTTACCAGTGAATGAATAGAAATAAATACACCATGTGAGTAATCACAGGGGCTGAATATAAATCGAGAAGTGTGTTCTTCTTAACAAAGGGGCTTCATAGATAAACGTGAAAGAAGAGCCAGTTCTAAAACAGTAGAGAACAGCGCGATGGACGAGACTGAGCATCACAGGTGCCCTCAACTGAACTGCCATTTCAGTTTAAAAAGAGTTGGAGCGCCTCTTTCTATCACGGTCAGTCGTACTCTCGATTCGAAAGCAAAAAGCTACTTTTAAACAAGTTTTGTAAATTGAAGTATTGCAGTTGTAGAAATTTTTTATATTCTTTCTTATATTTTATCCTCTTATTCCAAGCACCACAAACTTGTATGAACCCCCTGAGCGAAACCTCAGCCAGTATGAAAATATAGGATGATTTTAAGTTATTCTCTACTGTATAAATCTTTTCATGCGTGCCTGCTGAATTTTCGCCAGGACTTGAATTGAACGCGAAATACAGGAAAACTTGGAAATGTTGGTTTTTCGCTAACTGGAGCCCATTTGATCCAACAATGAGTCGTTTCACACAGACATTTGTTTTTGAGTGAATGAAGTCCTGGGTGTGATGAACCACTCACTGTGCGTACTATTTTAAATTCATCTCATGATTTTAAACATTAAAATTTTTTTTAAAACCGATATTTTAACTTTTTGTTAGATTTATTGGGGGATCCACCCCACAAAAACCTATTTGCTTTTTTAAGGGCTATAGGTATTTTACATATTATATATATTTAATCTGTATTATATATATATATTTTAAAATTATGTATATTTTGATATTTTATCTGTTTTTAATATTTTATAACTTGAAATTACTATATACACTTATTTTTGTTTTTTAAGTTTTAATGTTTTTGAGTTAAAAAATTAACAAAATAAAATAAACCCTTTTCTTGGCACTCACGTCCACTTTTGGACCTTGCGCCATAAAACCCAACAATTCGCGGCTCGGTTGCCATCCATTCAGCGGATGGTTGCAGTGGCTCGAAATTATGTTTGAACAGTTGGCTTTGTTGTAGGAAATGACCATTGAGTGAAAAAGATAAAAATTAATGAACTGTTTTGAAACATTCTCCACAGCGCCCACTTCTACCTTTCAAGAGTGCGGGGGCGGAAGGGATGGCCTTCTGTAGAATGGGGCACTTGTCGCCAGAGTCTTCGTAATTTGGAGACTCGGCCTGCCACTTCCAGGGGTATCCTTTCACATGGGAGGCATGGCAACCACGACCGATTCAACATGTCTCAGTCGCCATGAGCGAGGGATCTTTGAATGAATCGGGATTCAAACCAACAAGGCAGGGATGAGGTTTCTTAAAGTATTTCCCAGAGTGGAGTACTGTTAGAGTTTGATAGGGGTGCAACTGAGGCGAAAGTGAATCCCTGAAAAATCAAGTGGCTGACCAAAATGAACGAAGGCCCAATCATCTGTGATCCACTGTCCCCCCCTATGTGATCGAAATCGAAGGAAGCCACCGCAATAATATTGAATGCATGAGAGATCCACTGAACAGTGAGCATGCATGCTGGAAGATCTGCCGCATGCAGAGAAACAAGGGTCGGAATTGGCTTCATTCGGATTTTTGAAAATGAAAGATCTTTAACATCAGATGCGACATGTGTATCCGATCCTAACAGTTCTGAAATACATCTTGCTTTCTCCAACTTCATATTGACGTGAATTTCCTTTCTCAGCATGTGTGGAGATGAAGTGGAAAAAAGGAACAGACTGTTGGACGTGGAACCGCATCTAGCAGACGGGGAACCAAATTACGACCCACGTAAACAATTTCATCCTTCTCATGGATCCAAATGTTACAATATAACTATTATTTATATTTTATTATGAATAATTTTATTTTTCTTATTTTGTGTATGTCACAAAAAATAAAAATTTTTATTGTTATTAAAATGCAACCCCTTTTTTTGAGGAGGCCTCACGAAAATTAGAGGAGGTGCACTTATGTCAAAAGTTCGAGAAGCTAGGGATAAGCTTCTTTTTCTAGGGATGCGTAGCTAGGGATAAAGAAAAAGTACAGCATCAGAGAGGATCCTCACTTATCTTTTTTTTTAACTTTAAATTACAATGTGTGAGGTGGTAATTTAAAATAATGGGTCAATTTTTTTTAAATAACCATTACCATTTTGTGTATTTTTTTGGAAAAATGTTTTACCCCCACCCCTCTGTCGCGAGGCCATGTAAATAAGAAATTATATTGCTACCTTGTTTTTTTCTCCAGATTCGCAATTCCCAGGTTTTCTACTAGAAACCATTGCCCGTAGATGAGATAAAAAAATAGTAAAATACATAGTCTTTTTTTCACCGGCAACATAATTCTGAATTCTTTTGGTAGGATATATTAAATGTGTAATGCTTTAAACATCTACTGTGAATCTCTTGTCAGCATAAAATTTGTCTTCAGATTCCTTCCCCCCCCCCATATCATCAGGTTTTCTAATCGTAGCTTTGCGCATATTTTGCTGCTTAATATAACTAGTATGAAACTCTAGAATCTTAAATAAAAAACAAACTCTTTAGTTTTTTAAATTGGTATCTAATTTTACAATTTTTTAAAATTCCTTGTTCGTTAGTTTGATAAACAAGATATACACAAAAATTTATTCTGACTTTTTAACAGATTAATTTTTTGATTGAAATTCTATTGTTGAGAATCGAGTTTCTTTCATTCTTTTATCTTTTTTTAAAGCAATCTTTCGATCGATGGAATGATACCGAATACGGAGCTATGAAATTACAAATTCTTAAACCAATCATGAAATAAATAAGACATGGTTGAGTTTTTGATTTTTCTAATTTCTTGTTTTTTCTTTTTGTCTTTATATGTGATTATGAATAGACAGTTCGTTGACTATTTCTCTGATCAATAGATTCCTCAATTCTAGTAGCTAATTGTTTCAGTGAAAATTTTCTCCAAAATAGCATTTCAAGTACTTGCACAACGAAAAGGTTCAAAATGAACAGATTTTGATGACTGTAGATGCAACTGTTTCAGAAAAAAACATTCCATATTCTTATTTTAAAAAGTTTTAAATGGAAAAGAAATTTCTTATGTGGTTAAAACTAATAAGTTATTTGCTGGTAAATTGAAGTCTCATTCATGGATTTTGTACTTCATTTCCATCAAAGTAGTGCGCAAGTTAACCGCAACTGTATCTCGATTATCGCTGACAGTAAGAGGTCTGCGAAATGGCTGGAATATTATGAAAGAATAAATTCTCCGTCTGTAAGTTATGAGCATTCAGGGCATTATCTCCACTCGGGGACAGGAGCCCCCGCCGGATGAGCGGCCTGCGAGCTCCCGGCCAGGGCAAGCTTCCCCCGTCAGGAGAGGGCCGGGGTGAGGACGGGTCTGCAGCGGTTTTATGAATGGGGGAGAAGAGCGCGAGTCATCCAATGTCATCCTATTTTTAACAGTCGACTCTCACTTGTGTTGGGACTGCTGCCAACCTCTTGCCAGGGGTGACTCACAAAGTGCAGCACACCTATTCCGAAATTTCACAGTGAAGGCTGATCACCTAACAAACAGCATTTGAATGTCACTCGATCATTTTGGCTGTGAATCCAAAATGATGCTAGTCATGCCACTGCTGAATTATTGCAATGTTTGGTTAAAATAAACTTATTTTTCATCCATATAGTTTACATTATAAGCCATAAAGTAGTGAATAGTTACGAATTGTGAAGTGCTCCAAAGAATTATGACTCGGTCCTTTTTACTCCAATATTAATGATCAGAATCGCAGTGATGCATTCTCATATAAAGTTTATTGTCGAATGGGTGTTGCGAAGGGAAATCATATTTGCAGACTTCAGCATCCAGTCTTTCACACGCATTTCTAAAACAACCAAAAAATCACGAATTTGAAATTTTGGATATTAAATTTTAAATTGCTATGATATATATAATTTTATCTCTTCGAAAGAATGGGATTAAAAGTTCATTTTTGTGACTTTTAGATGGTTTTTTTACTGTATTCGCAATTCATAAACCTTCAGTTTTGAGTCAATTTAGATTACGGTGAGATGAATCTTAAGTGATTCAACTCATAATGGGCTGTAATAATGGCAACTCATAATGGCACATAACTGTAGAATAATCTGGTGTTAAATACTTACCACACAATGTCATTAAGCTAGATTATTATAGACTATTTTAAATCTAAAAATTTCCGCATTACTCACATATTTAAAAAATAGTCAAAAGCAAAGTAATAATTATTTTAGAAATGATTTTTAAATGATGAATAATATTCATTTCCGTTATTATTGAGTAAAAACACCTGTGGCTTAATGGTAGCTCCCAAGGCTCGATCCTCGATCCAAGGTCCACTTAGCTTTTCATCCTTTCAGTGGGTTAATAAACTGAGTACCAAGCATGCTTGAGAATTAAACAGTGGGGTTTCGCGTTAGGTTGACCACCTAATCTGGGACATATGCTTTGCAACCCAGGGTCCCTAGGTCAGGAAAACAGAGATGGGCCCTGTATTCCTTGGCCTACACGGGCTACACTTACCAACACAGTTTTACTGAGGAAATACATTTTTATGTAAGTAATAAATATATACCATAATCCTTTTTAAGGGGGGGGACTAGTGCTTTATATATTAAATCAAAATCTAAATTTATAATTCCGTTTTGATTTTGTTTCATTATTTCCTTGTACTAAATTTATTAATATCTTCATACCAATAACTCTTCGGCTTTTGTGATCTAAACTTTCTCAATTCTTCATGTTACAATTTCTGGAGAAATAAAAATTTTAAAATTTAATCTTTTAGTCTTGAATATCACTTTTAATTTCTTACTATCTTTAGAAATAGGATTTTAGGTTTGCTATTTGGAAAGAAATGCCCTCCATAGAAATTTAAATTTCCTTATGGTTTTTAAAAACTTAAAGCAAGTTTCTGTGAGTAATATTCACATGATCTTGTATTGTAAATAAGACTGCATCTTTCAAAATTAATTTTGATTGGTAAATACTTCTGTCGAATTTTCTTGATTTTTACTGTCCTTTACACGAGAAATTTATCTGATCAACATAAAATCTAAAATCTTAGTAATGGCTACTTAGTTTAACCAAATAAAATTAAATAAATCGTAGACTTGGAAATCTGAAATCATAAACCAACTTCATCTTCTGTTACTCATCTAAAAAGAACAATAATATTCATGTATTTTCCAAGCAATGTAATAAAATATTGAAGTAAAAGTTTTGAACCTTTTTGTATTTATGATCACCTCTTGGCTACATCACAGCTTCATCTGATTTTAATGAAGTGACTTTTTAAAAATGGACGAACAACTCAACGTATTTACTTTGGCTCCGTTCCCTCAACCAAACCTGCTGCTGCAACGTCAGGATTCAAGTGGTGCCAAAAGGTGTCGCTTTCCTTCCTCCGCATCCTCCAGTTTCAGAGCACACCCAGATCATACTTTGGATACTCCGTTCCTGATGGGAATAGATTGTGCTATTGGAATGTGTCGATAAACCAATCGGAATGTCGCCAAAATCCCTTCTGCGGAAGAAGTACCTGAAGCCAGCCAAAGGATACCCTTTACCTGCCAGCTGTAGTGTCAGCTCCCTCGACGAATTCGTGGTATGTTCCTCATCTGCTAATTATTACAAGCTTAAGCTGGGTGCTCTTGCGTATTTGGAATTTGATTTTCATCTTAGAAATATGTCTCGAAACAAATGGGATTTCTTTCAGGTTATTTGATGAGCAATGATATAGATTTTATTGTAACTCCTAATACTTTAAAACACTGAAATTCTAGTATTTGTTTAATATGTTTTATCGGGTTCAATATACATACGGATACTTCTTTGTTTGGCAAAAGATGTGACGATAAATATTGACGATAAAATTTTATTTCTGTTAACCCTGATATTTTCAGTGGTTTAAGAAACGTAGTTTAAGGTTGTCATTTTGTTTCTCACATCTTGGTTTAAAAAAACATAATAAATAAAATAAACTCTCCAAAAAAATCAAGTGGTACTTAAAACTTTTACCTATTTCAGCAAGAAAGTTGAAGCAAGTTTTTTTTTTCAAACTATTTTTTGTCTTAAAGATATACTTTATAAAGATATAAAATCACAAAATTTAAATTTATATGGTTTCTAATGGAGAAAATAGTTTCAGAAACTTGTTTTAAGTATATTGCCCTTCAAGGTAATACGCAGCTGAATGATGAACGCCTCTAATTCAATAAGTCGCAGGTTCAATTCCTACCTCTGAGATCCCTACATTTCAGTCCAGTTAATGCGCCAAAAGGAATAGAGCAACCAAAATAATTAATAAAAAAGAGCAGCAAATTTAAAATAAGTTTTCAGAATTTTCATGAGTATTAATTGATAAAGATTGAAACACAGTAAAAAGCGAATCACTTAAAATTTATTCTATTTTTCTCTTCAAATACATTAAGTCACTGTTCTTTAAGTATTATAAAAATAGATGTATTTTATTGTAAAGCATAAAAAATGGCGTTGTAAATAACGTTAAAATTACATATTTTTATACTTATTTTTTTAAATTGTTAAAAATGCATTTTTTGAATTTTTGAAACTTATTGATATACTACAAACTTTGAAAAATAAAGATTATTAAATAAAATTGGAAAAAAATTATCTAATATTTTTTCATTGGAATTTATAATTGGTCTATATTGCGATATGAATAATTATTAAATAATACTACATTAAATGGAAATATCACGTAAATTATTTAAAAAAACAATGTAAATATTTTGAACTCAGAATTTATATCTCCCTTAATTTCGTTATCATTGAAAAATCATTCCATTTTTAAGAAATTTCTTTTATCTAAATGTTATTTCACCCAGTTTGAGTTTTCATGATAAAATCCCGACAAAATTATTAGAGCTATTTCTAATTCCTGTTCGTATTTCCTCTTGCGATAGTGTATAAATTGTGGGCATTAAAATTGCCATTTTAGTTTTTCTTTTCATTCTTTAATATAAAAATGCACTGCAGCATCTAACAGTATGAAATCCTACGGTTTGCCGACGCTGAGCTGGCAGCCGAATGGTTAGCGCTCTTGCCTTCGGTTCAACAGTTCGTGGGTTCGAATCCCACTTTGGGCATGGATGTTTGTAGTGGTTCGGTATCCACTTTAAACCGTAGGTCCCGGTCTAATTAGCCCTCGTGTGCAAAAAAAAAGACCGTTGAGCGACAAACCAAATATAAAAAAAAATGTATATAAAGTTTGCCGACCGATGGCTGAGTGGTTAGCGTTCCTGACTTCTGAGCTGTGGGTCTCGGGTTCGAATCCCATGAATGTTACTTTCTTTCTTTGTTCTCTCTGAGTTTCTCTGACCTTTTTTCTGTGATGTATGAATGTGGCCCGCCCTATAAACGGGTTTGGGGTGGTATGGCGCGGGCAACGCTACTCGCCTCCGTCACTTGGTTCACAGGTGCCCGTTGGGTAATGACAAATGAGAAGAGCAGTTTCTGGCCTTGTTGTGGCACAGGGTTCGATTCTTTCTCAGACTCCTCGTTCCATCGCTGGGACCTGTTTCAGGGAAGTATCAGGAACACCACACGTAAGTCGAAGCTCTCCTCCGTCCCAAGGGCCTGCTATTTATCTTAAACTTTTCCCCAACATCTGGCCTCCAGTCATCTCCAGATCCACCTTCTAATGCCACTTTTCGACCTCTATTTCCAGCCACTCCATCGATTTGAATCGGAACGAGTGAAGAGGCAATAAATTCTTCGAAAGCTCATGGCCCATTCACCAGGTGATGCCAGCTAAATTCGAAGAATTACATTTGTCATGAAGGACTGAATGGTCCTTCACGAATCCTGTTTGCCGTTCCCACATCATCTTCCAATCAGAACTGACTGTCTTTGGGTACTATGTTGTTCCTAGAATTGAAACGTTAATCAATCTCGTTGACAGCTGGAAAGGTGTTAACGTCCATCGAAAGTCTGGAAGTACACTTGGGGTTTCAAGCAATAACGGTGACGTTATACCCTATTCAGTGACACTGTGGTTCTTATCATTTTCGCCTCAACATTCTCCCCAAAAGCAGAATCCTTCCATATTCCTCATTATCAGTGTCGGAAAGGAGTTTGGAATTACAAACGGAAATTTGCGTCTCCGAATCTACTCCTTCTCTCCCACGTACACTGACACACACTTCAGAGGGCAAAGGTCAGCTGAGGGATACAACCTTTGGGGGAATATTTCGGCTACCGCTGCGGTTCCTGTAACTTTCTTCTTTGAGTATCCCCCCCCACACACACACGGTCTAATTAGCCCTCGTGTGCAAAAAATGACCGTGGAGCGACAAACAAACCAAACCAAACCCCCCACACACACACAATCTGTCGCCAAATGTACTTTTTTATATTTATTTTAGCTTCTTCCGACATCGGTTTTGCCTCTTCGCGCCGAAATTCAGGTGCCATATATTTAGAATTCACGATTATCGTTGGTATCAAATGGATGTTTTTGATAATTTGGATGTATATCAGCAAATGATTTTTCCTCCGATGCGAAATAAATATCACATTCTTTCCCCATTTATATAGGTTTAAACCAGGCTTGCGCTTGTTTAACGTTTAGACAATGAAACCGCGATACACGTAATGTCTGGTATAACTTATCGCTAACTATTAATTTTTTTAAAGTATTTAAAGCATTTACATTTCTTAATCTACAGTAATACTCACAATTAGTGGATAAACGAGATTCGAATTGCACATGCGTCTCGCCTGACATACGATGATATTTTTGGAAATGTTGCAAGCAAATTAAAGGTGTCGGTTTATATTCTTTGATAAATTGAAAAACGCAATTTTAAAAATTATTTATTTCCTCATTTTTGACGTAAAGTAGGATGTTGACAGCCTTTTCTCCCGGAAGGTTTAGTAAAGTTTCCCCTTTGAACTCCTGGGGTTTGCTTCTAAAAGACCTCTCCAAAGATGAGAAGTATGAATTCCAACCTTCCGCTCGCTTTGGAATTGGTCTAGTTAATGTTCGAATGTTAATGTACTTTTTTGTATTACATTCTATTCAATAATAGTTAGTTCAATAGTTTCCTAATTTCAAAGTTTAGTGTTTCTAATTTACACCTTTCTTCACTACAGTTTGCGAAAAAGATAGGAACATTAATACATATATATTTCTTAATAATTGCTTTTAAAATTAAAAAAAAGAAATTTAATTCCTGGGGATGCATAGTAATATTTTTTCTGGAAAGGTGGCGGTAGGACATAGTTTGGAAATTGCCGATTTTGTCAGTTCAGCGGCTCATGGGTTCGGTTCCCATATCGAGTATAGATTCGACGGAAGTGTGATACCCGGCGAATCGGCTCTTGTATTGCAAGTTGGAAACAAACCGAACCTAAATCCTGCACAAGTAAACTCCAATACCCGATCCTGAGTTATTCGGAACAAATGCTCCAAGACAAGTTTTTCTACGCTGTTCCTATTCCAAAAATGTGAAAAAGATGTATATTTTAAGTGTATTCATTCAAATGTTCATTTTATTTACAAAGCGATTTCTTATATAAGGACCAAGGCAATGGTTTGAGAAACCGTTTCCATTGATTCAAGCCACTAACACATGACAACAAAAGAAAAATGAAAAAAGACCAGACAAAACACCCACTTTATAATTGGTTTAAATTTGCAAGGACGATTTAAATATAAAAAAATATAAATAGAATTCTAAATTAATGATATTATAAATATATTTAATTCTAAATTAATGTATAAAGAATCCTTTTTAAATATGAAGATCAACACCTTGCTAACACCAACATTAAATGTTGTATTCCTTTTAATATGTAAAATGTTATATTTAATCGCAAAAAATCAATTAATATTTAAGAAAATACTCGAAATATAAACAATATAATTTTAGTTGAAATTTTTGTGCATACCTACTCAAACTATTTTAAATACAAATTATGTAATTAATATAAATTCTGTTAGAAGTAAAATTTTATCTTTAATATGTATAATAATAATTTCATAATATTTTTTAAAAAAAATAGAGTGGATTTTACATTTTATAACAATATATTGTATAAATGGAAAATGCCATGTTTTTGCTTAACGTTTGCAGCAGTTCTTACTTTGTAGAGAACAGCGCAGTGCTTGCTGCCAAATGATTAATTATAATAATGGGTGAAAGAGATTTTTATCAAATTGTTTGTGATTTGGGAATATCAGAAGGCAATACATCACATTTTATACCTTTCCAATAGCTTTACAATGCTGAAACTAATCCAACTAAAACCTCTGGCACTTTGAAACTAAGTTGGTTGCAGAAGGTTTAACTGTTTGGTTTTGTTGCTCATCAGTTCGTACATTCCACCCCCCCCCAAAGGGTGTACATGCTTGTTGTGGGTGGGAATCCTCTTTCAACCGGGTTTGGTCCTATTACATCTTATGTGGAATATCATAAATGATATGTGGAACAAAAACCTTGTAGTTTTTCAATGCATTCAAAATTATTTTTACTGCATGCAGAAATTTGAATCTTTCTTTCAAGAGATTTATTTTTTATTTCCCTCTCAGTTAGATTTCAAAACCGAAGATTTTGTTTCCTTCCATCACCGGGGGGTTTGGTTGAGAACAACCTGCGCTATGTTATTCGCGGCTGCGTTGAGGCGTGGATTTGTTGTCAAAACAACCGTATCGGGGCTTGAATTTTCCGCGCATTCTTCCTCGACGCGTGACATGTCCTCCCCCCCTTCCCACGTGGAACTCGGGGGTGCACTACTCTTACTCCGATGTCTGGGGCAAAAGAAGTCTGTCTCTTGATTTAAATAAATCATCAAAAAATGGGAACGCTACTCCGAAGAAGCAAAAGAAGTTGAGCGGCTTGGTGTGCCATTCTGGCGCCCCCTTAAGGTCGTCTGTACTCTGCAACAGAAACCTGCGCATGCCCGCTCCCCCACAATCAATATTGCCGTCTCTCCACTTACGGATTCCAACTACTGCAGACACGTTGGGCTTCGTGAAAACGCGTGATTTCCCCCACCTTTGCATTCCCTCCGAAAAGGTAAATAAACGGGCGGTGTTCCTCCAGATCCATCTCTCTCTGGGGATAAAAAACATAAAATGCAGCGGTGACACCTCCAGGAATTGATGGTAGAAATGATCCTTTTCTTGAAAGCCATGAAGAATCGCCGGGTGCTGTAGTTATGGTCCACGACGGAGACCACCAGGTAAATCGGATTAGTTTCAAGCTTATTAATTGCGCTATTCCTGAACCAAATTAATCCTTGACGTTGCTGCTAAAAAAAATCCAACAGAATTTTAAATATTTCTCCAAAGTGCTTGAAAACAACTTAAGCCTACTAGGTCCTAGTTCTCGAAATTTTGCTGGTTGTAGTATGGAAGTTAGGTTTAACTGCTGTTCTTCAAAATTTTTTATTTAGGTATTTTTGAACGGTAAAAAATAACAAGGACAAGGTAAAAAAATACTTGTATCAGTAATGCATAAGATTCATTAAAAAAAATCTAACTTATATTCAATATAATTTATAATTGTGACTATATATAAATTCATTTTGAAATATCTGTAATGCTTTTCGGGGAATAAATATCGGATGAGTGCATGTTTTATGCTGAATTTAATTTCATTGCTTTTCCCCTGCAATTTCAAATTCGGATCAAATCAATAAAAATTGTCTTTAATCTCAAAAAACGTTTCATGGGGAGAACTAAATTTGCTCTTGTATAAATTGAAATAACTCTTAATATTTATAGATTTAAAACTCCATAAGAGTAACAAAAAGATTCATTGCGCTACCGGCAATATTTGACAGTATCTCCAAATTTCAGAAAATACATAAAATATTTCAAAATGTGATTTGTTGAAATTTATTTGAAAGGTTAAATTTTTGACTTAATAATTCAATAATTATCGGTTTAGTAAAATTGCTAGGGGAAAAAATATAGGTCTTTTATTCACATATCATTAAAGATACTTTTCGAACCAAAACTGAACTTGTGTTAAAAATTACATTTTTTATATTTAAGTTCTACTTTAATTTGTTAATTTGCTTGAAAGATTAAGAGTGATATTTAATTTTCTTGTCAGAGCCACATGTTAACTTCATTAAACTATACAAGTTAAAAAGAATGGAATTTCATGGTATTAGCTTCTGCAAAATAAGTATTTTAAAATAAACTAATTTAAATAATTTCAAATGTATTAGAAGAACTGAAATATAGTTCTTACAAATTTATTAAAAATTAGTGCGAACAATATATAACTAAGATTTTTCTCTCTGTAAAGAACTAACTTGGCGCTAGTGAAGGATTAATCCCTAAAATTCATGTTTTTTTAAAAGATTAAACGAAAGTTTTTTTTTAGTTATGTGAGTACAAAATTAAAAAATGCACAAAAGACAAGATGCGCCAATTTTTGCCATAGTTTTTGAATAATTATCCAATTAATTATTGTTGCAGCAACAAACATTCAATCCCAGTATTTGTGCCAAAAGTGAGTGTTTTTTGCCCATAATTTAGGCCATTAATTAATCGATTGAAAAAAAATTTTAGGCTCTTTTTTTAATATTTTGTGTAAAATAAAATTGGACTAAACTGAATTGATTTAAAATTTCATAAAATATGTTTTATAGATATTTTGACACGAAAAGTGGCACTTTAAAATATCATTTTTTTAAAAAATCCCAATCTCTTTAGGATACAAAATCTGTGTCGCGTTAAAATATTCATCTCGCACTGGTGGAAATGCAATTAAAGACACTCAAAAATTCACTTATTTTTTATATAAATGCCCGTGATATTTTTGTACTAACTTTATTTGAATTAAATTTTTTGTCTTTAATCATTTTGTGCAAAATACTTGAAAGAAAAACTAATTGAGTATTTACATCATTTAGTTTAAAAAATCCAATATTTCGAGTGGAAATGCAATTAAAGACACTTACTTTAAATCTAGATTATTAGCTATCTACCACTTCATTTTTGTTTCTAAAGTGCTTAAAAGGAGCAATTTGTTGTCTCTGGTGTGTTAGATACTAAATATTTCAAAACATCTTTGCTTAAACACTTACTATTCAAAGGTAGTATTAGAATGGGACGTAACATCGGGCTTTCGATATAAGAGCGAGCAAATATTCGAATTTTAAAGGAGGAAGGCTACTCAAATAGGTCAATTGCAAAGAAAATGAATCGCTCTCCATCTGTTGTGTGCAATTTTTAAAATCTAGGAGATATGTATGGAGTTAAGAAACGTATTTGTAGTAAATTAAGTGACCGTCAAAAGCGGCAGATAATTGGCGAGGCAATAAGGCCTAACGTAAATTCCACTACAATTAGGAGAGATTTACGCTTGTCTGTTATACAACTCGAAGAACCAGACAAATAATTAGCCAATCTGGGGTTGTTAAATGGGCGAAAAAACGTCGCAAACCTCTCTTAAGTATTCAGCATAAGAAGGCTCGTTTGGGGAAAAAAACATGCAAATTGGGTCTCTGAATAGAACAATGTGGTGTTCACTGATGAGAAAATGTTCAATTTAGATGGACCAGGTCGAAACAAGTATTACTAGCATCACATAGGAACCAAAAAGGAGACTTCAGTTAGCCGCAGTTTTGGTGGAGGCACATGGATGGTGTGGGGAGCTTTCTCGAGCTATGGAACAACCCCCATCTGATGGATCGCACCTAAAATGAATTCCTCCGATTATATTGAACTCCTAGATTACGTTCTCTTGAATTATGCCGAAGATATGGATGAAAATTCCAGGATATTTCAACAAGACAATGCAAGCATTCACAACAATTATTCTTCAAATCATAATAACAAATACATAAATAATAAATTTACTATGCATTTATTATAACGATGTAAGTTTTTTCTTCTCAAAGCATAGAATGAATTCATTTGAATGCAGTTGGATTAGGAAAGGTAATTTTTATTCATTCAGTCTTTAAATCTCCGTAATTGATATTTTTAAAATTTAATACCCAAGTCTTGTTTGGTTGGATTTTTATTAGTTTTCAAATGCACTTGATTCTGTGTAGCGTTGCACATTTTTAAAGGTTGTTATCCCGTGTGTCTAAGGACATTTGGACACATCTATTGAATTTTTCAATTCATATTAATCTTTAAACTAGTTTTGATATTCAAAAAGTAAAGTGACCGTATTTTTTAGCGATGGTATGTTTTGTATATTAATTTGAAAAATCTGACCAGCATTCTAACAAGTTTCGTCATTATAAAAGTATTTGTTTCTATAGCAAGCTTTTGTCTGCCAATCTGTCAGAAATATTTATCAATAAATGAAGTCTGTTTCAGGAGCATTCCGACGGTGTCGATGACGTAGTTGTTCTGCTGTGGTCTTAAAATGCTATTGAAATCTTTTATCTTCTCGATGTATACCACGAGGCTGCAGATTCAGAGGGAAATGCCTCTTCAGATCTCTTTCCCACGAGTTCTCGAGACGTCAGAATATAGAAAATGATTTCATGTATTTGAAACTTATCAAATGAGAGAGCCGAATGGCTTTTGCCTTCAGTTCAATTCATGGGTTCGAATTTCACCTTGCGTTTGGACGATTGTAGTGGTTCGGAATCCACTTTAATGAGTGTCCCAGTTTAGTTAACTCTCGTTTACAAACAATGACCCTTGATCGACAAACTATCAAATTAGTGTGAACTAAAGTGGCTAGTTTTAAATTGCTGATAGATAACTAAAATAGTTTAGAGGAAAAATTTTTCAACAAATGTTAAAAAACTATTAGAACTTGTGTAATAAAAGTACTTATGAAATGCTGCATTTTATAGTTTAAAAAAAATCTTTTTCAAAGAAATTTCAAGAATAACAGCACTAGAATGCAACTTTTGTGCTTATTTTGTTCCCACTTTATTAATAAATTAATTTTCATTTATGAAATGAACGGTTCAAAATTAGTGAAAGGTGTTCCTAAAATATGAATTAATATTTTAGAACTCTAATTTTATACCTCACTCGCATTTAAAATGAGCCAAAAGCTTTCTGAAATAGTTTTTCTTCATTCCTTTAAAAATAATAAAGGAAAATTTAAAGGTTAATCTGTTCCATCTTCTTCTTCGAGTTGCGTTTGTATGTCATTGGGCACCTCTGCTTTTATCAGCATTTTGTACTATTAACTCCAAACCCAATGTTTCCTAGTTCCAGTTGCTCGGGTCACCCACTTTATTAATAAAGTCCGGTAACCCTTTAATGGAGTCTAGGTGTAACTCTCTAGTATGGATGATGCCTAAAGAGTTCATCTAGGGAGGGCAAGAGCCTCGCATTCGTAAATGATATGCTTGGCCGTTTCCTCTTGCGTATGACATTTCCTGTAGATAGGGTATTGCTGAAACAGTCCCATTTTATGGAGGTGTTTTCTGAAATAGTGTCCAGTTATGAAGCTTACGATTAAACGTATCTTCTGCCTATAGCATCTTAAAATTTCAGAGGCAATCCTCGCTGATGATCCACAGATGATTCTGGTCAGAGAGTCAGTCATGCTAGCGATAGCTTCCTGACTTTCACCAGAAGAAGATGGTTTGGAGGTCATTCCTACCTCCTGTGAAGGATTCATTGCTGCCCCTTCACTAGATTGCCTCTGAGTTCCCTTGTCTTTTTCAGCAAGGTCTATTTCAGAGGATTCACCTGCAAATGCAGAAAGGTTAGTTGTTTCTTGTGTCTTTTCAGCCACAAGATAACAATTAATAAACTCAGGTAATATAACAGTCCACCCAGCATTACCTGAGTTACTGGGCAAGGCAAAAAAGCTCTAGAAGTTCGCCAGGCAACTAGAGGCTCCGTTAAGACACCATTACCGCGGTGCCAAATAGCCTTAGGCACGGGTCGCATAACACCAGGGTTTACGGGAGCTGGTTCGCGGCCTCTGATTCTATATTCAAGGCTATCCTGTCATTCCTACAGGACGTTCGGCGATCCACCACCTGCCGACGCGCCTGGTAGCTGCTCAGGCCCCAGGTGTTCCATCTTAATAATTTGTATTTACAATTCGGAATTCGTGTGCTTTCTAAATGTTCGATATTTTTGCAAACTTAATTTTTCTCCCATAAGGGCGCGCTTCAGCCTCAAAAGTTGTCAACAAGACATTTAACCATGAAACCTTGGAAATGTCGCTGTTCTTTTGACATCGAAGGTCCAGTTGTGCCTCAGCAAATAGTGTTTCGAATTATTTTAAATCTTTCTCTTGCCAAATGTGTTTTTTGTTTTGTTAAGACATTACGGTGAATTTACGGAACATTTAAATCACTCAAAAGCGCAAATGAAATACTTCCAGAGACTTGGTGATGTCTGCCGATTGGTAGACGATCTTTTCTACCGAAAGCGCTCTTTAATTCTCTATTTTTTATATCTAATGAACACTTTCTTATAGTTAATGTTAGCTGTCAACAAAGGTTTTCGTATAAATTTTCATGTAAAATTTTACAATGACCCAAGCTTATTTACGATTTCCAATGTCACCTGCGAAACAAGAATGGGAAGTTCAGTTTAAGGAATAGTATTTTTAACTGCAAGACTGCACATCAAAACTTCACTCTCCCAACTAAGTGATTAGACGAAATAGATAATAATAAAAAATTCGAAAGATTTGTAGTATTTTAAAGTTTTTTCAATATTGAATTTTACATTTTAACTTTTCTAATTTGTTTTTCAGTTATTTTTTTATTTTGATGAGCTGATAATTTAGTTGAGGCTCTGATCTTCAATTCAACAGTTCGTGAGTTCGATTCTCAAGTATGCGGTGGATGCTTTTAGTTCGAATTCCATTCTAAGTTTCCAACCAAATGAGCGATTGTGTGCATATAATGTGTACAGTATTAAGTACCTTAGAAATACTGTGTGTTTTCGTTTAGTTTCTGATTGAAAGTTGCCGACTAGCAAAAGGCCACCTTAAATGAAATCTGAGCTTTTAGTTGCTATAATAAACTTATATAATGAATATCGTAAAAGGAAAATGTAACTAAAAATACAAAAAAAGAAAGAAAAATTTTATACCCATCGTTTCTTTGCATCTTGTCAGATTGGCATTTTCCAGAAATTTTTGCATGCTGTCTGGGTATCGAGGCCTATAAACATGAAGAGGATCGATTCCACAAAACATCTTCAGCTCTTAGTGCGATGCACATTTAAAATTCTTTTTTTTATTGCTACTTTTCTGAGTAGAACCAAAGAAACTTGGTAAGATGCAGTTTTGAAGAAAAATAACTCTTTTCATTTTGCACCCATTGAGACTTCTCGCATTCTTATCTGAACGCTTATAAGAAGTGAAATGTTTATTAAATAAGTTACATTCTATTTAATAATTAGAAAAAAAACATTAATGAAATCTTTATTCTATTTGCTTTCCGAAATTTCCTCCTAGACTGAATTGAGAACTAGATATCAGTCACTTGAAAAACGAAAATAAAAATATTTCATTTCAAAATTTTAATTACTGCACTAGTGATTGATACAAACCTCATTGTAATAATTTTGACTCCTAGTAAAATTGTTTACACTGCGATATTTAGCGAACATTTGATTTTAACTCCAAACAATTCTTATAAAAATAAACAAAGAATAATTGAATTATTTTTTTAGAAGTTTACCTTATTTATTAATAGAGTTTGTTCAGTGTTATAAATTGCAGTATCAAAAACATAAGTCTTCATGAAATGTCATGTGTTCCTAGAATAAAAAATTACGCGTATTTACCACGTATCATAAATCTTCACTTTTTATTAAATAATAAACGGTAACGCGGATTATTTTGAAACAAATGTCTGCATAAAACTTGTTTCGCACAAAAAAAATAACAAGGGAGATCAAAAAGTAATTGTATTTTATAAATAACTGCGCTCGATTTATCAAAGAATTTTCGTTTTTGCCTGAAGTTTATCGAATGACACGATAATAATTCGTTATTTAATATTGTGTTGATTTTTTTCCCACAGTTCTCATTTTTTAAAAAAAATTTGTATTATAAAAATTTAAAATAATATTTAAAAATTTTCACTTCCATGAAGAATTTTTACAAATATCAGAAAGTAAAACGATTCTACTAATTCCAAAAATATTAAAATACTGTAGTTTTCTCATTAGCGAAAGTATTTCGGAAATTTATCACATTAAAATGAATTCCTATTGGTTCATTTTATTGAAATAATATCTTAGAAGGAAAATTTGTAATAAAAGCGTGTGTCATCGTTATAAAGAATATTAAGAATATTTTGGGTATAATTTAAGATAAACATTAAATTTAACTTCAAGTAGATTTTGAATAAATCTGTGATATGAATATAATGTATATAAACATTTTTAGATTTACTTTAATGTTTCATCTACACTAATAGCCTTACTTTTAAAATCGTTCTTGGTTATACGAAAATATTAATTATATATGAATGTTTTCGTACATTTGTATAACCAATAATAGAATTAAATATAATTAAAAATAAAATTATGGGAATATAAGTTTTAAATACATATTTAAAGTTTCAATAAAATAAATTTACTTATTAATATGTAAAGAAATCGATATTCTGATCGTTTTGATTTGTCGATTTTTGAGCATCAACAGAAAATGATTGTTATAAAAGAAAAGTTTGTTCTAAAAATATATTTTGCTCTTATATAAATAGTTTTTAAAGAAAAATGGTTGGATTTAGCTTTGTCAAATACAAAACTATTTTCATAAATTGCACGTTTACAAATAGCTTACTAGCTTTAAAACATTTACTCTTTATTATAATTTATTATATGGCCCTAACCAACCAGAATTGTATGTTTTTGATTAAATTCATTTGCTCATACTTAAGTAAATGACAGATGCTTTTCCAACATTGTTTCAGATTTTAAGTACCAGATACGTATACTAAGCATTTCCATTCAAAATTATGTTTGTTAATATTGTTAATAATAGAGTTTGATATGAATGAATGACAATTTGGGGAATAACTTTACAGTTGAAAACTGTTAGGTTATTTTGTACATCCAATGTTCAAAGTTTTTTAATTAAATTTAATTAACAGAATTAAAAAAAATTTCAAAGTATAAATTCTAATAAACATGATATATAAAAGTGCATTTCCAACAATAAGCCTGGTTCGAGTTTGGAACCTTCGCTCTTTTCGTTGTGGCATTCTGAGTTTGCAGACCAAAGGTGCTTGCGAGCTGAAATGCTGTATCCACTTTTCAAAAACTTGTGATTTATCCATGCACTATATTGCATGGAGAAATTTTGGGCCACAAAACCAAGGAGAAAAGTAAGGATTGGTTTGATGATGAATGTAAAGATGCAAATGAGCAAAAACTTATTGCTTATAAAAGATCTCTGCAGCATGGTACTAGGGGTTTGTTGGAGGATTACCATAAGGCACGAAGATATGAGAAGGTTTTCAGGGCTAAGAAAAGGGCGTTTGAGGAAGATAGATTCAAGGATGGGGAACACCTCAAAAAGACCAATGAATCCCGTGCATTCTTTCAAGAGGTTAGTTATTGTCGAAGAGACTTTAAACCTAAAATCAACTATTGTAGAAATAAGGCTGGTGTTATCCTTAGTGAAGGCTCTGAAATTTTGGAGAGATGGGTTGAGCATTTTGAAGACCTGCTAAAGATTAATGATTATACTGTTGATCCTGCGATTACACAGGAAGAAATCATAGATGGACCTTTGTAGCTGGATCTTCTAACTCTGCAGGAAACATTGCTTGCTATAAAAGAACTCAAAAACAATAAAGCGCTTGGAATAGATCTCATACAGGCCAAACTTATAAAAAAAAAAGGAGGGCCAAAGGTGTTAGAGCTCTTACATGGAATAATCCAGTCTATTTGGACATTCGAGAAGATGCCAGAGGATTGGCTTACAAGCTTGCTTTGTCCAATTTTCAAAAAAGGGCGATCCATTAGTATGTGAAAACTATAGAGGAATAAGCTTATTGTGCATTTGCTACAAAGTTCTTTCCAAGATATTGTACAAGAGACTTGTCCCGTATGTAGATAATATTGTGGGTGACTATCAATGTGGATTCTGTACTGGCAAATCCACAGTGGACCATATCTTTGGTCTTAGACAAATTATGGAGAAGTGTCATGAATTTGATATTGATTTACATATTTTGTTCATTGACTACAAGGCGGCATACGATTCTATAGACCGCAATGAATTATTTAAGGCTATGCTTGTTTTTGGTATTCCATTAAAGTTAGTTAATTTGCTAAAAATGACCCTCAACTCGACTTCCTGTAGGGTCATGATCCAGGGACAACTCTCTAGAGACTTTCTTGTTGATAAGGGAGTAAGACAGGGGGATGCTCTTTCTTGCCTTTTGTTTAAAATCGTTCTTGAAAGAGTCATCAGGAAATCTGGTATCAATACCAGGGGCAGTATCTTCGGAAAATCTGTTCAAGTGTTGGCGTTTGCAGATGACATTGCACTGGTAGCCAGAAGTAAAAAATACTTAATAGAAGCCTTTGAGGCTATTGAGAGGGAGGCCAGGCCGGCAGGGCTTGTTGTTAATCAAGTTAAAACTAAATATTTCCCTGTAACTAGAACCCAATTTACCCAAACTCATCTACTCATTGGTGATTATAAATTTGAAACAGTTGATGAATTTATCTATCTTGGCTCAATGGTTAACAAAAATAATGACATTCTCCCAGAGGTAAGAAGACGTTTAACTGTAGCTAACAAAGCCTTTTTTGGCCTAAGACATGTATTAAAAACTAAATTTTTATCACGAAAAACTAAGTTACAGATCTATAGAACGCTTATCCGTCCCGTTTTGACCTATGCCTCGGAAACTTGGACTTTGACTGTAAGAGAGGAGAGGCTGTTGGGCCTATTTGAACGCAGGATTTTAAGAAGTATCTTTGGAGGTACGAAGGAAAACGGTGTCTGGCGCAGAAGATACAATACAGAAATCTATCGAATGTACAGGGAGCCAGACGTTGTGCATCACATTAAAGTAAGCCATCTCAATTGGGTTGGACATGATATTAGAATGAAGGACAATCAAACACTAAGGGTAATATTTTTTGCAAAACCCATCAGCGTAAGAAGAGGAGGAAGACCAAAGCTGAGATGGGTAGATGCAGTCGAAGAAAACTGTAGGGTCCTTGGAACAAAAAATTGGAGGAGTTTGGCTACCAGTAGAGGTGGCTGGGAGAAACTTGTTTAGAAGGCATTGATCCATCCTGAGCTGGCGCACCATGAATGATGATGATGATGATATTGCATGGAGTATTTACGTCGAAGGTGGCCCACCAAATACGAATACTGCGTTTTCTCAAAAATTTCAAAGGTTAAAATTTCGCAACGCAACATTATTCAGTCGTGGCTGGGATCGTACTTGAAAACTTCACCTCCGAAGACAACCTTTAAGATATTGCATTAAAACAGTAGTGGCTGCGGTAAGATTATTTAACTCAAGAGTTACTTCAACAGTTATTAATGTATATAATAACGAAGTCATTCACATTACAGAATTTATCATTTGCAATTTTGTTAAGTCACTCAATAACCATAGTTTGTTAAAAGAAATTTCTTATATGTATATATATATATATAACTCACCCTCTAGTTGTCAAAGGAGATTAAATTTTTGTTAACCAAGCTTCCACTGACTGCTCCAGCCGATTAATTTGGCAATTATGTTCTCACAATCAGTGTTCGATTTTTAATGTTTGTCAACCATCATATTAGACATATTTATTTTCGCTTGTCTCAATGTTTAGATAAAGTTTACTGTAGAAAATTTGTTTTAAGATTTATACATTTTATTATCAAATTAAGAAATACAGCGTAAAGAAGTTGTAATTTGTTTAAAGCTTCTGCATGAATAAAGTTCGTTATTCATGTTTCTTTTTAAGAGTGACACAGTTTTCTCAAGGAAAAGATCTTTTGACGCCATATTTTCCTAACCTGAGCTTGAGAGTCTTCTGTAACTTCATTCGTGACAGTGGATGTTTTTGCATTCAACAACAAAATTAACTTCCATTAAAGAAACTCCGTTCTCCTATTCTAAAGAGTTAAATCGTAACTCATTTGGATTTTGCTGCATTTGTATTCTGCAGCTCCAATAAAGAATCGGAATGTGACATAAATCGATATTGGCTGCTGTCACTACTACCACATGCAGTGGCACCAATGGATTATGATGTTACTATCTTAAAAAATAGATATCTTAGAGTTGGTTTGAAACTCAATTAGTTTCTCATATTTATTTCGCATTTCACAATATTTTAAAAAAAGCAATGAGTAATTTAGTTCTCAAAGTAACTGCATCAATAGCTTATTAGTTTGTAAATTTTCACAAAGGCAGTCGAATTTAGAAAATATTAACAAACGATATATTTTGTTTAGAAATGAATTCCCATGTTCATCGATTCTCCATTGGGAACATCTGTCAACTTAATCCGCTTGTGAAATAGATTCAATTGTGTAAATTCCTGCCTGGCATTCATTCCAATCGTTGGTGAGCCCTTCATGCGCAGGACCCAGACGGGCTACAATTCAAAGGCCTCAGCAACTGAAAGCCAGCCTAGGAGCCAGTTTGCGCTATTCCTTTCGATTTGACAGTTGGTAGGTTCGACTCTCACTTGGAGGTTTGAAGTCCAATTTAAACTATATGGGTGCCAGTCTAATTTGCTATTTTATGGAGAACACAACTTACACAAGTAAAATGAACTCGATAATTACAGTTGCTGAGTTGCATGACACTGAAATTTTTAATTTCGGTTGTCTGAAAAATGAATGTAAAGATTGCAGTATGTGGCCTAAGGCGTATGGTATTGGTTACAGTCGGAACATTTCCTGCTTATTTCGTCTAGAAATTTAATTAAAAGTGATATCGAAAAGAATAAAATAAAATATTTTAAATCCGTTTACGATTTCAAAAACATTAAAATCTGATAACAGTAATTTTTTTACAGAAAGCTTAATTTATATCGAAATTTCATTATTTCATTAACAAATAATTGATCATTTTGTTACTGTGAAAATTAGCTTTCTTTTAAGCTTCAGTTAATATGCTCAAAAATTCAATACATTAGTGTGTGTAAAAAAAAAAACTATTTTTGAAAAATTTAAGGGGAAAAGTAAAAGTTATTGTTATGTGGAGTACCACACAAATAAAAATTTAGTTTCTAAAATTCAATTAAATTTTGCAGCTGGCCAATATACCAAACAGATGGCCAATACACTTCACACAAGTTACAGGATAATAATTAGTTTCTAAAATATAATTTTTCATTTCGAGTTTTAAGATTGAATTATCGTTACAGAATTGAAATTTATTTTTAACTGAAATCTCATACTCTATTAGGAAATTAACTATGTATTTGATGAAATTTTTAATTTTTTAGAAGGTAAATAACTGCATTTATTGTTCTTCGAATTATCAATTATTGATCATATAAATTATTAACAGAAGCACAATTCGAGAAAATGTAGGACACTAAAACATATGAAATAAAAGAAAATAAAAATTAGTTTTTAGTTCGGAGTAGAATCGGGTACCACTAAGTTTGACGAAAATCTTCGCGACACAGATCACAGGTAAATCTGTTTATGCAGAAAAAGTGCCAGAATCCTCAGAAGGGCTGGTTATAATGGCAGAAAAGCTCTCAAAAAGCACTTCATTAGTTAATAAATAGTACTGACCCACCTTCAATGGCTTGGGGCTGTATGACATCATCGGGAGCTGGAAAGCTAGTGTTTATTGATGGAGTAATGGATAAAATGGGTTATCTTAATATATTGAAAAATAATTTGAAAGACAATGCTTCTCAATCGGGACTAGAATCAAAATTCACATTTCAACAGGATAATTATCCAAAGCATACAGCATATACTGTCAAAGAATGGTTGCTGTATCCCTGCTGAAATCAGCTGACCACCCCCCCTCAATCTCCTGATTTGAACGTGATCGAAAATTTGTTGTCCCACCTTGCAAAAGAGGTCCGAAAACATCAGATCACAAGTGATACACAAGTAAAGAACATTTGAAGCATGTATTATAAGTGGAGTGGGAAAACTTTCCACCCGAAATTACGAAAAATCTTGTCGATTCGAAGCTGTCATTAAAGCCAGTGGATATGCTACAAAATATTATAATGTGTTGTTTTTAATAATTATTTTTTAATAATTTATGTAATAAAATAATTTATGTAGTATATACATGTACCCTCAATTTTGTGAACTCAGATTTTTGACGATTTGTTGTACATTTTGTTTCTGTATTTCATGCATTTTTTTGATGTCTTTTCATAAATAAACATTAAGATTAGGTATCTTTCTACATCCTCGTCTAAAGGTTTTGGTGACTGTCTTTATCTGACAGTTTTTGTTTTCATTCTAAACAGGAATTCTGTCGTAGAATGGAGTGTACCCTCAATTTTAGGAGTCACTGTAGGTTTATTAAATTTACATTTTTTTTGGTATCTTAATGTTTCTGATGCTTCAATTAGAAATCTTTTCTTTTTCCTAAAAATTTTCTTTGACAAATTTACCTTTTATATTCATTAAGATCTAAGATATCAAATTGTTACTACACCACTTTTAATCTTAGTTTCCCTATCAAATTTATTTTTAAATTACTTGCTGAAAAATTGTAAATTCAATCTTTAAAATTTTATATCTGAACTAAAAAATAAAGGATTTTGTAAAGCTTTCATTACTATGCTAACCCTTAAGACTTAGTCTTTTATTTGGAATATTCAATTTTTAAGTAATTTATTACATTTGTTTTATTCCCACACTTTTCAGTGTTATAGGAAGGAAATTGAATATACATGTGATCATTATTTACAATGATGTTAACAAAATGATTTTTTTTGATATTAATATTTTCACTCAGTTTTAGAATGGTACTAAATAAAAACATCTGTTTTAAAATTGTACATTTGTATTGTACAGGGAAATTAAATGTGTAATCAGGAGTTAAATATATTAAGAATTTAATAGTCTTCTATTTTCATTTTAGAAATTAGGTATGAAATCTGTTTTAGTAGTTTCGTTTTCTGAAAAATTAGTTTTAATATTTCTTTTTTGCAAGTTTTTGATATTTTTAAATCTTAATTGAATTATTTTACTATCAAATGAAATATTGTAATGTATGACAGTAAGTTATTTTTCACAAATTCATTGAATTGTTTTCTTTCTTCATAAGTTGAAATACCTTTCTTTTTTAAACTCATTTTTCTTATAACTTTTACTTAATGTTTTTACAATTTTCATTTTAGAAAGTATCGTGGAATGATTATTCTATTTCTAAATCATACTGGATCTAAAATCATGTTTGTTATATTTTAGTTCATGTTTGTTATATTCTAAAGCACCTTGTCAAGCACTTTGATTTGAATGTTATAAATGTAGTATGTGGAAGAACACATTTTTTTTGTGTTTTTTAATTCTCTTGCATAAAAGTGTAGGTTTGGGATTATTTAATGATTTTAAAAGAATATAAAATATTTAAAGAACATAAATTTAAAAATTTGATTTAATAAAATTGATATTATTCCATTTCTCCAAAAATTTCCAACCTTATATTTTGACTATAACTTTCTTGACTTCAAAGAACTGAAAAAATGTATAAACTTGTTAATTTTTAGTTTGAAAATTTCTTAAAATTCTTGAATGATTGAAAATTGCTTCATACTGCCATTAAGGAATAATCTTGAAGCATTAATATTTAAAGTGATAAAATTCCATATTCAGTAACTTGTAGTAATGTTTTCAAAAGTGTATCATAATATTCAGTAATTATAATTTTGTTTTTTAATTTATTTCCTTTTTATAAATCACAAATATCTGCTGTTTTTTTTAAAAATTATAAAATAATATTTAATGTGATGTAAAAAGTTTAAATTTAAGATGCAGTTTTAAGAGTAAATAAAATTTATGTGAAAACATTACATATTCTATATGGGCCATGCACACTGGGTTTTTTAATTGCTTAAAATGTGTTGGACTGAGTTGGAGGTTTCTCAGCTTCACTTTTTTTGAACGCAAGCCTTGAATTCCTGGGTGTTTGATTGCTGGCTGCTAATTAGACGTAATATATTTTCAAGAGTTGTGAAATATTATTAGTTTCTTTATATATATTATGCATTTTATGAAAATATTTCTAATTTAAACTTTTCATTCTTAATTTTTTGCACTTTTTTACAAAATAGGAAAATGTGTTTCAATATTTATAATAATTCTATTAAATGTTTTGTAATATTTTTCTGATAAAAGTGTTTAGATTTTACTATAAAAAAAAGTTACTTGTGTCTTCCATAATAACTTTTCCTTGAATGATATTTCATATTTGCAATAAAATATAAAAGCCAAGAATTCAGTTAATAAAATTATATTTATATTCTCATGATAGAATTTTTTTTACAAATCTTTCTGATAAAATATTTGTAAATTCTTTATTTTAATATGTTTTTCAAGTTTATAAAAATAAGATTTTATGTATAGAATTACATGTATAAAATAGTACCATTTAACTAATACCATTTATTTAAATGAAATAATTTAAGTATGATTATTTTTTAGCTTATCACCCAATTTATAATGGAATTTAAGATTCTTGATAACTCAGAAAACACTAAATATAAACTAAACTATTTTTCATATTAAGTTGTTTTTAGTAATGAATCTTATAGAAGTTTTTAAAACTTGGTGAAATTGTATCAAATACTTATTAATTTTACTTTTAGACTGATGGCAATGCTAGCTTCCTACGAGCTGCAAGGTCTGGAAATGTGGAAAAAATTATTGAATATTTGAAGGGAAACATTGATATTAATACGAGTAATGCAGTAAGTATATTTTAACTCTTTTAAAGTAAATATTTGTTACATAATCATTTTATGTATACTATAGTTTGTTTATAATGTGTAATAAGGAAGTATAACTAAAATACCATTTAGAGGCAAAGTTCATTCTTGAATTGCTTCTTGTATTTTGCAAGTCTCTAAAAACCAAATTGAAATTTACAAGTAAATTATAAACTAAGCAATAATTTAAGATCTAAGATTGTTTGAAATGATTTCGTAAAATTAATGAACTAGTTCAGAGATTTGTCTGAGTGCCATTCCTTAAAACGTTCATAAAATACCTGCATATCTAGAATGATTATATCCTGTGGTTGTAAGAATATGAACTATTTGTTAATTTTATCTTTCTTGTTAACAATATTGTAGTAATATTTTATGGATATATAAGAAAGGGAAACATGAATATACTGAATATATTAATAGCTACATTTTCATAACCAAAATCATAGGAATTTTTAAATTATTTTTATTTTAATCAATCTTGTGTTGAAATCCTACTCTTAAATTTCTTTTTGTAATAATTACTTTTTCCATCCTGAAAAAGTATTAAAATCTTGAAGTTTCAATTCTTAAGGAGTTGAGTCATCTAAATTTATTTTATAATCAATATTTTGAAAATACAACAAAATCTTTAATTTTTCTAAAACTACCACTATAACTATCATGATCATATAGTAATAGGAAAATATTTTAATGATTAATAACTGATAAATTTTTTCTAGTGTTGTGATATAAGGAAAGTTATTAAATGATGTGAATCACTCCTGAAATATTTATCCTGCTATATTTTCTGAAAGTTATTGTGAATCTTTTATGAATGTAATTTTATTCAAAATGCTAATATGAAAAATAATTATTGTGAAATTAAAAAAATATTATATAGACTGGCAGCTTTGTTGATTGCCAACATACAATATATTTTTTAAAAAGAAAGGCTCTATTTATAAGCTTTAAATGAAAAAAATTGGGCATAGATGCTACACAATGTGTTTCACATATTTATGAATTTTCTAGTTTCTAAATAATATTTCTGATGCTTGACATAATTTTTACACAAGTTTCTTTCTAATAAATAAATCATATTCTATTAATAGAGCAAATTAAATTATGAAATTGTTTATATTCAAAAAATTATATTTAATTATTCTCTTAACAATATAAGCTGAATAAACTATTGAATCTCTCTAAATTTTGTTATATCTCTATGAACTAAATATTCTTATGCACTTATAGAAAAAATATTTAAATTTTAATGGAAATGTTTTTATAATTTTATTCATCTATATTTTTCAATGATATTAGTTTTTAAAAGTAAAATGCGTAACAGTTTAAAATTTAAGCCTCGCATTTTAAACACAGACACTCGTTTTTACACTTAACTAACGTGTAAAAAGTTTGTAAAAATGAAACTTCATAAAATAGAAGAACAATACATTGATTATTAATATCTGATTTTTTATACCAAACTACTTTTTCTTTAAATTAAATACTATTAGAAAGAGTTATTTAAAAAATGCACTGTAAGAAGTACATGCAAATTATAGACTAATACAGAGTAATACTAATGGGCAACGGTGCTTTGCTATGGTAAAGTTTTCTTTTCCAGATTTTTTCAGAGTTTTTAAAATTGTCAAGAGGCTGTATACTTTGGAATTTCATATTTTTTGGCAATCTTTAACATTTTTCCAATTTTTTTTTTACCTAAAATCATACATGCATTTGTTTTTTCAACTGTGACAAATCATCAATGGAACTGGTTCACTCTCTCTTGCCAAACAAAACTTCATAATTTGTATTTTTGAAATGAAACAAAACTATCCATGAAATAAAACAGCTCTAATTTTTAAAGTTTTCTTCCTTTCTGTTTCTTATGTACGGGAGGAGAGGAGACTATTTTCCCTTTTTCTTCCAACTATATATGGGAAGTGCAAAAGTTGAATTTAGCACCAGTTTTCTCTTTCCCATCAAGTATTGGATATCCATAGGTCTTTGATTATCATTACTATAATATTTGGAATGCTTGCACATGTCATTTCATTGTTCAAGAATGAAGTCTCAGGTGTTATATATAAAGCAATTGTAAAAAATTGCCAAAATATCAGATCATAAAAATAATAAACTATTTCTCTGAAACAGATTTATTGCAAAAAAGGAAAAAAAGAAGAAATTTGGCAAAATTTTAGTATGTAAATAGGAATAAGATTAATCATTGTGCCTATGGTGTCAGGGTAAAGGCTAGCCATTAGTTTGTAAAAATGTGAGTATTCATAAAGTAGTTTCTTAAAAATGAGCATCTACTGTATTATCGATATTGTGAATAGTTTAAAACTAATAAATATGAAATACAAATTTCAAAACTTTGATTCATGTTTTATTACTGAAAATTTAACTTATATTTGGCTGCACAATGCTGACTTTCAGCACAGTATGCTTTTTTTTCGAAGACATACTTGTAGAATTGAAAGAAACAATTCTATTGGGGGTGGAGTTTTTGCATCACTAAGCCTAACTGTGAGGCTCATTGTGGCCTAGTGTTAAAACTGTATTCATCAGTGTAAGAGCTTGATTCTAGCCATTTATGAATAACAGATGGTGGATGTTTCACTTCTGCTTTCTGCATGCACATCTGTTGGGCATGCTCTTGGTAGTTTTCTGGGCTTCCTCTCTTGTTATATGTGAATATAGCTCTTTATCTATAAAATGTCCCCTTCTCTCAGAAAGCAGTTTGTGTAGTGGATAATAAAATTCCTTGTAACAGCCCTTAGCTGTTATTTTAAAATTTAAATTAGTAAAAGACATTAATTTCCAAGCTAATATAAGCTGAATAGTACTGGAGCAATTAATGAAGTTTAAAATGAAGAGTAAATGTAAAATTTTGAAACAATGCTTGTGCATCAGAATTTCAAGAAATATCACTTTCTAGTTTCTTAAAAATTAATTCTTACCATTATTCATATAAATAAATGCAAGATTAATAAACCAAGTTCCGTTTGATACATAATTTTCTGATAAATAGTGCTTACTTGCATAATTTTGCTTTAATGTTTTAAATATGAAAGGAGGCACACTATGTAATTTCTGAAAATAACTTGTAACAAAATGATTGGAAAAGTCTAAAAGACCTCAGTATTGAAAATAAAATAAGAAATATTCAAAAAGCTATGATTAATGTAAATACATATACCACATAGAAAGCAAACCATTTATTTGCATTACAATTTCAGACTTCCCTAGCTGATTAATAAAATATCACTAAAAGTCTGAAGAAATTCAGGGTAGGATTCTAAAACTAAATTCAGTTGAAATCTAATAGGCATAGAGTGAATATAAAAAATGAATTGAATGCCATCTATTAAATAATGAATTCTCATCTGAAGGTGTATATTTGCACTATTTGTCTTCTAAAATAATTTTTCTTCGGTATGTCTTTTATTGGGACTCACTGTCAGGAAATATGTGTTTGAATCGCTTATCCTGAATTTAAGATTACTTAACTTTTTGAAGTTTTAGTAGTTATAATTTTTTTTAACTATTGATTTTGTTTTGCAACTATATATGATATAAAATACTTCAACTGTATTGATTTTAATGTTTAATTCCATTTTAAAATTCTAAATTTTAATTTTTGTATCAATCATTTAGCATATAAAATAGACAAAATTTTTTGAAATGCAATTTTTTTATTTGCTTAGAATGGGTTGAATGCTTTGCACCTTGCTGCCAAAGAAGGCCATGTAGAATTGGTCACAGAACTTTTAAAAAGAGGCGCCAATGTAAATGCAGCTACAAAGGTAGTATTTTTGTCTTTCTAGTGTGTGTATAATAAAATATTATTTTACTTTGCAATCCTTTTCATCAAATCTTTCTATCCATGCATAAAAAAAATGGGGTGAATATTGAAAAAGTTGTATAAGTAGGAAGTTTTTTATAACTTACTGTGTGTGCACATAAGTAATTTCAAGTTATTTATAAATCATTTTCTAAATAAATGTTTATATATTGGAAAATAAACTTATCAAAAGTTTTATGACTTTACATTTTTATTCAAAATGTGTAAGATTTGATAGTTATGTTTACAGCAAATATATTATAATTCATTCATACAAGGAAAACTTTGTTTAAACAATTCTGAAAATTTAGCAATTTGTATATTTAGAACAAAAACTTGCTTATTGCATGATATGCATATATTTATTATATATTGATACATATATTCATCAATATTATTTCTTCATCTTAATCTTGCATTCTAAGATCCTTTCTGAAATTTGTATTTTTCAATAGTCACAATATTTAAAAATAATTCAGTTTTGTAGTATTAAATAACATACTGTTAAATGTAAAACAAATTTTTTAAGCTAAATTTAAAGTTATACATATTTGTGTTTATTTTATAGTAATTAGTAAAAAAATAAGTTAAATGTATTAGAATTATTTAAAAATTCTTTTTTTAAAAGGATATGATGATGTGAACTAATAAAAGCAAATTAAATTTGTGTGTTGAAGGTTTACTACTAAAAAATATTTAATACTATAATTATTATAAAAAATCTTCTGTTTATCACAATGGCATATGATCATGATAGAGGTTAAATTACCAATTAAAAACTTTTTTGTTTAAAAGATGACTATCGAATTATAAAATAAATGAATTATTTTTGAAAGTATTGTTAAAATATTGTGTGGGATATTAGAAACATTTAATGAATAAAATTGTATTGAGTGGGTATAGGGAATATTTCTTTCTGTATAATCCTTCAATGTTTAGCTTCAGCTGTATTCATTTAGAGATTTTTTAGCAGATTGTGGGTTTGAACCTCACCTTGGCTTCTATGTTTGTAGTAGTTTGGAATCTACTTAAAACCATGGGTCCTGGTCTATTAACGCTTGTATGGAAAAATGATTATTCAGTGCAAAATAAACCAAGCCAATCATCAGGTTCTTTTAGATAATCTTATAAATTTTAATCTCTAAATTTTTGATTAAGTTTCTTTCAAAATAGAGAAGTGAAAAAAATATAACTTCTTGTTTATTTACAATATTTTTTGTATATGTATATATTATTATTCATAACTTGCCATATTGCACCAAGAGGGTCAAAATTTGAATGATTCGAAAATTAAGATTTTTCATTTTACATGACAAAATAAAATGATTCTGAATAAGTTTTTAAGCATAGTTAAAAGTGATTAAATTTTGATAGTCATTGTAGCAAAAATTTAAAGATTTGATATAAAAAGTTTAAATAATTCTATTCTATGGATAAACATATTTCAATGTGTTGAGAATTACTGTGTAAACTTATATTGGTCACTCTTGTATTAAAACATGTGCAATGACTCTTTGTTCATAATATTTGTTAAAAAGACAACTTATTATAAAGTTTATTTTTAATCCAGAATTCAATCATTTCTTGTCTGCAATCTTCATATTTGATACAAACTTTAGACTATGTGTCATAAAATGTATGATTCACATTTATTCTACAGTGTACTATAAACTTTAAATACATTATACAAGTATATTTAATTATAATATTTTGATTGTATTATATTCATCTGAATTATTTTCAGAAAGGAAACACTGCTCTTCATATTGCATCTCTTGCTGGTCAAGAGGAGATAGTTAAAGTTTTAATTCAGCTGGGTGCCAATGTGAATGTTCAGTCTCAAAATGGCTTCACCCCACTGTATATGGCCGCTCAAGAAAATCATGACTCTGTGGTCTCGTTTCTTCTGGCTAATGGGGCGAATCAGAGCCTTGCTACAGAGGTAAGTTTTCTAGGGATAAATTCAAATGTTGCATCACAGTAAAAGAGGCCTGAAAATTGTTTGAATTTTAAATATGAGTGGTTTTTAACACATTAATATTACGTTTATCATTTTTAATGACACTATTAATGCTCAAATTCTACATTTTCTTTTGTATTTTTTGTCTATTTTATTCAAAGTGTGCTAGAAATTTTGTGAGTAATGAGATAAAATTTAATCACTCATTATGATTAAGCTGAAATTCTATAAATTTGATTAAAATGTATATGATATGCAGGTCTTGAAGGCAAATTTTTTTTTAATTAAAGTAAAAAAAGTAATCAAAATTTTAATATATTATCATTTACAGCTTTAACTTACAATTTACTTATAATATTTTAAATTTTAATTTTGTATCATAAATGAGCTTTGTTGAGAGATTAATCAAATATTGAAGTTAAGATTGATAATAAGTAAATAATTTACTTGAAAAATCGAAAATCAATAAAATTTTGTTTTTGTAGTAATCTTACATGTTTATAATTTATTTTTGATTATAAATATTACTTGTGATTTTTTTTAAATAACAAAAGCCTAAAACACTTTTGTAGTTATTCACTTAATAAATGTTTTGATTTATGATATAAACAGGTTGGATTTTTCAAATTAGTTATGTAATATGACACAACTTTGAAATTTTAATCTTGAGTAATTATGTTTCATTTTTTAAACTAAGGTACAATATACTGGACATAAATAAAAGCCTTAATAAAGTAATTATATCCATTCTTACTTGACAGTTTCATATATTTTGTAATTCTAATTTTTGATCTTATTTATAGAAAAACGTATTATTAAAAGAATTATTCTTTAATACCATAAAATTAGTTTTGTTTTAATATGTGTTGCATTATTTCTGTACTATTAATTCTAAAAGCAGTACAAAATACAAAAATATTTTTTTACAAAGCAAAATTAGCAATGTCTGCTATTTATGTAAAATTCAATGGCACAGGTGCCATACAATCTACGATTCCAAATTCTAAATTTTTTGGCGATGAAGAAATGTTACCAAGATGATGTATCATGATGTGCACAATGATGTAAATACTAGGGTTACCAAAATAGAATTTTCTGCATAATTCTTATAGGTCTCCACATGTTTGACATAATAAAATCGAGTTTGTCAGATACATAAGAAAATTCACTAATTAATCAACAATCTCAGAATTTGGAATCGGGGATCATATGGCACCTGTGCCAATTCAACATTGAATATTAATTTAAAAACTTAGTTTTTTTATATAGAAAGAAGAGATCTATGAAAGAGAATTACTTTCTTCTTTACAAATGTACAAGTATATATAATAGAATCTTGAATACAATTTTTAATTTAACAAAATTTGTCACGTTCTAATGATACTGCCTTAATTTCAAATTTTTTTTATTATATCTTATGTGAAAAATATGTGAATTAAAAATAAAATATTTTGAATATTCAGTAACTAAGAGAAAAAAACTACTTAATAAACTGGTTTGCTTCAGATATTTCTCTCTCTCTCTCACTATGTTCTTGATATTTAGTTTGTTTTTTAAAATTCCAGCTTTTACAAATTTCCTCAAAATTTAATGAATTGTTTTGAAACTTATAGATGTGTGTTGTTAAACTGCTATTGACTGATTTTATAAGTACAACTGCTCATTTAGTCATCCAGTTTTTATTAACTAAGTTTTTTTATTATAATTATGATTTGCATGCATTTTATGTATATACAAAGCATCTTTGATAAATTGTATGCATGATTTTTGTTATGCTTTTAATCTTTGTATAATACATTACAAAGCAATTAAAAGCTGAACAAAAAGTTTTATTTAATTATATATAAATTAATAACAATATTCATTTTTTGTTATTTTAATTAAATTTTCTCCAAAAAGTAAAAAAATATCGAAAATATTATCTACAGGATGGATTCACCCCCCTAGCTGTGGCATTACAACAAGGCCATGACAAAGTTGTTGCAGTTTTGCTAGAAAATGATACAAAAGGGCGAGTTCGATTGCCAGCTTTACATATAGCTGCTAAGAAAGATGACTGTAAAGCAGCAACTTTACTGCTTCAAAGTGATCACAATCCTGATGTTACGTCTAAGGTAATTAATTATTCCTCTGGATTGATTCCAGTTTGAAATACTGTGCTTTATCTAATTCATTGATGCACAACTTGTCCAACTTTGGATTTGAACTGTGTTTAAATTTATTCTAGTTATAGATGTGCTTATGATAGATACTTTTTCTTAAAAAGGTTAATAATTTTTTGTACAAATCCCAAATTAGAATAAAAATAGAATCATATTAAATTTTGTTACTATGTCTAGTTTAGAATGTATTGTTTAAATTTCATTATTGATGTCTAATTATACTTATATTATATTTAGTATTTTCCCTTTTTTTTTTCTTCAATTTTCTTACTTGTGTAGGAAAAATATTTTTTGTCAGCTTTTAATTGAAATTCAAAGAATCCTAATTAGACCAATAAATTTAAGGAAACTAAATTATGTTTTGATCTGCATGCTATATATAATTTGAACATTTGAAATTCATCGATCACATTTCTTGTATTTTATCATTTAAATTTTTGTTAATGTGTTTCTTAAATTGATTATTTTTTTAAAGAAACATATATTAATACTGATGGGACAAATTGTTGCAACAGTTAATCTTTTGTAATCCTTGTTTTTAGAGTGGTTTTACTCCCTTGCATATTGCTGCTCATTATGGTAATGAAAATATAGCCAAAATTCTTTTAAGTAAAGGTGCTGATGTAAATTATGCTGCTAAGGTAAAAAATTATATAAATTAGCATAAAGTTGCTTTTTTATTGTTGATTCTAAAATTTCTCTTCTTCATTAGCACCAAATAACTCCTCTTCATGTTGCTTCCAAATGGGGTAAAACCAATATGGTTACACTATTATTAGAAAATGGTGCTAATATAGAAGCGGCAACTAGAGTAAGTATATACTTCAAATACAGTTTGTAGTTTTTATTATATTTACAATGTAACAAAGATAATTAATTGAAAAATATTTTTGAGCTAGTTGGGAGCACAATATTAATCCTGAAGATTATTCTTTTAATGGTATTCCACCTTACTTTTTCTTTAACTGTTTAATTTTTCTCAATTTTTTTATATTTTTACTATGGCATTAGCATAACGAGTTGTACTCGCAAGTCTCTAAAGTTTTTCTATTAATGTTCCAAAATATATTGCTTTTCATTAATGAAAAAAAGACTGCTTTTTGAAAACAAGTTTGTTTTCTCTCTTATTTTTAAAATAGGAAAGATCATTGATTTTCAGATATTGAGGTGATTACCAAGATTATTATCTAGAGTAACAGATTTTGATTAGTAGAATATAAAAGGTACAAGTTAAAATTGAATATTTTTTAATTCTAATGTATTTAATTGGGGAGCAGTAGGAAAATACAACTTGTTGGTCATGACCTGAAAGAAATATCAGCCAACGAATAGTATTCCATCAAGTAAATTTAATCTTTGATGTATTAAATAGGCAAACCGTTTGATTGTTGATTAGAAGTAAAACTGGATACCATAATATTACTTTGGTTTTAAACAAAATAAGAAACATCCCTAAAATTAGGTTATTTGGAACTTGTTCTTATTTTCATAATTTTCAATGTAGTAAAGTAGTGACACATATATCAGTGAAATGTCAGAGATCTATAAAATTTCAATTTAAGACTATTAAATTGTCATTGATTTCTTTTTTATGCAAGATGTTTTGATATTTTTGTCTCTAAAGGATGGTTTAACTCCACTGCACTGTGCTGCACGGAGTGGTCATGATCAAGTTGTTGATCTGCTTCTTCAAAAGGATGCACCATTCTTGGCTAAAACTAAGGTATGTTGAAAATTGCTTTTTAAGGGAGATATAGTTAACATCTTATTTTTATTGTGTGATCTTCTATATTTAAAGAATAACTTACCTGTTCATGCAAAATGAAAAGTACTGTTAATTTTCCAGTTTAGATTTTTAGTGTGTTTCAAATAATTAAATTATTAATTAAATTAGAATTTATTCTTAAAGAACTATTTATCATCAAACAATAAGATTTGACCAGTATATTTAATTACTCAAAATTCCTTTCTTCATTCATTTATTTCAATAAAATTTTTGTCAAGTTTTTTTTATATATTTCAGTCTATAAACAGAAACATATTTGTTAAAATAATTTTACATTTGTCCAAAGATTTAGTATTACTTTGATTCTTGTTGAAAGAATTTTAAGATGAAAAATTTTCTACGAAATTACAGCCCATCGGTTAAGAGACTAGAAACCCAGAGATTATTTCTTTTAATTATAAATGATTTCTATGGCACTTATGATATCCCTACCCCAGATTGCCACATTTTTCCAGGGGAATGGAATCCTGTTGTAGATCTAGATAGGTTTGGAGGTACATCTAGATCTTGTTCGGGGAGTTAAAAATAGTACACACTACAGAGTGAGCTGAAAAGAGCTGCTCTGGCTACAATTCATAGCAGACACCCTTTTGAGGATTGGCACCTTATTTTCACAGATAGTTCTGCAGACAATGCTATAAAAAATGCTGGTGCTGGAGTGTATTCAAAAGATTTTAGTAGAAGGCTGCCTTTTGGGAAAATACCGCAATAATTTCGATGGCGAGCTTGCTGCTATAGCTTATGCAACTGACATATTAAGAAGCATTCTTCATTAAAAAAACGGTTTTCCTTGTTGATTCATAAGCTATTATTCTTTTGCTTATTAATCTAAATTATAATAATGCACTAGTCCACTCTTGCCGAATGAAGCTGCACAAACTCGTTGAAATCGAGGACTGCGTTTCTCTTCAATGGATCTCGAGCCACACTGCAATGATTTTGGAAGTGAGCAGGCAGACTTGTGAAAGCTGGTTCCCTTATGATCCAGTCAAATCCCTGTTTGCCTTTGCGTTACATCAAAAGTGTAATTCTCAGTAAAGTAAAGAGTTTCCCTTTATGTTTATGTGGTTATGGCCCGACAGTGGAAAACTCTACTTGACGGGAACAATAAAATCCCTGACTCCTTACCAAGAGCTTTGGTGTTGCTTGTTTCTGGGTGACAACTGGGCACGACTCTCTGCAGGGGCATTTGCTTCAAATATGTGTAATGGACTCTGCTTGTTGTCCATTGTGCAATCGTGATGATATGGACATCGCTCACCTCAAGAACTGCTCTGAAGTTTTAAAGTTTAGAACTGACAATTCTTTTAATGCTACTAAAGGACTTTATTCTTGTTTTTATACTTGTTCATTTTTTTTATTGTGCAACTTGTCGATTAATGGCAGAGGAGCTGAGGATGTGCGTAGGCTAAAAAAAGTATTAACTTCTATAATTTATAAAACAAACCACATAATTTAAATTTCACTTTTTTATTTATTTTTATAAAATAGTTTTATTTTTATTTTCTGAAATTTAATTATTTTAATGAAAGTTTTATCTTTAGAATGGACTTGCACCTTTACATATGGCATCACAAGGGGACCATGTTGACAGCGCACGTATTTTGTTATATCATAAAGCTCCAGTTGATGATGTCACTGTTGTAAGTATTTTTATTAAATAGTAAGTTTCTAATAGAATATATCTTTTAATCATTTGTCAGTGTCTCTCAAATTTTTATTACATATATATTTAATACGTTGTAATCTCTAACATTTCTTTTATATTATGCAAATCATGTATTGATAAATATGTATCTATAATTCAGCTTATAATTTTCTATTAGCCTAGCATTAAAGGTTTTTATTTTATACTAGAAGGAATTTATAACCTAACTTTATGAAGTTAAACATAATTGATAGTTTTTTCAGTGGTAAAATATGCCAGTATGCAAAAAATGCTTATTTTTTTCTTTTACTAGGTTGGTTAATTTGTTATTTCACTTTCCAAAATATTATTTATAATTTGTATTAAAACATTTTGCTTAGTTTGGCGCATGAATATGGTTGAGAGAGAAATGTAATTGTTTTTAATAAAAATGTGTGAATATATTTTAAACTTTTGTTGCTTAAATTTATGAAACGAGACATATTGCTTATTAGTCCCATCAGTGATTTCTTCTCTTGATGATTTGCTTGTAATTTTTTGAGAATTTTAAAAATTGCATACAAGTTTGACTTATATCTTCAATAATTTCAAAAATTAGAATTGAAATTTGTTTTTAAGTCTTATTTTGATTCTCTCTCTTAAATTCAAAAAGTATTTAAAGAATTCAAATTTATTCTTTAAATGGCTCTATTAAAAGTGAATGTATTTTATTTCCCTTTTTACAAGTTTTTTCAAAGTAAATTTAATTTTGAAATTTATTAGAGACCATTTCCGTAAATATTTTTAGCTTTGTAAATATCAATATATTTTTGTGTTGCTAAGAAATCTTAAAATGATCAATCAATGAGAATTAATATCTTTTAAAGCTTTGATTTGACTAGAAAGTATGTATTTAATCATTGAAACTTCTTTAGAATGAATCTTGTGCATAATAAGTAACAGAAATTATCAATTAAATTTCTTGTACATAATAAGTAACCAAAAATTATCAATTTTAAATGCTTGCAATTACAAATGTAGTGAAAGTTAAGAGAAACTTCTTTCAAGGAAGAATTTAAATATTAGAAAAATTTTTTATGTGTCTGTTAATAGAAAGTGAATTAGACATATTAAAAAAGCGTTAAATTTTGCAGAATGAAAGCGTACATAAAGTTAGCAATATTTTTGATGGAGTTTAATAGTATATTAGCTAACGCTTATATAAAATTATATCAGCTGGTTTCAATGACCTTCTAAAACAGTGTTTTCTTTGAAATCATTGAGCTTTTAATTAGATTTAATAATGAAATGTCAAGTTTTAAATAAACTAATGTTTAAAAATGTTGGTACAAAGTTGTTACATTAAACATTTTTATACATACTATGTTTGTACACTCTGTTCTGCAATATATTTTTATATATTCTGCCCTTGTGTGTCTAATTAGATTATGTTCCATTGAGTTCAAAATCTGTAGATTCTTGTCGCGTTATATAATGCGAGTTATTTATTCAAGCATACATAAAAATATATTATTTGTACATGCACATGTTAATGGTGCATGGAAATTTGATTTTTTTTGTTTATAAAATGTGAATGCAATTAATTACAAATTTCTATTCTATAAAAGAGAAGTTGATGTATTAAAATTAGATGTAATAAGTATATAGCTTTATTTCTGCATTAAAATATATAGCTTTATTTCTGCATTAACTTTCTAGCCAAATTTACAAGTTTTAAAATATATCAGTAATAAATAGATTTATTTATTTGAATGTATGTTTTTTTAAGTATTAACATTCTTTTGTAGGATTACCTTACAGCATTACATGTTGCTGCGCACTGTGGTCATGTGAAAGTAGCTAAACTTTTATTAGATAGGAAAGCTGATCCCAATGCTCGAGCCTTAAATGGATTCACACCACTCCACATAGCATGTAAAAAGAATAGAATTAAAGTTGTTGAATTATTGTTAAAACATGACGCTTCTATTGAAGCAACCACCGAAGTGAGTCGTCTCAGCTTTTTATCTTTCTTGTATAATAATTTTAAGCAAATGCTTATGAAATCAAGTGTTTGATTGAATTTATTATTGTGAAATTATAAGAAAATTTGCTCTAAATAATTTTAAATACTGCTTCAAAATATTGATACTAGATGACTTACTAAATATATAGATTTCTAAATATTGATATAGATTTTAAAAATAATAATTAAAATTTACAAATACTTATTTCTAAACAAAGTTCAATTTAAAAGTATGTTATTGTTTATTGGTATTATCTCATAAATATTTGTATCTTTCAAATACTCTAACTCTTAAACAGTAGTTCACTTATTTTCTTTTATGAGCATTGAAATGGTTGAACCTCTTTTATTATAAATAGGATAATAACAAGAAAATTAAGAATGACATGAAATCATTGAAACTTAATTTTTTAAATTAACTTTTTGGATAAAAAGTTTGCATTCTTTATATATTTTATTTTGAAATATTCCTTATTAATTTCATTAAAAAGATTGCTTGTTAGAAAATCTGCTTCCTAAATGCAAGATTTCTCTTATTTTACAAAATGATTGGTAATGTTCCTTATTTATTTATTATATATTAAGTTTTTATTATGTGTTTAATATTGTAATTAAGATTTAAATTTTTCATTATGGTGCACCTTTTTTATTTAGGATGCTCTTTAGGAATAAAACAGAAGGAATTACTACAGGATTCTGCACCATTAAGACTACCTTTAGAAAAAAAATTATAAATAAGAATGTCTTAAATAATGAATGTCTTAATGTCATAAATAACAATGTCTTAATGTTATAATTTTGGGTACTATTTTAGGTTATTACATATGCTGTCATACATTAAAACTGGAATATAATAACATTTTCATATAATTTACAGGAAAATATGTAAAGCAATATCATTTAAAAAAAATTTAACAGAAAACTTATTCAACATTTTTTGAAGTATTAGTTGACAACCCATTAATGAACATTCAAATTTTAAAAAAGGCAAAAACTATAAAAAATAAAAGCAAAATTTTAAAATGACAAATGTAAAAACTCTTGAAGCATGGAGAACTGCAAAGTCCTATAACTCATTATTTGCCAGCATGAAATGTTGCATTTAGCTTTTCCTACAGTATGTGATCAAACTGCTCTTTCTTCACTCTTTTTGTTCATATTAATTAAGGGCAGGAAAATGCTTACTTTATAATCAAATAACTGGTACAGATCTAAACAGCTTTTCTTGATAATTTTCATAGTTTTCCAAAACTTCAGTTACATTTTAAAATAAATTAGCTTTTTTAAGAGCATTTTTTTTATTCTTTTTCAAAAATAATGTTGGGGTAAAAATTTTTTTGCTTGTAGATATTGTTACATCCTTTAAAATTTTCTTGAGCTTGACTTTTACCAGAAATGGAAGGTACACATTCAGAATCTCTAGAGATATCATTTTCTAGCATTTTAGAAAAGAAATTATTTTCTCTTATCACTAATTGGTTCATTTATCACATGGTATATTCATCTGATAAATAATGCATTCTCACCATAATAATCTGGTCAAGTTTTTCTGAAATAAGAAAGGAAATATGCCAAATGTATTCCAAGCAACTAGAAGAACTGAAATATAATTTATGGTTCAGCCCTTAATAACTCCATACATTATCTCATAGTATCAGAAACAAGAATGGATATATTATATAGAAATTAGCTGAATTCTTTGTTCATATTCCAATTCTTCCCATTAACAGTTGATCGAAATACCAAAACAGATTGAATGTGAAAAACTGAAATACAAGATACTAAAATGATATTCTTTTCAAATATAATGGACATAGAGTGCCATCTAGTGGTTATTAAAAATTGTTTTAGCATAAATGTACATATGCACTGGCTGCCTACGAAGCATAGTGTTCTGGGATATGTGGGTGATTCACCTAGCTGTGAGATATGTTTTTGCAGAATGCACGATTCAAACGTCGCATAGAGGTTTAGAATTAAAGTAAAAAATTTGTATTTTCATGGATTTTATTAATTTTGCAATATTGATAAAATTTACTAAAGGTTTATTTAATTTATATTTTTAAATTAAAAATTTCATACTTGCATTGAAAATATCTAATCAAGTGATTTTGCTTACTTATAAGTTGTCTTGCTTTATGTTGCTTGAGAAATCGCATTTCTCTTTCTAGTCTGGGCTTACACCACTCCATGTTGCTTCTTTTATGGGCTGCATGAACATAGTAATTTATTTAATCCAGAATGGTTCCAATCCTGATGTGCCTACAGTGAGGGGGGAGACTCCTCTGCATTTAGCAGCACGTGCCAACCAGACCGACATTATTAGGATCCTCTTGAGGAATGGTGCAAGTGTAGATGCTAGAGCAAGGGTAAGAATTCTTTCTGAAATATATTTAAATTACTGATTTTTTTAAAAATTTTTTGAAAATGAGGGGAAATTAAGTGAATTTTATTGAAATATTTCTGAAATTATCCTACACACAATTGTAAAAAGTGTTGTGCATGTGGAAGAGATATTTTGCATGGAAAGATCTTGTAAATTTTTACTATGGGTATTTAAGAATACGATTAGAGTTTCGGATTAAAATTTTTTGTTACTGAGAAATTTACAGAAAACATTGCGGAATTCTTTATTCCAATGAAAGCACTGTCATCAATTAAAGATTGGTTACAAATGGACTTTGTATTATATTTATCCTCATAAGTTTCAATTTTTATTAAATGTGTCATCTCAAAAATGTAATAATTTTATTTGTACACATAATTTCTATTAAATAATTTAAAATGGATTTAGTTTTGTCTTGCATTGTACTTCAAAGTTCACACATATTACAATTCGATTTTGTTATATATCTTCAATTTTATGTTAAATTATTTATATATTTACATTTTATATTTGTGTTATTACTAAATTTTTAAATAATGTTGTTTTTAATATTTTCTCATTGTTATGTTTGTTTTATGTTAGGAAGAACAAACCCCTCTGCATATCGCCTCAAGATTAGGAAATGTAGATATTGTAAGTTTACTTTTGCAACATGGTGCTGCTGTGGATGCTACAACAAAAGATATGTACACTTCGCTGCATATTGCAGCAAAAGAAGATCAAGAAGAAGTAGCTTCTTCCCTTCTAGACCATGGAGCTTCACTCACTGCCACTACGAAGGTCTGGAATTTATTTCTGTTCATTAACTTGATTAAATTTGATTTCTCCTTTTTTTTGATAAAGATCCACAAATCTCATAAATTGTCACATGTAAAAGGATTTCTATTAAGTTTTTCCATTTATGTTATTAAATATTTGTGCAATATTGTCTTTGTTATGTGGTTCACTTGGCTCATAACTTAAGTGATTAAATTAGAAGTGAGGAATGAAAGTGTATTGAAGCAATAAAAAAAAGTTTACTATCATGTGTTTTTCATATTAGTTTGTGATATCTATCACTTATAAATATTTTTTATTTCAAATTAATACAGCTTTTTAAATTTAAAAGCATTGCTATGAAATATCAGATATGGTGACATGTAAAAATATGTATATATAATTGTATGGAAATATTTTATTAATTATAAAAATAGAATGTAATTTAACATTAAATATTAATTGGATTATTTTTTGACTCGATTAACCCCTTAACCGTCTGGGGTTCTGTAAAGAAAGTGCTTCATTTTTGCTTCCCGGTGGCAACATAGTTTTGGCTTTCACTGCAATGCAAGTTTTTCCCTCTTTAGCACTTGTCAAGAATACAAAAGCCTTTATTTCTTGAGACATATTTCTGCATTACTAAGGACCACTTCGCAATAATCACATTCTAATGATTTACAGCTGGGAAGTCCATTAATCACTGTCAACTGAAGAAACCAACATGTGCTGTTAGTTTGCTTTGTGAATGTGCTGCTAAAAAATTTCTTGAAGTCCCTGTTATAAATTTATTACACTAAATATGAATTTTATTTAATTATTTTGTAAACTATTATCAGCAAATTTATTTCTAAGCATACCAATGAATACCATAATATTTTTAAATATCATTTTGAGATATGTATATATAATAAAATTATTTCAATCATTTCTTTTTATTAAAAATTAGAATTTTTAATTTCTCAGATAGTTAAAAATATAATTTTAAATAACTGTAATAATGAGTTAATTTGCTGTTTAATTGTTGATTGGTAATCATGGCAGATATTTTTTAAAATCAAATAATTTTCAAAATTATTTAAAGAAATGGTTCTGTTGCTTTAATGTTTACAAATTGAAGAATTTAGACATTGTATATTTTTAATAATTAAAAAAATAAATAGCTAACTTAATTGCCTAACAATAGACTTCATATAGTAAATATTGAGGATATAGTAAGCTACTGACAACAGATGAAATTTTGGTGAAAAATTTTAAATGCAGATTTTTCATATTAAATTTCTGTAAGATTATTCGAAAGATTTCCGTTGCTAATTGTGTAAAAAATATCGTTCCATACAAGAACCTGTATTGTTATTTATCTTTTATTGTTAAATTGTTTTTCAAATATTAAAATTAATGAATCTCTTGAATGAAAATTTGTTTCTCAAAAGGAGAATAATGGCAAAAATATTAAAACAGGGAATTCTTAACGCTATTGTTTACAATAGTATTCTAATAATTGAATATTTAATATAGAACCGGTCAATATCACATTTTTTCACATTTTCATATTAGTCCTACATTAAATATTTTTTCCTTTATAGAATTATAACTGCTTTGACATGCAAATCATTAAAAGCAGAAAATTTAGAGAAAATTTTTTTATAAAAGTACTTTAGAACAATAAAGATATAACTTCCTTCTACTTTTGATGGATATAAAATAAATATATTTAGCTACTTTTTTGATCAAATATTTTTAAATAGTTTTGATGAGAAAAAATAAATATTCACAATTATTTTTGTAAGCATAAACTAATCAGAAATGAATACTTTATCTAGTTTGACAGTATTTTGCAATAAAGTTAACCTGTTAAAAGTACTTATCATAATTTATTATTTTACCACAAAGATAAATTTAATTTCTTATGTTAGAAACATCTTATTGAAAATCAAATTATTTTTCTTGGTATTACAATTAAGTCATTGAACATTTTTTTCAAAAGCACTTGAAAGGGACAAAAAAGTCCTAACCTAGTGTTCTTATATGAAATATTTTGTTTCAAGAAAGTAAAAGTAATGTCCTTAATGCAATGATGGTAAATATTGAAGTATATGAGAAAGTATAACACTTAAAATGTAATCTTTAAATTAGTAAATGAAAACATTTCTTTTACATGTCAAATTAAATTTCATATTTTCTGGAATTTGCTAGAAACTTTGATTTTTGTTCCATGATTTTAAATTATGTTTACACAATATTAGTTTATATTGTCCGTAATTTCACAAAAAATATTATTAAAATAATTTTGAACTTCACAATTAAGACATTAAATAATTTAATATGTTCTCCGCTGCTTTCCTTTTACAGAAAAATGTTTGTGATGACTTAATTCAAATAATTTTTAAATATTTAAATTTGATCATAAGTTTATATTGAAATCATATTATGATGTCTCTGAAACAGATATAAATTTCTTAAACAAACATTTAAGGGAATATATTTAGTAATTTTTCTGAAATTATCAATTCTTGATGTATTTTAATATCGTTTGCCAGTCCTATACCAAAATGTGAATTTAGTGAAAGTTTGAATCAAAATTAAAGTTTTCTTGCTAAAAATAATAGTTTCCTTGTGAAGTTATAGACCTCAGTTGTAACAAAATAATATATTTTTAAGTGAGATAGAGAGTAACACAATGCCTATTCTAAAATTCGAAAATACTTATGTAATAGGATTCATTCCCCCATTTTTTGTGAATGCCTTGATCTTGGTATTTTAAACAATGGTTGAACTATGTATACTGAAATTTTGAATAGTGTGAAGCTACCAACAATATGAAAATTTCAAAACATGTTTAGTAAAATCCTCGAGTAAACAGGAAATTAATACACATTTAGCTAATTTCAAAATATTAACAACTATAAAGAAGATAGCAAAAAGATCGATTGGTGTTTCCAATTACATCAATTTGACATCAGGATTGACAAATTCCTAACTAGGGGAACTTTAGAATTTTCAAATTCCGTAGTAAACCAATAAATGTAAATTAGAATGAAATTTAGTATTAATATAGTGGATGCATATTTGCAATCAAGTTATCTTGGAAACATCTGTCTAATGATATATTCTTGGTGAGCATGTCAATAAATCACTTTCAGCTGGCCAGAACAAATTATTGAAATGCCATATTTCTGTTGTCCATTCTGGTTTATATATATATATATATATATATATATATATATATATACACACACACACACACACACACACACACACACACACACACACGTGTGTGTGTGTATGTTATACAAAGAACTAATAAAACAAATGTTAATAATTTAAAAAATTGATAAAAAAAAAGATGAAAATAAGAAATCTTGAAAATTTAATTGCTAATAAATATAGAAAAGTAAAACATAATTAGAAAGCTGTTGCTTCCTTGAAACACTTTTGATTTCGGTTCACATTAGTTAATTCAACCATAATTGTTCAGTAAATAAACCAAGGGGCTCAAGATAGCCGGAAAATGCACATAGTTTTTTGCCCAAGTTAACTCTTGATAGCCGGATAAGGGGTTAATAAACTAATAAGCTATCAAAAAAGTTTGCTAGATTAGCAAACTTTTTAATATACTTTTTTTTAAAAAGTTTTTAATATACTTTTTAATAAACTTTTTTTAAAATAAAGCAAAAAGCTGACAAGCTACACTAACTTGCTAACGTTTTTCTTAGAAATAACAATGATTTGATATATTGTTAGTATCTTATAACATTTTAATTTTTCCTGTCAACAGATGCAAATATGTTTAATTTAGTAAAATATCTATTTAAGAAACAAGTATTTAATTTCATTTATTTTTCCTCTTGAAATTATTTAAATGATTGAAAATATTCATGAATCCTTATTTTTTAATATTTAATGTTGTAAATTAGTTGATGTTTAACTTTTTTCAGGGGGCATTTTTTAAAATAATTAACATTTATTGCAGACAATACAACTTACAAAGCAATTTAGGAGGACTGAAACAGCGCGTCCTCTTAGCATGAGATTTACATAGCAAGTGTTCTGAGTTCGGTTCAGATCTCACTGAGAGAATATATGAAACGCTCCTACAAAGTGTGTTAATTGGTTGGGTACATTTCATGAAGTTAATGCCATTGGCACAGAAATTTGACAGACAAGTTTTTAGTTTAATTTATCAATTTTCAGTTTTACTTTGTGAATTCAATTGTTTTGTAAAAATCAAGAGTTTCTCAGAAAAGATGTGATGAATCACCTCAATTTCTTAATGAAGTCGCAATGAGTCACCACAATTTTATTTAAAACATGTAAAATTATTCAATAAAGAATATTTAATAAAACCTTATAAAATATAAAGGAATTGACTTAATATTCGAAAAATCATAGTATAATGCTTTTATAGTGTGCAAACACTATAAGTAGCTTTTATTCGTATTGCTGTTATTTTAGTGAGAATATTTAAAAAATTCAAGCATTTAAATACAGTTTATTGAATAAGTTTCTTGGAAACTTTTACTAGGTGATTAATCTTAAAATATAGTTCTTATTCTTTATATTTATCAAATTTCAAAAGTAATCTAACTATTAAGTTTGAAGTTAAACATTTTGTTTTTATTAAATTATTTCATTTCTGTTACTTTGCAAATTTTTGTATTTGTTATCAAAACATGTAGAAGAAAAGAATTGTATTTTATTACATAATTAGTAATTAAATGATATTTTCTATTTATCTTTGTGATATTTACCAAATCCTATTGCAATCTAAAGAAATTAGATTTTTCTATTTAAAAGCTGAAGGGCTTATTTCCCTTTTAATGTGAGGTTGTGTGTAATATTTTTTCCCTGTATATTTTAAAGACAAGATTTTTTTGTTTGGAATCGGAAGATTACAACTACTGTTTTATTTTACTTTTTATTTTAATCATAAATTTTAAATGTAGAAAGTACTAAATTCTAAAAATCTTGAAACTTTTAAAATTGGTAATGCCTTTTTAATTGTTATCATTGCATAAAATAAATTAACTGGACCATGAGTAATGCAATATTCTGAATACGTACTTATTAATTTAATATTGGAACAGTTGGTACAGTTATTTAAAAATAACTTTTATTTGACTGGTTAAATTTCTTTATCCGATTTACTGATGGCAGTTTTTGTTGTAAATTAATTCCTTTCTACATATTAAATTTTTATAGCACATTATCAATACTAAATGTTAATTTTTTATTTCATTCTTATTGCTTAAAATAAATTTTTTATACATCAAAATTTTTATAATTCAACATTATTTGTCATAGTTAATTTACTTTGAATTTTTCTAAAAGTATATTAAATGCAAGTCTTGATCAAAAAACAAGCAATATATGAAAATGAATATCCTTTTAATGAATTTAATACTTAAGTATACCTTTTAAATTAAATATTGAAAAAGTTTCAGGTGACAGTAAAACGTAAAGATGCAAAGTATAGTTCAGTTTGTATGCAATACAAAGTCGATCTCATTTTATTTGCATTAAAATTTAAAGCTAGACCTTAGTTTTAAATATCAGTGTTGAATGAATGCTTTTACTTTTTAATTTTCAGTCCTTCCAAGAATGGGAATCTATTTATTGACGATTCCTTTTGTGAAATTTTTACTTATATTCTAAATTAATTATATCAAAATTTTAGCATATAAAAATTAAATGAGTGATTTCTTCATCAATAGAAGGGATTTACACCTCTTCACCTGGCAGCAAAGTATGGAAACATTAAAGTTGCCAGACTTTTACTTCAAAAAGGAGCAGCTGTTGATGCTCAAGGAAAGGTAACATCTTAATTGTTCCTTGTTGAATAATACTATGTTTGGTATACTTTTTATCAAATCATCTAAAACAAAGTGTTAAATAGATTTAATTGTTAATCTATTTAACACTTTGTTTTAGTTGATTTCTTTTGAATTTCCTTTTTCCAATTACAAGATAGTTGATGGTAGTTTTATTTATACCTATGAGTTAATTTTAACACTTCTGGATATAAGTTGATTATTTCTCACCTTTCTGTATTCTAACATTATTAGAGATATATAAAATGTTTCTCTCTGAAGCTTAAAAATATTGCGTAAATTTAAAATCAGACTTGGTGGTTTGAACAACTTTAATTAAAAAGACTTCGGTTGACCAAGTTGATTTGTTAAATTTTACTAACCATTGAGACATCTCCTCTATTAGCCACACAACTATAAGAGTTACAGATAAAAGCATAATTAAATATTTATTACTAAGCTAAAAATGTCTAGTAGAGTTGGTTGATCACACGAACTCTGGTAACAGTGAGGACAGAAATTTGAAATATGCTTGCCTCTAGTTCTTTATTATATATTGAAATTAAATATACTGAACTAATCATTAGAAGGAAACAGAGTGCTTATGCAATATATTTAAGGTAATTAAATTACTTTAAATGCATATAATAAGTACCACTTCCTCTTCCAATAATTAGGATATTAGTTTATATTCCAGCCTCTGGAAGGTGAATATTCTTGAAAACCCACCGTGTTAAATCCAAGTGTTCAGATTTAATGAAAAAAAAATTTTTTTGCCGAGACTGAATCGGAAACGTGGAACTTTCTCTAATGTGATTAGAAATGGGATACACAAATTAAAGTTGCAGCTTTCATTGCTGAGCAGTCGGGGAACAGTTTTAGTTTGAACTTTGAAATTAGTTCTACTTTTGAAGATAGCTGAAGAAATCGAAGTATGCCCTATAGGAACACTAGTTATACATAATTAACACTTAAAAAGGAAATTCCAAATTGAAGAAATACATGATGTGTAACCACTAACATCAAATAATAAATTGCTGCAGTGCATGGTGTTGGATAAGGTTTCACATTTAAAATCCTAAAAATGTAAAGTGAAAAAAATTAAAAGATGGAAAAATGAATTAAAATGGAAATTAATAAAAGGAAAATTTAAAATGTGTATTGCAAAAGAGTAGAATACATTTATATCTCATCTAATCCAGGACAAAAGAAACAAAGGCTTCTAATGCATTGCGTAAGAATTCTAAAGAATAAACTGTTCTTATTGTGTTTGAACTAATAAAAAGAAGCTAAAAAAACTTATGTTTTCTTTTCTTTCTTTTTAAGTTTTACAAAGGTTGGTGTCACTGACTTTTTTTGAATAGAAACTAGGCTATATTGATGTTGATTATGTATGTATATATATTAATTTTTAAAAATATTTTTAATATTATAGTCTGATTTTTTTTTGTTCAATAGTTATTTATAGTTGCAATCAGAAAATATAAATTAACACATATAATTAGAAGCTACTTTATTAAGCGAGTATTTTTACTTTTTTAAAATTTCCTTTTGCCAAATAATTATAAATTTATTAATAAAATTTACAACCCCAAAAAAAGTCTCAAATAGTATTGTATAGTCAAAATATACTTTAGCTTTGAGCACAATAACTTATTTTTGGACTTATAAGGAAATAGGTTTGGAAATGAAACATGTGTACTAAATATTTTATTACTAAACAGTTTGCATAAAAGTTTTTTGTGTTCAAAGATTAAATATATTACTCGGGAATCATTTTCAGAGTTGTATTTTTCGAATTTATTTATATATGTGTACTGCATAGTTTATATTATGAAATCGATAGTATCCATGTTTAATTATTTCTACTGTTAATGTGTTTTCATGATATCTTTAATGATATATTTTTTAAAGAAATCTTATGAATTTGTTACTTCCAGTTAAAGAAAATTTTTTTATAGAATGGGGTAACACCACTGCATGTTGCATCTCATTACGACCATGTTAATGTTGCTTTACTTCTGCTTGAAAAAGGAGCATCTCCTCATGCTATGGCCAAAAATGGTTACACTCCTCTTCATATTGCTGCCAAGAAAAATCAAATGGATATTGCTAGTACTCTAATAGAATATGGAGCTAATGCTAATGCTGAATCTAAGGTACATAGTTGAACTAAAAATATAAACTTATGCATGTAAATAACTTGCACTTATGAATATTTTAATGGTTTTTTCTTTTAACATTTCATTAAATGTATTTAGTTCCATAATGCTGTACTAATTATACTTATAAGTTTTTAATGATTTCCAACCTTTATAGATTTTATTTTTAAATTGTTTAAGACTCATTTTAGTGAATCTTAAATTATTTAAAATAAACACTGTTTTTTTGATTGTTAGGAAATTTGTACTTACGGATTTATAGTATATGTTGCATTGAATTTCTTGACCCTTTTCTTTCAAATTTAAGAGAAGTAATTACTGTTATATATTGCAATGTATTATAAATTTACAAATATAGACTTAAATAAATTTATTTTCAGTAATTATTTGTTCAAAATAAATTGTTATTGATTTTGAGGATATTTTAGTTAAAAGTTTTGTTCTCGAATTTTTTTATTCAGTTAACTTATAGTATCTTTAAGAATCATAGTAATTTTCAGATAGAAATAATAAGTATTGCAATATAAGTCATTTCAATTTTAAGTATTATTCCAAAAAAATCTTCATTATACCCCAAAATTATTTGTCACTGTAAAAGGCAAGATTGACAGCTAATTGCATTGGGAGTCTTTCCAGTGTGTGTGTTGTTGTTGCCCTGAAATTCATTTCTATTAGAGTTTTAGTAGAGCTCCAGACTTATCCTGTTCCTCCCATAGTTATTGTTTAATTTGGAACCTAGTATGATTATTGCATATCCTAGCTGTTAAACATCCCCAGCCCATCTTAAGGTGGATTGCTTTTATAATCTCCCATTAATCAGTCCCTTGCATTTTCCACATAAAGTGCTTAAAGTGGTGTTAAATGCTAACTTTTTGAAATTTCTAAATATTTATTACAGCAGTTGATTATATATTAGATCACTTCCATGGCAACTACTTTTGATACTCTAACTTGTAATGCAAAACATTTATTTTACTACTTATTACAAATTTTTATAAAATGTTCATTCTAAAAATCACATTATTTTTTATTTGAAAAAGTAAATGTTTCATTTTTTGTTTTTTGCTAGGCTGGCTTCACACCATTGCATCTAGCCGCCCAAGAAGGACACATGGACATGTCTTCACTTCTGATAGATCATAAAGCCAAAGTGAATCAAAAAGCAAATGTAACTATTGAATACTTCTGTTGTGTTATTGGTTACTGCATTAAATGTTTAATAACATCTATTCATTATTTATATCCATTATTTAAATTATTTACAACCTTGAGCTATACTCCTTTTGAAATGGATTAGGACAAAAAATTGAATGAAATTTAATATCTTTGCATACATATATATCTTAATGTTTGATATCATAAGGCTTAACATTAAGTATTATTTTGTCTTAGTGTTTTATAAAACCTATTTTTTGCTAAACTACTTCCTTGAAATATATCATTAGCCTAGTCATAAAGATCTGTGTTTTGTGTTAACTGCTCTTCGACCATACTTTGAATTTTTTCAATTTCAGAGTATGGCTGAATCTAACTGTTTTTGCACTATTTGCACCCAATAATTAATTTTTGTAAACGTATTGACACTTCTTTGTTGATACATTTTTTGGTGAAGTTTAACCAAATTCTTTCAATTGGAAAAATAAATTATAAGTATCAAAAAGAGTCTTGTTGTAAATATTCAAATAATTATTCACTGAAATGACTGAATGTGTGTCATGTTCAGAAGGCTAACTTTTAGTCAAATGTACTTTATGCAAAAATAATAAATTTAAACTAATTAAAAAGTTCAGCTTTCAAATTAAAATTATATATATATGTTGCTGAACTTTTTAAAATTTCGGAAGGGGAATATTCCATATTTTATATATTGTATAATTATTTACTCAATTTTATTTTTTGTATCTTAAAAATGTGTTTTTATATGTTTTCATTAGAAAGGAGCATTGTACAGAATACAAATTCCCTCATGAACATTTTTGATTTTGCAATTAAGTGAAATTGCTGGAAAATGCAATATATATATACACATTTTTGTTGAGATTTGAGTATTGATATTTTTTCTCTTTGTTAAAGAATAAGGTTTTATTTTAAAATAAAAAAATAAAAATTGAAGTAGCTCTTAATATTCTTGTATTCTCCAAAATAGTATAAATTTTTTAATTGGTTTTTTTCTGATTTTTATTGGCTTTGTTTTATTTTAAATAAATTTGAAGGCAAAGATTTAGAAAACTGATTCATTTTTGCAAACTTTTTTTAGAGTTTATAGATAAATCAATTTAATCATTCTACTGTTTGCTCTAAAATTTTTTCACAGCTGAAATGTTGCTCATTGTTTAAAAAATTAATCCAAATAAAGATTAAAGGATATAATTTTATCTTCTGTTAATCTTATTAAATTTGACCAAAAGGTCAGTGATAAATTGATATTGTATTTATTGTTTTAAATTTTATTGAATGGAGAGTTGGAATCTTGAAAATTCTAATATTTTCTCAGAATGGCTTAACACCTCTTCATTTGTGTGCTCAAGATGACCGAGTCAATGTTGCTGCTATCCTTGTGGATACAGGAGCAGAAATTGATCCACAAACTAAAGCTGGATATACTCCATTACATGTTGCTTCTCACTTTGGACAAATAAATATGGTCAGATTCTTGATTCAAAATAAAGCTAATGTTCATACTACTACTTCTGTAAGTATAATTTGTATCTTTTTGAAATGCTGTTACTAAAATTTGTGTTATTATGGAGTGCAATCGCTTAAAGTACATTCTATTGAATAGAATTTTGACAGGTTGTTGCATTATTTTATCCATGATTTTTTTTAAGTGTTTCTTATAAGCTTTTTTATTTTCACTTTTAACTATAATCATAATTTAAGATAATTTATATGTAGATATCTATATATATAGTCATCTATCTATATATAGTCAATTTATATCATATGTTTATATATAGTCACTGCAAATGTAGCATAATTGAAAAAAAAATATTTCTTCATTTTAGCAGAACTTGTTATCAATTGAAAACAAATGCTAATATATCGCAATATATTTGATTAGAAAGTAAAATTAGATTTTATGAAAGGGTGCTTAAATAGTAGTTTATAAGTTTAGTATGCTCTCTGTTATTTAACACTTTAAGTCTTATCTCACTAAATACTTTGATTTTGTACCTTGATCAACTGAGGAAGTTTACATCTGAACTGATGCCTCAAGGCAGCAGTTAATGTAAAAAAATTGGCCTCAATTCATTTCATCTCATTTTGAATATTTAATATGTATAGACTTTTCAAGAATGTGAATTCCAAACAAGGTTAAACTATAACAATTCCTAGATCATTATCTGATCTCGAGTATTAAGTAGACTTCCATCAAAGTATTATGCATAGCTTGTAATGCTTGACTTCAACTTGGTGCCATTTTTTTCAGAAAATCATTATGTGCCACTATATTTAAGCGGTGAAGGTTGAATGTAAAAGTATTAATCTTACTTCTCTAAAGCTCACTCTAGCCTGGTAATAGAGATCTTCAGAGCAGGTCTTTGGCTTGATTGTAGCTATTGTTGAACATCAAAACATGGAAGTTGCTCTTACACTTTCTGCAATCATGTCTGTCAGGATGGGTGTCTCAGAGATTCTGGGTTTCCATCTTTGCATCACAGGAATACTGCTTATTATCTATAAAAAACCTTTCCAAAAGTCAATTTGGGAGGTGAATATTCAAATTTTCTAACAATACCTTTAGTTTCTACTATGTGGTATCAAAATTAATTAGTCTGAATTGTTTCAACCAATCATAATAATCATAGCATGTAAGTAAGTTAGTTGGAGTCTTGATTTTTAAGCATAAACCTTTAAGCACCATCTATAATAGTGACTAATCTTTCTCGTCTTTCCTTAGGCAATCTTTTATTTGTATTAAATACATAACCAGCTGAATATTTGTAGATAAATGCATTTTTAATTATCTAATTATTAGTGATTTAGAATTTTAATACACTCCAAAAAGCTTGTTAACAATTCTTAATGTTAAAATTTTTAATTAAATTTACTTTTTTTATTTTGTGCAATTAGTATGCATTGCAAAGTATTCTTGAATATGAAAGTCTTGTATAAAAATAAGTTAATTAATTTTACTTTTATCATGAAGTACTTTAAAGTTTTTTTCAAAAACTATTTTTCTAGCATGGTTATACACCCCTTCACCAAGCAGCACAACAAGGGCATACTTTAGTTGTGAATCATTTACTTGAAAAAGAAGCTTCACCAAATGTGACCACAATGGTAATTTTAAATTCACATTATTTATTAAACTTTGTATCCATATTTTATTGATTCATAACTTTATATTCAGTTAAGCTGAATTTCTTAAGAAGCTTTGAAAAAAAATGTTATCAATAATTCACTGATTAAATATAACTACAAGAATATTAGTACATTAATGTTTAAAGTAAGTTTTCTTATTAAACTTTGTTTTAGAAACAAATTTTAGCTCAAACTGATAAACAATGTTAAATCTTTTGTCCTAGTTGAACATCCTTATGCCTTGTAACTATGTAAAAATAGTATAAGTATTACTATAATAAAGAATATTTATAATGTAATTAATTATTCATTGTTAAAATAATAGTAATTTTTAATGTATATAATAGTAACTTTTATCATTTTTTATGTAGAGATTTATTTTTAATGCATACCTTAAAATTTTCATTGATAACTATGCATTTAATATAATATGCAAAGCAATAAACTTTATTCAAAGGGCTTGTTTCACTTTTTCTCCCTAGTTTTTTATATATGAAAACCAGCATGTCTTTCAATAAGAATATCTGAAATAGTTTTCGATATATTAATTTCCATGAGACTGTGTGTAATTTGAATGTCATGACATCAATGTAATTGTGGTAAAATATGCTGTTAAAAAATGAATAAATAATGACTCTTACTTTTTATGTGATGAGTAATAATAGTAACATAAGTGTTAGCTTAATTGTTAGGTGTCATTGGTAACAATGTCACTTCACATTTTGCTAGTCAGTTAAATCTGTTGAAAATTTTAAATTGAGGCTTAAAATAAAATGTATTTTCACAGCTTAGTTTACAAAATTGAATTTTCTTTTAATATTTCACTTCTCTAAACTGAATGATGCTGGTTCAAATTTACCTTGAATTCATAAAACTTGTATTATTTCTTAATGACAAAAATTTTGTTATATTATATTTCATTTTTTGTTTTAGATTTACATTTTTCCAATATATATTTTTAAAATGTGTATTTGTAAATTGCAAACTATTCATCCGCTGTTGGTAACCAAGATAATCTAGAGTAAATTCTGAAAGTATCACTTCCTTCCTGTGAGTTATGTAAAATGTAACATAGAGTATAATGAAATTCATACCTGAAGTATTACACATAGTGTATGTAACATCATGCTTAGTGTTGCATGCAGTGCCATTAGAAACAGAAGCTCCATTTATTTGTATCAATGGTAGTAATGATTACACTGATCAGAAATTTTTTCATTTTATTAAAACATGGCCATTTTCTTGTGTTATCATTCCATTTGTAAGGACATATTTTAGAATGTCTGTTTACATTTTATCTATGCTGGTAACTAAATGGTTCAAGTTTTATTTTCAATATATGATTTCAACTAATACTTGGAGTAGGAGATACAGAATAATAGTTTAGAACTCATTCTTAGGCTTTCATTTTTGCTCTAATTAAACCTTTTATGCATAAAGTGATCAACAAACCAAATTAAATTTTTTTTAGATTTCTGTCAAGATTTTGTTCGAAAGTGCAAATTTATTGCAGCAAATTGATTTTACTTTAATAAATCTGGTCTTTAATTTTGATAGAGATGTTTTCTATTTACCAAATAGTTAAACATTTTAGAATTTTGAAATATTTTTATAAATTTTTGAGATCATAAATAATGAAAATGATTTACACTAGGAAAAATAAATTATATACTTTTATATTGAGTTTTAAAGTTTTTTTAAATGTTTAAATTTCTCGTTATCTTGTATATTTAGACTTTGCATAGAGCATTTTATTTAATAAAATAGTTATTAAAATTTTCATCTAGAAAGTCATATCGAAATTTTTAAATACATGTATAAATGACTCTGAATATTTAAGCAAAATGTTATTTAAAATAATAAAAAGTCATATTTTAATTTTGTCATAAAAACTTATTTATTTCAAATTAACATTTGAAATCCATAAATGTAAGTGTTTTGTTAAATGTAGTGACTTAAACATGTTTATAAAATGATTTTACATTTAAGTGTTTAAAGATAGATTTGTTAATTTTCAATTAAATTAGGGTATTTTTTCAGGATTTTATATTTAGTATTCAAAGCTTATAACTGCTAATTCTGAGATTTCTATCATCTCTTATGTTACCATGATTATATATTTCTGCATCTTAATTTTTCTTATATTAAGAGCATTTCTTAAATTATCTTTAATTGTTGTTGTATGTATGTTGTAATATGTACACTTGGAACATTTGGTATCTCCATATACTTTGCTAGCTTAATAATTAGAGTATCTAGTATTAATAAATTTTTATTATGAAACATAGCATCAAATGTTTTATTTTCAAATGATGGTCAATATTTTCAGCAAGGGCAAACACCTTTATCTATTGCTCAGCGCTTGGGGTACATATCAGTTGTAGAAACATTAAAAGTTGTAACTGAAACAACTATTACAACTACGACCACTACAGTGATAGAAGAAAAATATAAAGTTGTTGCACCGGAAACTATGCAAGAAACTTTTATGACCGATTCTGAAGATGAAGGAGGTATATTTTGGAAACTAATAAATTAAGATTATGGATATAATTATAATAGCACCTGCTGTTACCCAAAATATTTTTATATTGTAATTTAAAATGTTTGATATTGGGTTTGCTTATACTTTTAAATTATAGTTCAGGATAAATTGTAAAAGGTCTTTATAAAATATTACATTTTAAAACCATTTTAATTATGCATTCTTTGCTATTGTGTTATGTTAACTAGTTTTATTCTAAATATGCATATTGAAGCTTTTAATTATAAGTATGCGCTGCATGAGTGTAGTATAGGAGTAACATAGTGCAATGCTGTGGGATTCCATATTTGATAGTACTTGCTGTAGATCTTTTCACAAGCAATTGTGGTCACGTTGCAGAAATGTGTTCTCTAATAATGAAATCAATAGTGAATAGTTTTTTAATTTTTGCAGTGTTATACAGATTTTTTAAATATGTGCTTACTATGTATTGGCTTATACAAAATTGCTTCTTTAATTTAAAAGTTTCTCATGGGAATCGAGGAAAGCTAAATTTACAAATAACACAAGATGTTTTTATTCTTTTTTGCTGCTTAAATTTTCTAGCATATTAATTTGTTCTTTCTTGATCATGAATTTCAAATCTCTAAAAATCTTTATAGTAAAATATTTTCTTTCCTACCATAAAATAGTTTAGGCTTAAAAACACAAAATTAAATATTTAAACCTTGAATTTAGTTTCATTAATTTAAATCCTTTAATAAATGTCAGTGTTAATGCATTTAAATCCTAAATTTGCAGTCATGTTTATACATAAATAAAATTTTAAATACATTATTTTTCTGGCTTACTGTAATTAATGTTATTCATCAAAGATGCTTGATAAAGATAATACAGCTTACAACAGTCTTACATGTAAATGATTTGTTGATAAACGATTTTCCAATTGAATTTGAAAAGAATCGAACTAATTAAGAAAGCCTTTCATGAAAGGGTTATCAATAACTTATAACATATACTGATATCTTATTTTAAATGAAATGAACTTGACATAGGTGCTGACTTCGATGAAGCCGCTATATTTGGAAAGCCAACCTATGCAACTCACATCTATCTCCCTTTTAAAGAGGGCGAATACTTTCAAATGAGTAAGTTGTGAGAAATATTTATTAAAAATGAGTAACAATCTAATGGCAATTTAAGCTCCACATTGTTTCTTTCACTGTGTTTTCAACTTTTCTTGGCTTTTCATTATTATTCATTACTGAATTGTTATAAAATTTGAGGAGTACTAACATCTGTTTAAAACAATTTTTATATTTATAAATTAATATTTCTTTTACTCATTTTTCTCTAAAACAGTTTGGTTAAATTTCTAATAAAACATTTATATTTATAAAATATATAAGAAATAAAAAAGAAACAACGTTTTTTTATTAAAAAGCATGATGTCTACCAAATCTTCTGTGACAAAATACTAAAAACGCCAAACTTTATTATCTAATTTATTTTGAAATTTGTAGTTAACAATAATAGTAAATAAAAATTTTAACCAAATATTCCCCTTATGAAAACTCAATCTATTTCAAAATTTAAATTCTCTGAAGGATTAGAATATTGTGAAAAAGAATATGAAAATGTTTTAAGAGTTTTTAATGTTGAATGAAATTTGCTTGCTATTTACTTTTTGCATGTGACTTTTTCCTTATGTCCATAAATTTATGAGGCTGCTGTTGTGAGCATGTAAAATACATCCAAGTTGCTTGCTAATGATTCTTTTTTTTTTTTAAATTGTAGTAATTATTGTGCACACTGCATATCTAATAATTTTGAAAATTCTTTTATTGAATGTTTTGATGTATAACTAATATAAATGTAGGTGAAGAAGCAATGCTTGGTGATCAGTCTTATCGCTACCTTACTGCTGATGAAATGAAGTCTTTGGGAGATGATTCTTTACCTATAGATGTCACTAAAGATGAAAAACATCATGATGTTATGCATTCTGTGAAACAATTTGGTGGTAAGAATATTTGTTGATATACAAGTTAAAAGTTTGTTTTCATCAGAGAATAAATTTACCCTTTGCAAATCTTAATTGTTTTGCTTATAATTGTCACTAAGTAAATACTAATAAATGAATCTTGACAAGTTTGTTTGTTAACGTTTATCAAGTCTACATGATATGAATTTATTCAAGATAGCAATACAAATTTGTAAGAGACGATGTTGTATTAACAGAATTGCTCTTTTTCTGGCAATATATTAAATAGCAATTTTAAATAATTATTCACTTGTGGAATTTTAAAGTGAAGATATTTTTGACAGATTCAAATTTGAAGGCACATACAATTGAAAATAAAAACATTTTTGAATATTTAATACTTGCAATTGTGGAGCCTTCCAGGGAGAATTATCTTAAACTATAGTTTTTATATTTTATCTGTTGAAATCCAGCACACTGTACTTAGCCTTTAAAAATATAGGGTTCTTGCTTTACAATTTAGTATTAATTTTTTTTCCTTTATTGATAACTAAATGAAAAATTTATTTTGCATAATTAGATCGTGTTTAGTAAATTTAAAATCTACATTAAATAAAAATTCATCTTATTTGCATTATGTATAAAATTTATGCATTTAAATAACTTCAGAGATTTTTGTAGTTTTTTTTATTTTTGTACAAATTACTTTATAAAAGTCTCATGCAATTTGTTCACTATTTCTTCATTGTTGATAAATAAATTTAGTACATTTTATCAAAGTTGAAATTAATGCAGTTTTTTATTAATTTTTATTCAATTGCCCAAAATTGTTTTACACAGGATTTACTATATATTTTACTTATTGTTACAATAATTATAATTTGAATTTTTATTTTAAAGTAAAACTTCATTGATAATTTTCTATGAATATTTTTAATGCAGCACCCATGGTTGAAGAAGATAAACTCTCTCCTCAACATGGCACTCCTGTAGAAGGCGGGTTCAGTGAGAAATTTTCCCCTGACAATGTTGATTTGGGTAGAGTACCTGTACATGCTGGGTAGGAAAACAATGAGAATTTTGCATTTGATTTTCATTAATTGGAAACGTTTACTATAACATTAGTTCATTTTGCATTTATAGTTTTCAAAGTGGAATACATATTAAGAGAATGATCTTTAAGTCATAAGTTTTTTCATAATGAAAATGAAAATTTGTGTTTTTGTCTCACAAATTAGTAAAATAATTAAATATGAATGAAATTATGCAGTAAAGATATGTATGTATATATATGAACAACCATTTCTACCATGTGTTTAATTTATGCTAGGTAGAATCTATTTAAGTATAAATAAATCATTCTTGATTTTTTATTATCAGGCAATTTTTGTATCCTTTTGCATTTTTAATGGAAGAAATATTTTTTAAAGTGCAATATGGACATGAGTAGGAAAATTAAAATTATGAATTGTATTTAATTATGAATCTTTATCATCAGATTTCCAATTTTTGTGCCAAACATTTAGGTTGCTTACTATATTTTTTCTTTATATTTTATACATTTTCTTTTGGTATTCTTAATTTTTTGCATGTGGATTTAATTTTTGTGCTTATTTATTTCATTTGATTGTTTAGAAGGTTTAGTTGGGCTGACGACTACTATTCCCTTTCCCCAAAAGGCATGTCACGAAGCAGGTTGGCTAATTTTATCATGAATATATCTTAAGAGTTATTTGCATGATTTTTTTATTTTGTTTTCAGTAAAATTCATTTTAATAAACTATGCATTAGTATTAATATAATTTAAATTCATAATTTTAATGTACTTCTGCTAATATTACTTTGATCTAAATAATCTGTTAAAGAAATTTTGGGATTCACTGACAATTATATTATGTACTTCCAACTATCAAATTAAAATAATTTGTTTTGATTGTAGTTGTATATTTTAATTAATCAATACATTTATTTTTTAGATATTTAAATGAAAACTCACGTAGGAATAAACAAAATTTTTTGAATTATTAAAAAAGAATGAAAAGTATGTTCACAAAATAAACAGCATTTAATGACTTTTACCTTTTTTTAAACGCAAAACATATAAGGCTTATTTTAGTAAAAATTTTATATCGCAGAATATTTTCTAATTTAAAATTTATCTTGTATTTTAAAATTTTCGTATTCCGCCTAATAACTTGTGTGCTAGTTTTAATTTTATTGTGCTACTAATTATTCTATAGTCTATCCTTATTATCTTTCAAAGCTTCAATGTATGTTTGTTCATTCACTGATCATGTAACTCTTTAACACATTTAACTAATCATGTGATTGCTTTTACTGTTTTTTACTAATGATATTTTTACTTTTTATTTTCTTAACTTGCATGGCCAAAATACAGCAGACTAAAATGGAAAACGTAAGTTGATTTTATTTCATATTGTAACTTTCTATCTTTACGAAAGTTTGTAGTTAAATGTTTTTAAGATGTTAAGTGGTAAATTTATTTATATTTAATATAGTATGTGATATAAGTGTAAATAACCTGTTGCTTTAAAAGAAATTCCTTTTCTATTTTACATTAGAGTTAGAAAAACAAACCTATCATGTTATAGACACTGAATGGATTGTGGGCATTTTGCTAAAATCCAATTTCTATTAATTTTATAATAGTTATAATAGGAAGTTATAATCTCAATGAATAAACTAAAATTATAGGGGACAACTTTATCTAATCTATACCAACTGGTTATTCATTTCATATCTTTAGAATTAATATTTATCCTTATCTAAATGAAACATTTTAATCTAAAGATATATCATATTTTTCACTATTTTATTTTTCATTTTTAGTTTTCTCTTAACAATTGGGGTCTAAATGTTAAAAAAAGTGTTATTTTTCTATTTTTAATTATTTAATCTAAAAATCTTTTGCAGGTTCCTTGTTAGCTTTATGGTTGATGCTCGTGGTGGTGCAATGCGAGGATGCCGCCACTCTGGTGTCAGAGTTATCATACCTCCTCGTAAAGCATCAATGCCTATGCGTATTACATGTAGATACCTTCGTAAAGAGAAACTTATTCATCCACCTCCATTAATGGAAGGAGAAGCATGTGCTTCTCGTATACTTGAGATGGGACCTGTTGGGGCTAGATTTCTTGGGTATGTTCTTGGAAATCAGAATGTAAAAATGTGGTTGTCATTTGACAAATATTTTTTTGTTTCTAACTTTAAAGAAATATAAAGTATACTAAATTTTTTTTATAAGTGTGATGCTTAATATGTTATTTATGATTATTCTCAATAAAAAAATTGGACATTAGACATTTTCCAGTTATGTAAATTTTTGTATAGTTTATTTAACATTGCGATGACTGTTATTAATGAACAGTTCATTTATAACTTATTATTTAGAATTCTAACCACTGCTTATTTTATTACCTTATTGCTTAGATTTTAAAAGAAATTTTGGAGATCAGAGTTTAATTTGAAACTTTCTTGTGAATATTAGTAAAATAAATTAGAGTAAAATTTGTTTTAATATACTATATAGAAGGTTTTATACTTTTTTAAATATCTAAAACTTTATAGACATATTCTAAAGATTATTTATTTTAAAATTCTCTTGCATACTTGGAATAAGTTATAAATTTTTATTTCACTATACAACTTTAATATTTAATTTTTAAGATTTTCTTATTTTAATTTGTTCTTTTATAGGTTTTTACAAATTACACCAAATTGTTTGCTCAATTAAGTACATTTTTTATTGAAAAGGATTTTATAATACAGATAAAATGTTATAAGAGTAATTTCTAACAGTCTAAAAGTAATTTCTAATTTCTTTATGTTCTTTTCAAATACCTTAAAAATGCAATGGTTGTTTTACACTCCAAATTAAACTGACATTTGCACATAAAGTAAAATGTCTGTTGATGAAATTGTGTTGTCAGATCTATTATGGATGACTGTCTTTTCAGTTATTTGTTTTGTGTTCATTTTGTTTAAATCTGCCAATATAGGCTTAATTTAAATCAATTTTGTTCTATGAAACTATTCAGTGTATACAATTTTAAATTTTCTCTTATAAAACTTCTTTTTATATCAAATTTTCTATATCTTTAGTATTGAAAAACAAATTTAATGATCTCACTTTGAAAAAATTTCTACCATTAATGTGTTTTTATGCAGAAAAATTCAACTTGATCTTCAAACTAACTTGGAGTTCAAAATTAAATCTTGACTTGTAACCTAAACACAGAATCAAAGTACATTCTGGGACATTCTGCCTTCATGAAACATTTCTCCGGAACAGTGAATGGCAAAGTAAAAAACTTACAAGAACTAATCTTTTAAGGTTGATCATTAACTAGTAAAAACAAACCAAGTCAATATCTCTTAACTGTAGTAATAAGTTACATAATCAAAATTTTAAGTCTTTTTCCACCATTAAACATTTTTCTTAAAATATTTCTTTCAAGATTATCTGATTATAATTTCAAATTCGTATAAATATTTTGACATTAGCAGAAATATTAATTACGAAAAACTGGAAATTAAAATATGAAGTGCGCTATTTAACAGAAAAAAAGAGTGTATACATGTGTGTGGGAACAATGTAGTTAAAAAAGTTTAAATAAATAAAAATAAATAATGTAGGAAATGTGATTTTTTTTGTTTCAGGTAGAATGTGGTATTTTCACTAATTGTGATACCGCATTAAAAGGAGAAGATAAAAAAAACATTTATATCAATTTGTGTGTGTGTGTGTGATCTGTGATATAAAATGGCTGTTAAAGAAATAAAAGGACATTGAATTAATCTAGTGATCTCCGTAGAAGAAGATATAATATAAAAAAGACAGTTCAAGATGCATGTTAGAACATGCATCTTTAAATCTCTCATTAAAATGCGATAATTGGTTCAGTTAGTGACTTAATAATGTGATTAGGAATACCTACAAATCTTGAATATGCATCTCTTAATGTTTATGGATAAATACAAAGACAGATTCTGCTGAGATAAAGATATATGTTCTGCTCTCATAAACATTATAAATATTTGGAGTTATATGTATGCAAACTTCTTGATAATGATTTGTTTGGGAGTTAAAGTGTATCTATATATTGGAATTTTAGAAATGTATGTATTAAAAATTATGTTTTTTTATTATGAGTAAAGTAAAAAACAAATTGTTTTTGTTGTACATATTTTATTTTACATTCAAAATTATTATACTATTTTACACACTAACACTATTTTACATAGGTAGATAAACAACTTTTAAACTTATTTTTTTCTTTGTGTGCTGCCAAATTTTTAAATCGTTAAAAGTGTGCTTCAACAAAAAAATTTGAGAATCATTAATTTTAACATCAAAGCATAATAGTTATATACAAGATTATAATATTTCAAGTAAATAATTATACATAATAAATAAGTAATGATTATACAAATGTTTCAATTTTCAATTTCATAACTTAAAATACTTATAGAAAACTACAAACAACTTATCTTATGAAAAAAAAATTATAATGAGATGATTTGTAAGAAAATTTTAGGGTTTGGAGAAGGAAAGAGGAATCTTAACTAGTCTTAGTAAAAAAGTTTTATAATCAAAAGGAAAATCGCTTTCATATTTTACCTTTCAATAAATTAGAACTTCAGAGTTAAAATCCTATTCTTTGATGATACAAATATTTTTTTATGTAAAACTTAAACAGTGCATACATTTTTATTATTGTTTCTTTGTTTACTTGTTTTAAATAAATTCTTATAAAGATTTTGTTAAAAACATGAGTATAAATATTTTAAGATTTTGTTAGGAATATAGTTTTTAATTTTGGTACTTTTGTTTATCAAATGAAATAGATTGCGTAGAAACACTATATTTATGGATAAAACAAATCAAACTTGGATAGAGCTTATCTAGAAATGATTACAAACTTAATACAAAATTTATTCTAGGATAATAAATGTTGTAGATTTATTTATTTATTTTTTTTGGATTAGATTCAAATTGCATAAATAAATATGTAAGGTTGTCAGATTTTCTGAATTTAATTCTACCTTCTGGGATCTTTTCTTTTGTTTAGCAGAAGATATAAAAGATTCTTCTTTGATATCATTTTTAGTCTTTATATCTTTTATTAGATTCTTTTATATCTTTGTTTGATTCTGCTTTACAGAAGAATCCTTAGATTCTTCTGTAAAGCAGAATCTGGTTATCTATTTGAAAAATCAAAAATTAAATAGCACTTGAAGTGATAAATGTGATAGATCAGTCCAGTGTTATGTGTGAAGTAAAAACTTAAAAAGCACAAATATTCTAGTTAATTAAAAAAATTATCAAGCTTCTGTAAAAGACAAAACTAATCAGAATTTAACGGTCTGAAAAAAAAGGAGTGTTTTTTTCATTCAAATAGTATTTTAATATAATCCTTATAGTCATGAAACCTAAATGATCTATGAAAAGTAAAAGATAACAAAAAATCATCAATTTTGATTAAAATATCAAAGTATGTGCAAAGGAAACTAACTTATCTAAATGAGAAATTGCTATACTATTAAAAACACTAATTCATATAGTACAAATTAATCATGTTGTGAAACTGCTAAAAATGATTAAAATATTTTAATTTGAAATCTATCTTGGTGATTTCTTAAAGTGGCACCCCTTTATATTTCTCAATCTAAAAGTAAAGTATTTAGGTTTTTTATTCTATTGATCATTTTTCAATTAATGATATTAAAATTTTTCTGCTTATATTTTCAAAATGAATAAATTTAACTGATATTGTAATGCGATATGAAATTTTCAGTTGATCTTTAAGATTCTTTATTAGAATATCCTAATATTTTTTCCTATCCTAGATATATATTTTTATTAGAGCAGAACAGTTAGCATCTCTTTTGAAGCAGTAGAATCAGGGTTCAAATCCCAGTTCAGGTATTCTCTCTGTGTATCTCTTCCCTTTTGCTGCAAAGATGGCATAGCTGCTCGTTGTGCCACTGTGTAAGATGTCAACACATTTGCCCTTTGTAACATTGAATGGGTATATGCAGCTGGGTATTAGGGAAAAAAATTTCTATTCAAAAAATATTTTGCAATTTATTTGATTCTGTATCCATAAAATGTTTTAATGCTTTTTTACCTGATGCCATAAATTACATTACAATTCTGAACTTTGATATGTTGTGCTAAGTATTTTAAAGTAATAAAAAAATTTGATTCATATAAATTTTTTATTCTATTTCAGACCAGTTATTATTGAAGTTCCTCATTTTGCATCAACTCGAGGTAAAGAGAGAGAGATTACAATATTAAGAAGTGATACTGGAGAGAGTTGGAGAGAGCATACATTAGAAGCTTCTGAGGAAGCTGTACAAGAAGTTTTAAATGAGAGTTTTGAAGGAGAAGGTCAGTGTTTACTTTATTGAATTCATTAAATTAACAATTGTCATTTTTATTTAATATTTAAATTAGCTGTGTGAAAAATATGGGGAATTTAAAAGTAAACATATTTGTTCTTAATTCTTCTCGAGCAAAATTTAAAAATATTTTTTATTTATTTAAAAAGTTTGATTTGTTATTAATGCTGGTATAATGTTGCACAGTGTTCTTTAAACAGAAAAGTTTGGATTTTTGTTATGACAATAAGTAATTTAAATTTCTTCTGTTAATCAAAATTTCACTGCATAACTTTAATTTGGTGTAGTTTAAAAATTGTAACAATTATTATGACTAGTGAAAATACTTTTAGATTTGTGATGGTATTTACTCCTCAAAATTAGAATTAAAGATGTAATCACTTTTTTAGTAACTCATTCACATAAATTTTTATTGAAATGATCAATTCTTATCTCCAATGCTACAATGAATCAAGTAAAACAATTCTTTTAATGACTGAACACAACAGCTTGTTCGTTCATTTCCTACTTCTGACCATGGGTCATTCTGACCCATGGTCAGAAGTAGGAGAATTTTAATGTGTAGATCTTAATCTAATTACCCTTGTGTAACTGAACATAATTTCTGAGCTCTTTTTGGAATCTTTACAATATTGAAACAATCTTTTGTTCCTAGTGCTGCAAGTTTTGTGATTTTATGTGCATTTTAAATCCTTATAGTTTTTGCTGTGGTGCATAATTCTACATAATTTTATTTCCTTGCTCTTTCCTTTTTTTTTGTTAAAATAGAAAAATATATATATTTCCAGTATAGTCCCTATTCTTTTGACTGTTAATTTACAGAAATTTTCTCTTCTAGAGTTAAGTGCTCTTGAAGATCTCAATACCAACAGAATCACCAGGATCCTTACTACTGACTTTCCACAATTTTTTGCAATAGTAACCCGTGTACGCCAAGAAGTGCATGGTGTTGGTCCAGAAGGTGGAATGGTCAGCTCTACAGTTGTGCCTCAAGTCCAAGCGATATTTCCAGAAGGTGCATTGACTAAGAAGATTCGAGTTGGGCTTCAGGTAAATAATTCATCTGATAATTCTGCAGAGAATTTAAAGAACGAACCTAATTATACTAACTTTAATTTAAAAAGCAAATTGAATTGTACAGAAGCATACAAGCCAAAGAAACTGATCTCTTCTGAAGATAATAGCTCTGATCTTAAACCTACTAACTCTGTTAAAAACCACAAGAAGTTTAAGAAAAAATCTAGGTGGATTTCTAGAATGGTACAGTTTGTCTGGCCAAATTTAGATGTTTTTTCTTTCATGTAACATTTATGTCAAATATTTTTAGGCAGGTGTAGTATTTATGTTAAATATAATAAATTCAGAGAAATTGTATAAAGTGAGCTATTTGCTATAAATACTTATGTGGATAGTTCAATTTTATGAAAATATGAATCTCAAACTTGATGAACAAAGGATTTGATCTAGTTAGAGAAATATCCTAAACCCCTTTAAAAATTAATAGTTTTATTATAATAAAATTAATATTTAAAATAACTAGTTTTATTAGTTTCATAGAATATGATAAAAATTTTGATAAGAAAAGTTAACTTTTTGAGCTGTGAGATTGTTTCCAATGTATTAATATTTAAGAACTGGTTTCTCAGTCCAATATTTAATTAATAACTAACCATATGGGAAGATTTTTTCATATCGATTTCAAATTCATATAGAGTATGTACAAATAAGATTGCTTACTGTTTCTAATGACTGAATCTTTATTGCATGTGAGGACTTAGATGTGTTTAAGACATGCATAAAACAAGTTAATATAAATTCCAATAACAAGATGAATTTTTATGTAATGATTTGTATAGGGGTAACTTTATGGTTTCTATGATAATTATGAGCTAGATTTTTATCATAAGTTACAAATATTTGTACATTAAAAAATCCTAAGGCAAATTATTACATCTGCAAACTTTAACATTGAACAGATGTCATTTTAAATTTGATGATAAACTTTGAATTAAACAAGTTAGCGAAAGTTGTAAACAATATGTAGCTTCGACAAAATATGTTGATGCATAAAGTGTTTTGGGATTGATTATCTGCAAAATATTTTGCTAATTTGAAATGACTATATAAAGGTGAAAAATAATTTGTTGCCTTCATGTGATAACCATAAGTACAAATAGTCAGTATTAATTGAACAAACAATGTCAGTACAATCTATTTTTCATAGTACCATCAAGCAAAATTGCTTTCTTCATATTTTCATCTTGTAATTATCATAACCATTGCTCTTAGAGATGTACTATAATTGTTATAATTTGTTATTACTTTATAAAATCATAATTTATTAAATTGTATGTTCTATAGTTTAAGTGTGCAGAGCATTTGTCCAATAGAAAATCATATAATATGAAGATTTTTAATAGATATAATTGTTTAATTATTAAATACTTAAAAATGTATAAACATTCAATTTTACTTCTGGATATTGTTCTGTGCAAATTTTACAGCTTGAAATTTAGTATATATATACATATATCATGTACAAATAAAATATTCTATTATATGTTTATGTGCCAAAATATAAATTTTATTGAAATATATATTTGTTATCATTGCTAGAGTATTTTAAATTTAAAATTGAATATACAGCCATACTATGTACTCTTTCGAATATCCTTAATTTTTTTTCTACTATTGCTCTATATGCTTCTTAGAAATATTGTAGTTTTTCAAATTGCTTTTGCTGCCAGAAAACTTTAATCGGTGAAGTATTTTAAAATTTTAAATTATTTTTGATCTTATCATCGAGCTTATTTGAAATTAGAGCATCTTATCAAGTTAATATTTTTACTTGACTTAGTAATAACTGATATTTACTTGAAATAATAAATGTGACATATTTATTTGAAGATATTATTCCCTGAATTTTGAAAATAAGTTTATGTATTTTCTTAAGTTTGTAAAAACAAATGATTTATTAGTTAAATATTTATAATTTTAAATAAAGGTTATGAAGTCTTAAATGCAATATTTCTTAAATTTTAATAAGAATGTCCAATCTGAAAAGATTTATTTTCTTCGTATTTTTGATTTGAATAACTTACATAATTAGAAGTTTTCTTTATGTGTTTAGTAAAAACAATGTTTCCATTGTAAAATTATAGACTAATATAAACATTTTTTCATCTATAAATTGCAATTTAAGTTTTGCTCTGTTAAAAAAATATCTTGTTTTTAGATATTTAAGTATTTTAATCTATAAAAGTACTTTTGGCTTTAAGCTTTTTTCTAATGTTTCATTCATGCATTTGATATATGAGGGATTCCATAATTTTCTGGCAGCCAGGGTAATATTTTCTTCTGTTTAGAAACAAAGTACAAAAAACATTATGTAGCCTCTCATGTAGCAAGTATAATGAAATTAATTTTCCTGTGATGTAGTGATTCTGTTTAACTAAATAAAATGATTTACAACTTTCTTCCTGTCTGCACCTTTCTGTCTTCCTTTCATTTAACTTATGCATCTGCTTTAACTTTTTACTTTCAATCCTTTTCTAACACAAATCTACATACTTTTATAAACTTTCAAAAATTTGGTTCTAAAACCAGCTTCTTCCTCTTTTTCTGTCCTATTCGGTACAGTTTATTCATACAGTTCAATAAATACTTGCTGCATGAGAGTTGTCTACTTTGGTAGAAAAATTTTATTGAATAATTTTGAGCAACTGAAAATATGAAGTTTGTTTTTAGAACCAAATTTTTTATCTATATAACAGTTTTTATAAAGATTTCAATAATTTTATGTTAAAAGTTTTAAATTACAATTTATTTCTTTGACATGAAATTTATTGTTTATGTTTATTTTATTAATAGATTTTATTTGGAATTTATGTCCCCATACTGAGTTATTTATTTTAAACCTTTTGGAATATGTTTTTATATGAGAATTTGTTCCTGAAAAATAAAAAAATTTAAACTGAAGAAGGAATCAATGCAAAAAGATATTTCAATTTGTAAAAGGAAATATTTCAAATAAGAGTGTTACTGTGGAAACAGCACAACATCTCATTTTAATGCAGTCATACAGCTTTAACCTAGAAATTGTTGCTGTCCTTTCTGGAACAATAACCGATTTTATTTCTGTGAAATGGGAAATATTTCTTTATGACTTGTGGGGAAACAATAGACGTGAAATTTCTTATAAAATGGCCTAACATTTGAAATGACTTTATTGAGAGGATTTTAATCAATCAGACAATAAAAAAATTAACCATGTTTCAAACTGAGATAAAAATATATAATGACTAATACTGCAAAATTTGCTGCTTATAATGAGTCAACAAAGGAAATGAATTTTCTTTTTTGCATATTACTCAAATATTGGTACTGTAGAAAACATTTAAATAGACTAATTCATCTCTGTGCTTTATGCTTTTTATTTCAGAACATCCTGGGGTTCTAAGTGCTTGGAGTAAAAATAAATATAGTTATATCTGCATATTTTTCAAATTTCTCTTATAACTACACATTAAAAGTCTATAAAAATGACAATGTGACTGCTTATTATGTCTCTAGAAAATTTCAGGATTATTTTTTCCCACTTTTTTGGGTGGATATACGTTTGTAAATTTATTCTAAAATTTCAGTTTTTTTTTTATGACATTTGCGAAAAAAACCAATAATTCTAAATAAGAAATATTAAATTCTGCTCTGCATAATTTTAAAGAGTTTCTTAAATTTCATTAAAATTTTTGTTTTCTTCATTAATGTAATACAAAGGCTCATTTTTTGTTATTCAGTTAAAATTCATTCATTAAATTTATTAATTATGATAAATATCAAGAAAATAAAAATTATTTTTCATGTTTATTATTATCCTGATAAATAAAGAATGGATTTTAAGTTAATTTGAATTAAAACTTCATATAAACCAGTATCACAATATACCTTTTGATTCAGTATATTTAATGGTAGGTAAAATGTCAAGTATAATTAGGTTTATTTGTTGCTGCTAATTAACTTCCTGTTTTAATTTCTTACTGAATAGTCCTTTTTTAAACAGTTAGGTTAATTTGATTAGGATCTACAGTTTAAAATAAATTCCAAACCACCATAAACATCCAAGATCAAGATTGAACTCGAACCCACGAACTTTTGAGCTGAAGGCAAAGCCACAAAGCATTCAGGTGTCAGTTTGTAATTTTGTTTCCTAACTCCTAACTGTAGAGCTCATGTTCAAGCTGGCAGTTAAATGGTTTGCACTCTGGTCTTCAATATATTCAGAATTTGATTCTGTACTCAAGCTTGGATATTTTTGGTGGTTTAGAGTTCTTTTTAAATTCTAGATTTTTGATTACAAAAATGAATCAAGGAAACCTACAAACCAAGCCATCCTGTTTTGCTATGCTTTGAACTAAGAGATTTTAATATTTCAGTTTGAGTCATTGATTGAAAATATCCAGTATCTAATATTTTCTAGGTGATAAATTGTGATCTTTTGCTGATTCCAAATGAATCAGAAAAACAAATGAACCAAGCTATTCTGTTTTGCGAGATTTACTTCTATACTTTGACTATACGATTTTAGTGTTTCATTTTGATTTGTTGGTTGAAAATATCCAGTATCTAATATTTTTTTTAAATCAGATTTATAATATTTTCCTTATTTGCTTTTTAAAAGCAATTTGAATCCATTTTTAGTTTCATGAATTATTTCAATATACATTTATTTGAGGTTAAAAATGTTTGTAAATTATTCCCAAAATTACATTTTTAAATTTTACAAAAATTATGAAGAATTGGAATATTATAGATTATTAGCATGCTCTTATTTATCTTAATTGCGTTATTAATACATTTTTAAAACATAAAAGTTGTTGATATAAAATATATTACTGTTAATGTGTTGACAATTTGAAATGTTTCTTTTTTTCTACTAAAATTAACAATTAATATTTACAACAGCAAGTAATCATAGGCAAAATTATGTATTAAAAATCAATTTTAAAATTTATTTTTTATTTCAAAAAATTATTCCAAGTTAAATTTTAATTCATATTGAAATTAACTATTTGCAATAACAACAGAAAGCAAGAAATTATTTATTTCAAGTTTTTTTCAGGAGTTTTTCTTAGACAGAAATAATGGATTTTAAGTTTTTTTCCAATATCAATTAAATTTTATAAATTTTTAAACTGAAATGAGAATTGTGCTATATGAATTTAGATATTTTTTTCAACTTTATTAAATTTATTAATTAATCTAAAAAAGTCAATTTTATACTTGGATTAAATATATAATGTTGAAAAAAAAGTAGAAGTTAGATTTCTCAAAGAAATGTCAACTAAAATTTTTTAGCTTTCTCAGTTAAAAGATTTATCAAATGCATATAGTCCAATAAGATTTTGAGTCCTATAAGCTAATAAACTTTATTGAATATTAATGTAAATATTTTGTATATTACTTGTAAACTTATGCACAACTATCCATGCTTTTTTTTAAACTGATGAATTGACAACTATGCAAGTACAATGGATTAAAATCCTGTTTGTATGAACTATTTTTAACTCCTTTTTAATATGAAATAAAGAGAATTATAATGGTATAACAGAAAAATTAATACCAAAAAACTGACTTCCTGATTAATACCAAAACACTGATTTCTAAATATACATGTTTACAGAAATTGATGTTAGCTTGTTTGCAAAAGAAGTAATTTGAAAAGTCATGAATTAAGTGATGTATTAGAATATTAAATTCAAATAAATATAAAATGCTTAAACATTAAAATCAAGTCATATGTAATCCTTTAATTTTATGATGCATCTAATATATAATAAATTTTGAGGTTAAAAATGAAACCTTGAAGGAAAAAATTTTCCTTTCTTTTTTTTCCTTTTTTTTAAGTGACCCACGTGAATAAATTTTTTGGTATCAGAAGTCCTTGAAAAATTTTGTAAAGTTAAAACTTGACAAATTTTATTACTGATTAGTATATTAAATTTTTTAAAACTAAAGTTTTAAGTAGTTATATTATGTAATAAATATTTGTTGATATAAAGATTTCAGGAAATCAATAAAATAAAGTAGTTTAATGCATCTTGAAAACCACAAATTTCATGTAAACTTCAAAATTTACTAAAATAAAAAAAATGTTACTTGTTAACATTAACAAATGTTTTAACTGCATGCATTTCTAACCAATTATATACTTTTTCTGTTTAACTTTTGATTTTTAAAACTTCATAAAGCTTAAGTATGTCAGTTCATTTAGTTTCAAACTGTGTTACTCATTCACAAATCTGCATTAACAATGCTAGAAATCTTCTGAATTTCAAAGATTTGGGGTTAATGAAAATTATATTAAAACAAACACCTCTGCACAAATGTCTTACTTCACAAGCATTAATATGAAAACTTCATTGTGATGAAATATCAGTATCTCCCCACATAAGTTGCTGAATAAAATAAAAACCATGACTTTAACCATTGGATAATAATTCCAGTTTCTGGAGAATAAACCAGTTTTTCATATCTCTAGTAATTCTTGTAGTATTGAAATATATATATATATTTCAATATATATATATATATATATATATATATATATATATATATATATATATATATATAACAATGCCAAATATATATATATAAATAAACACAATGCCAAGCTAATTTTATCCTCATCAGAGATGCATTTTTGATGGCTTGTTTTCCCACTTTCAAATCAACTTCTGAGGTAGATTCCTTTCTAATCTATGAAAATGTATGATTATATTGCATAATTATAGTAACAGTCAAACTAATTTTTTTGAAATAAAAGTTCTACTTAACTAATTAACAATGACCGTAAATCTTTATCAATATTTTTCATATGCTCAGAAAATTATTGTAATTTAACGAACCAAATTTACATTCTAATTTTTGACAAAATGTAGCTTCTTTTGTAATATCTTGCTTACACTTTTCTATTAAATGAATTTCAACTTGTGCAATATTTTTTATCAATATATTGTGAGACAGTTGATATTAAACTATAGATATATTTATAGAAAGCTTGTTTTAATGTTGAATTTAAACAAAATTAAAATGTGAGCCAGTTAGAGTTAATTAAATATCAAAATTTTTACATAAAAAACGATAACAGATTTTATTAGACTACTAGTGAAGATGACACTCTGATATGGGAAACAATAATTGTACGTTTCCTATACAGAAATATTTTAAATTGTCTCTCATTGATATCTAGTAGTAACAACCTTTCTTGCTGATATCTTTTTATTTGTATTATGTAAATCTTTTTTACCAAGTTTGACAATGCATTCTGTATACCAAACCTAATTTGTAAAATTTCATGAGCAGTCAAATTTAGTATTATTTTCTTAATGAGTGATAAAATATAATTTTTTTTCTCCTTTTCTCTGAATCGGATCCTCTGGGTAAAAGATGGCTTTATTGAAATTGAATCCTTTAATTGTTATATCAGTGTTAATGAGAAATTTCAGTCTTTCACTTATCTCATATTTTTAAAAAATTACTTATGTTTTGCCTCATTATACAAATGCTCAAAAAATGTATAATTATGATACAAACAGGAACAAATATTTTTATGAAATAAATTTAGAAAAATATATAAATATGAATCACCTTTTATGTTTCTATCAGTAAATTACATTCTTCATAGTCATTTCAAAAATAAAATTTTTAATGACAGAAGTTATAAGTAATAAAATTACTGTTTTAATCAATCTTAATGTGTATGCATCAATCTTCAAAATTAGCTGGCAGCCAATAGCTGTTGGTTTAGCAGTTTGGATTTCATTCCTACTTTGAGCTTGGGTGCTGTAGTTTGGAATCTATTTTAAACTGTCTTCTATCATAATTACTATTCTTGCACACAAGAAATGACTGATGAATGACAAACCAAGCCAATCATAACTTTGTAATACGTTTATGGTATTTAACTAAATAGCATACTGTATACATGAGTAGTGTAGTGTTAACATATAAATATTTATAGGAATTTTAAATTATGTACTTTTGTTAAACCTTCATTTGTAAGTTGCATAAAGTAGAAAAAATAAAGTTCATTTTTGAAAATAAAATAAGGCAAAAATAAAATAAGTACAAAAGCATAAGACAATGTTAAATTAAAACAATTAAAGTCAGCCTTCTTAATTTCTAATGCTTAGTCACTAAGGAATTTCACCCTTTAGCATATGAAGGAGTGAAACTGGCAACTTACCTAGTAAGTGTGCTATCATTGTTCTGAATGAGATTACATTTTTGTAATTTAGAATTGGAGCTCAAGCAGAATATTCCCAGATGTAGCCTGCCAACTGGAGATGACATTTCACACAGAAAACTAACCTGTTTTTTAAATTTCAGCTGTTATTAAAGAACACGACTCTTCCATTAGTTTGGTAATTGAGCTAGTTACCTTTTGGTAACAATGCTTTTGCCAACTAGGCCACTGTGGCTCTTAAAGGCAAAAATTATAGAAATTTTATTTGAATTTTTTTAGTGTACAAGGGAAAATTTACTTATTTAATCAATTATATGCTAATGTCTATCATAATGAATTTTTAAAATAAACAATTATGCTGGACTGTAGGTGATGTTGCAGGCCCAATCTAATTTGCTTTTATGGCCTGTTTTTAATTTAACATTTTTACTTTTTTTAAATCATTGGGTAATAATTTTGGATGATATAACTGACTTCGTTTCTTTTTCAACTAAGGTGTCACATTTGTTAAATTTTCGTATTCTTTAAAGGCATCTGAGTTTACAAAAAATAGTCTTGATCAGTGATGAAAAAGTAGGCATCATAGAATTGTATCTAAGGATGTAAATTGATGAAAATTTGGTTATTGCATATAATCTTCTGCTTTATTCTTTAACCAAGTAAATGCCAAATCATTTTATGAAATGATTGAATAGACTGAAAAAAGTCATACTGTAAAATTTGTATTTATAATAGATTAAGTTTTTTTGTAAAGATTCTATCATTTTAGATATTTTTAGTTGTGTTTTAAACTAAAGTAATTGCATTAAGAGCTTTAGAAAATTATAAATGTAAATTATATGCTAGAAAAACCTTAAATTTTTTTCTTTTCCTTTTATCATATTCAAAGATTCTAATCTAATTTGTAATACTTTTGAAATTATTTAATATTAGAAATGCTTAAATTTTCTTATCTCTTTTTTAAGTTTATTCCAAATTACTGTTTAATTTTTAAATAGAATTTTGAGTTTCATACTATAATAATAAAAAAAACTTGCTTTTTAAACTTATTTATTTTTTGCTTGCAGCATATGAATTCTAATCCTTATTCAATTTTTTGCTTTTCAATGAAATTTTTAACTGCAAAAGTTTGCATAATATATCTGTCAGCATAATATATCTAATGTCAGTCAGTAGTTTAAATGTCAGTTTACTTTGTTTATTACTTACTTATTCAAATTTTTTTATTCAAAGTTTACTTATTCAAATTTTAAATTAAAAATGTATTAGGGCGAGAAATTTTGTAGTTTTAACATATTTTACTGAATTATTTCACTTTTATATATTCTATTTATAAGAAACTTTCACAAGTAATATATAAGCTAAAAACTTTTTACAAGATATTTAATGTTGCTAAATAAAATGTCTGAAAATACAAAGACTTTCAGCCGAAAAATGATTCATAAAATTACTGTTTAGTTAAAAACAAAATAATATATCTTAAAACTTAATTAGCGGTAAAATATCAATTAGTTAAATAAAAATGAAATTTATCACTGAGAGTTGCATTTTTACTTCCAGTTTCTATATTAAACCCTTAAAAGGCAAATCGTTGGTAACATCTGCATTCTTATAAGATGCTCTCTTATTATCTTTGTTAATGAAAAATGTGTTTTGTTTCTTTCATTCTGTTTATCAGAATAATGAGGTATTATAATTTTAATTAGTATTATGGAGAAATATATCAATTACAATACATTATTTATTGAGTAAATAAGATATGAATCACAATTTATTATATATTGGCTAAAATGTAAATAACTTTATAAACCTCCATATATTTAGTTTTATTGTACCGTATCTAACTGTATTGAAAAGATATGTATGAACTGTACTTCAGACTTATTATTTTTAACATTTTATTTATAGTGATTATTACCAATTAAATATTAATGTTTCATCTTTTTTTACTTATTTTTCCTTTCATAATTTTAAAATTGGTCTTCTTAAAATTTGCTGGAATTAGAAAGAAGTTTTTTTTCTTAATTGATTTCAACATGCTTTTCTGCATTAGGAAAAACAAAACTTTACTGATTAAAGTTCTGAAAATTTTAGCAATTCCATTTTATAAAAATAGGATAGTAATAAATTGAAAACTGATGTATTAAAATAATAACTTTTTGCGTAAATGTGTTTCTTAAAAGTATTGTAATTGTAATAACTGCATGATTTTATCTTGTCAAAATATATTTTGGTTTAAATAAATATAATTCAAATATAGAAATTAATATAAGGAAAGTTATAAAGTTATTTCACAGCTTTAAATTTTCCAATTTAGTATATGAAATTTGTGTGTATCTTACATTCAATGTTAACTTTCAGTGATGTATTTCTAACCATGTATTACTTCACTTTAATATTTTATTGGTAATAATCATTAAATAATGGTTGATCTTTTTTTCTATTTTTTTCCTTTTATTTTTTAAAATTTGTGTACTTAAAGGTTTATGAAATTAGAAAAAGAGTTTACTTTTCAATACATGTTTAAAAAAAGCAAACATTTAAGTTTGTCCTTAAATGACTCACGGAATTGTAAAACCTTGAATGACTAACATTCAGTGAATTATTGAATTGTATTTTAAATTTATTTTATAAGTATTTTAATTATTAATTTATGAATATGATATATTAATTAATAATTTAATTATAATATATAATGTAGAAAATAACATATTAATTTCAATAAAGTTGAAACCTCATGGCAATAATAAAACTATTATTGATAATCTAAATATATCTTGAAGTATATTTCAATATCATGTGTATATCTGTCATAATATATGTGCAGTTTACTGCTGTATAAGTAAATACTTATTTAACTTGTTGAAAGCTTAACATTTGTGATTATCTGCTTAACTGTTGGTATTTGTAGTGATAAATCCATTTTAAATTAAAAATCCCAATTTTTTTCTCCCACCAACTGAGTTATATAAGTTCTTGTGTACAGAAAATCGTGGGAAACTAATCGTTATGGTATAATGAGATATTCCTTTATAAATATTTATTTTAATAGCAAAATTTATGAAATTTAATTACCAAACATTTCATTGTAAAACAGAGTTTAAATTATCAATGTGTTAAAAATTAGTGTTTGAAGTCTTAGGTTTTAAATAATTATATATTTTTTAATTATCTTTTTATAACTAGAATAAGAATAATTGGTCATCAATATTGTTTTTTTCCTGCAAAAAATATATTGTTTTAATAGATATAGCCTCATTCATATCCACTGAAACAACTTTTGAACTTTTCTCTTTATGTTGGTTGCATTTTTTTTATGCAATTAGTTTCTCTTTAGAAATAATAATTTTTTCTTAGTAAAAAAGCTGTAGCTCATTGAAACATTGTTTTGTTGAAAAGTTTTTTTGTAAATAAGTAGATTTTCTTGTATTGCTTAGTACAGTTTACAACATGCTTTTCTATGTTCTCTGTAGAAAATCTCCCATAAATATTTATTTCATTTTTAATGTGCTTTAACTTTTTTCTAGAACTTTGTATATATATTCAGAGAGAGAGAGAGAAATTCTGGTTTTCAAGAACATTCCTCTTAATATTCACATCCTTTTGAACATTAAGAAACAGTACATTTTTATATTTTAAAAGTTAGTTTATTCTAATTTGATATTACTAGGATAATTAATTTAACTGAAACAAAACAAGTATGAGTTTAAAATTTGTTTTTATGTTGTCTTTCATCTTTATCCATGCAATTTTCCTCTCTCAAATAGAATTAGCTAACAATTTAATAGTGAGTTCTGCTCCCACTTTACCAAAGATATTTTTAGTGATTTAAAATACACTTTCAGCTGTTGGTCTTAAGAAGTTAAATCCATTGAGCAATTGCAGACCATAAAAGAACAAATAAAAATTAGCTCTTTTCAAAACTAACTTTATTTTCACAACCTCTTTTTGGTATTTGTTTTCTTATTATTTTTAGGGCAGTTACGCATTTTTATTCTAAATGAAATAGGATATTCAAATATTATTCACTCTTCCAGTATTAAAATGTTGTCATTCCTATATAAAATATAGTGAAAATATTCTATGGAAACAAGTAATATTGAAATGACTCCATCGTGTGGTATTGCAGAGTCATTTTTGTAAACTAATTTTAGTTAATTAGTTGAGATTTTTAATTGAACTTTAATTAATTAGTTGAGAAAAAAGCATATTAACAACAAAAGTTTTCCAGAATAAGATTATTTTTTTAGGCCCAAATTAAGTTTCATAGTTATTTAGTCTATTAAACAGCTTCTATTGAGTTTTACAAATTTGGTTCTGTTGTAATATATTATCCTTGTATGTTAATAAATTAATACTTTCGTGAAATTGTTGTCTGCTTTTTAAAAGATTAATGTTTATAAATAACTTTGAGTAAAGCTTTTATTTAAATTGAAATTTAAAAAGTCTCTTGAAATAATCGATTTATTTTTCAGTAGTATGAAGTCTAAATTCCACTTTGCATAAAGTTAAAATACCTTGAAGCATATATCAATGGATCAAGTATATTTATAATTGCTTAGAATCTAATGCAAATTTTAGGCCATGGTTAAATTGGCTTTTGTTAATAATCACATGTAAAATATGACAAACCACAATACTAGAGGACAAACTAATACTAGTATAAGGGCAAGAAGTCTGGGGTTTATTTTCACTGAAGCTGAATATTGTTCATCTGCTTTCTACATTAAGTGACAGTCAAATGGTTAGTGCTCTTGCCTTTGGTTCAACAGTTTGTGGTTTTAAATCCTACCTTGGGCTTGTTTGTAATAGTTTAGAATCCACTTTAAACCATAGGTTATGGTCTAATTAGTGCTTACGTGCAAAAAAGATCATTGAACAATAAACAAGCCTTATGCTTTTTGCATGCACATATATCAGTGGGTCTTACCCTTAATGTATATAAATTGTCTATGACAAAACTATATCTAGGAGAGAAAGTTTCTAGAAAAGCAAATTTTGCGGTGGATGTTAAACCTTAAGCCTGTAATCTATTCAATTGATGTCTAATTAGAAAGTACTTGGAGGATTACCATGGACTAGTGGTAAGCCATTGTTCTTCCAATTGAAAGATCTGTGGTTATATTTTAATCACTATTGAACTACAAAAATGGCTCTTCTTTTTTATGTTGTGTTTAGGAATGGATGCAACTATGATTTACTATTTATGGAAATATTTTCCAGAAGTCAGTTATTTTGTGTACATTGAAATACCTTGATCCATGAGGGACTCCATTATGTGGTGTCAAAAATCAAGTGACAGAAAAAACATGGTTAATTGAATGATACATCTTAAACATTTTTCTAAAAATCATTGAAAATCTTTATCAAAGTAGAAAAGATAAATCAAGGTATTCTGCAATTCAAATTTAGCTGCAATTATTTTTTTACTCTATTTATAATGTTCAGAATTGCATAAATTTAAAGTTTTTTAAGTTGGAAATTTTAAGTTTTGTAAAAGTAGCATTTATGAAAAGTAAAAATAGATAATTGTTATAAACAATATTATTACTCTTAACATTTACTGTAAGATTTAACTTTTCCCAATTTAAATTTAAAGTATATTTCTAATAACTAAAATAATATGTAGAGTAAATGAAATAGTGTTGAAGTGTTAATTTCCTCAATAGCTTAATGAACTTTCATTGTGTAATTTCAGAAATTTTTCTAAAGGTTTTATTTTTCATTTAAAATTTTTTTAAATATGATTGTGTGTGCTTTAAACAAGGGATTTGTGCACATATATTTTTAAATGAAGTTTCTTCGAAATGTTAACGAATGAAAAGCCAAAGTTTCTACCCGAGTCCTTTGTATTAATAATGGACCATCCTTAAAATAAAAGTAGAGTATGTCGGTATATATACCAGAAAATGAATGAATTAGAGTAAACTAACAAAATTCTGCTATTGATTTAAATGTTTCACATTTGATACAAACAAGCAATTCGGGTCTGCATTTTTCTCAGATACTATGTGGATCTACAGATAATTATCATCAATAAATGAAATGCTAGCAACTAAGCAGTAGAAATTTAGAAGCTAGAATCACTTCTATGTTAATTTTTAAAGTGCTTAATTTAGTTTTAAAGACAATTTATATGACGTGTTATTGTAAAGACAATAAAGACAATTTTGCTTTTGTTGTAAGATTTGTTTTATGTGTAACATTGGTATTACCAGGAAGTTGCTAGTATTTGCTGCTACCAGTATTCCTTATGAAAAGTAAAGCATTGGATTATAAAATATAGAGTGGAAAAGTTACAAAAAGTAAAACTGAAGAGTTGTGCACATATTTTAAATAGAAAAATGTTATTTATAGGCATGTGCAGAGCAGATAGAAATCTCACAATGTTAGAATGTATATTAATAAAGTGATATTTTATTTCATAGATACTAAAAAAAGATCTTTAATGATTAAGAAATAATTTACTGATTTTTATCTTAAAAAATTTATAAAAGTAAAATAATAAAAAATTTTGAGGAATTTTAACACAATAATTTTTAAAGAAATATATAAAATAAACATTTTTATCATCCATTATCAAGAAAGTTTCAATGTCAGTTATTTTAGAGCTTATTTATTGCAATGTGCTAAATATTTTAAACACAGCATACATTTGCACTTCATTAAAGATTTCTTGTTCGAAAGATAATAGCTAATCATACATGGTTCACAATGTTGGAAAAAGAGTGACAAATTCTGCTTAAAAGGCCCCCACCCATTTTTAGTTGCACAGTATTCTCTTTCAGGAAAATATATAAACAATGACATAAAGTATGACTTCAAAGAACTGTTTAGAAGGAAACATTTGTTAGTAGCACTTTTATGGTAACATTTTGTACGTAAATCAGTTCAAATTTATGTTAAGGCATTGCCTATGCAGACATTCTTAACTAATATTAAGAATTAGTTTTAAAAATTATGAATTTGTTAACTTTAAATAATAAATCAATAGTCACAACATTTTTAATGCTATTATCTATTTCAATATAATAGCACTTATTTAAATTTGCCTTTCAAATCCAGTATCAGGCTGAATTTAAAAAACTCAGAACCAAGCACAATAAAACTTTTCCTACTGCCAGAGAACTTCTAAATACATCAAATGCTAATATATTCTGAATACTTTCTTCATTTTTGAATATATTCCTTGTACAGGTATTCTCAAAGTAGCATTGTTAAGATTCCAATTTCAAAATAAGTAAAAGATTTTTAATAAAATACATTCCTCCGAATATCTTACTGAGTACAATATTGATTTAGGGGAGTTTTGCTTAAGACAGCGCTAAATACATGACATATAAGCCCCATGCAAAAGTAATGTGTTATCAAATTCCTTTTATTTTGAGTAAAAAGAAACCTTAAAGAATGAAAAATAGTTGCATGAAATAGAAATCTTTTTTGCCTATTTTTATTTTCTGGTGACTTCATTTCTAAGCAGTATCCACATAATTAGCACTCTGACCTTCAGTTCTACAGTTTATGGGTTCCAATCCTACTTTCGTTTGGGGGTGTTTGTTGTTATTCAGAGCTCACTTTAAACCATATGCCCCAGTCTATTTAGCCCACGTGTTAAAAAAAATAAGTGACCAACAAATCTAAACCAAACCTGGTGACTTCGTTTACAAGGTAATTCAGCTTTATCATTTAAATTATCCTTATTAACTTACCCTTCCCTTAATGCATCCTGTTATTGATGCGAATATATAGTAATCAGACACTAAGTATAACTTTACTTAGTGTTTGATAACTATTTATTTTGCCATTTTTCTCTCACATGAAACAAATTCTCTTATTTTTGGTAGTACATGCAGCCTGAGATTGAAGTTCTCATTTTTGTTTGGCTTCTTGAGTTTGTTCTAAATGTAAGATGTTCTTTCCTAATTTAAAAAACATAAGTATATTTTATCTTATCATGTAAAAGGGCAATTTTTGGGGAATGCTTAAAAAATACAGTTAATCCTGAACATTGTATCTGAAGGTGATAGCTTTCCCTATTTTAACTATGGTGAGTATTATTAAGCTTGTGAATTCGTATATCAGTATCTTTTGTAAAGTCTCGATTTTATTATTAGTGATTATTGGATTTTTTTTTATCAGAGATCATACTTTATTTTCTATTGTAGACAATATTTATCCTTTATCTAAATATTTCACATTTGAGGAAAGATATAATATTTTTAATGTAATAATCTGTAAAATTAAATTTCTAAATTCATTCAGATTGTTACATAGTAACGGTGACTATCTCATTAATGAAATTTTATATCATTTTAATGATTGCTTCCATAATTTTTATCACATCTTGTTGATAAAGTTGTAATGAAAGTGTATTTTGTGTGATTACATTTAATGACAATGTTAGGAAATCAAGGTTGAATTAGTTTTTGCAGTTTACAAAAACTGCAAGAAAAGTCAAACAAACATAAATACTTATTTCTTATACTTGATGTATGAAATGTTTTCATACTATGTTTCTTGTATCAAAGATTTTGTGTATTTCACAAATTTCAAAACTCTTTATTTAGAGGTAAAGTATTGCAACTGTAGTACAACTCAGTTGCATGTAGCAAAAAGCAGAAATTTTAGTAAACAGAAGTAATTTAATATTTTTATAATAGAGAATGTGAAAAAAACTACAGAACATCTTTAAATATTTTAAAGTGTAAAATCGAATTTTGTTTAATATGCAGCTTATTTAACCAGGTTTTTAATGTATTGTTGAACCTTCCAACATTAGAAAGGAGAACAATGCCATTCAATATGTGTATTGAATAGTCACCAATTCATTAATTATTTTTAGTTATGTTATTACTTAAATATCAATTTTAAATAGTTTTGTCTTGAATTAATTTTCTAATTTGTGCATTGCCGTTTTAAATTTTACAGATGAATTTAACTTGGATTAATTTTACTTTCTCAGGATTTGATATGCATATTCATAGAGAGATTTTGGTCTAGGAATGATATTAAAAAAATATAAGTTGCATGAATAGAATAAGAAACCACATAAACATAGTACAAAACCCACATATTCGTCACAATTTTCCTTTAATTTTTATCAACTGCATCTTCAAAAATTGGAATAGTTTTCTCTGCATAATTTTAAGGCACTGTGAATTTAATAAAATAATATATAAAGCAAATGCCAGTACTACAAAATATTGCATTACTATTGTAAATTAAATTTTATTTGTTATTTTACAATCAAAACTGCTGAAACCTTTTTACTGTTTTGAGTAGACATAATTAATACTTATATAAATATGTATAATATATTTAAATATGAGTCGTACAATTGTTGTTTATCAACCCATTTTAAAATGAGCATTTGATAGAAAAGGTTTGTTTTCTCATTTAAACTACTGTAGTTTTCATGTATTTTTTGAAGATTTCTCTTTTTGACTGTTACCAAGACTCTTAGTGCATTTTTGTTGCAATATTAATTTTTTAAATTTTGAATTTGATAATCCTATGGGAATGAGAAAAACAAGATTTCATTAAAAGAAGTAAATTAAAAGTTGAAACCTTTAGTATAGAACTAACTACAAGAAAAGTTAATTTTTTAGTTTAGAGAAATAGGTATTAAAATATATTTCTCTATAGTATCACAATATTTATTTGTTCATATTATGTATGGGTGGTATACAACTGTTAGAAAAGTTTTTTATCTTTAAATTTCATTCAATAGTAGGTGAAATATTTCATAGTTCAAAGATTGTTTGACTACAGTATTGTGACTATTTTAATAACTCATGAATTCATAAAATATTTTGCTAATATGTTAATTATAAATATATCCTTTTTAGACAAAATTAAAATTTATTTAAATATTTGTTTATCTTAGAATTGTTTCTTTACAGAAACTCATGTCCTGTGTGATTTGTGAATTTCGTGTACAAAAGTAGTAGAAATGAGTTAAGGCTAGTTTTGTGCTCTTAAAGTATTTGACAATGAAATAAATATTTTGTAGATTTGGTTATGATATACTGAAAAAAAAAGGATTTTTGTCCACCCCTGTTGTATAAATATCTGTGTATATACCTACCACAAAAATATGCTTTATGCTTAAACAAATAAATACCAATTTCAAAATTAAAAAAAAATTTTTTTTAAATGTGCCCATCATTATAAAATTAAAATTTGGTACTAAGTAGTAACTAATAAAACTGAAATGTATGTAAAATGATTGGAATACATGACTGGTGAGGGGGTTTTAGCCAATTTTTCATGAGCAAAGCTGAAAATTTCTTCGATATTGTTATAAAAAAATCTACAATGGTAGCATCATGGCATATTAATTTTAGGACAGTGTTTTTGGGGTGTTAGGTCCCAGGTGTGTATCCCACCTGCTTGTAAACAATGAGATTGATGTTGCATTTCTGCCTGCTACATACACGTCTGTAGATGTTGGTGTTTGAGAGTTTTCCAGGGTGTTTCACTTGTAACTTGTGAATACAGTTCACTCTATGAACGTTCTGATTAGCAATTTACACAGTTGATATTAAAATGTTTTATAACTGTATTCTGCCATTTGACTAGCATAGTTTGTCCTGTTTATAACCTTGTGCCATAAAATTCAACTGTCTAACAAGCATCTAGACTGCTGGCGTAAAAAGAAAGCTGAAATTATTAATTTATAACAAGAATCCGCAGTTACTGTTTACTTAAAGAAATTACTTTTGGAAAACTAAAAGTAAATACAATCAGAAGTAACTATATAATTAAATATAACTTTGTTTTATAAATATTAGCACAGATTTCTAATATAGATTTAGCATCCAGGAGGTTTATCCAAGATGGCTATATGCTAGATTAAATGCTGATGACTAGTATTTGTTGTGATTACTATAAAATCAAAACTTATTCTTATATCAGTTAATACCAGATGGCTAGCATATGCATGAATTGCACTAAATTTCATGGTGATGGTAGTCTTTTGGTGAAGTGACCCTCTTTGTTTTCCTGTTGTCTTACTATAGAAGCAAAAAAATTGAAGTTTGCTCTTTAAGATGTTCACTTAATGGCTGATTAGTCTTTATAAAAATATTCAGTTTTAATCTTCAAAGTGATTGTATAGGTAATCTTAAATTTTAAGAAACTCTTGAGCTCTCATCTAATATGATTCATATGCATCAACAGATGTTTCCAGTTGTATTTCTTAAGTAGATATTGACCTGTCTTTCCATGTAAAATGCTGATTCCTATAGAGATGATATCCTTAAAAATTATGTCTAATTATGTAAATAATAAGTGTTGATTTTCTACTGCTGCAGTACAAAAATGTGACACTGCATGGGTCTTGTGTTGCGGATGCTGTTTTGGAGCAGCATATAATTTAATACATGAAATGGCCATCTCGATCACTGGACTAAATTGTTAAGTATACTTTGGATGTTTTCAAAAGACGTAGAATTTCTGTCAATCCTACTCCAAGAATGCTTACAACTGCTGTGCAAGGGCATTGATTCCAATTTCCTCCTGAACTAATATAATGTATAATTTATAACATCACTCATTGCTATATGTGCTATTTTTCTTTTAGAGATCATATTCAATATTATTTCGCTTCACCTATATTTAACTTGCGGCATTTGCTCATTTTACAAATTCTTTAAAGTCGGGGTCCCATAATCATCCTATTATATACTTAACTATTTTTAAATTTTATTATGCTCTGGGCTAATTTTTCTAAACTCTACTTACAATTACTGTTTTACTGAAACAATTATATATTGAGTCAAGTAATCACTGAATTGTGATTGTTTGAACAGTCACTGTTTTTGTAATATTCCTTCAATTTTTGGCAACTGGTATATTTTCATGTAGAAGTTCTTTTCAAATATCTCAAATAAATCTAATATTATTTTTCTATGTTTTTAAATATTAAGTATTTTAAATGTAAAACAAAAATCTAAAATTTAGTGTAAACTTTTTTAAGTATTTTTTGTATTTTAAAATAAAATTTTAGAAATCCTTATCATATTTTAGCAGCTTTACAAAAGTTTTGTGGAAAAAAAAATTCAATATCAGATCAGTATTGCTACTATTGTACATTTGTTGTATTAATTTAGGTACTTCATATATTTTAAAGTTTCAAATGCTTGATCTATAAAAATTTAAATTTCTGTAAAATTCTGATAAAAGAAATTATTATTGAAATATATTTGTTTATTGATATCAGCTTGTTTTATTTATTCCATTTCTCTTAAGTGCCTGTTTAGAACAATTCTATCTTTTATTTAACTATGTATAAAATAGTTCAATTTAGGATTTTTATTATTGTGTAGTTGGTCAACTACATAAATATTTTAATTAAAATGTAAAAATATTATAATCTTACTTTTTACAGTATAATTTACTAATTTTAATTCATTTTTATTACATATTGTGTGTGTGTGTATATATATATATATATATATATATATATATATATATATATATATATATATATATATATATATATATATATATAATTCATCAAAATGTTTTGTTTATTTTGTCTCTAAAATGCTTATATGTTGAATGTTAATTTTGCAGTTGTATACAAATATTTTCAAGCTTGATTAACAGTTTTAGGTCTTATATAATAAAGTGCTTCATAAATATAGCTTATACATAAATATTAACTTATTGCAATTTTTATTTTTGATTACAGGCTCAACCTATTGCTCCTGAGCTAGTTGCGAAACTTCTTGGTAATCGTGTTGCAGTCAGTCCTATAGTTACTGTTGAACCCAGAAGGAGGAAATTCCATAAACCAATAACACTAACTATTCCTGTACCTCAAGCTGCTACCAAAGGCATGATAAATCAATATAGTGGGGATGCCCCAACGTTGAGGTTGTTGTGTAGTATAACAGGTAGTACCAAGTCAGGTTTGTCTCGCTTTCTGTCTTCTTTTACCTCTTCTCTTTTTCCTTTTCCTGACAACTGAAGATAGTTGTGCCAAAAGGATTACCTTACCTTGAGATTGACAAAATAAGTGCTTTGTGGTACTATTAAATTATATAAAAAATTTTATTTTTACTTTTTTCTTGTTTACTAATATTTAGTTACATTTGGGGAATTTTAATTATCTGTTTTAAAGTTTTTGTTAAAATCTAAATTATTTTGTTTTTTTTTTAAGTACAGTTATGATTTATTTGTTTAAATTACTCAAATGTCTTAAATACAAAAAAAGGAAGAGAAAAAGAAAGCATTGCTTATTAAATGTTTTAAAAGAATTGCAAAAGTGATATGTATGTTATTCACTTTTGTAACTTCATTTGCTTAGGCTAAATCTATGCTGAAATTTCATTTATTCATAAGCAAACTGCAAAAGCAAGCTTTAGAATTTTTTTTAAATGTTTCAGTAACAATATTGTTTGTTTTAAACAGTTGGATTTTCTATTTTAAGTTATGTAATTATAATTACAAGTGTTGTGTTTTGCAATGCATAATAGATGTTTGTTTTATAATATCTTCTTATAATAAGAATTGGTTGGATTAAAATTTGAGTTTATTTTATTGTGTTCATTTTCTTTTTTTTTTCATAGTATAATTGTTAAAAAAAGCTTATTAGGTAATATATATTCTATAATTTAAATCCTTATATGGTATTGTTTGTATAGTTAATAGTTTATTTAAAAATTTTATATTTTGTTTGATAAAATTTATTTAAATATTTATTTTTTATGATGAAACTATTAGGCTTTCTGTTACAAAGATTTATTGATATTTTAAAGAATAATATCAAATTTTATAGTTCAAACTACCTATTTTTATGTTGAAATAAATATATTTGTTCTTAAGTTATATTAGTTTATTTTATAGAATATTTTAATTTTGGAATTTTTTAATTATTTAGGTTTTAAAGTAGCACATTACCTTTTGCCACAACTTTTTTCACTTTATGCTCATCTTTTACTGCTTTAATCTGTCTGCTCTGCTTTTGCTGCTTAGTTGTTTCTTGTATATAAAATGTATAATAAAATTTATTCTAATGACAAAGAAATCTTGTAATAAAACTGATTATATAAATCTATGTTTTCGAATATTTATGATATTCAATATGAAACGCTTTAGAGAAACGAAAATTTTTCAGTAAAGGAAGAATGCGCAAAAAATTTTATTATTGAAAACAATAAATATTATCAATATAATATTCTGTAAAAGTGTAAAAAATTATATAGTTTATAATGTTTTCATTTTTCAGAGTCATCTTTTCTATTATCATTTATTACAGGCCTTTAATAAACTTAATATATTTTGTTAACCTAAATATAGATCTAGATCATAGTTTATTCAATCTGCTGGCATTTGAATGCTTATTTCTCTGTCCTTTAGTGCAAAAGTTCATATGCTGGGTTTTTACCTCTTCATGGTATGAATTGAGCATGACAAATGTCAGTCATGAATATTTTTAATAATTCAGAGTTTAAATAGTAATCTGCAGGTCCTACTTAGTAACCATAAAGGGATGAGCGAGTTGAACTTATTGAATTCAAATTAGTGGGATTCTATTATATTATCAGAGTTATAAGTACACATGTCATTGAAAATTGTTATATCTTAAAATTATTTGTTTTTATACTTAAAACTTTATTAGTCATTGACTGGAGAGTTCTTGTGTGTCATTTGAATATTTTTTCTGATAATTAAAGTTCAATAATTTATCAAATTTTAATTATTAAAATAAACTTAACCTTGTGTGTGATTTTTAAACATTAGGATTGAAGATTTATATCAATAAACTTGAGAATTTTTGAACATTTATAATTGATTCCAAGAGGTTCATAAATATTTTTATTTTATAATATAGTTAGTTTTTTTGGTAAACTTTGAAGAAAGTATTTTGATAGATATATAGTAATTGATTATAGTGCTAAATAATTGGGTAATGTGTTTACATATTGCTATAGTTTTCAAAATGAGTCAAGTTTTTTTCATTTATAAATGCTAATATTATATACAGGTCTAATAAAATGGTTACACACCTGCAAATTGTAATGTTAAGATATATAAAGTTGAAAAATAGTAGCTTTATTTTTTGCTGTAGATATTTGTGAATTGATTTTATATATTACCATAATCCACGGAAACTTGAAGTGAGATTTTAGATTATGTGAAATAACATAATAATTCAAAATTAGACCTAAAAGAAAGTGTGTCAAGTTTCTCTTTACTTAAAATTACATGGTTTGAAGGAATTGTGTTTTGCTATTTTTAATTCTCAACAGTTTTGCTGATTATAGCAGAAAAGTTAATTATATTTCATAAAAAATGGTACTTTAGAAAATTGGACTATAAGTATTGATTTTAATTTTCTGAATCATAATTAATTTTAAAAATCAGTTCAGAAAATTTAAATGAAGAGGGCTTAGAATATATAAAATTATGTCAAAAATTACTTTCTGTTATTTGTATTTTTCATGAGTATAAAATATTATTCATGCAATGTTTTGGGAAATTTTAAATATTCATATACTTGGCTGATGTTTGTGGATGTAAAAAAATAACAGAAAATTTATATTATGCTTACTTTCAGGAGGTTCTTCTAAAGCTCAGTGGGAAGATGTAACTGGATCAACGCCTTTAACTTTTGTAAATGATTGTGTATCATTTACTACAACTGTATCTGCCAGGTAAATTCCATTAAAGTTTTATTTTTAACGAACATGATTTTTTAATTTATGTATTTTATTATTTATAAGTGAGGTTTTAAATTTTTAGTTATAATAATTAAATTTAATTATAAAGTACTATTGTTAAAAGTTTTGGACAAAAGAACGAATTTAATAGTTAATTGTTTCATCTTGTAAATAAGTAAACTGTAGTAAAAATAGTCTCGATCAAGGAAAAAGAATTCATCGATAGATAGAATAAAATAATGTAAGACTTCAAAAATAAAGGAAACTTTATGTAAAAATAAAATAAGAGGAACACCAAGGTTTCATGGCTGTAATTTGTATATTTTTGACAAAAGTTTTTTTTTTCTTTCCAAAAAAGGGATATCTTTATCTGCAGTACAACGAAAAGATTAAAATTTCCACTCGATTGTTTTTCATGGATGCAATGGATTATTGACAAGACTGAAGAATGTTTTTCTCTTCATGCAGGTAGAATCTTATGCCCGACAGTAAAGGGAAATGTTTGTCTACCTGGAGTTAAATGGCTGAAACTGCATCCTCTTGTTATTTCATCTAATTAAATTTGGTTTGCAAGTAATTGAATGAATTTAAGTTCCTTATGCTGATTCTTGATGTGGTATTAATATTTGCCAGTTCTGAATTTTAGATATCATGAAATTACATAAATTTACATACCTTCTCAGTCCAAAGTGGTCAATTTCGCCTCAGTGGTCCACATTTAGAGATGTGAATGAATGCTTTGATGGGGCTTAGATTTCAGTTTATTTAACTGGAATCACAGTTCTAATCTAGAGCTTATTATTCAATACTTAGCTCTTTTTTGTTTTGATAAGGATCATATATTTATTTATGTCTAACTTTACTTCTCTTAGAATTCATTTTCAAGCTTTCAAAAAGTATTATTTGTCACTCTGACATGTTCCTCCATTCTTTTTTGCTTACATACACAGATGCTGATACTTCGCTGAGGCAGGAGAGTTTGAAATGTTACATTGTCTTAACATTTCTAAATCACTTAAAAAGCTTGGAACAATTGAGTTTTAAAAATTAGTGTAAATATCTGAAATTTGTTTTCTTTATATATTTTTGTAGAGATTTAATGTAAATGTTTCAAGAATTTTTCCCTTGTCATTTAATGTTTTTTAAAATTAAATAATACAATTATTTATTGAAAAGTATGTTGTTCTAATAATTACCGTATTTTCCTGTATATAATCCGCAGTGGCGTGTAATCCACTTGGCCATTTATTTTGAGTAAAAAAAATGTTGTATAATTCGCAACCATTTTTACAATAAATATCCAAAACATATAGTATTGATAATGTAATAAAATAAAATAATTTTTCTATTGATGTTTAAATGAAAGAAATTATTTTCGGATAACATTTTTGTATTCATTTTTATTTTCCTATTGCGCTTGTTTTTTGTTAGTGCGTTTGTCGCCATTGTCACACGTAAAATCCGTACAGTAAGCATCATTGACACTTCGGCACAATTCAGTTGTTATTTCTATTTATCAACAAAATTTCTGCTTCCCTTGACATGTTTAAAAGAAAAAAAATTTTTTTTATAAACATGGAAATTCTAAATTTGCCAACAAACATTTGTTAATTCTCTGATTAAAATCATTAAAGGTTGCACAATAAGCAAATCTGAACAATTGCGCATGATAAACATTGATGAATTCTCTATCACAAATAGTGTGCTTTATTAAAAGTATAACCCTTTGTTTATAAAAGCAGATAATGGAATGAATTGGCAAAGCCAAGCCTAAATTTTTGTTATGTTATACATTCGTGGCCAATGGGTGCCAGTTGGAAAGAAAGCTGAAAAGGGGAGAGGAAACTTTCTTTTTTTTTTTATTGCAGAGAGAAAAAAATAGAAGAAAATATATTTTACTAGCAGAAAATTTAATTACTGAAAGTTATAATAAAATTAATTTTATATGAAATTAAACATGCAAAGCAAGCAAATTTATACAAAAATCAAGAATTATCAGGATTTATTTTGAAAAATAGGGACATTCCTGATTTTTTAAAAAAAATATTCTGAAATGTCAAGACTACTCTGACCCCCGAAATTTATTTTATATATTTATCATTACTATTTCTCTGCTATCACCAAGAGGGGAGATGAAATAGGAATTTGCCTAGGTTAAGTTCCACATAAGCAAAATTAAAATGATGCATTTTAAAACAAGAAATAAAATGTTACCTTTAATGATCACTAAATTTATTTACAATGTTTAAAAACCATCAAAATCTGATTCATCAGAATCAGAAATGAACTCCTAACATCTTCATTTGACGTATCATCTAAGTCACCAGATAAAGAGTCTTCATTGTTGGAGCGAGTAAATTTCATCTACAAAGTTACATTTTATAAATGCGTTTTTTCTTCTGAGAATCATCCCATTTCGCTCAAGACCCAGTTGGAGACATTTTCATATGATCCACACTTTAATTTTCCAGTCTTGGTGAAATTTTTTCCCTTTCGGACATCTTGTGCTCCCATAATTTTCTTACCTTCGATTTAAATGATCTATTAATTCCAACGTCTAAAGGCTGTAATATTTTTGTGAGTTCTCCAAGAATTATAGCAATTTTTGCAGATGCGGATTTAAAGGCCTGTTTAACATCTTCATTTAAATGAGCTGTCATAGAGTCCATAATTAAAGTCTATCGGATAAAAAAGGAATTTTTAAGTTTCCGCCAGCTGCTGTGTAACCACGACATCATAATTCCTTCATTCATCCAGCCTTTCTCATTTACCCTAATTTCCATGCTTTTAGGAAAGTTTTCTTTTGGAAGTGTCTTCCTTTTAAATATCACCATCGGCATTAATTTCACACCATTTGAGGCACAGCATAGAACTACTGTAAATGAAGTTCTTTCATTTCCAATAGTATTTACAGGAATGCTGCTTGTTCCCTGAAGGTCGATGGTCCTTGTAGGGGATATATCAAAGGATAACAGAACTTCATCCATATTAATCCCTTGCCAGTGTCGCCCGAATTCAGTTCGAGCGATTACTGCGTGCAGTATTTGTGATGCCCGAACTCAGTTCGGGCTGAAGAAAAATTAACGTTTCAATTTTGTGAAGTCTGAACTTAGTTCATTTCTATTTTAGGTTACTTAATTCCCTATTTTCCTAATAAATGACACAAGTGGTTCTAATTTTTTACCAATTCCAACTTTGATTCTGAAGGTAGTCCATAACTACAACAACACTATGGGAGGTGATGTTGAAATTGATCAACATCTTAGACTTCCCTATTGCTAGAAAAGGAGGTAAAAAATATTACTAGAAAGCATTTTTCCAATGAACTTCAGAAAATCAATTGTTGAACTAAATAAACCAAATGTTCAATTACCTGGACCAGGGCGTCCTAGTATAAGCTTACTGCGCCTCACTGGTCGACACTTTCTAGAACACATCCCATCAATAGGGGAAAAATCTACTCCAACCAGGCAGTGTTTTATATGCTGTCGTAAAACCAATGAACAAGGGAAGAGAATAAGGCATGGGACAAGAGTTTATTGTAAAAAGTGCAATAGATAGGCTTTTGAGCAGTACCTTGTTTTGGATTATACCATATTGTAAAAGATTTGTAAAATTTATGTATTGAAAATCATATTGTTGTGTTTTTATATTGTATTAGTTTATATAGTAGTTATATCTAGCTTCAAAGTTTCGTTTAATTTGCTGAATATGAATAACATGTATGCGTAATAAATGTTTTATGTATATGTAAAAATTATAAATATAGTAGTTATTGTATTTAAAACTTTATTTTTGTAATAAAAAAGCATTTTCTAACTCTTATAATAATATAAAGAATAAAATTAAACAGTAAAAATTTTTTTCCGTTTTTGGTCCATTTTTCTGAAATATATGTCAGTTAAGGGGTTAAAAATCAAATCCGATGTAAAATTGTTTTCTTAATTGACTTTTTTACAAAACGTCATGAAGTCATCAGATTTCTTTTGCTAGTCTTCGGGTAATTTTTGACCGACCGACTACATACAGCTGAATTATTCCTTTTCATAAACTGGTAGCACCATGAGTCTACCAGAGAAGTTTTCAATACCCATTTCTCGTGAAATATATTGAGCTTTCATTCTAATGTTTATAGTCGAGACTGCTTTTCCATTTCCTCTTTCACTCAATATCCATTTATGCAGTTTTTTCTCCTTCTCAGGCCAGTGAGGCATTCCATGGCGATTAGTCCTTTTACGTCGATCACAATTTTCAAAATTTGACTTATTTTTTTTCCGCAATCGAATATTTGACTCGTTAATCACAAACAATCTTCCCCATTTCCTTCTTCATAAGCTTTCTCTATAGCTTTTAGCTTAAACTCTACTGTGTAACTAACATGTTTTCGTTTAAACATGGCAGTGTATAAATATTTTCAGGACATTACTGCTCAGATCAAGACAAAATGAGTGACTGAATTGAAATTCATTCAAGAATGATTTTTGAAGAGTCGATTTTATTCAGTATAATCGAATTCGTTCTGTTCTAGATGAACTTCCAATTACGTTCAAGGACGTCTCGTCCTTGAACATAATTGGACAAAACTAAATGTAACTAAACTATATAAACTAAGTCCTGAAATTTTTAGCATCATCTGTTATCCATTTTATAAAACACAATTACTGCATCTTTCAAAATTTAAATGTAAGTTTTTCAGTAGGAGAATGTTTTTAATCAGATTATCCGCAGCTGCGTATAATACACACCACAAAATCGAACTTTTTAAACACATATTCCGTGGATTATACGCACGAAAATTTGGTAATAAACTATCTTTGGAATGTATGGTTTCTATAATTTTGTTTTAAATTATAAAATTTTTATTTTGAATTTTATAACTTTTTCTTACAGGTTTTGGTTAATGGATTGTAGACAAGTCAATGAAGTAACTCGCTATGCAACTGAGCTGTATCAGGAAGCAGTTTATGTGCCTTTTATGTCTAAATTTGTAATTTTTGCAAAGAGACATGAACCCAATGAAGCTCAGCTGCGTGTTTTCTGTATGACTGATGATAAAGAAGATAAGACTTTAGAATGTCAAGAGAATTTTACAGAAATCGCAAAAAGCAGAGATGTGGAGGTTATTATCTTTTATTTACTTCTCAAGCTGTGATTTTAATAGGGTGTAAATTTGTATGATAAAAGGAATTATAATAACATCAGATTTGGATTGTTTGTTGAGTTTTCTTTATTTTTATTAGTGTAATTGAAATATAAAAAGTAATTATTTCATAAATTTGAAATAGTTTTAAATTCTTTACTTTTATCATTATTTACAATTTGCTTAAATATCTTTTCTGAATTAGTTTGGAATCCCTTTATTTTAGATATTATTATTTATATTTAATTATTTTTTTATTATAATGTCAGTTCTTGCTCTTATAATCATTCTTAACGAAAACATATTTGTTTCTTTAAATTTTCTATTTGTTGCTCTATCTTAAAAGGTATAGCCTATATTTAAGTATAATATTTCTATATTATGAATGTAAAATAGTCTTTGAAGCTTAGAATGTTTTAATTATTCTTTGATCTAAAATAAGTAGGAAGAGAAATAATGAAAGTTTGGCAAAGATGTCTATTTTATCGCAAAATTAAATACCCAGATATTCTTTCAATTTTCAAGATATAATAGACTCCACTTTGTATTAAAATGTTTCTATTGTAGATCCTTACATTTAGGAAGATTGTATTTTTCTTTTAAAGGGATATTTAAAAATTTGTATCTTTTTATACCTGAATTTTTATAAATGACTTGAATTGTCCAAAAGACTGAAGATAAAATTGTTTGCCAGACATTAAACTATTGAATTTACATAATTTTTGTGAATTGTTGATTGTAAAGTGATTGTAAACTGATAAGTTTAAAATTATTACTTTTAAAATATTTTGAAAATAAGCAGTGAAAAAGTTTTTTGTGAAAAAATTAGGATTATGAAAAACAAAATGATTTAAGTTTTTTTTGAAGGAGAAATTGTATCTGTCTATTTTTCATTTTGTCATTTCTTAAAATATTCTGAATTTGTTTTTTGTAAATATTTTGTGTTAAAATTAATAGAAAAGAGCATGTAAACAAGTTTAATAATATCTATTATAAAGCTTTCTTCTATTTTTTATTCAAATAATTAATATATGGAATTTTGAATACATTAGCAAATAGTTTCTGTTGTAAAACTTGACTCATTATACTTTTCAAATCATTGCAAAATACCTTTTGGAATTGTAAAAAATAAGCAGTTTACAAAAGAATATATAATTTTATAAGTTAACTATGTAATATTTTTCCAATTTTAAAAATGAATTTAATGTTGCCACCAGAATTATTTTGGAACTATGTATTTTAGAATAATGTTAATATATGTGCATCAGCACACTTCCCTGTACCTAGCCTGAAGTTGATGCAGAGAAGTAATCAACAGCTTCTACCACTTAGATGGAAGATTCTTGATTGGGGTCTGAGAAGCAGAGACCAAGCAAAGGATTCCTCAATACTTGGCCTGCTACACTTGGGTATCATACTTGGAGGACATTGTGACCCTGATCTATATAATGCGCCTTAGCCAACTTAGTGAATATAATGCAGATCTTTGATTCATTCAGGATTTAAATTTACTACTTTATAATAATGAGAACAATACCATCCAGGTCACTGCAGACCATAATATTGATGTGTGTTATTTCAATAATCAATTGATTAATTAAATTACATTTTCTCAAATATTTTTGCCTTTTTTAAGTATTCTAAATATTCTGAAAATTTCATATCTTATTTTAATTTATCATTTCCAACATTTTTACAAGTATTGATTTAAACCTATATGGTAATAAAGTACAAGATTTAAATTCATATGGTATAGAGAAGTATTTACTGTATAAATTTTATGATTTCATATTTTAAAATCTATCAATTTGAAGAAATGCAAAAAATATTGCAAAACAATGTGAAATGCAAAGGATTCACATCTTTTTAGGTATTAGAAGGAAAACTGCAATATCTAGAGTTTGCTGGTAATTTAACTCCTGTTACCAAATCTGGGGAGCAGCTCAAGTTATCTTTTCAAGCATTCCATGAAAATCGATTACCATTCATTATAAGAGTGAAAGATCCACACATGGAGCCTATGGGTCGTATAGCTTTTATGAGAGAACCCAAGACACCTCGTGGCGAACCACCGCAGGTTCCGATTTGCAATTTAAATGTTGCATTGCCTGATATAATAGTTGTAAGTATTTTACTCATTTCTAAGTTTTCTTTTTGCATTTCAGATAATTAATTATCTAGGAAGACTCTAGAATGTCACTAGTGGTTTCTTAATTGATTTGTATTATAAAATGCCATATATTTTTATTTTGGCCAAATGAAAATATAAATATACTTGTGTTGGTCTTCTTTATGGTGCAGTAATGGAGAGGTATAAAGTCCTTTTAATATTTAACATGCATATACTCATGAATAATTGTTTTTATTGAATCAAGGATAATCAAACTTCATTGATTCTTCTACAGTCTACCTTAACACCCTAAAGAAGTATTTGTAAGACAGGCATTCATTTTTACTAATACTGTTTAGCCAAACTATTTACTTGATATTTAAAACTCTTCGAGTTTTGCTTTCAACAGTTTGCAAGTTTAATTTTCATCTTGAATAAAGATTTAGAATCCAGTTTAAACTATCAATCCTGATCAAGTTGAACAGCATGTTGTTGCACCATCATGCTTCCCTGTACATGGACCTGAGTTAGGCTCTACCAGTTAAGAAGGAGCCAGATGGAATCTTTGTGATTTTAAAGTAAGGACCAAGCAGAAGGCCCCAATGCTTGACTTGCTACCCCTGAGGTATCATTTCATTTGGAGGACTTCGCAACCACTCCCAGATTTCACAGTCCCTGTCTGTGAACGTGACTGATCTTTGGTTAAGCCTGGATTTTAACTCACTAATTTCTGATAATGCGAATAATGCCCAAAACTATCATGCCTGCAGACTCTGACCTACAAAAATTTATCAAACTCATAAACCAAACCTAATTTATGTGTAGATGTTGGAGGATTGCTGTTATTCAGGATAATAAGTAATGTAATTGAATGTAATTGATCCAGTAGCGTAATTGAAACATGATCGTTTTGCATGATCTTTGTATTTTTATATTTATGCAACAGAAGTTCTGTTTCTTATATTAAGTAAAATCCTAAGTTATGTTACACATGTAGCAATTTCCTAAAATGTCGATTAATGATTAAATTATAAGACTTCAAAATGCCAAATGTCTTAAAAAAATGCAAATCAACAGACCACAATACAATCATAGTTTTAAAATCTCAATCCTGCTCCATCTCCATCTTTGACTGTCGTGATCTTGTCCTATTTTTGGTTTCAAATATCGAAATTACAAATATTTTATTATTTATTTACTAAAGAATACTATAAAACTAATGTCTACAAACTTAACATGCTTTACAAAACTTACTTATTGCAAAATAAATGTAAAAGTCAAAATTATTTGTAATTGGTCAGTAAAATGTAATCAATTTTTTTTAATTTTCTTTTTAATTAATCAAAAGATACAAATACTTTAAAAATAGACCATATATAACCAAACAAACTAATTAACTTCATAAGTCTAAACCAATAATGTAAATAACATATTTTTATGAAAACTTTGTTTTCTAATTAACCAGGTATTGGCACCTATTTTAAAATAACACTTTATTCTAATTTTAAATTATCAAGTTATACAATTCTACAAGAAACATCTGAAATACTTTTATGCTCAGTAAATTATGTATATTTTACTATTTAAAATAAAATAAGTGGCATGAAGTACTTTTCTAATTAAATTCCCTCACACTCCAAATTAAAAAAAAATTTTCAAAAATATAAATTCAGTTTAGAAATAAACTTTCAAATATATAAATTACAAATTAAACGACTTGACAAATAGTTCTTATTAATTTTAAAAATACTGTTAGGAAAAATAAAGTGCGGCATAAGCTTCATGGATCACTGAACCTGCAAATGAATTACGCACGTTGGAATATGTCATAGAATCTTGGAACGAATCCCTTCTACCAAAATGATCTTCAGGTCTGGTGCTTCTGGCACCTGTTCCAACTCTTGGGATGAAGCCCAAGTCATGAACTGTCCCAAACATCACCAATATCCCCAAATCCACTGTGTTACATGTAGTATATTATGTATTCTTTTAAGCTGGAATGATTTATAAAAGGCATTTCTCAGTTATTAAAATTTCAGAAGTAATTTAAGTGCAAATCAGAATGTAATGTTTTCTTTCTTTGATTTTTTAACTGCCTTTTTAAAATAAGATTATATTGAATATCTGAATGCTATATAGTTTCAAACAAATGTGTGAGTATAGATTGAATAAAGAACATTATCATATTATTCATACTACAAATAGTTTGAGATACTTTTAAATATATCAATACCAATTCTATTTATTTAAAAGTTAAAATATTTTCCTTTTTTATTAAAAAAGATTAAAAAAAGAATTATATTTGCAAGAATTACTAGTAAAAATTTAAAGATTATTTCACTTTTTTATTTAATTTTTTAATCATCTTTTAAACATATAATTACAAATTTGATACTTGCACTTTATTTTGTGTTTTAAAATCTGTTATTTATTCTCTTTCTTATCCAATCACTTTCAAATCAGTCTTTTATTTAGACTGATTTGCGATCATTAACAAGAACATACATTACCCAGAATACCTTAGACAGCTTGGTTTGGAGTTTATCGATACAATCCTTTGTGATGCATTACATATCTGTACTGATGGCAGCATGGGTGAAGGCGTTATTTCGGGTAGTGAATTTTTTGTTAAAAAATGAAAACTGCTTTCGATTCTGTGCAACGAACCCCGAAAATTGCTTGGTGTTCTGTGTTTTTAGGAGGCTTTAAAATTTTGCATAGCTGAAAGTGTTTACAGTGACATTTGGATTTTGAGTGATAGTCTTAGCTCCATTCAGCATTTATCTGAATGGTGGAGGCATGGAAACCATATAATTAGGAACATCATCTGGCATTTGAATCACTTCATTGCCAATGTTAAGATTACCTTTTCAGTGTGGTTCTATCACATGCTGACGTACACGGTAATGAAATTGCTGATAGTCTGACCAGAGAGGGCAGCTGTAAGGATATTACTCATAGTGGCTATCTTACTTTTTCAGAGATTGTCACCTGGGTTAGGCAAGATGTCTGTTCTTCTTGGAGGAGAGCCCCTGGGAATGAATGGTATGCAGAAAATCACCCTGGTGCTTTTCTGATTGGGGTTGGCAACAGGCACAATCAAACCACTTGCGAGATTTCAAAGTGGACACACTTGTGCACAACATCAAGTGACAGGCCACGAAGTTTATCCCCTGTGTCCAAAATACAATGCAACTCAAGCTGCTCCTGCCCACATTTTGGCCAGCATTGGTTTAAATAAATGGCATTTATTCTTGAGCTCTGGGGCTGTGCTCCATTGTTTGAAACGTTCAGGTTTATGGATCTGGTTTGATGTTGCTGTCAATCAGGAGGGATAAACCACAACACTTTCCTATCCATCCTGATTGAATTTTGATTTTAAACTAATTGATTTAAGCTTCATTTTGACTTATCTATAAAACAGTGATTTCAATCTCAGGAATCTGTAAAACAGCGATTTCCACCTCAGGAATTAATCTTTAAGTTCTGCTTATCTTCCTTGTGCTATTGGTCGATGTTTTCTTGATTTGTGTTCAAATGATTGAAAATTACTTGCAGAAATATTTTCCATTGCCATATAGTATTTAGTCATTGTATCTCAATTACTTAACATTTCTTGGAACTTTATTTAGTATTTAAAAATTGATGCAGTGAGATTCAAATACTAGAACACGGTCAGAGTTGTGCTGAAACCAAATTTATGTTTATGGCACATTTATACCTTGTAAGTATATTAACTTTAATAAGAGCAAATTTTCAGACTGATTATTCTGGTCAGATGAAATCCAAGTCTTTTTCTTTCGAGTTATTTTGATTGTGAACTGAATAAGGATATGATCACCATTTGATAAGAGTAATTATCTTTAAATTAACATTAACTTTCTTATAAATTTCTTTGCCACTAATACAAAATACTAAGCTTTTATATCTTATTCCTAAAATACTTATATATCTCATTGTCTTATTTGTAGAATCAAATGGTTTGTTTTATTTATTTAAAGTGATAATGTCAACTACAGCTTTTAATTTTTTATTAATGTGTACATTAAATTACATAAATTTAAACTTATTAAATTAAATAAATGTTTTTACTATACATAAGTTGCATTTTGAATTTTTTGCGATTCCAGCTTTAAGAACAACTTTGATTGTTTCTCTTTTGAAATTTCAGTCTGATACAGCCACCCATGAGATCGAATTGGTTACTCTAGAAAAGAAATATGACTTTATGCAAGAAGCAGGATTAAGTAAGTACATTGTGGATTTAACTTAAAATTTATTTTTTATTCTGACATTTATTCTTTAAATATTTAGACATATTGCATTGGGGCTTCTTTGAATTCAATGAAATCATAGCCCATTAACTTGGAAGAGTTTTAAAGTGCATTTAAAATTTCAATAAAAACATTAAGAACTCATAAATTAATGTTTTATTTTTACTGTGGGTATCAAATGCAAATTTGCGAAAGATGTTTAATAAATTATGCATATTTTAGGTAATTAAGTTATCTACAGTTCAAACAAAATAACTTCAATTCTAGTGTGTTTACCTTATTTACAAATTTGAAAAAGTTGAACGAACTGTTTGAAGTAATTAACAGTAGGGCTTACGTTAACTACAAAAATAGTTTGTGCTGTCTCAAATTATGTTAAAAAGTATATTTGTCAAACTTAATGCACAAGATTTAAAAGTTAAAATATTATTAGCTGGACATTAACAAAAATCAATAATTGATATTCATTAATACTGACTTGTGAAAGAATTTATTTTCTAAGGATAATACTAAAAGAATTTTTAATTCTAAGGATAATACTGACTTGAGAAAGAATTTTTCTTTTTTAAGTACATAAATAATTGGAATACATTGCCATGTTTTGTAATTAGTTTTAATTCATTTAAACAAACTTCTAATTAATTAGCATAAAATAATCTAACAATTTGCTCTAAAAATTAGCACCAACTAGTAAGAGTTGAGATCACTAAATTTTACCAGTGGACATTTAAGTTGATAATTTATTATTTCAGTTCTATTTATGCTATTGATTGTTTGATACTGTGTAACTGACATATAATTTAAGTTATAAAAGTCTTGGTGTTTTTTAATTTAAAAAGTTGAAAAACTTAGACTTTCATTGCTTATATGTTAATGTTTTACATCTATATGCTACAGTAAGATTTAGCTTTAGTAAGATTATGCTTAGAGATTTTTTAATATTCATTCAATCTTATGATTACTTTTCCTTTTGCAATTAAGCATGTATTTTTTAAATTTTAAATTTGAATGTTATTGATATGATTATTTTATAAAATGATACTAACAGGTTTAAAATTAAATATAAATTTTATTACAGGTAAACCCGAAGTCATTCATCGAGCAGATTTACGATTATCAGATATTGCACATGAACTAGATAAAGACTGGACTCTATTGGCCCAACAACTGGAAGTCTTAGAATCTGATGTCTCGCAAATAAGTGCTGCAGAAGAATGTGACGAGTCAGAAAAGGCATTGATGATGCTTAGATTATGGCTTCAAAAATCTGGATCTAAAGCTACAGGTTGATATTTTTTCTATAAATGGAAGAACATGTTAATTTTATTAATTTCACTTTAAAAATACTTCAAAACAATGTGACTATAGTTTTTATCAATTAGTATTTTGTAGAGTATTTTTATAATTAAATATAATTTGTTGTACTAAATTTTTTGTTTATCACATCATAAGAACTGCACTTATGATGTGAAATTCAAATGGTTAAAATTTTTTCTTCAATTTATAAATAGGAAACTATAATAGAATATAAAGGAATGGGTCTATTATGTAGTTTCCTTTTTATAATTTTATTTATGAAATTGAGGTGTGTTAATTCTGTAATTGATTATGTATGAATACATAAAGTGCTGAAATAAACTAAGGAATCAAACTAAGGGAAAAGAAAGTTCTGGCAATTGAATTTTTTCTTTTGAAATGAAGAGTTTTAACTTCAAGTTCTTGTCTTTAACCAATTTTTTCTTCTTGCTAGGCAACGAGTTAGAGAAGGGATTAAGAAAAATTAATAGGGAAGACATAATAAAAAATTGTATGTTCAATGTCGAATTGGTTACTGATGATGTGGAAAAAGCTGTAGCTAAAGTTCATCTTGATCAATCTGGTAACTATATTTCTCACTACTCAAATAAAATAAGAGAATTTCTGATTATTGTAATTCTATCTATTTATTGTCTCTTGTCAGCATAAATTAAAATTTTTTATACTGAAGTAGATTTGAAATTGTTAAGAAAATGTTTTAATTACATCTGCTAAGAAAATTTCTATTTGAAAATCTTGAATAAAGGATAAAATTGTGCAAAATACATAGAAGCTGTTGTATCACAGAGTTTAATTTATATTTATAATTAAAGCATTGATATCTTGAGTTCAATACCTAAATTTTTAGAAAATTAACTAAACCTGTGTTTTTAGGTTTTGATGTTTTCAAAGAAGAATTAGGATCTTCAAGAGAAACTTCCATGAGAAGAGGAGCCTCGCTTGATGTGTCTTATGATGAGCAAGATATAATGAAGGTACAATCAATCAACCTCAGATTTATTTAACATGCACGTAATGTCTGGAAAATATGCATTATTGTTCTTAAGAAGAAAATGTTTGTGTAAAGCAATATACTCTGATGATAAACATAAATGCAATCTGAGATTGTAAATAATAGTCATTTTGAAATGACTAATAAAAAAGGAGTTTTATATGAAAATTTAATATGTTCTGTTGTATGAAACATTCTTTATACAACATGAAGAACACAAAATTTTTATATGGAGGGTCTTTGGCAATGCAATCACAATTACTACCAAGATTAAATTATTTACAAAGACCTAATTTTCATTAACTTTTATGAAATTGATTTGCATATCAAATGTATTCTACATTTCCTTTAAAATAAAATCCACAATCTTTTTTTAAAATATTTAAGAGTAGAGTTATTGCAGCAAAAGTATTGGTTTTTTTTTTTTTAATAAAAATGAAAAGTTTTTGAAAAATCACAAATATAAGCATATTTGTGATCTTTTAAAATCTTTTTAGTTTGAGAAAGAATAAAATTAATTTTATATATGATTGTTATGAAATGAAAAGTCTTTTAATGTTAGTCTAAAATAAAATGAAAATTTTTTAATATAGTATTTAGTTGGCAAAATTCCCTGTTTCTGCTTCGAATTCAATCTTAAAAGTTAGAATTTCAAATTTGAGATGCAGTGTGCTGATTTTTTGTGTGCATTCTTCTATTGCTTTTAGGTACAAAAGGAGCTACTTATTTTAATATGCATTCAGGTTTCATCTTAATTTTTATTTTTGAAATTTGAATTCTAAACTTGAATGACTCTATTTTATCAAATTTCTTTCACATAGCATTCTTAACAAAGATTGCCGATTCGCTGGCTAAGGCTACCTCTTTGGAACCTTCACAACCTGATTTGCCATTCACTTTTAATGAGGTTTTATTGAGTAAAACAATGCTTATGGATGCCTGGAGGGTTCCACCTACTCACAATTGGTATCCTAGAAAATGGCCTGCTGACGCATTGCTTTGTGAGGGAACTAGAGGCTAACAGATTTGCTTTCATGCTTTGCCACTGGTCACCTATGGTGCTTCAAATTGGTACTGAGTAAAAAGACTTTTAGTCTGTGCTCAAAATGTAAAGCTGAATAAGCATCGCCTGAGCATATCTTGAGCTGCTTGAATTTTGACTTGGAAGAGACTTTTTCAAAGCTCCTTATGTTTTTGGATTTCCTGCCCGGTTGTGGAGTTGGTGTAGTATTGGAATTAGACCATCTGGAATTAGCAACAATAACATGCCTAACATATATATCCAATAGTTTACAATCACTAAACTGAATTACACTTGATTTATGTCTAGACTTAATACAGGAAAGTATGCTAATGAAACAATATTTGATCTACAATCAATTGTGATACTATCACTGAAATTGATTTAGAATTAAGTATTTGAAATATTAAAATATATTTTGCAAGTTATTTCTTTTCATTTGAAAAGTTAAGTATTTAATAATCATTCATTTTATTAATAAACATGTGTTTTAAAGTTTTTTACAATACAAGTATCTAAAATATTTAGAACAACTGCTCTTAAAAATTTCTATTTTTCTTTAAGACATTTTACAACTATAAGTCTTACAAACAAACTATTAAAAAAGTAAAAAATGTGAAAAACAGTATAACATTTTTTAAAATTTATGGAAGTTCAGTACAATTAAGTTATTTACATAATATGCCATTATGTATATGAAGTTAATTTTTGAATTTAGTTCAGATTGATTATCAAAGTGCTTTTTCGTTACAGTAAATTGGTGTTGAAAAACCTATTACATTAGAATAAGAATTGCGATTATTTATTGACATTGAAGTTTATATAATCATTTAATCAAAAGGTTGAGATAAGTCAATTTAAACTTGAATCTTAAATCATAATTGCTGTACAAAAACTCTAGCTGTAAACTTAAATTAAGAAATTTTTAATATTGTTTTGTGATTCTGTGTGCAAGAAAGAATATTCTGAGTTTGAATCCTGATAGAATAAGAGGGAAGATGCATAAAATAAACTGCATTTCTAACACAAAATTATTTAAATTTTTTTTAATATTTCTTAGGATTGCACCTATAATCTTTTTGAATGATTCATCAAGCAATTTTAATGCTGTATTAGTGTATAAACTGTTATATATTTGACCATTTTGCAGATACTAAATCTTATTTATGTACATGTCTTATGTAATTAGGTCTACGATATATGATCGAGAGTGTAACATGGTATGGAATATTTAAGTTTTTTCATTGTTAACATAACTGGAAGATATATTTTAGTAAAATTAATTTACTCATATTTAAAATTCTTGTATATATTTAAAATATTTAATTTTTTTTGTCTGTATTAATACTAAATACATAAATGAGGCATTTTAAGTAAGATTTTACATAAAGAAATTTCTTTGCAAAATTTATTCAGAATATTTAATTAAAATTAACATTTTTTCTCTCTTAGTGTGTTTTTGAAAAACCTTTGCAAAGTTAGTTTTTTAAATTTTTTAAGAGTTCTACCTAATTTAGTTTCATATATTCTTTATATTTTATAAATAATACAAATTAAATGATACAGAGCAGTTCCATTGAACATTGTTATTTTATTGTGTGTGTAAGGGTATGAGTAATCAATTCTTTTTTTTTTTGGTAGATGGCTGTAGTTATTGATAACTCAAAGTATCAATCAAGTAATTTTAGTATGCTTGTTGGAAAAGTGATGTTTCATATTTAAATTCTTCTATTGTTTTTTTTTTTCTTGGTTCATTTAGTCATGAATTTCAGAGTGTTAGTCAGTTATGTTAGAAGTCAAGAAAGAATATTTGGTACTTAGTTTTTTCTATAAAGGCCAAAGTGCAGGCCAGGAGGCTGAAACTAAATAGTATCTATGGTCCCGATACTGTACAGCCAATTCTTTGAAATTTAATTTTTTGTCAATTTCATTCAGGTATGTTTCATGTTAAAAATGCAGCTCCCACAGGTAGTAGTAGTAGGTTCATCTTCGAAAATGTCAATAAAAATTTTGAAAATGATGTTGACCAGCATGTTATCAGTAACCGCAACATCTATGAGCTGAAAATCAACATAAAATAGTTTAAAACGATATGAACAAAGCTAATCCTAAGCATCTTTAATAAAATCTAGAACTTTTCATAAAAGTAATGGATTTCTTTCTCTCCAACTTAATGATGCCTAATACAATGCAATAGCTTTTGTTATATTTGTACAATTTTTATTTCTTCAGAAGTTTGTAATTTTTTATGTAAGCTTTAATCTTCATTCAACATTTACGCAAGTCAGTCTATTGTAATATTTGATACATTCCATAAAAATGGGTTTATTTTGTTTAATAATTATTTTTAAATGTGCTAAATGTTAATTTTACATTTTAGGATGCTGAATCTGCTGCAGAAACAAGTAGTGAAACAGGCTCACTTTTTGATAGAGATCAAATTTCTCACATGTTAAGTGATGATAAAGGTATTAGTCTCACATTCTGTTAACTGAATCTAAAACTTTTCTGAATACTGAACATTTTGTTTTAAACATTTTTTATAAATTATGCAAAAATCATTGCAATTAGCCAAAGAAACATTTTCAAATTAAATAAAGTCTTGAAAAAATTTGTTATTTATAGCTCAGATCAATATATATTTTTAAGTTTGCTGACTCACATGGTTTTACATATTTTAAATGTTAAGTATAAGAGACACATTATATTGTCAAAGCATTCTGTTTGTTTCATGTTAAATGAGTAATTTGAAAAAAATGTTATTGGATTTTCAGTTGAAGTTTAATGCAGGTTTTTAAAACCAGTGTTATAAATTTTTTTAATTAAGAAGTGGATTTAATTTAGTGTAAAAAAATATATGAAGAGTTGGTCTTTATATTTAGTATATATATATATATATATATATATATATATATATATATATATATATATATAATTTAGAAATGCCTGAATCTTCTAATATGCTTCTGATTTTTGTTTAAAAATCTTAATTTTGTTTTTTATTATATTTAGTTTATTTAGTTGTATTTATATTATTTTGCTTTGCTTTTTATTTTTATTACTAGACATAAATATTTGTGAAGAGCCTCTCGATTCATCTGCAAATGATACTGTTTCTGAACTTTTTTCTAAATGCAAAAAAGTTACTAAAATACAAAATGAAGGCACAGGAGTAGAAGAAATCATAAGAACAGGTGTCACAAATTGCGATAAAGAAGAAACTCTTGTTGAGCCAAGCTCTAATGTAACAATGGAAAAAGAATCGATTGAAAATAAACATTCTGTACAAAAAGAAATAAGAGATCTGCAAGAAGTTCAGAATGATGTCAAACTTCATGAGTTTTGGCCTCCTGATAAAGTCCAATCAACACAAATTGTAATAACCAGAAATGCAAGTGACGAATCAGATTTAAATTCTTATACATCCATTGTTTCAGGTATGAATTCATCAGAACAGGTGGCATTAGTGGGCATTAGTGGGAATCTTTCTAAGGGAAATGTAATTGAAGTTGACAGAGTTCCTGTGAACAATTTTGAAGCTTTAAAAAATGAAGGAAAATATAATCCCAATGATCCCTGTAATTTAAATATTGCAGAACCACATTCTTTAGATTTGGGTTATTGCAGCCTTGATAAAGCTATTTCTGATTCAAAATGTTCAAATAGCTATGATTTACCAGAAAGTGTTAGCCAAAATGTAGATTCATCTCCTGATAAACTAAAAAACCAATTTCAAGACACTAGCTTAGAACTTCCATCTGTAGAGAAAATTGCCAATGACACTTCTGTTAAAGAATTAAATTGTGTAGTACAAGTTTCATCAAATGCTGCAATTATAGCATTGGACAATGATAAACAGCTTATCAAAGATGGAAGAAAAAGTCATTCACACGTTGATGATTTAGAAATAGATTCAAATACAAGAAGTGATGCTTCACTTGATGCTAATATTACAGAGTTGCCATCTAAGAATTCTGAAATCGAAAACACTTGTCTTAAAGGTACTGATTGTTTTTCATTTAAATATTTTTAATACAACCTTGTTTTTGATTTTAATAATTTATTTTATTACATTTTCAAGCTTTTAATTTGATTTATTATTTAAGTATAAATTTACAGACTTGGTATAAAATGTTCAAAAAAATTTTCCCTTTGACATTTGTAACTTTTCTTAGTGTTTTAAAATTACTTTGCTTTTATGATACATATTGAAATATTTTTAAATTAAAACTAATGAATATTGTTTGCATTTTAATTGTTTTTATTCATTTAAGCAGACTATTAATAAGTATTTCTTTTTAGGAATTTTAAGTGAACTCTAATGTACCCATTTTTTTAAGAAATAGTAATTTAAATATTCTGAATCTACTAAATGGGTTATTCTAAGAATTTTTCATGATTTTATTAAATTGAGATAATATCAAAAATTAATTGATATATGCATATTTGCTATGATTTTCACTTTCATACTTTTATTTAAAATTTTTTGAATAGATTCATTTTTTGTAATAAAATTGTTCTAAAACTTCAAATTCTTTGGAAATGTTAAAGTAAATGTATAGCTTTTAGTAAATTGTGTATAATATTTGAACATAAATCTCATTTCTGCAAAAAAAGTCCTATCTGCAATTTCTCAAGATTGGTCAATAAACTTTACATGTTATAATTAATTTTGTTATATGTTTGGAATTTTAATTGCCGAACTGGCTGCCAAAGTAATCTGGCTTTTGGTTCAACAGTTTGTAGGGTCAAGTCACGTCTTGTGTATAAATGTTTGTAATAGTTTGGAATCCACACTTTAAACTATTACATGGAAATAATGACTTAAAGGACAAACAAACCAAATTTTAAAACTAAATAAATTTAAATAAACCAAAATTTTATTACTAGATAGTATATATATAACAAAATTTTAAAATTAGTTTTTCTCATTGAAATTTTAAAGCCAATTTTTCTTATTGAAACTCTAATGAAAATACTATTAATACTTTGAGATTTTCAGAAACTTTCCAAATTCTAATGATTTTATTAGAAATTTTTAGTCTCTGAAGGAGTAATAACTTATTTATTGCATTGAAATGACTTTGACAATCTTGGAATCTAATGAAATGTGAATTTTTATTACTTTTTACAATATTTTTCCAAGTAATTTCAAAAATCTTTTCTATTTTATACAGCTCTAATTTAAAACAAATTCATTTGTATTAAAGGTAGACTAAGTTTTTTCCAATACCTATTTTAAAACACAGAGACAATTCTATACTAATTCTATACTAATGAGATAAATTAATCTGTTTGTTATAATTTCATTTTTATTTTTCTCAGATGCCAGAATCCGAAGGGCTTCCAAAACACCTCCTCCTTCTCCAGTCGAAGAAAGCAAAGGTATTTGCTGTTTGTTTTATCAAATTGCATCTCTAGTTAATGCTATTTAATGTTAATAATTTTGCTATTAATGTGTTAATAGAAAAAAATTTAATTTACTAAATAAATATTCCATTAATTTTTTAGAGATAGAAGTTGAAGAAAAGAAAATTCTAGCTACAGAAATTAAAGAATTGCAAGAAGTAGTTGGTATGATTATTTGCAAACTATGAAAGAAGTTATCTTTCTATTTTTTAAAAAAATTTTAGACTGTTTATTTTATTTATTTATTTATTTTTGCAAAAAGTGGTATTTTTAAGTGATCCTCATTTGCGCTCATATCAATATTTAACTTTATAAATATATATATAAAAAAACGATCCAAATATGAATATTGGAGAAATATTAATTTGAATTTAAAATTATATAAAGTACTGTACATTGAAATTAATCAGAAAAAAAACCAAAACTAATTATCTAGAAACTTTATGTAAATCAATATAAATTACATTCAAAAAAATTGCTGCAAAATTAAAAAAAATTAAAAACCTGTTTAATTATAAAATTATTCATTATTTTTCATTATGTGACATAATTTTCTTTTTTCTGTTTGTTATAAAAATTTATTCTTTATTTAAAACTGTGCTAAAAATAGCATTGAAAATGATTGTCTACAAAAGGAAAGCTGTCTTATTTTGTCTGCATATATGCACTATGTGATACTTTAAAAATGCATGAAAAATGATAAACTTTTTCCAAATTTTATGGTTAATTTCTTGAGTTTTATTTTTGCAATAAAATGTATTCTGATTTTTAGTATATTTGTAAAATATATATTTTCAGTCAACAGTGTAATTGTTGCTACAAAACTTTTTAATAAGTTATAAAAACCAGTTTAAGAAATGTCTTATTGTTCAGAGGAAATCAAATTTTAAAGATGTGTAATGAAGGTCCACATGTGTGTTTTCATATTTCATTGCTGTATAACAGCTGTCAAGTACTCCAAGGAGATAGTTTTGTTCTTAAGTACTCCAAGGAGATAGTTTTGTTCTTCTTCTTTCTATGTATTACAAAAAGTACAATATCTATATTAATACTCATTGAGCATGGGTTTCTTTTTGACTTTACATCATGGACAGTCTAACAAGTAAAGGCTGTTGTGGGCCATTTGAACAACTATCTCATTTTAACTAATTTTTAATGCGCTTATGTGTGTATATATGCACATAGTATAACACTGAAGGTCATTGCTACTCGTTTGAGTATTCATTAAGCCTTTACCTTTTGGAAAATTTTTTGTTGACTAGTTTTGCTTAATGATTGTTAGAGTGAGAAATTGGGAAACCTATTCCCAACAGACATACTTGCAAAAAGCAAAAGCATATAACTTTCATTATTTAGTTTTGATTGAAATTAAATGTGGAATTTTTAACTTTGAAGGATGTAGTACATTTTCTCATCAGGCGACAGTATGTCTTGCAATGTAAATGCATAAAATATATATATGTGATGATTCACATCCCTGAGAATAGCTGAGCTACATGAAGTCCATAAATTTTTTCACCCTAAAAAAGATCCAAAACCAGCAATGGGTATCAAAAAGATCCTGCCTGTATAAGTCTAGACACAAAAAGTATATCCAATTGAAACTTGTTGAATAGAGCACTTGCAGTGATCTTTGCTTAGAAGCCTTAACATAATGTTGAGTGAAAATAGCACCATTGTTAATAAAGAATCCTGCTTTTTCATGACTTAACAATTTAAATCACTTGGCAATTAAATTAAGAATTTGTAACATTTAGTGTGGCCTTCTGAAGACTAATTAATACCTCAAAACAACTTATAGTTGACACCACTAGTGAACATCCAAACAACTGAACTCTTGTTAGATTCTTTAATTCTCTTGTTATTTTTGCCTTTTTTCTAGACTTTTCATATGAAGTAAATTCTATTCTCATGTTACAAGGGAGGGGGGAAAAAAACCCCAGAAAACTCATAAGTTAGGACTTAGCCAAAAACAGCAACACCCCTTTTTTAATTCTATTATTTTTTCTACAGTAACTGAATTAGCTACTATTATGAGGTATTTGAACCTCATAACCATTAAGTTGGTTTATCTTCTGGAAGATCTTTTCATTGACCATATTCATATTTAACAAAGAATACCACTTACACTGAATACTAAAGTTTTTCATAAAATCAGAGCAAAAATATTTAAAATCATAAATATTGCAGAAGGAATATAAAAATTGAGAAGCAGGAGGAAGAAGCTATTGAAGATCTGTAAAAAATATTTAAAGGATTATTCAGTGCAGATCAGTGTTTTTAAACATTTTTGATTTTTAATTTTATTTTCTAGTTTTATCAATTTATTATAGTTAATGAGTTGACTTATTTCTCTATTTCCTTTGCTATATTAATTGGTATTATATTTTGTAATTGATGAAAATAATAGTTACAAGAAAACTGGTACTGCTATGGAGATTATGGTAGATATCAATTTCTTAAAAATTATTTTAATGCTAAGATCATTAGAGAAAAGAGCTCAGTTTCACATTCTTATGAGAATTCTGTATCAGCTTTATAATTGATTAGAACATGTGTTTTAAGTTTCCTAAGTTTAAAAACTTAAAAATTTTTTAGGCTAAAATCTCAGTTGTAAATTTGTTAATAATTATATTTTACTAATGTAATTACTAGTGTGTAACATTAATCACAAATAATAACCAACTCAAAGTCGGCAATTTGTTATCTGTGTTTCTGTTGATTTGCAAGTCTGTTTCAGCCTTTGAAATTGCTGAGTTGGCAAGAGAATGGTTAGAGATCTGGTTTAGTTCAAGAGCTTGTGGATTCCTTTCCCATTTTTGTTTGGAAAATTTGTATTGACTCAGAATCGGCTTTTAATTGTATGTCCCAACTAATTATCCTTTGTCTAAGAAATGATTGTTGAGCAGAAAATAAGCCAAAGCAGCTTTTGAAACTATAAAAATTTTTTGATTTCTCTTCAACCAAACATTTTTTGAATGTTGCATGGAATCGTAAACTAATTTTTCTTAAAAATATCAAAATTTAAAGGTCAAAATTTACCTAAATTGCTGATAATGTAATTACTTATAGGTAAATCTATATTACTCTTAGGTGGACAAGAATTGCCTGTGAAACTAACTGAATCTGAAACTTGGCCTTCTTTAGAAATGGATACCAGTCAGGTATCCATTTCAAGTTTGCCAGATGATGAGAAATCTGAACCCACAACGGCTACAATACCATTAGATGGGGAAAAAATTGAGGCACAGATTTCAGATGGTAAGGCTCAGCTCTAGTTTCAATTTAATTTCAATTGAATGTTAAAAGTTCTTTTATGATCTTGTCAAAACTGACTCTTACATGTAGTAATATTTTATTTTATGTGAAATATATATAAGATTTATAGTTTTAAGTAATAATTTGATTTAAAATTTCATGCTTATTTGTTAGTAAGTGCTGAAACAATTTATGTAATTTTTTGTTAATCAATTACGTTTTCTAAAGTTATAAATGAATTAATTTCTTAAATTAATGTTTCTGAAATATGATTATCGGTTAAAGTACTTATTCTTACTTTCCTTCCTTTAAAAAATGTTTTTATATATTTCTGTAATTTATTAATATTTTCATAAGTATAAATTTTTTTAGGAATTTTCATTATTATTTAAGAATAGTGTTATAAATTGTAACTAATATTTAAATCCAGTAAGTAGTTTGATTTATAAACAATTCTTATATCGCATTTATTGAAGAAATCAATAATTTGAATTTTGATTTCACTGAATATTGGAAACACTATATTTGCTCAGACTGTTATTAAATATTTTATATTGAAAAAAATTTGAGATAAGTTTTTCTGTTATGATTATAAAAGTGAAAAAATATCCATAAAATAATTTGTTTTCTTTAACAATTCAATAATTCTTAGATAAAAAGCATATCATTATGAGTAAAGAAATTATTTGAAAAACTGCAACAAAAATGTGAACAAATAAAAGTAAACTGGGATATTTGCATATGGATTATAGAAAAGTTATTTATAGGGTATGTCGTAATCTACCTATTTCAAAGAATGCAAACATTTGGTGATCAACATGTTTAAACTAATAAATTGTGTACAGGTCGTTGCTTATGCACAAATTGCAATTATATGTTTAAATGTTAAGGATGTGATCTCTACTTGTAAAAAGGGAAAAGTGCTCATCAATTTAGTACATTTCTGACTTCAGAAATTGTAACTTATCTGGATTCTTCATCATCCCGCAATACTTGTACAGATCCCTTGACAATTTGCAGAATATAAAATTGATGTGTTGGAGACATTCATGGAATGCTATGATTTACAGCAGAAAAAACATCTCACACATATGGCCTTGATGATTCACACAGCAATGCTGCGTGAACTGTTACTTTTAAAATCATGTCTGCACTTACCTGTTGCAACATCGCAAATCGGAATACTTTCAATGGTGCAAGTAATGAGACAAACTTCGAAAAAGAAATATTGTGATGCCATGTTTTCAAATGAATCATCGATTTCCTGTTGGTCTTAAAACTGCATATTGCCAGATTACAGTTGTTTTCATTCTACCCAGTCACTTGGAGTGAGGTTTTAGGTAATATTGGATACTTGTGCCCATTATCTTTCATTTACATTTAAACTATATATAGATAGATAGATACTTGGGGAGCAAAAATAGGTACTATGGTATTTCTCCTGTCAACAAATTCTGTTTTTAAAGTCCAAAATATTGACGTCTATTAATTATTTATTTAATCACTATTAAAAATATTCAAGTTCTTATTCTTACTAAATTGCTGTATTATTTTTAACATTTTAATTCCTTTTATTGTTCTCTTGTGAAATGCTTCTAAAGAGTAAAATATTTAAAATTACTTTAATTTCTCTTCAGACAATTTTGATTCAGTATTAAATTAACATTTCTTTAAATTTAAGAGTCAAGTTCAATAGATACAATATACTTTTTCTGTTAAATGTTACACAAGATTTAATGTTAAGAGTGTATAAAAACTATACTATGAATTCTATTAATTAATGACAATGATATGGAAATAATAGAATATTTTTTGGGTGTACTTGAAATTATTTATTCTGGATTTCACTTTGAAATAATTGTGTTATTTATGGAAGTTTCCATTTATATAACAGCAGCAGCTATAAATATTCGTAATCATAACGTTAAATTTCTGAAGCCATGTTTTGAAGTAATTTAATAGAATTCATTACTTAAAATTTTAAATTAAAGCACATGCCATATCTCATGTGACTCATTCTTCCTGAGTATTTTTTATCAAAAGAATACGTGAAAGGCAGTTAAAGATATGGTATTTGCAATATTTTATTTTTAATTAGTATGCGATAAGTACTTCAATTTTACTTAATTTAGTGAAATATAAATATATTTCACATTAAGTAAAATCTTCTTTAGAATTAGTTAAAATACTAAAAAATAAATTTTATGATGTATTATATTATGATTTTTTATAATTCTACAGTAACTGCAAATTGTAATTTATAGTAAATAACTTTTTTAAAATTAGTAATAAAACTTACAAGTTTATCATGATTAACGTTCATCTAGCCTTAACTATTCAATAAAATATCTTTAGTAATATTGATTTTAACAATTTAATGATTTTTATATTTTGTCATACTTTTGGATTTTAAAGAAATACTTAGGGGTATTACTTTTACTTCATGGACATGGATTTTTGTATTTAAAGTTTTTAAATTAAGATTTCAGTTTAAAAATTATATTTTTCAAATTTAATTCTAAAAAATTTTTCAGCATGTATGGGGAAAATAGTATATTTTAAGGATCTGTTCAAGACTAGCTTTATCTAAAATTTAACTGTGTTGCAAAACAAGGTGCATTCACAATAATGTGATTGTGTGAATCTGAAAACTTCTTGTTTCTGATCAAGCTACAAAATACAAAGCAGTTATCTCTGTATATTTAAGTAGCAATACTCTTACTTTTAATTTAGTTCTGAAAATTATCTAGCTCATGTGGAGATAAACTAATAATTGACTTTGCTCAAATTGAAGACGGGATAAACTTGGGCAACATTTTAAGTGATTCATAGTGTGAAACAGAGGCTTTATTGTGAACATGAGGAAGTATTTATAATGAATAAATTGAATATTTTTTATCAAATCTTAAAGAAACTACACATAAAATAGGCATAAAATAATATATATCATTCAAGTTTTTGATGAGAATAAGTTGTATACTGCACGTTTAAATTCTAAAAGAGAAAATGTATTTACTGAAAAATAAGATAGGAATAAAAGAAATGAAAAAGTACTTGATAATTGTAAAGCTATAAGCTATTTATTCGGTATTAACTAAGTATATATTAAAAAGTATGGAAAAGTTTCTGTGAAGAAATTTTCATTTTTTATAATATATATGGATTTTTATTTTTTAATTGCTGAAACTATGTTCATTAATTGCATAGTTCATCAAAGCTTTTCTTTTATATTTATTTATTATGTGTAATATCATTTGATTTTTTTCAACTACATACATAAACTATAACATGATCATTTTACAAATTTTGAAAATTCAAAAAAAACTTAACGCATTCGATCTGTTGCATATTGATTGGTTACAGTTGCATCTCGTGAGAAATATTACACAAATTAAATTTTGCATTCATAGTTTATACAAGTTCTTTATCACATACAAAACAAAATTGACAATGAGATACTAAAGTAATATTTGTAAGTAAATTTCAGACCCTGGACAGAAAATGGAGTTTGTTTTTTCCATTGAGGAAAATAGTATCTTATAATATTGGTCAATAAGAAAATAACTTTGCGTTAAACTTGTACACAGGTATTACCACATCTTAATAACTTAGTAAAATTTCAGAATTGAATCCAATCTTCTATGATAACTATACTAAATATGGATTATGTTTTTGTATAAAATTTAAACCAGTGCAAAAATTCTTGTCATTATTTTAATTCATTTAACCCCTGTTTTCTCATTCCCATCAAAATTGTGGGGTAAGCTTTCGCTCCATATTTATTGTGCCCGTGATATTTCTGGGCTAGAGTATTCAAAAGTAATGTGGGAAAAATATAAGAACAATCTAGTTCATATGCCTGGAAAAATTTTTATTTCTCATTTTACACTCTAAATGGCAGTACTGCTTTATTTTTAATGCAATTGGAGCTAGTTTTATATTAGATGTCAACACTATTCAAATTTTCTTGGGTAAAAAAAAACTTTGTAGCCATATTCTTGAAAATTATATGTTCGTTGAGGGGTTAAAGAACATCTCTTAAAGATTTTGTAAGTTGTGTAAGGATAAATTTATACTTGTTGGTACATCTGCTTATCAAATGCTGTAGACTGCTGGAAAAAAGAATTATATTCTTGTTTAAAAAAAATTATACGAATTTCGCTGAACAGCCCATGTGAAAAAACAACTGCAAACTTCCAAAACTTAGCTCAAGATATGTATATATTGTTTGATTTATTTTTTACATTAGGTACAAATTGGAGAAATGCATAAAAACTGATATGCTTGTATATTCATCTATCTCAAGTTTCACTTTTCTAATGTCTCTAGAATCAGGCTATTTATCTGGAAAATATCAGAAGTTGTGCATGAAATGATTTGTGAATAAAACATATAATACAATGGGAATAAAACAAAATTAATTTAATTATCTTAAATTTTTAAAATTTTCAAGATGGTGTTACAAAATATAAGTTTTTGACACTTAGTAAATGATTATTTTCACGAACTTAAGTTGAAGATCTCTTGCAAATAGTATGGATGCTACTACTAATGGCAGAAAAATTTTAAATGTTTGAAATTATGAAATAGAGCACAAACATCATAACTAATTGGAAAACAGCTAACTTCTCTAAGAGAAAACATTAATCAGAATTTTACTTCGCCTAAAGAAAATGAAAATGTTTTTAGAGTCAAATACATTGCGGTTGCAATTTCCATACTTTAACCTAAATTATCTACAGAGGAAAGTAAAACAAAAAGAAAAGTTTAATTTTAAGCCTAATTAAAAAAATAGTGTTGCAGAAACACTTATTTTTCTTTAAAAAAAATAAAAAAAATTTTTGAAAAAAAAATTATAATATACCTTTAATAATCGCAAAATTGCTTGAAACGATCAATTATTTTAAAGTTTTTCACTTTTGACAAATTGTTTTTACTAAGAATATAATTCTGCTATTATTAATTTGAAAATTTCAATATTAGTGTATTTAAATATTCAGTTTAAACTTTTAGATAATTCTAAAGCTATTTGCACTTGAGAGTCAGTTTTGGTGCTTGCATTATAAATATTGTCTTGTTTAAAAATTGTGTTATTGTTAACATCAATGTGTTCACTAATCTTTTTGAGAAAGTTTTCATTGATATTTTTGTTTCCACATGTGTATAATAAATTATATATTCGAACTTATTGTCATTTTTTTATTGTATATTGCCTCTGTGATGTCTTTAACCTATTTTTTGTGAATTACTTTTAATAAATTCTCTTTCGCAATGAATTTTTCTTGTCTGCCACCTGAATGAAATGCGTGTCTGTGCTTTGCTATCTAAAGTTGTGTTGTAGCATGGTTTTGTTGATTTAAGTCTGTTGCATGCAGTTATTTTAAGCTTTGTCATGGACACTTGGCTTTCTAATTTATTTCTTTACAGTTTGTGTTTCTCTCCTTACTCATTAATTTGCTTTTATAGCTTAAAAAATGCTTATTTAAAATTTGCGGCTATAACAATATTTGCTTAGCCAATAAACTATTCTAGAATATAAAAAGTTACAAAAAACATGAAACACTTTCTATTTAATGAAGTTTACAAAATCTTTTTTTATTATGTGTAATTTTATTAAATATGTAAAAGGAAAAAAAAACTTAAATTTAATTGGGTTGAAAGTTTACATTGATTATTTGTTTTTTTATTTTTTACTTAAATTTGTAAATGAAAAATTTAATTTGAACTCGCAAATCACTTTAAAATTTTATTTAACTTGAACTTGCTTATCACTAGTTAATATTGATGCCTGTTCTTTGCAAAAGCTTTAATTTCAGTAACTCGTGGCTTTTTTGTCCTATGTCTGTAAAATGAGCTTTACTCTATTAGACTTTTCTAGAAGGGTTTCAGAATCACACTTTTAATAAATTACATTTAAAATGCATTTTCAAAGTACACTTTTAATGTTAAAAAACATTTTTATTAATCATTATTTTCTAATCTATTTTCCTTTATACATTGAAGTGCTATTTATTAATCAAAAAATGTAAACAATACTGAAAAGGAAATCGTTAATTTATAATTCATTTGTTTTATCTCTGGAGAAATTAAATTTTGATGCAAAAATAGGAATTTTAAACCATTAAGTTTACTGATTTTTCACATAGTAAAAAATTAGATTGTTTGGGAAGTTGCATCATTTTTTAGTTTAAATAAACTCTTGAATAAAAGTATTTTTAGAAAATTTAATTTTTTCATCAAAAACTTCAAAATTTAAAGAATAAGCTGTCTTATAAGCTATACAAATTAATAAAGCATAATTAATTATAAAATTTATGCATATTTCAAGTTTTTAATAATTTTAAGATTTGTATATATTATGATTGTAATTGTAACTAAAAATATTTTAACCATCAGATTTAGATAATATTTAAAAAATTTTTATAATTGGAGTTTACTTTAATTTGAAATAATCCATTGCAACTAAGTTTGTGATATTTTTATTTTTGATAAAAATAAACATTAGGTATGTTAATTATTTCAAAAGGGATATTTTACATGCTTTGCTCATTGTGATATTTTTCAAGGATTTCTGAAGAATATTTTTTTCTGAAGTTTTCAAATTAAGACTTAAAATGGTAAAATTATTTTTACTGTATTTCCATTCTTATATTCTTATATAAAAAAATATTAGACATAAATTTTAATGCTTTAAATCAGAAGCACTAAATTCTTAAGTATTGGGCTTAAAATATACTATTTTAATTAATGTATTTTCTAATAATTATTTTTTCATTGTTCTGTTTATTTTGTTTTATTAGAAAAATCTAACATGTATGAATTGAAACCATGTTTTAATTAAAATATTTTGTAATAATTTTATTGGTTGCTGATGAATTAGAAGTCTTTTTTGTTATTAATTATTATTTTTAATTCTTTTGAGCTTTATTCCAAAAAATGTTTCAATTTTATATGAGTAATAGATTATAATTTAATATTTCGCAAACTTTGTATGAAAGGTTTCTGAGCGAAAGCTTGTGTTGAATTTAATTTTTTCTATTTTCAATGTTTATGTAAAGATTTTTGATTTAAACAACTGTGAATAAATGTCACTGATGTTTTCACAAAAGGAAATACTTGTGCAACATACCTTTCATTTGACTATATCCTATTTTTACAAATTGTTTCATCAATATTTATTACAGTAAAACTTCTCGTTTATAATTTATGAAAATATTTGCTAGATATTTTTTTTAATTTTTAATGAATTTTAAACAATTTACATATTTAACTTTGAAACAAATTTTAAGTTGGTTTCTAAAACAGCTTATTTAAGAGAATTTGGAAAAGCAATGCACTTGAAGGTTTAAAATATCTGATTTTTATCAGTACATTCCTTATTGATATAATATTTATGCCTTAGTTTATAAGTTAGTATAATTCTAAATCTTACTGCTTCAAATTCTTTAGTAAAATAATAATACTAATAATATATTTCAAATAAAAATTTTTTAAGCTTGGTACATATTTACAATTGTAAAAATCTTGTGAAGTCTGAAAAATCTAAATGCATAAAGCTTAAAAAATCTTGTGTAGATCCTTATCACAATTCCTGAAACATTAATACTCTCTCCAGAAATCAAACTGTTCTGAAATTTAATTTCTATTTCATTTTAGAAATATTTAAGTTTAATTCTTTAAGTTAAATTTTTCGTTTTCATTATGCAAGTAATATTTTGTTTTAAATTTTTCTCATTTTAAGTTAATTTTTATTTAACTTTTAAACTAATTTAAATTATTTTAAAATATATTCTTTAAAATATCTGATATTTATAGTAAGTTATTTTATGAATATTTTTCCAATATATGCTCAGTTAAAAATATTTTTGGAGCATAATTTTCATTGTTAGATCTTTCGTATATATATATTTGACTTAATGTTTCAATTTTTATTACAAATTGGATTTTCGCATCAAAATTTTATTAAAAGATCAATTTTGTTTTTCTTCAATTTCTTCTATTTAAATTATTAAATATTGTAACATTTTTAATGTAATGTTAAATATTTTATGGGTGCTAACTTTTTGTAACAGTAGATATAAATATTAAGTTTATTTTATAGTTTGAATGTAAACTGCTATTTTTAGAAGCATAATATGTTAGTATATCTGTACTTTTATTAAAAAAATAATTGCTGTTGATTAATAAATTTGTTGAAATTACCAGCTTTCTATAATGAAAGGTTTGCTGAAGTTTTTATAAATATTCATTTGAGAATTTTTTATAATTTATATTACTCTTAATTACTTATAGTATGAAATTGAAGATTAATATAATTTATATTACTCTTAATTACTTATAGTATGAAATTGAAGATTTATTAATACTTTTAACTTATTTATAATAAAGTCATATTTCACTTTTTCTAATTTTAGTGATATATGAATCAGAATAGAAAAAATGTGCACTTATATAAAACAGTATTTATTCATATATTGTTTATTCATAATAGTTAATAATTTAATTATGTGTATATTAGGGCTAATAGAGAAATTTTAAAACATATGTATTTTCTCAAAATCTTAAAAAAAATTTTAAATTTGAATTTCAAATCCAAATTTATAAAATGAAAAAAAAATTCTGCTTGAAATTTTATTTTAAGTAGTGCTATTATTAGCATGACAAAATTATTTAATTTATCCTACCCTTCAAACCATATTGAAAAGCTAGAAATGATTTGCATTAGTTGTAGTATTTTTTTTTGTTATTGCTTATTTATTTTTAGTGCAGCAAATAGTTTGAAATTTAATGGTGGCTAAAGAAGCTGGTATCTATACTTGTGGTCAACATTATTTTATGGGCAAATTTCAGATTTTGAAGATCTTGATGAGGAAACTTTGTCCCCAACTAAGTTCAAAGACTTGTGCTCCAAAAAGGTTTCTCCAACAAAATCTGTGTTTGAAGGAAAAGTTATTTTTCCTCCTAAATTACCTGCAAGTGTTCAGCAGACTTCAGAAAAAATATTGGGCCTTCAGGAATTGCCTCTTTCACCAGTTAAGGAAGTTTCTGAAATAGAAACCAAAGAAACATGCACAAGCCCTTGCTCTGATGAGTTGGAAACAATGAAACCTAACCAGCTTATCTCCACCAGGAAAGGTTTTCGCAATCGAAAAAGGTTGAGTCCTATCATGGACACAAATAAGTTTGAGCCAAAGTTACCCGTTAGGGTTGATCGAGGACTAAGCCCAATAGCTGTGTTTACAGCAGGTCCCTCTGGTATCGAGAAGGAAGAAAGTGAATATTTTGTTCAAACCTATGATGCCCCAACTATGGAAGAACCTATAATGCCAGATAAATTGTGCAACAAAGGTACTGAAATGTCTCCAAACACTATGTTTGGAGTAAAGGCAACAAAAGCTTCTCTTGAAGGCCATATTATAAACAATATTGTTGAGTCTAAACCTTCTATGAGTATGGAATTATTCCAAAACTATTTGCATGATAAAATCGAGACAGAAACTAATTTGGTGAATCAACATCCAAATAGTCCAGTTTCAGAAGACAGTAATGTTGATACGGCATTTGCTGACAAACTTGTGGAAACATTATTGAAAGTTGAGAAGTCTACCAGTCCATTCTCAGATTTGATGCTGGATACTGGTATTGGCACAGCATCTCTTGCCACTGCAGATACTGCAAGTAGTCCATTTTTCCCTGATATTCATTCACCGTCCAATTTGTTGAAAGAAAGTTGCTCCACTCAAACCCTCCATGTTGAAATGATGTCTGCTCATACTAGTCCAATTGACGGCTCATTCTCCCTCCAAGATTCCAATTTATCCTTTTGTGCTACTGAAAGTAGCCTAAAATCAGACTCTTTAGATGATATTAGCAAGACTTTAGGCACACCAAGTTCAGATTATGTTGAACTTAGTGTTGGCCGGGATGCAGGAGAATCTCAATTAGATTTGATGAAATCAACCGTCAAGGATTTCCTTAAGGAGCATATGGCTGACAATTCTGTAACTGATACTGGTAAAACAGAAGAAATAGAGTTTTCAGCTTCAACTCATGATCAAGACAAAGATCTTGATAATAATAATGCTGTTAATAAAATTTTAGTTATAGAATCATTTAGAAATATATTTGCTACTGAATCCCCATATTCTATTGTCAGCTCATCCAAAACTAAACGAGATATTGATAAAATCAAAAGAAGGAAATTTGATACTATTGAGGATAAAATATTATGTTTGCATGATCAGCTTTTATCTGAAGAAAGTGCCTTAGAAAGTAGTACAGATTCTGGTGTTGACCTTAAAGAAACTGCTCATGGCCAAAGTATATCAGGAATATCTGATTTGACATCCACAAAAGCTTTAGATGAAGCTGAAACTCAGATTCAAAAGAGTGATGTGATTCAAGAAATTCATACAGTGTCTTCATTACTCTCTGATAGAAAACCCTTTAATCAGTGGGTCAATGTTAATGAATCATTGAATACAAAAGAAATTGTTCAGGAAAATTCTGAATATTGCACAGGAAATAAATTTAGTTTTAAAAAACTATCTGATGAAAAAACAAAAATGCCTAAAAAGGGTAATGTATTAATAAATACAGCCAAAGATTTGTGTAATTTTAGTGATCAACATGTTTTACAAAAATCTGAAAATCTTGTCTCGATTGTAGAAACCAATGATAGTTCTTCATTAGATAAATTACAAACACTGACTCCAGATTTTATGGAAAATGTAGAAAAAGAAATAATTTGTTCTTCTACTAAGGAATTAAATATTTCACCTGCTGAAATTGATAATATTTATATGCAAGAAATATTCTGTGATACTGTTTTATCACCTGAACTGGGTTCATCAGGTATTAAAAATAATTATGTGGACATCGCTTCTACTGAAGTTTTTGAAGAACCAGTTATTTCTGAAAAAATTGATTATGATTATAATGATAACACCAACAAGAGCCAAACCTCTTGTAAAATATCTTATATGCCTGAAAAAAGTGATGATATGTCGGATTTAATTCTAAAACAAGTTAAAAGAGAATATAATCTTGTTAAATCAAATTTTCAATCTGAAGATGTTAATAATTCCAAAGTAGTTGTTGCTGAGGCAACATTAATAAAGAATAAAGATCTGCCTCTTTCTATATCTGATCAAAATCTTATTTCTAAACTTGAACAAAATTCGGGCGCCATTGTTGTTGAAGGTAAGTTTATTTTCTATTCATATTCATTTTTATTGAGTAAATTAGGAGAAAACAGTATACTGTTTAGTTTATATTCTACAACAATTCAACATAAGTTAGCACTCATACAATATACTGTAGATATTATTTCAGATTTACATTGAACATTTTTCTAGTTTAGATTTATTTGTGAAGAAAATTATAAAATTAAATTTTTTGTGTTCAGATATTTCTTAAAATGTACTATGCAAGTTACTCATACCTTTTTTTAAATTATGGAGTCATAAGGGGAATTCTGTAAAATTATGTACTTTTAATTGTTTATTTTGGAGTTGCATTAAACAGAAAAGTTTCAACATAATTTTTAAACTCAAATATATTCTTAAATAAGCTTCCATAATTTTAAAAATAAAATAACAGACAATATGTTTGAGAAACAATTTAATTTAAACAATATAACAAATATGTAAAAATCTAAAACAAATGTCAAATTTTATTAGAAGTAACAATTTTGCTTCATTACATTGCATATTTTTACTTATTGATTATATATGATTGTAATAATTAAACTAACAATTTTTTTGTAAAATATTAAATCTTATTAAGAGTTCTATAAATCCATTTACTTTGATTGTAAATTCAATGAATTTCAAATTAATCACAAAAGAGAGAGCAAATAATCTTGACTTCATACTATATAGTGAAATGAAAATTTTCAAAGAGTATACAATCTGCATCTCATTTTAGTGATCTTTAACTGTAGCCTTTTCTTGACATTATATTGCAATATAATTTCAGAGTTACTATTTATAATTTCTTAAATTTGGATGTATATACTATGGATGTAAAAACAAGATGCAATTCTTGTAACATCAGTTTAAAAATACATCTTTTTTGTTTGGAATTCCAAAAAATCATCTGAAGCTAAATTATGCAACAACTTCATCATTTATATAATTAAATCTCAATATGTGAAATTATTTTATAGCTAAAAAGTATCTTTATATTGTTGAGATTATTTCCTATTTTGGAGGGAAAAAAAACTAATAGTTCCTTTAAGTTAAGATGATTATTTTAATTGATAGATAAATTTATAAATGAGATTTTTTGCAGTTCAAGTTTTACTGACTTGTTAGTGGTTTATGCACAATCTAATAATAAATCTATATAACTTAAAATTTTTGCTCCTTATCGTTAGGTTTTTACGAAAATATTTTTCACTTATTTGTTCATTTTTGTCTTATTCATTTTATGCCTATTTTGATGGTTATTTTAAAAATGAAAATGCAGAAGCAGATGGCACTACTATTACAACCCATGTACACAGGACAACTCATATGACTTTAAGCTCACAAGAACAACTTACTGATTCTAAAGGTAAATTAAATTTATGCATAAATATTTATTTTCTTTATATTTATATTAATATTAAAAATTTATGTATCCACAATAAATAGGGCATCGAAGGAATATTGTTTTGTATTAATATGTAAAAATTTAATGTGCAGTAGACGTGATTGTTTGAAATGGTAGCGAGAGATCACTTTGAACTCACTTTATTTCAAGCTTATCAAATTTTGAATAATAAATTTGCTATTAAATTCATTTGATAGTAAAAGTAAAATTAGCTAAAATAAAACACTTAAACATGAATGAACATAATTTTAAACATACTATCAAAATTTGGATAAAAAGAGATTTAAAAAATTATTTCTGATGTATATAATTTCAAATATTAGTGTTTTTTTAGTGAATTTGTTTTTACTGATAATTACTAAGAACTAGAATCGGAATAATCACAAATTTATTGTAGATATAATGAAATATTTTCAAATTTGTAACAAAAATTCTCTTCTCTCTAAAGGAACGTTCTATGCTTTGTGTGTGTTCTATCTCATTGTTGTATTCTTCATGTCTTTTTGAAATCTTTGTAATTTTATTAAATATGTTCAAATGATGCAAAAATACAACATTTATTTCTAGATAATTTCGTTATATTAATTACTTATAAGAGTGTAGAATGCAATTTAAGTATCTATAATAGTTTAATCATGTGTAATTGCTTAAATTTAAATATATTTCATTTGTGTTATTAAAAAAAGTTTTAAAAGTTAAAATTGAGATATGTATTTTATGTCGATTAAAGTATCAAAATTAAATTTTGCTTATTCTGTCATTTATTTCTGTGTACCTAAATGTTATATTAATCGTAAATTTCAAAAATGTTTGTTTATTGATAACAGCTTTGCTTTTTTGAAATGTTCTATCCAGAGACTTAAAAGCCCCATTGACTCAGTAGCTTCACACCACTTCCTATGACATCATCAAAAGTATGCTTAATTTGCTGCGAGTAATGATTTGGAGGGCATTTTCCCTTACTAGGTTACTTGAGCTTTGTGGTTTGGGGATGTTTGTTAATCCTTCCACTTCAGGTATGACCTTGTCACCTGTTTGTGGTTTAAAATTACAAGGTGTTTCATGATAGATAAAAATACTCCAAAATTGTAAACTTTAGGGTGCTATCTGAGGCTTACTTGCGCTGCTATGTATGAATGCGGAGACTTGTATAAAAAGTTGTATATATAAATATTCAAATTTTTGTGGACGTATTTTTGATTACAACAATAGTTTCTAGTAATCTGAAATTATTAGATGAACATTTTGTAATCCTATTTCTGTTTAAATATAAAACAATCATGAAAATATTGTACCAAACATTTTTACTATTGAATCATACATTTGAAAAGTATTTTATGGAGAGAAATTTTTTTAAATTCTTATTAAATTTGTATTTTTATTCAATAATTTTTTTTAACTGTTTGATATTTATATATTCAAATGCTATCATAAAATATTTTTTTAATCAAAATAACTGTTTATTTAAAAAAAATTCCTCTAAAAGTTGTAGATTGTAATACTAATTAATTGTTATTCTGTAAAGGCATAGTGTAAATTTATCCTTAATTAACTCAAATTATATATTATTCATTCAGGTTTTCTAAGAAAATTAAAGCCACTTACCTTTTTAAAATAGTTACAATTATTATTTACAGCAGAAACAGAAGATACTATGTCATTAGTAATATTATTTTCTATCTATCCAATTGTTCTGTGATTAAGTATGACTAGTTAAACTTTGGTTGTGGAATAATTTACTATAGTCATTTCAGCAGTATGTGAGTTTGCCTCAGCCTGGCCAAGCTTTCAGAAAAATGGTTAGCTCTTTGTTGTATAGTTTAATAGTTTGAATCCTACTTTAGAATCAGGTATTTTTAATGATTCTGAATCCACTTTAAACTGCGGCTCTTGGTCTAATTGTCTCTTGCTTACAAGAAATCACCAATGAGGAGAAAACAAACCTGTTATCTCAGCCAGATATGTTTAAAGATATTTGTAACTCAGAACTCTAAGTTCAAAGCTGGCAGTGATTAGTATTCTGGCTTTCAGTTCAACAGTTTAGGGATTCAAGTGATTCTTAGGGCATGTATGTTTTGGGTGTTCAAAACCACATTAAACTGTAGCTCCTGATCTAATTATCCCTTGTGTGCAAAAAATCACCATTGAATGATAAACTAAACTGTAAGTTCCAGTCAAATTAGCCCACCTGTGTAAATGGACAAACTTACTAATATTAACATATTATTAAATATCTTTCGTCTCTATGTATATTTCACTGTTTAACATTTATTTTACAATATTGTAAGTTTTGGAAATACAGATAGAAAAATAGCACTTAAAGAGTCACCTTGTAACAACCATAAAGAGATAAATCTTTAACATTCGATGCCACAATCATGATTAATTAGACAAATCATACATATATCTTTTCTTGGAATTTTGTTATAAAATGTATGTAATGGTTCTAAAGCTATATATTATAAAATGTAAGTGCATGTTAAATTAGCCCTGATAAACAAGTGACCTGACCAATCTTGAGTGAGCTCTTCTTCTATTCTATAGAACAGTTTCCATCATTTCAGCAGTCATTTCACATTCCTTTGGAGAATCCAAACAAAAATGAGTTTTTCTTTTGATGAAAATTTGTTTTCAATTGTAGCAAAAGTGGCTGAGAAGAGACTGTTTTAGATAAAATTCATTTAACTTTTTAGTTTTCTGCTTCACTTCATATTAATATCAGAGACTTAGTTAAAATTACTTCATAAAGCTAAAAATGAATTATTTTTTTCAATTTGAGAAAAATTGAAAAATTAGGAAACAGTTTTTAGATTTATGAGTTTATATAAAACAAATGAAAATATCGTCAACTTGTTGAATCTAAAGGTATTTATTTAAATTAAGAACAATAGTGTTAAAGATAATGGAAAAGATAATTTTTAGTTATTAATTATAACACTTGAAAGAAAACTTAATTTTTCCCCCTTTTTTCTGAATTTACTTTGGAAGAATTGGTGCATTTAAGTATTAATGTTTACTGGACTATTTCTTATGTAATAGAAAATTGACTATTTGAGATTTTGAGTTTGATATTTGAATAATAGATTTTAAAATCTTTTGGTATTTATACTAGAAACTTTTCTGTGCATATATGAACCTAGTTATCTATTGTTTACTAATAAGAATAGTTTCTCTTATTTAATTTCAGATTTCATTTTATTTATAATTAACAAGTAAATGCACATTCCATTAAAACATTTTCAGTAAAGTGTTGAAGAAAAATTAAAAAATATGCTTAAGAAATTTTTTGAAGAAGCAAAACCATAATTAAAAAGTCTTTTTCTTAAGTTTTATATGATTTTAAATTTCATTTTAAAAAGCAATTTATTAAAAAATTGTTAAAAAAGCTTTTAATTTTTAATATTAATCGATTTTTCTAAGCAGTAGCAAAATTTTCTGAAAAAAGTAAAATTATAAAAAAATAGAAAAAATAGCTGTAGTAATGAAATACTTTCAGGAATGTATTTTAATTTCTGAGTAAAATTGATAAATAAATTTGATTCAATGAATTATAGAAAATATAAAGTAATAATAAATAAATAATATATGAATTTAACATAGCTATGAAAATCAAATGTGTAAATTAAAATTTTCTATATGTGGAACTGAAAAGTTAAAGAATCAAATGCAATACCTAAAATTTTAAACTTCATGTAAAATTCTCAATATAAATACATTTAGTTTTCCTCAAACTTAAACAATAAGTTACAATTTATTTTTCATTTTTTAAAAAAAACGTTTCGTACATTTTTTGTGTGAATTATTTTTATTGTGAATAGTAATGGATTAGTTTGTTGCTAGTTATTTCTGTTTTCTACTTTTGTAACCTTGGAATATAATCAATGAAAAATCATTGAAATGTCACATAGTGAATGTGTTCATTTCTTTCAAAGTTTCAAGGTTATTGCTGTTAATATATAATTTTACATTAACATGAATAATGTTACTATTACGTTCTAAGCTGTTTTTTTATTCTCTTTTCTTAAAAGAAATACAAACAAAATAAATAGCTAAATTTTTTAAATGTTGTAGTTTTCTTTATTGACATATGTTTTTATTCCATTGATTAGAAGTAATTTTAATTCTTTAAAAAAATATCAGTGGCAATTATGTAAAAATGAATAACGGAATTTTTTTTTTAAGATTCATTTATATTTATTAGCTTTTATATATTTTAAAATATTTCCTTATGTGAATACTATGACATCGATGCCAACTCTACTGATTTTATCGGGAAACTCCTGATTTTTCATTATTTCTTCCACTTTCCGGATAATGTATAAAAATCTACTGATTTTCGACAATTTTAGTGAAAACTTAAAAACAGTCAAAATTTTCACAGAAAAAGAGTCTAATGAGTTGCAGATCAATTTTAACTATTCAAAATTCTAATGCAGAATGTAAACGGGTGCTCATATTTAAAAAAAAATGAATTTAGATCTTCACATTCTGTTGAAAATTTAAAAAGCTTAATTATAGCTAAATATTCTCAAAATGAGAAAAAATGTTTGGAACTGCAGTTCACCAATTCCATTTCTAAAAAATGTAGTCGGCAACATATGAAGAAAGTAAATTGCTATGAGTTATTCAAATTTTAAATGCATTATCTTTTTTAGGGACAAAGTATTTTATAATTTCTATATTCTTAGAAGTATTTGTCATTGATGTGTTGTTTTTATGTAATTTTAGAAGTTTAATATTTACAAATTGCATTAATAAAAGTTGCCCAGTGAAATAAATATGCGGGCATAAATGTTGCGGTTTTATTTTTTTTTTTACATACAGTATATTCTTTTATTTTTCATAGTTCCCTTATGAAATGGATGAATATTTTATTAAAATATTAAGGTTAATAGAAAATATATGTTTTTATATAACATGACTCATTCTCAGAATGTATAATCTAAAGAGTTAAATTGAATTTTTGGAGTACTACTGTTTTAAACATTCAAGTGCAAATGTCGCTATTAGTGCCCTCAAAATCAGTCGAATGTACCGATTTCTTTTTCTTCAAGGTCAGCAGGTATGCTATGAGAATGATGAAGATTAAGTTTAAAAATATATATACATATATGTATTTATTTTCTGTGCTTTATATTTTAACACCTTTATGATAGTAAATGTAAAATAGAATTTCTTAAGTAAAGCTATTTTATTTCATATCTTTAGTTATTAGAAATTTCCCATGAATTAAAGTACTATTAAATTGAACTGTGCATAAACATTTAATATTCATGTTCCTATATTAATGTTAGTTGGCTTAAAAAACAGGTATTATTCATCTCTCTGAATCACTCTTTCACGAGAAGGAAAGATCTGGCTCTCCCTCATCTCCTGAATTAAGCTTTGCTGAAAAAAGAGATTTCTTCCAAAAACTTTCCCTTTCATCATCAACAGCTACTCCTTCGCACACATTAAAGGGTACTGTTGAAATAGAAAGCATGATTGAAACGGATGGAAAAGTTGATACGATAGTATTGGACGATTCACATTTGTCTGAAAGCCCTGAAGAACAATTAAGTTTCAAAGAACGATTAGAATTCTTTGAAAAATCATCGGAACCATCAGTTCCAAAACCCGAAGTAAAAGATATAAAAAAAGAAGTGTGGACTGTAATAAGTGATGCCTCTGATCAGAGAGTAAGTGATTCAGTTGCTGATGATGATCTTGATATAGAGAAAGAAAGAGAAATTGAGACTATGGAGTTTACAGAAAGGCGGAAAAGCACTGTTAGTATTGATTCTCAAGTTTCTTTGCCACTTTATGAGAGTAAAGAGGTGACAGAAACTGTTTTTGATTCTAATAAGGATGCTAAAGTTGAAGTTGTTGTTAAGACTTTTGTGCCTGGCTCTGAAATGTTGGAAATATGCTCTGTTGAAAACATTGATTATACTGAAGGTACCACCACTGTAAAGAACATCGAAATAAAGGAAGGTATTCAATCTGAAACTTTTAAAGATTTGAAAGAAGCTGAGGATAAATCTGGTATTAAGGAGGAGGAATTTGAATTGGAAATGAAATTGGAAGAACATAAAATGCAGGATAGTAAGTGTTTGCCCAAATCAAATAGCGATGCTACATCTTTTATTTCTAGCTTAGAAGAAAAGATTCTATCTGATGAGGAATTCATTAGCAAAACTTTTAAAACAATGTCAGAAAGTTCCTATGAAGCATCAAAAGCTACAGTTGAAGCCTTTAAAAAAGATTCAAATGATAAAGAGAACAAATGGCAAAGGGAATCGCCTGACAACATTCAAATCGTGAAAGAATCGATGGAGCCCAGTTTAGGTAAAAGTGAAATATTTATTTGTACTGAAGAAACCTTGGATAATGTGAAAAAAATACTATCAGCAGCTGATGCTGAGTCTAATGTAGTTATCCATGAAGTAAAAACTTCTGCTGATAGTCATCCTAAGCCCAGCTCTTCTGAAAAGGATGTATTTATTTGTACAGAAGGAACTTCAAATGCAGTGGAAAAAATTATGGCTCAAGTAGAAAAGGAAATGCAAGAGTTTGCCTCTGGAACCATTTTACCTGAGATAGAATCCGAAGCTGAACAAAATAATCATTTAAGTTTTGCTTGTCAGGAACAAGATTTAAAAGTAGTGATGGAAAAGGTAGAGCCTGTAAAAACTGATTTGCAAACTTCTGCATTGGAAGAAAAAATTGAATATGAAAGCTCAATCAAACAAGAAAAATTACCTTCTGAATCAACACTGGTTACAGAAATAGAGTTTAAAAAAGAAATATATATTGATCAAAATATAACTCCAACGAAAAAAGATTCTGATGATTTAAAACAACCGAAAGGCTCAGTATTACCATTGACAAAAATACAAAGTGAAACTTCCATTGTAAAAGATTTATCTCAAGAAATAAGTGGCCAAATGCAAGAAAAAGAACAAATACTAACAAAACAATTTGAAACTAGTGTAACTAATGAAGTTTCTGGAAACATAAGTTTACTTGAAGAAAAAGTTGTAACTCCTGAATTCATAAGTAATGATGAGTGTAAAATTAAAGAGTTTGCTACTGTTACGTCAAACGAAGATGCAATTTCAACTAGTCAAATAGGATTAAAATTAGAGTTGGAAAAATCTTGTTCTGAGCAAGTACTTTTAACAAAAACAACTAGATTTTCCGATCAAATAACTGAGTCAGAAATACCAGATAATTTGGAAATTCTTAAAATGAAGCATGTTGAGAATTTAGATATTTTTACACATAAATCTGAAGATGAAGTTCCTTTGCAAGAAAATCTTCCTCAATCTGTGGGTAGTATAGAAGAAAAGTCAGATTCATGTTTCAGTTCATTAAAAGACCAGTCTGTGGAAATAGAATTTTTACCTGTACTTGAGGTATCTGATGATGTTAGTAATGTTGCAGTTGACAAAACTGGACATGAAGCATTGGGAACACCCTGTTCATTTCATAAAGACATGGTCTTCGAAGAAAGGCATTCAGATTTTGAGGAAAATTTTGAGCTGAAAAGCAAAGTTCATTCAGAAACACCGCATGAAAAACTAAGTCCTGTAACTTCTGTTCCCGGAAGTATAGAGAAGGCTGAATATGAAGAAGTTGAAAAAACAAAACAAGAAACTCTAGAAGAGATAATGTCTAAAGAATCTTTCCTTGGTCAAAAATCTAGTCTTGAAACAGTAGAATGTGTTGAAGTTATGCAGATCAGAGACAATGCGACTGAAATTTATAATGTTCCATCTGAAAAACTAATGGAAAAGTTTTCTTCTAAAAAAATTCATTTTCAGAGTTCTGCAGAAGGCAAGGATAAAATACATCCTTCTCATAAATTAAATCAGTTCCTTGATTCTGTCACTCAACAAAATGAAGAAGGTATTACTTTACCATCTGAATTAGCTCCTGTTCTTAAAAGAACTGAAGAATGGATTGATCAAAGTGGTCAGCTTTTAATGAGAGAAGGCTGTATGATTGACAGTAATGACAATGGTCTTGATGAGGATCGTCCACCTACTTTGGATGATGAACAACACAAAAGAAGTTCCCCCACTGCTGAATCTTTTGATGATAGAGCTAGAGTAGAGCAATGCGACACCGACGTCATGATGCAATTGTTAGATTTTGTATCTCGCAATGAAGTGGAGCTTTCTGAAGTCCGCACTGAAGATGAAGCTCCAGATATAGAGGAAGATGTATCCCCATCAGCTGAAGATGAAACCTGCACAAGAATGAGTTATGAAGAACAGAAGTTTGATGATGATAATTTGAAAGAAAAACATGAGAAAACAGAGAAAGTTCAAAGTAATTTGAAAGTGGAAGAGGCCGGGGTCTTGCAGCTATCACCTCAACGGTCTTCTTTCGATTCTGTTACTAGTCCCTCAAAGAAAGATGCTCCATCAGATACTGTTGAAACAGTTATTGAAGGTTATTCAGATAATCGGATTATCAAACATTCTTTCAGTAAAGAAAAAATCTACCCTCAATCTTCTTTAGAAGTAGAGATTGGAAGCCATGACAGTGAAGAATTCTTGTGTTATGAAATTGATAAAGAGACTGCACAGTTATCTTTTGTTGAAGAAGAAGAACATAGTAAATTGGAACATGATCAGAAAGCTTCCATTAAAAAATCAATTTCAGAATGTATTCCAAAAGAAGTTGGTAGTGCTGTTACTGATAATGAGTTTTCATCAGCTGTAATAGGTACCACTTTGAAACATATTTTGCTTCTTATGCGTCCTTATTTCAGCATCGATTTTCCTTTGCACATTATGATTTCGAATTTTATTTGCAATTTGAAATATTTGTTTCTGTATTATAGTCTTAGGTTTAAGTGCTTTTTTATGTTGAGCTGCTTGTTTAAAAATGTTGTTTTGCTATATTTGTAAGTAGTGTTTGAGACTTGTATAGTTTATAATTGTAAATATTTGATTTGATATTTTTTTTTTGGGGTGGGGGCGATTCTGCTTTTCCTGATTGAAAACTTTCCCTCTAGCTATCATTTATATTTCTGTTGAATAGTAATAAAATATTTCAGTGTTCTTTATTTAGCTTTATTTGGAATGTGATTGAGTGTATTTTTGCTTATATATTATATAAAAATTATAATTTTTGTCTTTTTAAAATTAAATTTATAAAGTCTTTAAAATGATCACTAATTTAAACTTTAAGGAATTTTCTTGTTTTGAATTGTATTATTCTGTGGAATATTTTCTATTTTAATTTTCTTATTACTTGGAAAAATTCTTTTTTTCAATAACTACAAAATAAACATGTAACAACAAAAATTAAACATTAATTCTCATTCTTGGATTCTGTTAATTACTATAGCTGCCAAATCTTGGATATAAAATACAAAAGCAACTAATCAAATCCAACTACATGATTCATGTGGAGTCGTAATCAGGATCTTCTCTTTGAAAGAAGCAAAGATTTTTATTTTCATTATATTTTGATACTGGGTGTGAAACTGACTCGTTGCCATTTGTGTCATAGTCAACATGGCGTGCAAACACACTTTTATTGTTATGACTTGAGGCAAAATACTGTATCGCCGATGTATGTTCCTGCACATGGGAAAAATTTGTAGCATGTTATTTAGCCCAAATGCCGATTGATCACTTTCGCTGTGCCTCATTTTTCAGGCTTGGAAACCTTAGTGTGAAGATAATTACTTCTATACTATGTTAAATCATGTTTCTTCTGCTCGTTAAACCTTATCATAGATAATAAACACTAACCAATGATTTTCTGTAGATATGCAGTAACAGTGTAGACTATTTAATCGAGATGCAATTTGACATTTTTTTCATTGTCAATGGATTTATGATTAAGTTAAGAGAAGGTAATTCTTTTCTTTAATGCCTGTCATTTATGTCATCAAGAATTGCGTTTGTTTTTTTAAAGTACTTCATTGCCAATTTTGTATAGATTATTCAATTTAAATGTTAACTTACTAACTCTTGGATCATTCTTTGAATATTAAGTCACTTTAGACATTTATAAGTTTCCCTGTATTTTGTTCAAACATCTTAATTTTTTTCTTTACACTTTAGAAACTAGCCTTATTTTTATTGCTTATTATTGACTGCAATCATCTTTCATATCTAATTTATGTTTCATTCCTTTTTCAAATATAATTATCTAAAGTTTAACCAATTTATTATTGTATATTTTATAAAAAATGATGCTAATAAACAGGTTTTGCTTAGTATCTTATTTTTATATCTTCTAGATGATAAAAAGCTTAATGAAAGTATTGGAGATACATTTGTGAGGGCTGCAAATGAGATGGCTTCTGGTGACATAGATGTCAAGGAAGAATATATTACTGGATCTGTAATTCCAACTTCTGCTGAAACTTCAATGGCATCACAGATCAAAGGTGTAGAACTGATAACTGAATTAAAGCAGTCAGAAACCAATGCAGTACAAGAACAGGCTGCAGAACATATGCAAAGTCCTGTTACTATGGATAAAGCAGTTGACAGTGCTGAATTTAAGTCTTCACAAACTGTTGTAGATGTTAAGAAAGAAGTAATTGTTAAAGGTATGCCAGTTTTTGTAAATTTACATTTAATTCCAATTGCTTCATAAAATACTTAATTTTGATACAAAATTATGTGTAATGAAAAGAAGATTTGATTGAAGAAAAGTTTAAATTTTATTTAAATTGAATTTCTAGTCATAGCACAGTTCTTTGCAGACAAATATTTTTGAACAAGAAAATAAATATTACTTATTTTAATGTAGTAGTTGACACCTGAGGATAATAAAAGAAATTTTAATACTTTTTATTAAAATGCTTTCTTATATTGAATCTTCATTAAATTTAATGAATATCTATTAATGTGTGTACACAATTTCTTTAAAAGAGTTGAATGCTATGCTAATTTTAAAATTTGGAAGAACAGGCTTTAATTTGCTTTATTTTCTCCATTAATGATCAGATTTAGAAAACACATTGCACTTTCATTTGCATAGTTCTTCATTTAATAAAATTATGTAAATGTTAATTTTTAATAAATATGGTTTGAGTGTTATTTCACAAGATGCAACCTGTAATTATTTATGTGTTGCTAATTATTCCTTATCTCTGAATAAAGAGTACTCCACATCTCTGTATCATGTTAAAAAATGAACTTGGTGTTTTGTGCTTTCTAAATACTGATATCGCATAAAATATATACAGGTATTAAGTATTAGAATGTAATAAGTGCTGGAGATGATGGTAAGATTTTTGTGTGAAATAACTTAAAATATCAAAGTGAAATGTTTGAAGAATATAAAAAGAATTCTCTGTTGCTTGAATGAATATTTAGCTTTTCAACAAATGATGCTTTACTGCATGTTATGCATCTGCATGCCACAATTTAAATACTGTAAGCCAATATTTTGTTTTCTTTCATCTCATTGCATCTTTATATGAATAAAATAGAGCTCATGTGTGTTATCATAGAAATTTTGGCTTAACTTTTCCTAAATTCTTCCTTTTCTTTCTATTTTAGTGTTAAAAATTGGTAGCTTTTTTCCATAGAAGTATTTATTCATTTTCAATAAAATAGAAAAATATTAAAAATGAGTTGAATCAGTGTTAAAACTCGTTAGAAATATTGTTATATATAGTTTGATAATGTTAAATGAATAAAAACTTTTTTGACCATATCTGTCGTGCTCGCTGAATGGTTGGCGTTTGGGCCTTCAGTTCAAGAGCCAAGGCATACATATTTCCATCAGTTTTAAACTATATTAAATTAATCCTTGTGTTCAAAGTGATTATAGAGTGTTCACTAAACCAATAATACAGCATTTCAGTTCAAAATAAAATCCAGTTTAAATATAAAATATTTACATAAAATGAAAGAAATAATGGTGATAAAAAATTTTACTACAGTTCATTTTTTGTAAATCAATATGTAATTATTAAAAAAATTGTATGAATAATTAAATTACATGTTTTAGTAAATAATATTTCAGGGTTTTGAAATGAGCATCAAAAAATTCTTAGTCTAAAGTATTTTTCAGTTGGAAATATTTCAAGAAGCTATTATAGAAAGAGCATGGGTAACTTTTATATACTTCTACATATATATTTACTTCTATACAACTCATCTAATCTAAATTTTCTTTTTTTATTCATTGCATCAATATGGACGTTTTTAATGAATAGAGAAAATAATCTAAAAACGTTACAAAAAAATATAAAAAATTAAATAGTCAAAATAAAAAAAAAATATTATAAATAAGAATATTGAAGAGAAAATATATTTCTATTTAAGAAATACACATGTATTTTATTTATTGGGTGTATTTGTTGTTAAACATTTTATATTAACAATGTTATAATTATTAATTTGTTAGAAAATAATTTAATGCTTTAAATGAAATTAATGTACCAAAGTAATTGATTTTATTTTTTCGCTTTGGTAAAAGTAATTATTCATGTGATAACACAAGTGAACTCTAGCGCTTGTAAAAATATCTGCAGTGACTGAATGAGATTTCTAACTTATAAATTTATAATAGCTTTTGCATGTATTGTCCTCTAAATAACCTTTAACTACATTTTACTAACATTTTAGAGCATGCTCAGGATATTCAAAAAGATCATGAAAGAACTGATTCGTGTATAGACTCTGAACTTACTCATGAAGCCAGTTTTATTCCTTGTGCATTCATCAACACTGCTTTTGTTGGAGCGGAGATGATCGATGAGGTCGAGAAATGCGGGCCAGGCAGAGCTCGCAGTCCTTATGAAGTTGTAAGAGAGTTTTCTGAAAGCGCCCAAATGGAAAGTATTTCTTACAGTGCTGTGAAACGACGTCCTTTGCTTCAGCACATACCTTCTGAAATATCTGAAGAAGATTTAGTTGAAATGGAAATATCTTCCCCAATAACCAAAGAGTATTTTGATGCCTTCGCTCATTCGTCTGATGCGGCAGAGTTGAAGCTGCCTTCAGAAGCGGCTCAGACAACATACTCAGAAAGTTCTAGTTATGCGAAGGCCGACACTGTTATGTCACCAGGGGCCATTTCAAACTTTGACACTGGAGTTCCAATGAGTCCGTTTGAAGTAATAAGTGAGAGCGAATTGAGTGAGAAAGAAACCGGAACTACTCCCTTATCTCTTACAATGCTAAGGAGTGATGAAGCAGAAAAATCTCCAGATTCACTGATTATGAGTAATATATCACAAGGTCTTACTGACAAAACCATATCTGTTGATGTCATTAGCTCTAGAGATACCTGTGATGGGGGTGTGTTAAATGCTTTTAAATGTGAGAAATCAATTGGCAAATCATCTGAGAAAGTTCCTGACTCAGATAATAATGTTGATGAAAGTAGTTGCATTTTAAATGGTCCAGGAGAAGTGGAATATCGGCCAGATTATGATGATGAAAATATTTGTTTATCTAAATCTTATAGTCAGAAATACACTTATGAAGAATCTTTTTATAGTGAAAAAGTTGCTGTTGAACCAAGTGGGATTGATCTGCAAGAAGACCAATATATTGCTGATGAAGAAGTCGGTGAAATTTTAAAATGCGACCTACAAATGGATGATATTATTGAGCGACCAGTTACTCCTGAGCCTCCAATAGAAGAATTCTCAAGCAGTGGATTTGTTAGTGAATTCTCTGAAACAAAGGCACTGAAATCTCAATTTGGAACTAAATCTGAAACTCAAAAACCTGATTATTTAATGTCTGATCCTGAAAGATCACCAGTTGGAACACCTTTAGAAATTAAATCTGGTTTTTCTTATGGCATGCAGTTTGAGAAGGATATTTTAGATGTCGCAGAAGAAGCTATGGATATTGACAGTGATCAATTTAGTGACGAAAAAGATCCAGTGTTTGCTTATACCATGAGATTCGAACATGATCCAGAGCTTGAAGATGATATCCCTTGCTATGGAGATTTATACACTCACGAAGAAGTAGATGAAGATGCTCTTGAAAATGGCGAAAAAAACAAATGTGTTCAAAAGTCTAAGAATGACTTTGATATTTTAGCTGGTAGAAAATATTTTTCAAAAAATGTTGATTTGGATGAGATGTCTACCTCTTCACTGCAGGAGTTTGAAAGATTAGAAGCTGAAATTGTATCTGGTAGGAAGTCTAGCATTGGGTCTATTGACTCATTGAATGGTAAACTAGCTGTTAGCAGGAGTGGTGAACACGATGATGTTTCCATGTGCTCCTTGACTGAATTCGAAAGACTTGAGAAAGAATGCTTGGAAACCGAAAAAATACCTCAGGAAATGCAAGAAAGTATTACACAGTTATCTGAAATAGAAGAAGGTCATGAAAGTCAAGCTTCTGAAACGAGCCAAGATAATAAATCTGATACTGGAAAGGAGGAGGATTTGAGCATTATGGAAGAGTATGATACTCAACTAGATAATATTGAGGAAATTATAATGAAAGATGAACCTTTTCAGTATCCTATTAAACAGCTTGAAAAATCCTCAGATTCTGTCCTTGATCAGAGCATGCAGCCTCATAAAATTTCAGAAGCTACTAAGCAGTCTAATTTTGATGTAAAAACTGTTGCTACAATTAGTTCTAATAAAGTTTCTTTTATATCAACAGATTATATAGCAAAAAGAGAAAAATCTGAAGATGTTGATCAAGATTCTTTGCATGAAGAATTGTCGTTGAAGCCAGATTCTCTTATTGAAGATGTTAAACAAGAATACCTAGATTCATTGCATGAAGGTAAATGTGATGATGTTGATTCCCTTCAAGGAGATGAAATGCGTGATTCATTATTTGAAGATAGGCCTCTGGAAGAAGATTCATTACACGAGATGGATATGCTACCAGATGAATCTTCTCTGTCCTTAGAAAGTAGTTTTGCAGCTGCAATGTCACTTGACTCGAGTAAAGCAGATGATCAAGTCAAGCAGATATTTCCTACTATTGAAGAAGGTTCATTTAAAGCACAATCTCATGATCTGAAGAAGAAAGTGGAGATTGTAGTATCAGAGTTACCAAGAGATGTCATGCAATCTAGTACCGATTCTTTTGAGCATAGCAGCTCAGCTGCTGCTGCTGCTTTTCATTTAGAGAGCGAATCTGCTATGTCTACAAGTTTAACTAGTGCCTTGATGTCTGAAGATAATACAATGATATCTAGCACTGACACTCTTGAGCAGGAAGGAAGAATAACATTCCGGTATGAAGATATACCCGTTGATGAATTAGAAATTCTTGTAAAAGATGGCCGTAAGGTCATTGTTGATTCTGAAGGAAATATTCAAACCGAATATAATGTGGAGCATTTTTTTGGATCAGAAGATAATGTGAATGATTTTAATGTGGACATGAAAGATAGAATTGGGGTAAAAGTTCCTGCTACTAACACTGTTCGTGTTCATACTGCAGTGACCACTGCGAGTTACTCTAGCCAACCTCAGGAATTTCAGCAGCATAAAGATTATACAAATACTGAAGAAACCTATGATTCTTTTCAATCAGAACCTGAAGTTGAAATTGAGGAAATTCATACTACAGACGAGTTTGGAAATCCTAAAACTATTAGGAAAATGAAGAAAGTTATCCAAACTAAAACTCAGTTTTCCTCATCTTCTTCCTCTGATAATGTGGAAGAAAAATTGAAGGAATTTCTGAGAGAACATGCTGCAGGTGAAACTGCTGGATTTGGTGAGGAAGAGGTGAAAGAAGAAAGAACCATTGATGATAAAGGCAACATTGTTTTAGTTCGGACAGTGCAGCAGAAAATTCTTACCGAACCGGAAGTATATTCACAAACATTTACAGGACCAGAGGCTGATACTCTATCTCGCGAATTTGTAGAAAAGTTTAAATGCTTTGATCCGACCGATGATGTTTGTGAATTTGAGAAGGTTGATGAACAAGGAAATGTAGTCAGGGTTACTCAACAGACAGTTGTTAAGCCAGAAATGCATTCTATTTCTTTTAGTGGTCCTGATGCTCATAAACAAATGGAAGAATATATGAAGCAATGGACTTCTCACAATGGTGGTGGCAGCTCATCTCATTTTTCATCTGGCATCAAAGTTACTAGATCAAGTGAAGAACATGTCCCATCAGGTATATGCATGATAATTGCCTTGATATTGCACTGTTTTATGAATGTTGCTAATAATCAATAACAGCTTTATTTGCAGCATAAATTTTGATGATATTTATTAGTTCGGTTTTTATTAAATTTTTTAAAAGTTGATGTTAGTGCTACTGATTTTTTAAATATATTAAAATTTTAAATATTAAAGAATATATTGACTTTGAAACTTTTTTATTATTATATTTAATATCTTACACATAGGAAACAAATTAATATTAAAAATCTAATTTATGTCTTGAATGAGATCATTTTCTATGCTTCTTCATGAGATTTCTTCTTTAACTATGCTAAATCCTTCTTAAACACATATTTAAGGAAGAACAATAATCATTACCCTGTGCTTGCACATATTAAAAATGCAACTTTCAATTTATTGATATGAACAGTAAAGCTGCTTTCTGCTGTTTTGTGTATCCATAATTATACTTGTTAGGATTTTGGTTTGGTATGAAATAACAAGATCGTTTTTTTTTTTTTTTTTTTTTTTTTTCGAGTAAGTTTTTATTGATAAATGTTGGATCTGAGAAGCTTCTACTAAAGCCTATTTTATATTGTATGAAAATTCCTTTCATTCATGTTGACTGTTTTTCTTTCTTCATTCATTTCCAATTTTTTTTCCTTATGGAACATTTTGTGATTGGATAGATTCTAGAACAATTCATTTGAATCTGTAAAAAACAAGGGGAGCCATGTCTTTTAAATTGTTTATTAGTCGTGAAAATGACTTCTATCAAGAAACTATTGTATTGAATGCCTTACACATATATTTTTATTTATGACTATATGGAAACAATACCAAGTACATAAAGCACATAAAACAAATACATATAGTTATCAAACTCAACTAAATAAAATCTTTCCATAAAAAATGTATTTCAGTACTTAAATTCCATCTGAATAATTTTTTTAAAAATGTCGCTGCAAAAAATATATTAAATAGTTTATACTGTTTTCTCAGATTTTCTTTAGTGTTAATTTTTTTAATATCTGAAATTTTCTACCAAGAAAATAAGTCTTTTTCTTCTGCTCAGTAACAAGGGCTGAAAATATTGACTCCCGTGCTATGGATATTTTTACTGCAGAATTGCATTGTAACTGTCATTCTCAACATTTCTCCTATGTATATATGTGTTGTAGACTATTTATGTGTTGTAAATTCAAGAAAACTCCCAAGAATCGAATATATCTTTGCAAAATTACAAAATGGATAAAATGTAGATTTAGAAACTATGGGCCCAGGTGGTGTGAAAACACACATCCTGTTATTCAACAGACACTTGGCTCAAGCATAGTTAAGACTCTACGAACTGATTTTGCCTTTAGATATAACCATAATACCATGTAAATTATTTTAAAGTGTAACTTTCTGCTCTACCTATTTTCTTTTGGTATATACAGAGGGTGTTTACACATTTTTAGAATGATTTCGATTAAGAATTTTAAAAATGTAAATGTTTTGAAATAAAAATTTTTGGTAACAGCTTAATTTTTGAAATGAAAAATATCTCCTGCTACTTTTAAATTTATTGTTCTTTCAAAATGTAGCATGTAAACAAGCTGTGGATTGAGGGATATGTTTTTGCCCTTTCCGAAGAGAAATATTCCAGGATTCAAAAACGTTGTGAAATGCATGATATTAAAATTTCTATATGCAAAATAAGCAACATTATTAATCGGACAGGTAAAACCGTCAATCATTATTTCTACATGGAAAGAAGACTCCAAACGAGTATCCGTAAAAAGTACGTACTGTTTCAAATGTTCCTAAAGTGAAATTGCTGGTAACAAGAGAAAATCCATCAACACAGAAATCAATTGCAAAGTCTTTAGATACATCTGTATCAACAATAAATAAAATAATAAATCAAGATTTACAACTTAAAAAAGCTAAAAACCATAATGTTCACCAGCTTTTGCCGAGACATGTGGCTCAACGCAAAACATTTTGTAGAATCCTGTATGAAAACCATTTAGCAGGAGATAAATGGAAATACATTGTGACCCTTGATGAAGCATGGGTTTACCTAAATGACTGCAACAAAAAAGGTCTATTTACTATAGGAAACGAGGAGAAAAAATTTACAAACCTGGTTCCGTCAATGTAAAGAAAGTTTCAGTAAGGGGTTTATGATAGTCGCAGGTTTCTCCTACAATGGGAAATTAAAAATAAAAAGAGTAGAAAAAAATGATAAAATCAACTCATCATACTATCAGGAGAAGGTTTTACGTCCAATATTTACAGAAGAAATTCCACTTCTTTATCCCAAAGACTTTCAAAGAGTGAAGCTTCCTCAAGTACAAGTCATACTTCGAAAACTACCTCTGCATTCCTTGAAAAAATAAAGACTAATACAAGTATTGCATATATACATTTTTAACATATTCCTGTGAAGTCCCCTGACGTTTCCCCTATGGACTATTATGCCTTTGGTTGGTTAAAAAGAGCTCTTTCTAAACGCAAACCCACCACAATGGATAGACTCTGGAAAGTATTGGAAGAGGGATGGAAAGCAATACCCCTGGAAATTTTACGAAAAGCTCTTATATCATGGAAATCACGATATAGACTTATAGTCCAGAAAAAAAAGCTATCAGATCGAACATTTAAAAAAATAGTCTTCACATTATAAACATTAATTAAACGGCCCGAAAATCGTTCGAAAAATATGTTAACACCCTCTGTACAAATTTGTTTCTATTATATTGCATTGTCTCATGAATTGATTCTCAAATCCTAGCATTAAATCTTATTCAATACCAAGATAAAAAACATGAATCCTGTCACTAAAGCAATATTCAGCAACCATTTAAGTGAAATTTACAATTAAATAACATCTGACTCGCTTAAATCGATGCTCTTGAGCTTTTTCAATTTTAACCAAATATTTAGCATAATTTATAAAACAAAATTTATCTACCTTAAGCCATGTGAAGAAAATGCATAGAAGTTTTCTTGCAAATAATAAACATTTTTATTCCTTTCTTTTAAAAACGTTATTTCTTTTGTATATTCTTAGGTAACTTCTATTTTTCATTAAAAGTTGACGGTCTTGCACCCAATTATTAGGGGAGGCTCTATCAACACAGTCAAAATCTATTGACTGTTGGTAATACAAGTGAAAAAAAAAATTCTTGTACTAATCTTTAAGAGAATTTGAGAACAAAATGCACACATGTAATAAATAGTTATGGTATTTTTATTTGCTGAACAAGTACTGGTATTGTTGTTACTTATCTCAGGTTGTCTAGCTAAGCAAGACAACCCCCATAAAACCAAAAATATCTAAAATGTCTAAAAAATGTGATGGGTTTCGTAGGACATCGTCATTTTTAAAATTTAGGCAGGTTAAGGTATGTCCAGTAGAGGGCATATTGACGGAACACCAAGGACAGTGCGGGAGGTTTCATGGTAAGGAGTAAGTGAGCATCTGCGAGGACCTTGAAGTGCGACCCCAAAAGCCCCTGACGTGGAGCAACGCAGCACGCTGGTTTTGGTCCGCCCCTGGTACTAGGGAGATGATAAATGAAGATCTATTGCATGAAATTAATTTTTAATAACCAAGGAACTGCTTGGATCATTTAGAATTCTTCGGTCGTTCAGTCGCTTCGATCGACGCGAGGTGCACAGTGTGCTGCGGTGGAAGTGCATCGCGAGGCTTCTTGAAACTCCAAATCACGGAATGGAATGGCTATTTCAAATGGGTTGGAAACTTTGTGGAATGACTTGGTGGTTGTCTTGGAAATTTTGGCATGAATTGGATGAAAACTTATCCTTTGAACACAATTCTGCACGCTTCTATATTTCAAATTGAGCACAATGATTGATCTTAAATGATGACTGAATTACCTCCGAAAAGCTCTTTAAAATATTCTTTTGTGAAAGGCTTTTTATTTACATGAAGATGTCCAACCTTTGCTTTGTTAGTGCTGTCTTTGAATCAGCTAATGTCCACCCGGAATGAAATTTTTGAGTAGCTTCTGCTGCGCTGTTTCTGCATATTTAGAAACATTTTATGCATTTTAAAAGTAATCATTTCTATTGCCATCATATACCTGATAGAGATGATTAGCCCTTAAATTTTCTACTTCAAAATAAGCATCAATGAGGGCTTTGTATGGAAAAGCATGTATTAAAAATTGTTTTCAGAAATATTTTTAAACATTAATTGCATAATGCAATTTGATTTTCTGTATGAAATATAGTTGTAAGACATTGTTAGTAGTTTTAACATTTCTTCTCTTGGTTCAATTTTTTTTTCAGAAGTTATTCCTTGATTTTATATTTTATACTAATTTAAATAATATTATTTGGTTAATCTTACTTAAAACTAAATTCCAGGAGTCTGCTATTTTTATCAACATTTTTTGACTGAACTTATTTTACCCATTAATACCCATATAATGACCACTTTCTATTATTGTTCAGGAAACAGGTCTGCAGTACTTTTAATTTAATAGCAGATGTTTCAAAAATTTAAGTAAAAATGTCTCAAATCAGTAAAAATTATTTGATTAATATTCTAAATATATACATTTTTTTTTCTATATAAATTTAGAAGATCAGGAATACTAAAAGGAATTGTTTTTTTAACATATCAATTGTTATTCAAAATATAGAACATTTTCTGTCACAATTACTTTTATTTTGTGGAATTATTTTAATCGATAACAGAATATTTTTTTTATGTAGCTGTAATGTGCATGAGTAAGCAATTTTAACAAAAATGTTTGATTAAAGGAAACATTATCGTTATAAGATAATTGAAAATTAGTCTAACTGCAATATTTCATTCAAAATTGTGATTATTTTCTCTATCATAATTTAAAAAATAATGATTCTAAAAATTTAAATATTAAGATTTTATAATTATCATTTATATACAAATATATTTACACAAAAATTGTAATAGAAACAATGTTGGCTTTGTATTCATAATCAACTAATTTAACTATTACTATTACTGAATTACAATTATACTTTTGAATTTTCAGTTGTTTGAAAATATATTGAATAACAGAGTAAAAAATAAATGTAACTGTTAAATTTACAGTAAAAGCAATCATTTTTTTTTTATAAATCGCTTTGAAAAAAGGAATTAACGTTATTCTCTGATTAAGAAAAAGTGTTAGGTTTCACTCAGGCAGCTTTTACATGTCAGAATTCCAGTGGGGCGTGCATTTCTGTTAATAAATTTATCTCTGTTTGCAAAAGATAACAGAATCGATAAATAAATGATTATAAGTATATAATTTGAATATATACAGAGTGTCCCAAAACGACCGCATAAACTCTGCACAGCTAGATTCCTCGTTGGGAGTACATAAAAACTGCCCGAAGAAGCGTTCCAGTACAATCCATAGTTTACAAGAAAAATAATGTATGACGTCACTTCCGGTGTATGCACAATTTAAAGCAGATGTTCAAAGTGTCCGCCTTAAATGTCGAGGCAAGCTTGAGCACGACGTGGAATGGTTGTCATCACATCGCGGGATCCACCGAAGTATAAGCAGCGTGCCGACGAGCAACTAAGTCCATTGGTGTTGGCACTTTATACATTAGTTCCTTGAAATGGCCTCATAGGAAAAAAAATCGTACGGTGTAAGATCTGGCGGACATAGAACAGGACGTCCGATCCAGCGGCCGGGGTATTCCATATCCAGCCAAACACGTACAGGAGCCCCATCATGCTGGAACCAAAGGTTTTACATCAAGTACATGCCGTAATAGCCACCATACGAACCTTTTAAATACCAGTTCAACGGCGTTTTTCCATGGCGCATGCATGACGCGAAATGCACGGCTAACGTTTTAAACATTATCGTCTGGAAGGATGTGCAAATACTGTTGTTGATATGTCCAATTTTCCTTGCACCGGCAGTGACATAAGACTTTCTTTTTCGCATTTTTCTCGTAAACTATGGATTGTACTGGAACGCTTCTTCGGGCAGTTTTTATGTACTCCCAACGAGGAATCTAGCTGTGCAGAGTTTATGCGGTCGTTTTGGGCCACCCTGTATATTTTAACTTTTATGGGGGCTATGTAATTGTATTGTCAAGCCACTGGTTTTTGTCTTGAAACTAAAACTTCAAATTTAAAACATTGGGTTTTAGAAAATAATATAAATTTGTTTTAACTATAAATATATTTTTATCTATTTAAAATATTTTATTATGCTTAATCAATGAATATATTTATTTTTGTGTGTGTTGAAGTTTATAGGAAAATATTTCGTATGTGTTAAAGCCGATACTATATTGTAATGCTTGGAAAAATTCTTTGATTATTGTTGTGCAGAATCTCAAATTATTTTCGTTTCAAATCGCTGCTATTTTTTTTTTCATTTTAGGTGATTCAGCTGAAGGCGATGCAAGTTCTACAGAGTTTTCTAAAACGTAAGTTTTAAAATCAGTTGTCTGTACTGCGTCCTTTATTTAATCCGAATAGGAGTTCTATTGTGTTCTGTTGAAGATTTTAGAAGCGTCTTCATGGTTAAATGATAAACTATTAAATGTTAATATTTATGATGTCGATGAATGAAAGGAAAGTCGTATATGCTTAGAAGTTTTCTCAGTTTATGTAAGATATGTGTATATATTTAAGATTTCATCAAGGGTACGATGCATTGAATTTTTATGATATATATATGTATACACTTAAGTCATGAATTATTCATATTTTTTCAGTTACTTGCCATAAATGTCTTTATCGTACATTTTATCTCTAATGTGTGTTAACATAACTCAAGTTTCGTTGTATGCACTTCTTAGATCTGTAGTCGAACTGAATCGGTGGCTGTTACAGCAACGCCGGCAGAAATTGCATTCTGCGCAGTCCAAGCGCTTGAAATTGCATCGGTAATGAACTCCGTTTGGCGCCTCTTTCATATTTCGCTCGCCACAATCACTGAACAACCCTTGGATGTCATGGGTTCCAATCCAATTTTGTAAGAAGTTTTTTAAGCTTGCTTGCACTCAAAAACAAGTTGCAGCAAATCATTCTGGGTATCAACTGCTGTGCTCTTTCAAACATAAAATAAGGCCTAAGCTTATTTATGATTTTTGAATGATGGAACGGTTCTGCCACGCTCCAACTACCAGTAAGTCGAATCTTGAATCGTTACTTTTTAAGTTTTCTTTGGTAGATGTGTTCCCTCTTCTGATCAAAAGATTCTGATTTTAAGGAATATCGTTCATTTTTTTTTCTTTTAGCTCTACATCTTTAAATTTGGAAATTTTAATTGGCCTAAATCCAAATCATAATATATTTTCTTTTTTACGTGTTATAGGTTTATTAAACATTATATCATTTATCTTCTGAGTTATAATTTTAACATATTTTGCATTTTACCAGCGATTTTATAACCAAGTAAAAGTATACGGAACCGAAAGTCTGGCGCTGTTTGTCTGTAATCGGAACTTCGCGCCATTAAACTCCTAAAATCAATCTGCGATAGAAGCGGCCATTCATTTTTCTCCAGTAACTGTCGATTTCAAGGCCTCTTTTATAACGATTTAACCATCCCTTGCTGGCTGTGAATGCAGAGTCGCCATTCATAATCTTGTTGAGTTTTAAAGCTTTTTCTTGAATCAATGGGGCATTTATAGGAACATCTTTCTGTCCTTCCTTGGTAAACCACAAAAATGTGCTTCGACGTCATGAACAGAAACTGTTAAATTGTTTTATCCCTTGCCGTAGCAAAGAACAAACGTTCAAGGACCCGCTTTTTATTCCTATCACAATTGCAGCCTTACCGACACCAAATTCAACAGATCACACTTTCCCCTTTGTCTCGAAGTCTTTCTTTACACAGGTACTATGTTTAGGTTAATCTGCCATGGGCTAGAACTAAAACACTTACTGTAGACGAAGGAAACAATGCGAGACTGGTCAACGTCTGCACAATAGGCCCCTGTCAAGAAACGGAGCAGTCTCTAGTTTGCGATAAAGAACTGCAGTGGCATTTCCTTAGTTCGTTACCGCAGCAAAAGGTCTCATAACAGTCGCATTAAACAATGGACATCACGTCAAAATATGGATGACTCGTGCTTCATCAAAGGTAAAATTGTTTTAATATTAACCTAAAACAATTTCACATCACTATTGAGCTAATAACAAAATTTGAAATAGACCATCTGGTAAATCTGAACTTCCTGCGATCAAATAGGGTTCACACCAAATTAGTTTGGATTTCTGCGGTTTTTATGTATTTGACTAAAAATTATTTTTGGAACATAATTTTTGCAAAATAAAATGGATACCTCCTTGAAATAATTTTTGACTCCTAAAAATCTTGAAACTCCTGTAATTTGCTTCTTGGGAATCTGTATGAACAATGTATAGCATCGGATTTTGTGTAACTCAGATTTATATTTTGATTTGAAAGTAATCATGGTTAAAAATTTACCTAATAAAATATCTTTTCAAAACTTGTTACAGCTTGCTTTAAAAAAATGCAAATGGTTCTAGATTTTCTTGACCACCTTACATAATGCATATGTGCATAAGTGTCATTTATTTAAAAAATTGCAAGCCACCTAGTAGTAGAACAGCCACTGTTGGACAGGCTGAGATGCCTTCGCCATGCATGCCTGCTGCTTGAAATGTTATCACATTTTCTACGTTGCGAATATGTCCCCCTATCGATTGAAAGAAGGCAATTTGTCTTACAACAGCTTTCTGCCACTGCTGCCTTGTGTCAATACTTAAGTCTCAAATTATGGTGCATTGTCCATGATTTGTCATTTCACAAATTCCTGGTATTGGATTGAGGTAAAAATATATTAAATTTTAACATGGCATATTCTATAACTAGGATTAATATTTTAATCTGATAATTTTAAATAATTTTCTTTTATTTAAAGTATTTGAAAGTATTAAAAAGATGCTTTAACAGAGCACAAATGTTCATGAAACTTAAAAAAACAATACATCATTAGGTATTGTTCTTTAAAAAATTACAAATGTGTATCTAGCGTTTTTATTGCTTGATTGACCTTACAGATTGTCATCAAGTTCAACGCCTCCCACATCAGAGCAGATTCATGCAGCCACTTCATCTCTCCCGGGTGTCCAGCAGCCTTCTGATTCAAAAGATCCAGATGTCTAACATGATCAAGAGGATGAACTATTTTAAAGCAATGACCAAGATTATTGTCCACTGAAGTGCCGAAACTTACCATTTGCTTACTTTGGATGTGCTTTGAAAAATAACAATGTTAGATTACTTGCCATGAACAGTTTCTTGAATTCAGTTTGTTTCTTTTACCTGTTTCTTATGTGTATTTAATTTATTTTGTTAACATAGAATGCATGCATAACTACTACTTGACTGATTTGAACTTTAAAAACATGCTTTGATGTCTGCCATGAAAGTGTCTTTTTCTTCAGCTTTATGTTTGATCTGTGCCATATATTGCAGCTTTTTATACAATTTGCCATTTTGTCATGTTAATTCGCTGTTTTATAGCTGTATAAACGAACCATTGCATATTTAATGATTGAAGAGTTTCATTGGATGTCCAACATATGCAGTTCCGGACGAAGTCTCAAATGTTTCCATGTGATGGTATGTCAGCAACTTCAGAGTTCAACTGATGAGTGCTTTTTTTTGTTAGCTAGATTTTTAAGTCTAAGTGTAAGATCTGGAAGAGGAATTGTTATAGTTTCTTTCTTCTGAATAAAGTGTCCTTGAACAAACCTCTGCTGCAGCTGCTTGTGACTTCTGCAACACAATAAGTATCTCTACATTTCTTTCTCAGTGTTTGTTTACCAAAATCTGTCATAGCTCTTAGCTTGATGAACGAGTTTGAGCTCGATTTTGTATGTCATGTGTTGTGAAAGTTGTCAAATTGATTTAGTGCGAAATGATGGTCAAATGTACAAACTGAATGAAAGAATATTGAGGAATCTTTCAGATATTTATTTCACTCTCAAATAGTGCAAGCTTTATTTTTACCTGTTCCACGTTGTCTGTCCATTTTTTGGAACAAAAAGAAGCACAAAATAATTTAGTGACATTAGTATTCACTATGCTTGGTGAAGAATATGCCTTTATATATATTGAACATTTTCATCAATATGCAAATATATCTTCCCCCTTAATACTTGAAAAGTCTTTCATTTAATGAGAATTTTCAGTAATAGAAAAGAGATCAAATTGTTTTAGATCCTAATTTTGTAATTTATCATTTATGAATATTTAAGTCAGTTTTCTTTCTTTTTTTGACATCGAGAAATATTTTAATATCGTATTGTTTAATTGCTTCAATGGTTTTAGCAGAAAATAAAAAAATTATGGCATTTCTTTACGTAAACATATTGGGCATTTTAAAAAATTTAACTTTCAAAGGATATAAATTAAATTTTAAAGATGCTAAAATGAAACTCTATAGTTTCTAATATAGAAGAAATGTTAATCCATTGTCTTTCATAAATGTTTTCCCTTTTGTACTAGAACATTATTTATATTATGATAAAAAAATTTAGTTTGAAAAATATTCTATTATTTAATCAGGTATCAGACAATATATGTATTGATACATTAAAATAATTGAGTGACTGAAAATTTAATTTCACCAAAGATGTGCCATGATTTTTTCACTGCAATAAATGTGGTAAATTTTGAACCTTACAAATTGTGCATTATATAAAATTTAATTTTTTAAATTACTTTAACTTTTCCTTGTTGATGATTTCTGCAATGTTCCTTTGCTCAGTAGTTTTAATCGAATTTATGAATGATTCTATTGTAGTAAAAAAGTAGCTTTTATTTTGCTATAATGACATATTTTTTATCAAATTTACATATTTTAACTAATTAAAGTGCTGCAAATACTTCAAACAGGACACAATGTATGATCGTAGAACTAGCATCAGATGCGATGTTAACCACTCTTGGATTTTCATTGCCATTTATAAGATTGTGTCCTTTGTGAATTCCTTGGTACTTTTTAAAATGAGGTGGAATATTTCATAATTAGTCCCTTATTGTTCTTGATTGTATTAAAAGGCAGGAACTTATTTTTATGTATGTATAAACTCAAATGTATTGTAAGAATTGATCATTCATTAAACTCAATTTTAAAGTTTGGCTTAAAAAGCAATTGTTTAACTCAGTAAGGAACAATAAGAGATAAAAGATGCTTTCTGTTATGGGGTTATTTCTTTTCTCTCATTCAATGTTCAAATGAATTCACACTTGGTGAGTGCATTAACTATAGCTTGTGATGCGCACTTATCCTGGATATTCTATAGCGAAATGTAAAATAAATTTCAATAAATACAGCTTATTTATATTTGTGTGTGTTTATTTTTCCTCTTAATTCAGTTCTTGCTCCACATTCAGCTTACAATAATAAATATTGAATTTTTGTTTATTAAATACCCTTATTGACACTATTTTGCAATAAAATTGCTTTCAGGCTGTGCCTCAGCTGAAACAATTTTAATTATATTTTTTGTTGCCAGTCGGTGTAATTTTTGAAAATTTGAGCTCTCTGACATTTATCAGATATATAATTTCAAACCTAAAAATTTAAAAAAAGAATAAATACACTTCTGTAAAAAATTAAACTTTACAAGAACTTTCAGTTTTATAAAGTTTTTTAAAAATAACTTCACATATACTACATTATATAGCACCAGATAAATTTATCAGCTGAAGACTGAAGTAAGTTTCTGACTTCAGATATTTTTCTACAATTGAGAGTTTTTTTCCAAAATAAGAGTGATATTTTTTTACATCTTAATTTTTAAATAATTGCACGTTTTATTCTTACTTTGGTATGAAACTGGAGCACTGTGCATGTTTCATTTTTTCTTCCCTCGATTATGTCATCAAATCGACCAGGAAAACTAGTTTGCCGAAAAGGGCTTTATGGGGTAAACGCTTCACAAAAAGTTGCTACTTCTCGTGCTCGTAATTCTGTTAATCTTCTAATCTCTTGAAAAAAGGATATTTACACTCATTCCATATTCATAGTTTCAGCTTTGCGAACCAGTAATTACTGCATACAATAAAAGTTCTGACAATGATTCTTGCAGGAATCGGTCAATCACCTTCTGTAGAGAAAATATTTTAGCTATCTATTATTTTCAAATTTTGTTTCTGTGAACTTAGAATGGCCTTCAGTCTTATAAATGTATATTCCTTAATAAAGAGATTTCATTGAATATCCTGTCGATTAGTATCTTTCATTTTTATACTTGGAAATCTGAAATCAAATAAGAAGCATATATCACCGAGCATTAACAATGCACAATTTTTATGACGGACTTTACACATTTCTTATAAAGACAGTGTATTAAATATTTGCGGAAGAATTATAAAAATGAATATTTGTTATAAGGTTAAAGGATCAATTACAAATCGCAAGAACAGGACATTTTAAAAAGAGTGTCACTGATCATGAGATGGTTTTAGCTTTAATTTGTTCAAACGGAACCATATAATTTTGGAATTAATCTGTTTTAGGGAAGGTATGCGGATAAGTCCATTTTTTATTCAAACATTTACTAAAAAATGTTTTTTGAAAACATGGAATATTCTTTCCTTCTTAAAACTTGAGATGTTAATCTGTTTTAGCTGTTTCCTGGATTAATTTAGCTAATTATTGAAATTTTGAAAAAATTACTCAATTAATCGAAATTTATTTCCAACAAGGAAATTAGAAAAAGATAATTAGAAAATATTAATCAGTAGTATATATTAGAAACAGTTCTTGGAAAGATAAGAAAAACTGAAAATTTAATAGGACACGATTTGAAGTACAATTTGATAGTGCTATAAAACTTTCAGTTAATTAAGTTCATATTAGATTCCGTTGGAGTTTTTGCTGTCGTAATGGGAAAGTGCAATTTATGGAATACGATGCTGTGCGATTAGCTGATTTTGAAAATTTTAGGGAACAAGTTCATTAATCAACTGAAATGATACTGAGAAGTTTATCTGCATGTTTTGCATGAATCTTTAATCAGGAGTACCTTACTTAGATTTATATGCTGTTATGTGATTGGATATTAATCTTTTTTCCCTCATGCCACTTATCTCCAATCTTAAACAATTCTCAGATGGTATAAAATGACTGTAACAAGATCTTTCATTTAAATAACTTCCTAGTGCTGAGGCTCTTCTCCCAAAAAATACGAGTTATGCTTACTCAATTGCTCTTTTCTGTGATTCGGTTTTAATCTTATTTTAAGCAGGAGATTTGGAATCCTGTTTATTTTGAAATTCTCTTGCAGACTCTGGTTGCATATTTACCACGTCCCTTAGAAAATAATGCATACTGATCATGTAAATTTGAAACATAATGTGGCAAATAAGCAATTTCTCCATAGAATATCAATTTTATTTCAGGTGAATAAGTCTGCAGTTTAAATAATGCCCCGAACATACAATATTGCTCTTGCAGATGTTCTTATTTATGAAAGCATAATTCCAGCCAAACGTTTCATCGAAATTAATTCGTGAACTTGATATTATCCACAAGAATATATCAAATATCGTTTACAGAATATAAAAAGGAATTTTTTCCCACATGTGGATATTGCCATTGCATTTACAATTTAAAAAAATTTTTATTAGCCTGGTGATTATAAATACCTTGAGAATGAAATGATGTCCTAGAAATGCTATCTTTCACAGAATTGCTCACTTTCAAATTATAACTTAAAATTCAACATTTTATGATTTACTTTAAAAAAGATGAATACTAATTGCCAATTAGTAAATCCGTAACAATTAATATTTCGTTTCTTTAAAAAAATTAATTAAAAAAATAAAACTGTGTTGACAATTTTGTTTTATCATAATATAAAAATATTTCCGATAAAGAAAGTAATTTGAGATTTAGTTTTTTTTTAATATATAATATTAATGTAGTTTAAAAATGTTGAATCGATTATATCTTTTTAATTACTTTTAATAAAACTGATATTATTGTTCATACTAACTTGTCTATATTACCAGTTTAGCTGAAAATAGTTTGTAACAAATGATTTCAGACCAAACAAACAATTGATTTACCAATATATCTCAAAGATATCAAATTATTAATCTATAAATGCTAGATATTTCATTTATGCATATAAAATAAATTTCGTGCAATTAAATATGTTCAAAAGAGTTTAAATTACTATAATCTTTTGAAATGCCATAAACATTTTGGTAAAAAATATTGGGATATAAAACTCATTATATATTAAATTTTTGTTGCAAAGAGAACTCAAAATAGTAAGCAAAAAATTAACTCCAAAATTATGAAAAATTAAAGCTTCATGAAAATTATCTGTCAATTAGAATTCTGCAAGTAATTCTTTTTCTATTTCCAGGAAAAATGATGATACATGTCTAGGATTTTGCCTTGGAATTACTGAGATAATTTTCGTTATAATTTTTTAATAAAATTACTTAAAAGTATTGTACAAAAACTTTTCATTTTTCTTACGCAAAGTCATTAGGAGTAAAATTTAAATTTTGCTTTTAATAATCGGAATTCTTAGAAAATGTTGAATTAAAAATGTAGTTTAAAATATAAGGTAGCGATTTTAATTCCAATCTCTTCATAGACTTAAAATAACTACATCCTCCGTTGATGTAGACAAGCTATGCGATTTTAAATTCAAAACATCTTATAGAAGAGTAAGCAGTTAGTCTATGTATAAAGCTAACAATTATTGTCTGCAGCATTTAAAATATCCCGAAAAATAAACAAAAGATTGATGTTTTGGCGCTCTCCGAAGAGAAATACTCTCATTCAGTTATTAAAAGAGTGTGAAAATAATGGTTTTTAACATTTCTACGCGTAAAAGAAGTGTCGTAGTTACTGTGAAAGGAAAGTCAATGCTCATATTTGACTGTGGGAAAAGGCTAAAAAGTATACGCAACAAAGGTAAGAACACGATTCATTCAATTTCAAAGCCGGATCTCATGTTTTAATGAAAAATCCTACAAAATAAAAACTCTTGCTAAATTTTAAATATCTCTTTTGGAACTGTAAATAAAATTATAAAATCTGATTTAATCAAAGCAAAAAAGCACGAAGTTCATCGCCTAACACCGAAACATTTTTCAGCGTAATGTGCAGATTGTTGTGCTCGTATAAAAATTATTTGGCGGGTAAAGAGTGGAAATATGTAGTGTAACTACTTATTTCCATTATTGATAAACTTGATCCACTCATATTGGTAAGACTTGGATATATTTATTTGATTGCAACAAAAAAACATCGATTTACTACCGGAAAAGAGACTTAAGTTGGTTTAGAGAAGAAATTTTTATTAATGTTTTATGGTTATAACGGAAAACTTAAAATAGAAAAGAAAAAGTCAAAATTAATTCAGATTGCTATCAGAAGTAGGTTTTAACAGCTCATTTCAAAGAAAAAACTGCATTCTTTTATTCAAACAATCTTCGCCGTGTTTAGTTCCATTAGGATAAGCTAATCTACTGATCTATTTTTTTGAAAAAAATGGAATTGTGAAGCTATTCGCTTTAAATGCTGATTCCTGGATTTTTAAAACAATACAAGTGGCCTCCCAAAGCATTGGACGTGTGGAGCAATATAAGATTTGATGTTTCAAGAAAGGACTTGGAAATCAAGATGTAGTTCAGAGAAATCAGATTAAGCTTACTAGAAAATAAAATACTTAAATGTATTTAGTTATGTATCTTTGCAAAATGGTACCAAAAGTATGTCAACACCCTCTGTATGAGAAATTATAGTACGAAGATTATTTGAAAAATGATAAATAGAAATTTGTAATTACAGTTGATATTTTAGTGCTCACGTATCTGATTTCATGTTCCACGTATTGATTCACAATAAGGTGGAGAACGGTGGTTGTTTTAAAAACATTTTTAAGAGGAATTTATTAAACGTTTTGTATATACTTTTGTTCAAAATCACTGCAAGAATGTTTAAACATTTAGTGTTGTCTATAATTGTGCTTGAATTTACTAAAATTACGAAAAAAGTCAATTTAGCAACTCAATCAATTTTTACAGACTCATTTTTCAACAAGTAACAATAAAGCCTATTAACTAAAAAGTAATTTATTGTCTCGACTTTTATTTATGCTTGAAAATATTTCTCTGGAACCAACTGGGTTTCGCAATGTTTTTGGCCTTCAGTTCCGGAGAGGAAGGGCAGCTCTTATGCGACACCTGACCCGCCCCCACAGCGGTGTCTTCGACCGTCAGAAACAGACTTTGGCGACAAAGCTGGCTCACGGCTCCCATGTCCTTCTTCCTTTTGCTCCTTTTCAGTCGCAAAAGGCTTGAAGGCAGTTTAAAATCAGAACTCAGTACTGATTTGAAAAGTGAAGAATTAGACAAGGACTTCGAATTTTTTAAATTGTGTTTTTCCCCTTGGACGTCATTTTTTTGCACATTCAAGTTCCTTTTTGGCATACGCGACTCCTGACAATTTTCGCCCGCCCTCAGCATCACAATACTCATGGAATCCATGGAATTATTGGACACACAATCTTCTTCCACCCCTGTGCGTTGCAGAAGCTCCTGCTGACCAGCGGGTATTCTTTCTTTCCCGAAATCGTTCAGTCTTGGACTTTCTGAAGGGTTGTCAGAGACCGATCTATTAGAATGACCAGTATTAAGTTTGGACGTAAAGCTTAAGGATGTTTGTGAAGAAATAAAGTCTTCTCTCGCTTTCCGTAGAGTTTCAGCTCGAACTATGGACAAAGGACTAGACGGAGTACTTTTCGAGCTGAACTCGGAATTCGCTGTTCTGAAAGATAACGGTGAAGTAGACGATTCAGTTACGGCCGGAGTGTTTGGTGTGCTGCGGAATGGATGAGCTATTTGAGACATGGAATCGAGTCTTGGCTGTAAGGGTTCTGATGTTTTTCTGTTTGTAACTGGTGAGCCAACACTGCCGGAATAGGGATTTGAATACACTTGACTTTCTATTACTTTCTGATTATACTTTTCTATCAGAGTTTTGACGTTGGGGGCTCCAACCTTAGATATTTTTTTCGCACAAACTTTTCTCCAGTCCAGTTGCGGCGCAGATGGTGATTTTACATAATGTGAGGTAGAAGGTACACTGCTATTTTCCGAGACCCACATGTTGAATTTTCCATCATCTGCACATGTATAAAATGTATTTTCGGTATACGTGTTTACACTCTTATCAGCTTTTCGTTTCCGATTCAAAAATTCTTCGTTTTGAGTTCTCAACGGGCTTTCATTGTTTCCGAAAGGGCTGTCGAATTTATCGAGGGAAACCAATTTCAGAAGCTGAATATTTCCATTTTCGTTTGCTGCGGAATCGGTGTGTGTTACCAAATGAGGATCCGTCAGAGACCTCACTGTGGTATTATTTTGTAATAAAGTATCTGAAGAGTCTGTGGAATGTGGAAGCCCGGGTGAACTCTCTGATACACTGCTCGATTCATGCTCAGAGCTTAAACTTCGTTTTTTCGGCATAACGATGGTGAAGCTCTGCTCTTCGTCAATAGTTCCATCATCTGCACTGTGCGACGTCTTTTTCAGCTTCCTTTTAGGAAACTGTATTGTTATGGTTGGAATTTCTGCAAGCTTTGCTTCAACGTCCGACTGCAACTTTGAGGCCTCTTTTCTATCCGAGCCTCCACTGGAATTAGATCTAACTATATTTCTGTTATGCACACCATCTACCGCTATGTTGAAGGAAGCAGGAGAGTCCTTCAAGCGCTTCTTGAATCGCTTCTTGTGCTCATCACTCGTTGGACAGTGGCTCCTCAAAAGGCCAGCCTTACCTCGATTTTGTAAGTATAAAAATGGTATTTTAGAATCTGACGCTACTTCTCTTATTAACATGTGCTCCAGTGCTTTGGATCCAACATCGGTTATTTTATCGCTTGTGCCGTCTTCACTTTTCCTAGTTAAGCGGAAAGACTTGTGTGCGCGGATGTTGGGTTTCTCCAGATCCCTGTTGGTGTGAAAGGTGTTGGACCGCTTCCTGCTGCACTTCTTCCTCCTTTGCGAGTGGGCTCTGGGCGGGCTCTCTCCGCAAGGCATCAGCAATCTCTCTGCGTGGGCGGGGAAGGACCAAGACACCCTCGTGTAGTACTCATCGGAAGAATCGGCAGAGCTCTCTTTGTGATCACTGTTGATGAGAATGTGGCTCAAATTGTCAGCCGAACTTCTCCGCACCGTAATTCTCTTCAATTCGTCCTTCGATGAACTTTTCCTTCCCCCTATTCATAGAAAAGTAGAATTCCTTAATTTTCATTGACATCATTTAACATTTAATAAAACATTTTATTTAAAATGTTTGAAAATGGAGTAGATTCCATTTGAAAAAATAAAAAATAAATATGTTTTAAGTCTTTAAAAAATTTTATTAAGTAATAATGATTCAGTTTAAATTAATTAATTAATTACAAATAGTTTGCAGCAATGCAATTTCTATAAAAATAATCCATGAAAAGTCATCTTTAAGAGAATGTATAAAAATAGGCTTTATAATTTTTTAACAATATTGTAGGAGATGAAGGCATACCTCCAGCTATTAGCAGAGATCAAAAAAAGTGAGAGCTTGTTAAAAACTTTACACATTCAACAAACAAAAATCCAATGTGATTCATATAAATGCTGACTACAACTCACTTTATTTCAAGAGAAATTGTGATTTCATTTCTAGTTTTACAAAAACTATTAAATAACTGAATCATGTATAATAAATTTTGAGATTTTTTTCATCACTTTTAGAATGGCAGTCTATAGGCCATCTCTAAATTGAATTAAAATAAAAATTTGATATATGGGTTTAAAGTGTAATCAGAAATTTTTGCGGAAAATTAACTGCACTCTTATATTTTATACACCCAGTTCATTTTAATACACATTTTCATACCAATTCTCTGCACTGCATGATTAACTAAAAATGATTATTGAAATCAATGCCTCATTCATTTGATAGCACTAGTACAGGAGATTGCAAGAAAAACGAAATTGCACTTAAAATATATATTCATGTTGTTAAAATTCCGTTCTCATACATTCTTACAAGTCAGAAAATGACAACTAAGGAGATTTTTTTATTATTTTATACATTAACTTATAGCTGAGAACTTTAGAAACTTCTACACATTTTATTGGATGTTTTTTTTAGTAGAAATGCTTATGTTAAATTGTATATCTACTGTTTAAATTTTATGTGACTTGTTTAAAAAAAAAAGAAAACGTATATATTTTTATTTATATAAAATGTCTTTTCACATAAGCTTACTTTATTTCTATCTATTTGAAATTAAAGTAATACGAATCAGACTTTTAACAACAACTTGAGGAAGTCGAGGAGAATAAGTCTTCTTTTGCAGCTTATTTAATCACTTTTTTATATTTTGATTTCACTAAAAAATTTTATTTAATGAAATCGAATTTCTTTTAGAGCAAATCAATAACGCATCCATACTCGTTTCTTATAATACCAATTTTTATTAAGGCCGAAAACATAATTTTAATGAGCTTACTTCAGTTATTTCTGCAGTTGCAGCCGCAGTCTCAAAAAAACTTGAATCTTGCAGACAATCTGAAAATATTACAAACGGAGAGGAATCAATCAATTCACATTGCATCAAAGTTGAACACTCAAAATTATAAGTAATTTTATGAATGAAATTCCCATATCTAATACATTTCTGGTTCTAAAATTCTTATTTTGAAAGTAATTCTTAATTTAATTGTATAAATTATATATAAATACAATATTAAGTTAAAATTATCGATACAATTATTTTGATTTTATAATAAAAACAAGTGAAAACTATTAAAAACAAAAATTAGATCGTATAATTGAATGAGAAACTGAAAAAATAATGTTGATATATTGAAAATAGCTGTGACATATCGCTTAAAAATTATTCAATACCAGAAAAATAATATTTAATTAAATTTTAATAATTGAAAATTATAAAACGTTTCATTAACTAATAATAATTTATTATAAATGTAAGGAAATGAAGTGCTGAGAACATTGTGTACTTTAAAACGATTGTCATTTTTCTCTCAGTTATGTATCAGCTACAGAGCATCCCTAAGACCAGGGGCCCGAAGAGAGCCAATTATTCAAAATATTTTATTAACTTACAATTAGAGTGACAGCTCTGTTTTTTGTATTTTACTTGAGATTTTTTAATATCAAGGGATAATTTAGCGGAGGCAGTTGATGCAGCCGCCCTACTTAGTTTCCACCCATTAAATGACGCGCAGTGGTAAGTAGTTCGTTGCAATTTCGGAAATTTATCTTCGAGGATACATTTTTGACAGTATTCCATCTTATTCCCTTCGCACAGGCTCGATTGTAATTCTATCAGTTCCATTTGTAAATTTGGAAGCGCTGATTACCCCTTTACATTAGATAAGAAATCAAACTTTTGAAGAAAATCTAGTATTGAATTTTTCGAATAATTTTCCGTAAAATATTTGAAGTTTTTATGGCCATTTGACCATGTGAAATGAATAAAATTGTTTGACCTCAGTTGAATTGTCCTTAAGCTGAAACTTTGCTACAAAGGCATCTTGATGGCAATCAACATATTTTCACTCTGTAATTTCTGGCTTAGATCATTCAGTTTCATTGTTATATCTGCCAGGAAACACAAATCTAGAAGTCCACTTATTATTCGTGGACCATTATTGTTCATGGAAATTTCCAAAATCACAAGAAGCAGTTTCCACGACTGAACCACCGAAATCGCCGCATTCACAGAATTCAATATCCTGAAATTGTGACTGATTGTTTTTCGTTGCCTTGACAACAGCTTGACATTCTCATGAGGCACAATGAGGATTCTCATGGAGCATGATTGGAACTGTTTCCCAAGAAGATCGAAAATTAAAGTAACTGCACCAATCTTTTTTTCCAACCATTGAATGGCTCCATCTGTCGCAATGCTTACAAGATATTTCAGATCTATCTGAGGACTCGGCGCGCAATTCATGACAGCATCTCTTTCGGATGTCGTACCTTTCAAACTCACAAGTTTTTCAGTAATATTCCTTTCAATATTGACTTCTATTTTACATTCTTCTTTCTAAGTTTAACGTAGCAAACTAATAAGTTTTTTTTTGGACAGATTTCTTCAACTGTTGCAATTAGTCAGTTATTGTCTGTAAAAAAGGCTTCATATTTTTAGCCCTAAACTGGGATTCTCAAAAACTAACATTGACAATACCATTTTCCGCAATTCGCTTATGAAATATGCATTTTTAAGATGTCAAATTTTTCTTCAAAGACTGTAATTTAGCTTTTCATTCGCCAATAGTAAGTTTATCGGTTACCTGTGACACTAAGGCATTAAATTTTTTTAATACCGCTGCTCTCTTTTCATGAAAATTATGGCGGGAAGATAAATTGTGCGAAAAATGTAACCGCTAAATTCGAATATTTTTTCTCCAGGAAAGAGGATTATTGTTGATGATGAGGTTATTGTAGTCTTGAAGAAGAGTTAATCACAGAACATTTTGTGGATCTGTAGACAACTTCCATTCTTGACTACAATTTTGTAATATTCGTAGTGCAGACGTTAGTTTCAGCTGAAGTTTCCCAATATAACAGATTCAAACATTAAAAATATATCATCTGCGTACAAGAAGCATTTGATATCGGGTGAGGGATATCGTAGAGGTCTGCCATAAACACTGAGAACAGGCAAGGTGATAACACAGTCCACTGCAAACTCCCCTATAGGAGGTGGCTGATGAAGATAGCTCATTTCTCCACTTTTCTTGAAAATAATGAGTTGTGGTGAACTTTTGAATCCACAGAGCAGAGCATTTCCTTTGATGTTTGCTTGAAGTAATTTAAATATAAATTGGTCTGGATAAACTGAATCATAGGCCTGAGAAATATCCATTGCAACCAAAACAACAAATTTTCTCGAAGATATGGCTGAAATTATGTGATTGATGAATGATGGATAAAATGTTGTCACAACCTCGATGCGGCAAAAATCCGTGATGATTAGGATGAAAGTAAGATATGGTTGATATATGGACACACACAAAATAAATCTCTTTTAAATAATTTCCATTAATTTACACATAAAACTAGTCAGGGATATAGAAAAGAACTATGCCATAAGATTTGACATCTTTCCCGGTTTTGAAATTGGAATAACAATCGAAGATTTCCATATTTCTGATACAATAACTGTTATCCATGATTTATTAATCAGGGAGAGGAGGTAGTCTAGGTTGGTAGTAGTAATGCCTTTTAATATTTTTGTAGATATCTTACCTGGACCAACAGACGAGTTATTGCGTTTTGCCAAAGCTTAATGTAATTCAGATGCAGTAAAAGGCTTATTGTAAGCGAAATCTTCGCTTGTACTTAAAACTTGTGGAATAACCTCTAAAATTTGTGTACGAATGTCAGTAAACATTAGTTTGATGAGTAGGACCTGTCACTGGAGGATTATTATGTAATAGGATCAAAGGAAAAGTTGGAGATATTGTAACTCTATTTTGGAGATTTATTAATAAATTGAAAATATTGTTAGATGTTCCAGCTAAAATTATTATTTCCGAGAGAGACATAGAAGCAGTCGATGTACTTCCGCTGCAGTTCTTTTATATATTATCCAAATGTACGTACTAAATATGCGTTTAGCAATACACCCAAAACATCTTTTTAGACCAGGAGATCTAGAAGACCAACATGGGGATAAGATTTAGATGGCATTTTTTGCCATCGTCAAAATTCATGAAGCCTATTTATGCAGAGATGCTTGAATTACTCAACAGAGAGAAGATTAGAAATATCATGATGAGTATTGATGACAGCAAAGAAATCTGATCACAAAATTCGTAATCTGCTCGTTATATGGTGATCTATATCTCTAAAAGCTATGCTCGTTTTAGAAGGCAATTGATCACTGCCAAAACAATATGGATGAACAACAATATGACTTAGGTGAAACAAAAGTGAAATCAATGAGTGGGGGTTTATGACGTTTACCGTAAGGTCAGAGTTCAGAAGGCAGCAGTTCTATTCCTAAATCCATGCAAGAAAATATTTGCTTTTGTTGAATTGGAACAGCTTCCTAATGATGTATATCTTATATTAAAATCTCCTATGAAAATATAAGGAGACAGAACTTTTTGAATTATGCTATGAAACCACTCTTGCCTGGTAGAATATAAATATTAACAATAGATTCCGAAGAGTAGTTGTCACAGTGATCTTGACAGCTAAGAGTTCTCTGCCATCATCTGAGAGATGGATGAGAGAAAATTACCTTGTCGGAATGAATTTATTAACTGCTAGGTGAAGACCGCCTCCTCGGCTATTTTCCTTATCCTGACGAAAGATTATTTTGTTAAATACGGATATTTTGTCAATTTTTCTTAACCAAGTTTCTTTTATTGCAATAACATCTGCAGAGTTAAAATTATGAAATTTTATTGTTGAACAAGGATCACTATTGTGATGCAAGAAGCCACAGAGTCGGTACAAAGCTGATTGTACCGTACAATTTTTGTTGCTTGAGTAAATTTAAAGCGAATTCCGCATTGACGAACTTTATCCAAAAAATCTATAAATTTACTATAGATAAAAAAACACTTTAATTTTGAGAGGGGATTTTATGCCCGAAACTCTCTTACCAAGATAGTTTCTGAAAATTCTGATGATCCCTTTTTACTGAAACGGCTGATTTTGAGATACAATAAGGACATTGTTTTCAATTCCTATCTCTAGATTTTTAGGCTTTAGTCCACTAATATGATGAACGGGATAGTAAATTTCGTAGTGTACTGTTCAATTTGTATTTGGAGAGTTACAGGAACATTAATATTGTTTCAATTCTACAAATTTCTTTTATAGTTTTATAATCAGTTGTACTGGTAATTAGTTTGCTGTTTCTGGTATGTCTAACTCCTTCAATCCCGTTCTTATTGGTATTAACGTTTAACAGTTCAGATTTTAACTGTGAAGGGCTCTTAGGAAATAAGCATATCCTGCTGTACGACATAAAAACACTGCAAAATTTGAGCTTCTGAAGCTAATTATATAGCTAGAAGAACAGCCTCATCATAGTCTAATACAAAATACCATGAATTTTTCGGTATGCGATATCCACAGCCAATAAAGGGTGTATCACCATGTAAGTCTGTCATGGTGAATGGACCATCGTGTACGTGTTTGAGGAAGTAAGTTTAAATTAACTTTATTGGAATTTCTGGCAGTATAGCTTGGAATATATAAAATACGGACATATCGAAAATCACACAAATCCATCATCATCAATGTGCCTTATTTGTCAAAAAAAAAATTATTTTTCGAATGAAGCGATGTAAGCTAGGCATCAAGATCATCTTAATAAAATGCATCCTGATTCTTATCTGGATGCATTTATGATCCATTAAGATAACGATATTACCTATTTTCTGCCACCCAACTTGTCTAGTGATCAGCATGCTTGACTGCGGATAAGGAGGTTCTGGGTTCGAATTCCGGTTCGGGCATGGATGTCCTTTCTCTCTCTATCTATCCTGTCTTTGTCCTTTCCTTTCGTTGATGAATGAGGTGTGAATGGGTGCCTACCCTATAAACGGGTTCCTATGGCATGATTGTAGAGCAAAGTCGTACTTTCACCTTCATGGTGCTCTGATTAAAACGAAAGACTCTCCCAAATGACTTAAATTCGCATAGCCAAGGCATAGTGAGCTTGGCTTGTCCAAGTGTCATTAGTAACAACAACAACAACCTATTTTCTAGACATAAAAAAGAAATTTAAAAATATAAGCCTATTATATCAAAATTATTTTTATCAGCTTCTAAGCAAGACGATAACGGAATTCAAGATTCGTACAATATCTCATTGTTGATTTCTAAAGTAGGAAAGCCACATACTTTTGGGGAAGACTTAATTTAAGAGCATATAATGAAGTAATAACCACCGTGCTCCATGAACCAGCTACAGATATTATCCGAAAAATTTCTTTGAGCAATAATTCTGTGCAAAGACGAATTGATCAGATGGCTGAAAATATTGAAGAATCTGCAGACTGGTCAATTTTTAATTCCGCCGGATGAGTCCACTTTACCAACCAATGAAGCATTGTTATTGACATACGCAAAGTTTATCAAAGAGGGAAAATATATTTACAAATATTGTTTGTGCTACCAATTGGAAACAGATATAAAACCACAAAGGAAAAGTTTTTTTGACGAAAGTCTGTGAATGGTGTCACAAAGGCTTCACAGCATGCTTAAAAAAAACCCTGACGTGCTTGCTGTGCATTGCGTAATTCATCAACTACATTTGGTTGCGAAAAATACATCACTGCAATATATTATCAGAAGCAACTCATTGAATGATGCATTATTTAGTCAGCTTTGCATTATAAATGAGATGAGGACGCAGAACTTTCAAAAAGGTTTGATTTCACAATCTGTGGTGGCGTGTCTCGGAAGCAAAGGCAACCTCATCGCATCAAAGAACGTTCTTAGTAGACATGTACAAATTGCTTAACTTCAAGGCGATGACTTGAAAAGAGTTTTCGTGTCCAAACTGTTTTTATATGAAAGAAATATAGGCAGAGCAGACGTGAACTTTATCAGCTGTATCATTCAAGGACGCCGACTCGCTTGTCCACACTGGGAGAACCTCTGCAATGACTTCAAGGCTTGGCTTTGGATCCTTTTCCCAGTGTCAACACAGCAGGATCATCTCTGTTGCAAGAAAAACGATTCATGGAGGGCTGCAGAAGTCGATTGCGCAACAGGATTATGGCGATTTCTGATAGCATTCCCATCTGCATGTTCAGCAGCATGTGGACTTGGTTCTGTAGTTACATCGGTAATGAAAGAGAAAAATCGGCTCCATGTTACTGAACTCGACGATTGCTCAAGAGTTAATGTCAAGCTCGATTTTACTTAAAAGTAAATTCGAGCCTGATATTGGCAAGCTCCTTAAAATGCATGCAATTCTCATCAGTTAAGTTAGAAATTCGATGTATTTAAATTTTAATAAAAATACTTTGTAATATAATTAAGTATACATTTTATTGTTCTCTGAAACTAATCATTTATTTATTTAGAAAGCAATAGTTTATTATGGATTACTTCGTATAATCAAATCCCCTGTCTGTCCTTATAACAGTTAAGCTTGAACTTTTATTTCTCCTTTTTAAATAAAGAAAAAATTCAATAGCGCTTCAATTCCAACAATATTCTATCCATTAATAATTATTAATTTGTTTTTTGATTTCACCTGGCATTATGTACGCTGTTATTTCTGTGGAGTTGGAGAGGGCGGTATTGAAATAAATATTCTCTAGAAAAGGGGGCACTAGTTCAAAAAAAGTTGGGAATGAATGCTCTAGAGAAATTAATGTAAATAAAGAATTTGTTCTACTTGATTGCTGAGAAAATAGTTTAAATGTAAAATTTAATGATAAGCTTTTGAGATCTAGAGCCATAAAATGGTTGTTTCTTTCTTTCCAATTGTGATAATAATTACGCCACACACACATTATTACAATTCTCAGTGTTTTAAAATATCCCTACGTCAGGTAGCGTTTCATCTACGTCACATCGTATTACGTCACTTCATATTGCGAGATAAGCTTTAAATGGCCTTCTTCGAACGGCCACAAACAGGCGAAAGCACCATCGAATATCTGAGAAAAGTATCAAAGCTGTTGATAAAGCGATTTCTTATATAAGGGATCATCAGTTTGAGAAGCCGTTTTTCATTGACTCAAGCCATTAACACGATTACAATTGAACAGAAGAAAAAGCAAACTGGAAAAGACAAGACATTCACTTCATGGTTTGTTTAAATCTGTAACGATGATTTAAATAAAAATTTCATTCAATAATAAAATTCTAAATTAATAATTATAATATTTGTAAGCAATATTTTTTATATCTTATGACTAATGCCTTGCTTACGCTGACATTAAACATTTTTTTAAATTCGACTTTAAATTCAAATTCGATTTTAAAATAAAACAATTGTGTAATTTATGATAAGAATAACTAGTTGCATCACTGCGGTTTCTCTTATTTTAAGAAGAAAAAAAATTTCCGGGGAATTCACGCATCGATCTTCGTAAATCAGTAGAAAACTGAAAATGCCCCGTTGAGACTTGTTGGAGTATTGAAATCTGCGGCGATTCCAAAAAATGTCGCTCTTTCTAACAGCGACAACCATTGTTTCAAGGTCTTTCTTTCCTTGCAACAGCTTTAATGTTTTGTCTCACCTGAAAACGCCAAATTCCACATCTATTCTGTGTTCCACCCCCCCATACAACTACTTAAATCTTGATTACTCTTTCAACAGTGGCTGTCGCATCGTTGCACTGCTTCTCCTTGCATCCATTCCAGTCAACGACAAGGCTTCCGTGTTTTTTTTATGTCACATTACAGTACTCTTCAAGCAGAATATAAGAATAAATCCACAACATCATTGTTTTGACTATCTTTCTTGAGACAAAGTCTTTTTAATTTGTCCACTATAAACGAGTCTACATTTTGCAATGTAACTTTTTTTTTATATTCGAGTGAAAAATTCAGACGTGTCCCACTTCGACTCAAGTATGTGAGCAAACTTCTTCATCATGACCAGTTTAGCTTTTTATAGTTGGATATTTGGAAATTCATACACAGATTTTTTGTAAGCGAAATTATGCTGCTCTAAATTTTATCACAACTAAAATGCCTTCACACAAACTATAATAATGTAAACTTTCTTGAATGAATTATATGCTCATAGTAGAATTCACTGTTGTGAATACAGTTTATGAATTGCATACATGTGCTCTGCATCTTGAAAAAAGAAACATTTACATACCGGATGTCAATTTCATGACTTCATTATTGAGCTGCTGAACTGTACTGGCAAGATGCTTAGCTTTGAATTCATTGGAAGGCGTGCCGCAGTTGTACATGTCGGTGGCCAACGTCAAACTGTCAGCAGAATCAAGCCCCTGAAGAGGAAAAGAATAAAACAACTGAATTTTCATTAACTCATCCGACAAATGTACTGGATTGCCACTCTAAAAGTTTGAATATTTGATTACGGAACATATAATAAAATGTAATCGGATATCATTTCCTACATAAAGTTATCAATTTTAATTAACATAAGAATAATCCATCAGCAATATTGAGAAGCGTTTAATTAAATTTTAGAAAATGAGAGAAAATATAGTGCTTGTGAACGCATTATACTCTATTTCACTTCATTATTCATCATTTGATGTCTATATCTATCTATCTATCTATCTATCTATCTATCTATCTATCTATATATATATATATATATATATATATATATATATATATATATATATATATAGATAGATAGATAGATAGATAGATAGATAGATAGATAGATAGATAGATAGATAGATAGATAATTGAAACACACCTGAAAAAGTATAAAAAATGATTTGGCCCATTTCAATTTTTAAAAGAATTTTAAAAATGAAATGTATGTAAAATTTTAAAATCTTATATGGTTCCTATCAATCAGCAATAGGGAACATTAGAATACATAGTTGTAGAATACAACGTTCATCTAATCATTTTTCTTACACGAAAAGTTTTTGTATTGTTCGTAATATCAAAATAAAAATAAAATTTATTAAGTAAGTTATGAAAATAAAATTTATTATAAAGTACTATTTTTAAAAAAAAGAACTTTTGAATAAAGGAAAACTTTCGATATCGATCCTACTCTCATCAATTTAATGATTATTTTCAAGCCAATAGCTTTACAAGAAATGAAATTTTTAGATGTAACATTTTTCATAACAGAGGAAACCAACCAAATCAAGACTTTCAAATCCCTGAGAAAAAAGTAGAGAGTTATTACCAGAAACTATTAAAACTCTGTAATCCAAATGTTTCTATATTTTAATCTTTTTTTATTGCTTGAAATAATTTAATTTTGCATTTGAAATAAAAACCAACAGTATAAATACTTAAAACAAATCTTTAAATACAGCGAAACATCTTTTGTTTTTATTTACAGGATTTAATATTTCCCTTATCGAAAATATTTTGTACGATATTCTCTGGTCTCATAATAAAACACTTAGAGAAATATGGTATTAATTGAAAATGAGTTGTAGCTAAAAATTTTAAAATTACACTTTTGCTACTGAATTTAATCTATATAACCCAAGTTTTGATTTTCATATCTAAAACCATTTTTTAAAATATTTCTACTGCATAAATTTCAAATTCCATAAAGATGTTTCTAATAATTTTTAGAATTCTTCAAGCATTACAGATTAAATTGCATTACTAGACTAAGTTTCAGTTTTCAGATTTTTAAATGTTGTGCTATGTATAGAAATAAAATGACACAAGCTATTAAATATTTTTATATATTCCTAAATTAAAATTTAAAGTTTAAATTTTCATCTTCTTTACATTTGTTGTCTCATTAGATGGCTATCACTGCTTTCGACCGCTTTAAGTTAGTGTGAGCTTCAGAAGAAAAACTCGCGGATTCATAACTTTATAACACATTATTTTATTGTAGATTACCCTAAAAGAAATTATTAAAGTAGGAAATATATTTAGTAATATTTAGCATTTAACGATTATTTAAAAAAAGAGCTATGCAATGCTTCATGACTGAAGCAGAGGATGAGAAGAGTTCTCAAAACCCTGTATTGATCAACAAAGAGAGGCTCAATGTTCTCCAAGTCACTTGTGCAATATATTTTTTTCTATGGACCTCTGCATTAAAATGATTTCAATAAAACTTGTGACTGTCAAGATTTTTCTATTGTCCGGGACACCTGGAAGAAATTTATACAAGTTCTGTAGCTATTTGTCACATAGAATGGTTGCAGTTCTTGAGTACCAGGTCGTTTGAAATTTCTTACCCAAACGAATGTAATTAGAAAGACAAGTTTAAAATACATCTATATTTTTTAAAAGAGTACATTCTAATTACATTCTAAATTGTGAATTCAATATTTTTATAATAAAAGTAAGGTTCAACTTGTTCAAAGGCTATGTATTTTAAATATTTGCGCTTTGAAGTAGTATAATGCCTTTATAAGTATAGAATCTAATTTTCATCATTACAATCCTAATAATCGTATACGAGGCGCCTGTTTTTGATCATGTGTGAGCTGTTCTCAAGTACCATGAAATCACATACAAATGATGTGTTTTCGAGGAACTTTTATGTAATTATTTATTTATTTTGTTATAAAAATAACTTCTGCATTTATGAGCTTAAATAAAACTATCGTAATGATTAAAACTTTTTATTTGTTGTAGAATTTTTTTTTTCTTTACTAAAACGAATTACGGTCAAATACAGATTGTTTTGAATTGACAGTTCTATGTTTGAAGAAAATGCAGAATCTTTCTTTTTGAATTCTCATTTATGAATGAAGACATAGTGTTGGGAAAGAATGTTAGCGTAGAAACACTACTCAGTAAAAAGTACGCTGCGCGTCACACCTGAAAATGAAATGAATGTGTGTTTCGCGTTCTAGATCACTGATCAGTGCAGAAGTAATTTAAAATATAAGAAATTATGTATCTAATATTATTTTAAAAATTTATTCTTGAATTTCGGGGTTATTTTTTGCCTTAAATTTATAGCTTTAAGTATAGATAAAGCAGTTTATTATTTTAATATCACTCTGCTGAAATTGATGAAGCTCTTAAATGAGGATGACGTGCAGTCCCAACCTGAGGCTGTGTGGTGGTCGGAGCTTCCTCGGAAGATCTGGACCGCCAGTGGGCGTACCTGGACCTCTTCTTGTGGACCGCGTGGGTGTGGAGCTCGGTCTGCAGCTTCACCGTGGACAGGTCTCTGTGCAGGAGCTCCCACCTCAGCTGACGGACTTGCCTCGTCTTCTCGGACAGAGTCGCTTCCAGCTCGCCCGCCTGCCCAAGAGATAAATGAATTCAATTCATTCGTTCGATTGCCATCAAATTATGAGGGCATGACAAGGAATCTCACCTGCTTCATGAGCAGAGCTGACAAATCTTGTAATCTTTCGATGGTACTTCTCTCCATAAATGTCATCGGTCTGGAGTCTAATGCTATAAAGTAGAAATAACATTGAAAGAAAAAGTTAAAATAGAACGAAATATATTAAGTAAGGAATTTACAGATGAAGTTTTATTTAATAGTAAATTAGAGTGGATATACACTAGTGGACAAGCTGTAATGCCACATTGAGTGATAGCTTTAAAGTTTTTAAACACCATCTCCAACAGTAATCCTAATTAAAGTCCTTTGATGTGCATTCTTTAATTTGGCTCTTATGTTTCTGTATTCAATAATTTCATTTTTTAACAACATTTTAATGTCAAAAATCTTAATGTCAAAATAACAGTTTGATCCACCAAAAATAAACTTTATTAACAGAAGATTTGATAAAACTTTAGATTTCTGATATTAAATTGTTATTATGACATTAGATGTCATTATAAAATCAAATTATTGAATTAAAATACACTATTCATATTTAATAAGATATTAATGTTGAGTATGGGTAAAAATGTTTGTAAGAAACATATTAACGAAAATTGATTCCAAACATAATTACATAAATTAAATTTTATGGACACTGTTATCTACTCAATTTAAAAGGAGAGGACTTTAGTATTTTTTTGTATAGCAAAGATAGAAAAGCTCGATTTATATTCATAGAAAATTCTCTTAAACTCTATATATAAAAATATAGCATTATAGAAATACCATATCAAACACCTTATAAAAATATATCAAGTACCCAATACGAATATTACATGCAAACAAAATCATATTCTGATTTATTCTTGTAAAACTCTCACAGTTCTGAGGAATTTTTGTTTTAACTTTATAAGTAAATAGATGCATTACTAAAATAAATAAATAGTTTTAATCTTTAATAAATTGAACGAAAATAGATTATGGTTAGTAACTTTTATCCGAAAGATTATAATAGCATTATGAGATTAGAGTAATTTCAGGAAATGATTCGATTTTATTTTTCCGGTTTCAAAACTTTCTGCAGCGCCGATATAAATAGCAGCAAATTTATCAATCTAATTTCAAGTGCAATCGGTTTTAGGATACCTCCGTATCCTTCTTTTTCTATATAAAATTTTGCTGCTGAACAATGCCATGAGATGCTTATTTTTTTCATCTGAATACATTTAATGGAAGTAAATTTTAAATCGCGGAACAAATAATTTGTTTTACCATTTACTTTATCTTACTTTTTATAGAAAAAAGTATAAACTTTTTTCAGAATTTTAAAACAAAATAAAAATATTTGTCACAAACTTGTACCAGATTTCGTCGCTCCAGCAGCTTTCAATTCCCTCAATTTCTCCAGCAGATCCAAAGTCATCGTCTCCTGTTCTTTGGAATGATGTCGGAAACTATCCTGTATTTGAAAAGAAAAAATCATTAAAAGAATTTTTTTTACATATTTTTAAAATTTTGAGTACAAATGTAATTTTATATCGTAATCAATTTAAGTTCTTTCGCAATCACAAACCTAACTACATAAAGCAGCATAAGATAGTAATATAAAAACGATAATATATATATATTTTGCTTTTATTTTTTAATAATTTTTCTTAAACGTTAAGATTACATAATTATTAGCTTTTCTAAGACATGCTTAGCAGTGTCAATCCCATGATCAACAGTTCACTTCTGAAATCCTGTCCTTCAATCTTGCTGATTGACATTTCAAGTCGTCATAAGGGTAGGAAGCAGCGGCATTCATTTCAAGTAATATTGTCAGTTAGACACTATTCAGAAAGTTTACTGAAGCAGTTTTAATAATTCACATTAACACTGCCGTCATTCTTCTATTGATTCTCGCAATAAGTTGGGATATGCAATAATTTAACTGTTCAAATTGTAATTCCTTATCGAAAATTTCTTATTAGAAGGGCTGAGAATGGGTTTCTCAGTTGTTTTTGCATTGTAAATGGGTTTATACTAAATGAAAAATCAAAATGGGCTTATACTAAATGAAAAATCAAAAATTAAATATATGTAGGAACTGCACAAGAGAAACTTTCAATGTAGAGTTATACTTGCAATACTTGGACTTGATGTGCGAGTTTTTATCAAAAGATAAAATGGCTTTTTTCCTGGGAATGAATAGGTGTTGGAAAGTTCGCGATCCGACGTTTATAAGTTAAGAATAATTAGGGAGAGTTTAACTTAAAATATCGTCTCTCTTATTGCTTTATAATGATACCTGAAATAATAATTTTTTGCGTATCGTCACTTTTGATCGGGAGAGGAACTTAGGTTTAAACACTTTATTTTAAGCAAAATTCTAATTTTTCTTAGAATACAAAGATTACTCTTAAAGCAAACAAACTAATTTATACAAAATTTATTTTCAACAAAAATATTAAGTTTAATATTATAGCAAATCAATATTCAGTTCACTTTCTAGACATTGTTCCTTTAACAAAGAAATGAAAAGTTGTTATCCTTGTTTACCAGAAATTTTGTCAAAAACAGTTAAACAGTTTATTTGATTGCATTTTTTTTAAAAAAATATTTTGCTGAATACTGCTTTAATGAACTCTTTGCCAGGAAAACAACTAATATGTGAAAACAAACGTTTAAGAGCTATTATTTCCAATTTGTTCATAATTTATCATCTTATTTGTGATATTTTAAAACCTCTCTTTATATGAAACTACTATAGTAGTTTACAGGTATAATGGCTGTTAAAACATTTAAAGATGTGTGTATATGATGAACACACATTTTCAGAATTTGCCTTTATTTATTAAAAATGAGATGAAGCGCATTGTCTTTGTACCTCCACAGTTTCCCGGTCGTTCCTCAGCTTCTCCGTGCATCGTTCGAGGGCATCGATTCTCATCCTGAGCTGCTCCATCGTCTGCCGGCAGCACATCACGTCGCTCGGTGTCGCCCCCTGTCGATGCATTTCCCAAAGTTTAGCACGATAGCGCTCTAAAACAGGAAGTAAAAAAGGGCGAATTGTTTTTACTGGCTGTTAATAAGGTTATAGAAAGGCACAGTATTTCAAAACAAGTCATTGATATCATCATGGATTATCATTGATATATCAACTATCACTAATATCAACAAAATAATCATTTCATTAATATTAATAATAGTTAATATTAACAAAAATAAATATTTATAAAAACTATGTCTCATATAATTCTGGATATATTGATGATGAAACTAACTTACTAACTTTAATAGAATTCAAAATTATTTAATATTAAGCACTTTATTTTAAAGAGTTTTAAAAAACACTAAATTTTTCATTTTCTTAAGTAGCCCTCGCGTGGAAAAACTGACGTTGACAAATTTATTTCCTTATTTTAGCAAAATGAAACTAGAAAGATCATGTACAATGAGATGCAGGATTGTAATCGATTCTACGCGATAGTGTATGTAAGCCATGACACGTATTTGTTGCGTATCGGAAGATGTATTCATTACGTCACCTAATCGTTTTTGCATCAGTTGAAAGGACGTGAATTTTCTACTGCTAGATGACTTGATCTGAGGTCGAATCATTATGAAGGACATTCAAATCATCGTCCATGAACTTAGGCAGTGCTTCTATAAGAGCCAGAACAGATTTCAGATGTTCTGCGTTGTAATTACGAAGTGTACACAATCGTAATTAAAACAGGTCACAATCAGCTACAAACAACAGGAAATCACAAAACGCATTCAGCACCGAAGTGAGCAGCTGATATTGTGTTTCACAGTCGCCAGAAGATGCCATTGCCTACTCATGAAAGTTGTCGTGACAATGAGAGTAAATTGTGTTTTCCGGCGAGCACAGATTTCATTTAAATCGTGGTTCCTGACGCATATGCAACAAATTCTTTGACTTTATCGACTGCATGAAAGTCCTTGCTTTGTCCGATATCACACTTTGTGCCTGCACCCACGTTTTCAAGGAGTGCTAGGTATAGATATTTTTAGACAATTGTTCTTCGTACTACTGGCTCTCTCAGAAACTGTATGAAAGTTAAGATATGCATCCATAAACTGATCGAATATATACATATGAATGAGTCTATTTCATTGGGGAATATTTCATTATTGAACTGTTAAGAACACTCAGTAAACTCATACTATTTCCATAAATAATTCTAGTTTATTTATTACCTTTGAAAAGAAAATCAAATTCTGAAATATCTGACTTTTGATGTTTTAAAGTCGCGATTTTACTTTTAAGCTCCCAATTTAACTGCCTATTTCTGACACGATCTTAAAAATTCAAATTCTACCGATTTCCTAGTGCGCTCATGCGAATTACAACCAGAGTTTACAGAATTTCACAGTAGAAAACGTGCATCAAAATCTCTAGAAACGAAGCAAAGAAGGTCACCTGTTTCCTGGACGTGGTGAGCATTCATGACATCCACTTTCTCATCCAGTATCTCCAGCTCTTTCTCCAATCTGCGGCAAATTTCTTCCTTGTCCTTCAGCTGTTCGAGGAGAAGGACGTTCTCTTCCAGGAGGCTGTAGTAGGTCTCGGAATCTTTCCTCTTCTTGTTACTGCATTCTCCGGAGTCTTTCCCTGCATCTTCAATCTCCAAGGAATCGCATTGCTTCTATAAATTAACATTCATTTGAGACATGGATGGAATTTTTTGGATTACAAGTGACTGGTTGATAAAATTTTTACGGAACAATGAGTAAGTTTAGTAAATATAATCAATTTTACAGAATTATAACAAATATAGATGTTAATGTTACATCCTTACTTCAATTGCTTGCAGTGATAAACTTAGTCATTAAAATAATTTAAATGTAATATCCACAACCAGCACTGGTTGTAAAATACAAAAGATAATATAGATTGTATATCGAGATGTTTTGAACCCTTAATACTGATTGATTGTAGAAATTTAGCAGCAGGAGCAGATGTGGTGGAGGTTCACTTTAACGATTCATTTAAGAAAAGCTTAAAATGTTGCTCAGCGTAGGATTAAACGGCATCCCAATCATTTCATTTCTATATACCAGAATATATATTTTTCTAATTTATATACATATAAATTGTATAGAACAAAAGTTTTGTAAAGGTATTCATTGAACAAATGGTTTTTCTTCATCAAAACAATTTTTAATGAATTGATCTATTCATTTAAAAAAATGCGGTCGTCTTCAGGTTTATTTCCTTTTTGTTTTAGCTTATTTGTGTATCGCTCTGCTGTCGATTTTCAGATATGAGAGCTGACTGGAACGAAATGCACTGTTTGAAGTAAATTCTGAATTACCATACACGTCACCACCCGAATAAATGATTTGAACTTGCTGACTTTGGTACCGAAAGTCAGAGCCTACCCTTTAGATATCATTAGGGGCGGTTTCGATTTATGAATAATACGAAAGAAATGTTTTTGAAATTAGTGCTGAAACCTTTACATAAATTTTTTTTAAAAAAATAAAGTGGAAATTTTCCCTCAAATCAAGCACAAAAAGAAAAAGCTTATCTTAGTAATCGTGAATTTGTATGCAAGTGTGAAAGTTTTCCCACAGAAAGTTGGACTGCCATCACAGTATATCGACATACATCTTCGAAAAAGTAACATTTTGAGCACTTCTATCAGAGATGCAACCCAAGACCGTCATGAAGAAGTTAGGCCATGGAAAGTTCGGAGTGATCTCTCCAAATACTTTGTTCCTCCATTATGTAAAGGAAGGGAAACATTTTTTAAAATAAACAACAAATGAATGTACGAAATGGATTTATTTTATGCTGACGTTATTTTCAGTCTTTTTCTGCAGCAACTTCATTTGTGTATGTTTGTATAATCAGGCAATAACAAAATTCTTTCAATTTTTGTTCTCATTTCCTCTTAATGTATATATAAGTAAAGTCATCAGAGAATTATATTCTGTTTGTTTTTATAAATTTTTCTTATCATATACATATTTTATTTTAATGAATACATGCATTTTAGCTATTCCAATTTCAACTCATTCCGATTTTTGTTGTATTTCATAATGTGTCACCAAATATTAAACATTATTTTGAATAAAATATGAACGAATTCACGTATTTATTTAAATGAATGTGCCTATTTTTTTTAACTATTTCAATTTCAACTCATACCGCTTTTTGTCGTATTTCATAGGATTTATCAAACATTAAATATTCAATTATTTTGAATAAATTATAACCAGATTCTATAAAATAAATAAAAATCGATCAGTTAAGATTTTTTAAATTCAAAGTAATAATTATTTTGCACTTTTAGTTTTACGTGTACTAATTTTTAAAAATAATTTTTTGTAGTATTCTTTATTTAAAAATGCACAGTAAAAATTGCTTGAAAACTGTTTAATTGAGAAAAAAAATTAAAATATGTCAATATTTCTCCTTTTGTATCTATTGGTTGCTATGTATTTAATGTATTCAGAATGCTCAGAAAAATATCTGTAAAGCACTGTAATTCAAGAAATTTTACTTGATTGATGGAAATAAAATGTATAGTACGGTTACTTTAATTGCATTATATATATATTACAGAAGAAATGTATAGAATGATGATAATATAAATAATTTTAGAAACAGAACAAAAAATGAAGATCAATGTATTTTTTTTAATCAAAGGCTGGAATACCTTCAAAAGAAAGCAACATTTTCTCCATTATTGACTCAATAAGTCTATGTTTCAACATGACATTGAATGATATTCAATAAAATAACGAATTATATCTGTGCAATGCTCCTATACAAATGACATTGGTAAAACGCTTCATAACACACAAATGACTTTAATGAACTTACCAGAGCGTTCGTTCCATTCTTAAAAGCAACGAGAGTTGATAAATCGGGCTCAGAATTTGCTCTTGAAGAATGGTTTTGTCGGTCATTCTCCAGAGCCTTGACGGAAGGCAGTGAGTTGGAAGAGTTGTGGGAAGGTTGGCCCATGTCGGCAATGCTGGATTCGGACCTGGACAGCACCCTCTGCAGCTGCCCGTTCTTCTGAGAGATCGACGGCGCAATCAAGCGGCTCGAGTCCAAGAGGGCTATTGTTGAGAGTTCTGGTCCAAGACCCCTTTTCGTTTCCCATTCATAGAGCTTCTTGGTGAAGGCATCTGAAATGCCTTCGAATCTGAATTCGCCAGCCGACGTCTTGACTAGGACCTCCCTCTTGTTGGAGCTGTTGGCAGTGAGCACCGTGTCCCTGAGCTTCTCCAACCTGACGGCCCTTTCTTCGTACTTCTGCCTCTCTTTCGAGAGTCGCTGCTTCTCTTTCTCGATCTTCTGCAGCTCTTTCTCTAGCCAGGCCAGATCTTTTATCTTGGGCTTCATGTTTTTGTCGTCCAGCTTCTTGCGACTTCTGGTGGGATCCGAAGGCTTCCGGTCCCACAGAGGGGAGCAAGATGCATTCCCGCGCATCCTTTCCCATTCTTGGATCTTCCTGTTGAAATCATCGCTCAGGTTGCGCTGCAGCTGAAGCATCAGGTCTGAGGACGGTGACATGGAAGGCAGTTGGTGGACGTAACTTTCGCTTCCGATTCTGGTCATTTCCCTTACGTCATCCTCTCTGGGAATATCTGTCCGAATTTATAAAAATATAATTAAATAAATTACAAGACACTGATTCAATGAAGACTGATAATGAGTACATAATTTAAGTATAAATTACTCTTACTTTGTTTCAATAACAAATTTCCTTTAAAAATGCACTTAGAAAATGGATGATCTTAAATTATAAGGTAAAAACAAAGTTTTTGGCGTTTATGCATTACCATTGGATGAACTGAGAATAAGTAAGCAAATTAGTGTATGACATGTTTCAGACACCGGTCAGTCGAGAGTAGGAATGTCAGTTATAAAAGCAGGACCACCAAGCACATTCATCCATCGTAATTCGTACAGTAGCGAAGAGAAATGGACGTATCGATGGAGCTCGTTTTACGGTTTCAAAGTGAGCTGCTGCACCAAGTCCTCGAATATGTCAAGAATTTGGAGGTAGTGCTGTGAATGAACATACGACAAGAGATTGGCTTCTCAAATTCAAGTCGGGAGATACACCCACTCAAGATAATGCTTTGTGTCTGGTAGACTAGTCGTCAAGTGGTTCACTATGAGCTGTGACCAGCAGGTCAACATTGCGGGTAATGAATGTGCCGATAGCCTGGCCAAAGAAGCTAGAGACCTCGACAATAAGGTCGCCACAATCACACTTGCTGATGCTAACGCTGTAGAATTATGTCTTGCACCATATAGAATTATGTCTCACACCTTTAAAAAACCTCTACTAATAGAATTTAACTGTCCTAGGATTACCACATCCACAATTGCCAGATTGAGAACAGAACACCATAAGGGCATGAAGTTTCTCCCGGATAAAACAAGAATATATGTTCAATGTAAGCACTGCCCGGGAGTCCAGCTCACGCCCAATCACACCTTGGAATTCCCAGCTGTTGCGGTAAATTTATTAAAAATGGGAATGGTCCCACTCACAGGGACTCATTGCAAGAAATTCTCTACAGCCCTGATGCACCCCTAATTGCAGAGGCAGTGGTCAAGACTTTCGATGGAATTTAGAGACTTTCCTTATTATCTGTTATCTAAACTATTTTCATGGACACGAGAACAACAACAACCAGCAGGCAGTTGTGCGGACCTGCACTTAAAGTAATTGGAACATGTGCAACAGCATTCAAAGAGAAGGAGCCAACACTGGTTAATCACCTAGGTGCACTGCTCTCGGCCGATAACGGGTGGTCAAGCTGATGTCCAGGAATACTATGCAGTGACTAGCTGGGAGACTTTGCACCCTCCTCCTTACTCACCAGACCTTTCAACATCAAATTACCACCTCTTCCATTGATTCCATGAATAACAATCTTTGTGGAAAATCCTTCGCCAACGAAGCAGACTTGAGCCAAGCATTTACGGACATTCTTTGCGTCCGATAGCCCGCGAGTCTTATAGCAAGGGGATATTGCACAACCCGTTGGGAGGAAGTGTTGGATGCCGATGGCTTCGAAGGCTAACAACAGAGTACACCTTCTGCAGATCATGTTCTTTCGAGCCATTAAAAACGGCAAGAGCTTTCTCATTTATACCTTGCGTGTTGATTACAGGAATAACTTGAATGTATAACAATTATCGTTACTTTCTTTCATAATTTCTCTTTGAAATTCTTTTCATAAAATGAATATAGTTTTATTGTAATGTTATTTTATTGAACTCACTCTAATCAGTTTTAAAATAATATAAATATATACTTAATTGATTTATTCACTTACTCTCTTAACATACTTAATTGATTAATAATAGTTAAAATTTTACAATTAAAAATGGAAATGGTAAATAAGATTCTTTTTTGTGTTAATCTTATTGTAATTTGTTAAATATCTATACATTTCTGTATCAAAATTATTTTATAATTTTTCTTTAAAAATATGTGAATATTTTTATATGTGGAGCACCTATTTTTCGTCAATTTTTATGCAATTATTTGTATTCATATGCAAACACTAAAGAGGTAATTATAATGATACTGAACATCCAAGGAAATAGGTACAAAATACTAAGTACCTGTAAGCATTTCCTTCATAAAGATGCTATGAACAATTCTTGAAGCAAAGCATTTCTCAATGTGTATATTTTAAAAACCGATGCTTTTTTACGTTAAAATTAATGTATGAGGTTGGATGATATGAAGCAGCTGTTTTAATCAAACTTACCATCAATGGCATCAAAGGTGAAATTCCCATCGTGCGGACTGTCGGGGCTGACCGGTGTTGAGAGTGACAAGGGATCTCTCTCGTCGTCCCTCTTACCCTTAAGAGCCTTCTTAACTTTAGTCCATGTTGATTTCCTGTGAAAAGTTGGCGAGGAACTTGGCGTCCTGGGACAGCTGTAATCGACGTCTGCATCGAAGACAATGGGACCCGGCTTCTCATGACGCTTCCTCATGACAGCTTCTTCTGTCAGAGGAGACTCGAGGGGTTCGTTTCTCGTGTCTTGCCCGTTTCTGTTGACGGCCGATTCAAGATCTGCAGCCGAGTAGTCGCGCCTGAGAGACCTTCTCTTCAAGCTGTCTCTGCGCTTCTCGATGATCGTCTTCACTCTGCCCCAGGGTCCCTTGCCCCGCTTCCCGTCCTCCCTGCCCAGATCTCTGCAGCCGTCAATCGTGGAGGACTTCACCTTCGCATCTGCAACAGTGCACCAACGTCATTCAAATGTTTGTGTACAGAAAAACTTTAAGAGTTATGGATCATCTTTTTAAAGCTGTTTTATGTAATCAATAAGAAAGTAAAAGATCTTTTGGTGTTTACTTTGAATAATAAATCGTAATAGAAATTAAAAACAGTTATATTTAATAAGGAAAAACAAATATATATAAAAATCTGGTGTTTATAATGTAACAGCAATTCCACTGTAGCAGTAGTGTAATTTTTGCAGCGACGCATATTTTAATGCAGCTATTTCATTCGATTTGAAAATATTCAAAACTTCTGTCCTCCAGCCAGTGTCCTTTTTTGTTTTTTCTCACTTTCAATGTTATTAAGAAATGAAAGTGAGAACTCATACTATTTCTGATTTGATAATCTCTCCACTTTATGTGTATCTTTAATGTAACTCTCGGAATTCCAAATCATCTTATTTTAGGAGTGTTTTCTGCGTGAGAAAAAAAAACCAAACCGAAAAATAAAAAAACTGAAAGCTATTATAATATACGAAATATAATTATAAATTAAAAGTTAATAATATTGATTCCAAATAAATTCCTACGTCTATACGATGTACAAATACATGATTCATAAGAGATTTTTAAAATTCTGGTCTCTTAAGTTTCTCTGTTAGCGATTTTTAGGACTTAATTAACAAGTACTTAGAGGTTTCCTCTTTACATCATTTTCTGAAAGAAAATTAATTATAAATTACTTATTCTGCAATAAGTTATGTTCTTCAAAATAATGTAATTATTTAGTTAGTAATTCATGTACAAAAAGAAATATGCATTTTTCTACTATTAAAGAGCAATAATGAGAAAAAATATCTAAACAATTTGCATACAGTCATATATATTTCAGAATTTAAGTTATGTCATGATATAATTTTATAAACCTAATATAAGGGCCTCTTTATAAATATTTATTACAACTATAAACATTACCTGTGTAAGAATGCACTTTGTCACTGCCAGGGCTGGGTGTTGATTTTTGCCTCTTCAACCGATCGGTAGGAATATCAAGACTTACGACGTATTTTTCAGACACCAAAGATGATCTTTTCCATCTGTCTAAAAGCAAAATTGTTTTCAATACTGAGCATCTTAAAAAATTTTTTATTTACAAATTTCAGTCAAAAAATTATTTTGGTAATAAAAATATAAAATACAGTCACGTGCAAACGATATTAGTATTTTAAAAATATTTCAGTAATGATAAATATTTATTATAATGTTATTTCATAATAAGTGCCATTTTAATTTTTATTTCAAAGTAAAATATTTTGTTACAAAATATCATAAGCAGATAATTTCGAAAAAGTATACATATTTGTGTACTTTTGAAAGTAAATTTTTTTTAATCCTTGAAATGTGAAAGAATATTATTAATAAATGTCACGCATGCAAATGTAATGTTTAGTTTTTTGGTACTTTTTAATGCCACATTAATGCAAAAACTTAACTTAATCTTTAATGAGAATAAATTCATGTGCTATGCAACAGAATACGCTCACATTTTAAAGCAGCTGAGGATTTCACTGAAAAATATGAATTCATATTTTAATTTAAATGAGAAATGAGTGGTGATGTAATTTGCATCAGTTGTGGAAAGAATTCTTTTTTAAATATTGAATACCTTGCTATAACACGCTGTAAAATTTATGCTTTGATTAAAAAAGCCCACAATTACATTATATTTTATTACATCTTAAGTTAATAAATTTTTAATACAAATTTTTACTATAAGCATTCCATTGCAAAATAAGCGGTGCTATGCTGTCAAAAATTTCATCAAATGTTTTTGTTATGATGTCACAATAAAGCATTTATAAATTAGTAGTATAAGGGAAGACACTCAAAAAATACAATATTTTTTGCAAAATAAGACCTATTTTGCAATTCTTACAGCTGTTTCTTGGTAAAAATTTGCACAAAAATTGAACATTTTTAATTTTTAAAATTTAAACAAAATAGTGTGTTTTTCATTAAAAAATGACGTTTATTTTTCACTAAATATACAGTATTTTTAAGCTCTTTTTGGTTAAAATTAGAACTTAAAAATAAATTTAACAAAAAAAAATTTGACCTTCCATTGATAACATGGTCACTAAAAAATGCATTATTTTTATGTTTTTAAGCTGTTTTATGATAAAAAATTGCTTTTTTGATATTTAAAATTTAAACAAAATGTGTGCTTTTTTAATGAGAAATGCAACATTTTTGTAAGTTCATTGAAAAGGTAAGATAAAAGCCATTTTATGTGTTTTTTTAAGAATATAAAAAAATTACTTTTTTAAGTAATTTTTATCTATGTACAACAGCTTTATTCGTCAATAAACTTTCATCTGAAAGTTGTATTTTCATCATTACAGAGCAATGATGAGCTTTTAGATGAAGCTCACAAATTATTTTATTTGCAATCGTCCTTAACTAGAATTGCGCAGCTAACTCAATCAACAGAAGATAGTTTTTCTTCGTTTTTTCAGGCATTACAGGAGCGCTACGATAATAAAAGGCTTATAATTAATTCATATGTTTCGGTATTAATAAATTTAGAAAAAATCAACTACGAATCAAGAATTGAATTAAGACGCGTAACAGACAAGGTGATTAAACACTTTAGAGCTCTAATTCTTTAAATTTGGGATTATAAGATTTAAATGCTAATATTTTGATTAATGTTGTCTTAAAAAATATAGGTATAGTAATCAAAGAAGGGGTACACTCTTCATAAGGTTTAAGTTGCTATTTTTGTCTGCATGGCCACTGAAGTTATTGACAATGAGATAGTTTGTGACTTAACGTTACAGGCATTTATTGCAGCGTTGAAAACATTCATTGCACAACGTGGCAAATGTAGAACCTTGTTCTCCGACAATGGAAAAAAATTTTGCGTGACCAATTAGATCTTAAGCAATATATTTATTAATAAACCATCTGGATGAGGTACTAGGTAAGTTACTAACCTCTGAACAAATTAAATGGCCTTTTATCCCGCATGGAGCTCCGAATTTTGGAGGACTCTGGGTGGCGGGAGTTTTGTCTTTTAAGCACCATTTACTTAGGGGTGCAAGAAATGCTAATTTCAGATACGAAGAATTTCTTACCATAACTACGGAAATCGAGGGAATCCCAAATTCGAGACCCATGACAACGATGTCGTCAGGTATCAATGACCTAGAGGTATTAACGCCAGGTCATTTCTCAATTGGGCGACCCATAATTACAATTTTTGAACCAAATATCGTTGATGCTCCCATCAATCGCTTATCAAGGTGGAAGCGAGTTGATAAACTGACTCAGATTATTTGGAAGCGATGGAGCTTGGAATATCTGAGTCATTTTTAAAATCGCAATAAATGGAAAATTTTAAAAATGAATGTCAGCCCAAGAATGTTAGTAGTAGTAAAGGAGCCTAATTTACCCAAATGCAAGTGGCTTCTTGGGAGAATAGTAGGAGATTTTCACTGTACTTGTTCATACCATTCAGTACTTTGAACCTGTGTGTTGATTATAAATATTATTTGCTGAACCTATGTAATGTTTATTATTGAGGTAGGATATTGCTTTAGAATTGTGAAAATCATATTTGCTATTGTTTGATTGGTTGTTAAATGTTGACCATTTCACGGGGGCCGGGATGTTGCCTCCTAGTAAAAATTGTTCATCAGACGATAGAGTGCGCCACTTTTGGCAACCTCCTACGTTCTTGTTTCTCTCTGAAAAATTTGATTCAGAATCGTAATTTATTTTTATTAGCAGTAGAGTCCGCGTTCAGTATCGAGCTCAAATAAATATTTGTTATCGACGGATTCTTTATTTAAGTCCTACCAACCAGAGAGATCAACAACTGCTTTGAAATCAGGATTTTGAATATCTGTATATAACATATTTTTACTATCATTTCTTTGAAATTTTTAAATTTGAAATCCTGTGAGTACATTTTTACATTCTCTGAAAAAATGAAATATATATTTAATGGTATCCATATTCTTACAGTTTGACTATCTTTAGTGAATTTCCATCGTTTTATATTTTGCATTCATTTTAAAGTTATTATAAAAATCAGTGATTTTAGTTGCATCGACCAAAGTTCCATTATATATTTGCAATTATTCCTGTCAGTATATTCAGAAATATCCATATAGAAAAACATATTAGCAGCTGCAGATGCTGAATAATCAGGTGAGAAATTTATCAATCTTGATTCATGATTGCTTAATAATGAATAGTAGATTCAATTTCCTATTATTGATCTGCTTGAATTAATTAAACCACCACCATTAACAAAAGTAATATTTTTATTATTTATATTCCTTCCATCACCTTCTACAATTTTATTTTCTTGTTGCAGATAACCTTCAGCATAAAATATATTAGCATTTGTATCATTTATAAAGAAATTGTATGCAGCATTTTCATAGGAATTATTTTTTACCTCTATTCTCATGTTTAATTTCTCTATGTTTAAAACTTTCAATTTCGTTATTACAATAATAACTGGTAGCACTTAAATCATAAATTTTGCTCATTTATTTACGATAAAAAAATTTTCAATCCTATACCATGTTTTTTTCTTTTTTGATAAAATCTCATTTAATTTTTCTCTTATGAAATCTTTACAATAATAGGTTCTTTTTCATCATGAAAGAAACCTTCTATTTTTTTTTACTCTTTCTGTACACACACAATCTGTCTTTATTCATTTATGTAGCTATAAATCTATTCTGTACTTCTTGTCTATTTAAACCAATTAGTTCACCTCGATGATTTGTAATTTTCATTCTAATTCTATGTATGGAATCAGATTTAACTGGAAAAAATATAGGTTTTCAAATTCTTTAGAATATAAACCTCCAGGAGGATTTGTAGTTGTAAAAGAGCAAATCAACTCAGATTGAAAGTGATTTATATAAGCACCATTTACTATATCAAAGTGAATATAAATATTATCATTAGCATTATATATAGCTATATCTGCTATATATTTACCTTCCTGTTTTGCATCTTCTTATATTTTTGCTTCAAATCCTAAAATTTTGTACAATTCAGTTTCGGATAAATCAATTTTATAATTATCTTTCAACTTAGTTGCACAAATCTTTGTCTTTCTTCTATAATTCCAAATAATATTGGAAGGTCATTTCCAAAGTATTTAACCATATAACGATTCAAACGTTTTATACTACAATGACCATTTGGAATAGTAAAATATACCCATTTTTTACCATCAAAATATGAAAATTTATTATTTTTGTCTGTAATATTATTCCAAGAAATACACATAGCAAATGACTAAAGAGCTATTTCCTTAAAATTTAAAGGTTAGAATATTCATTTGGCAAATCTTCTGATTTACTATCATTTTTAAAATCTAAAATGAAGTACTTCATTCATTTATAAGTAACAATTTTTTCATTAGAAATACTAGGTTCTTGAGTAAATGAATATAAAATATCAATTGGGGATTCACCTTTATTTCTTTCAGTTATATATTTCATACAATATAAACTACATTTTCTGTTGTAAAAAACTAGTTGTTGCTGTAAAAAACTAGAATTATAACGAATTTAGTTTCCTGAAGATTTTAAATAATTTACTCTATTTTTAGGACGAAAATCATTTTTGTTTTTATTTTTTTAAATTCATGTTCTTCAAAAGGATCAAAATATTCTACAAATCCTTTTCCGATTTTCATATTTTCTTCTATTATTTTGTATTATAAAACCTTTTAGTAAATATACTGAAGGTATCAATTACATATTAGCTGTTATAGATATATTTAGTAAGTATGCATGGGCTGTTCCGATCAAAAGAAAAACAGGTGAAAAGGTATCAAATGCTTTTAAAAAGATATTCAAAGAGAGAAAACCATCAAATATTCAAACTGATTATAGTTTGGAGTTCTTATCTTCTTTAACACAAGAATTGTTTTCAGAAAATAATATTCAGTGGTTTGGTACTAATAAAACAGAAATAAAATGCTCAGTAGTTGAACGATTCAATAGAGCTTAAAATGTAAAAATAACAACATTTTTAGCAGCTAATTATACAAGAAGATATGTAGATGCATTAGGTGAATTAGTTTACAATTATAATAACTCTTATCATAGATTTGTTAAAATGACACCACACAGCAGAAGCAAGTAAAAAAGAAAATGAAAATATGGTATATAATAATTTGTATGTTAAAAACATTAACAAAAAAACAAAACTTAAAGAAGGTGATAAAGTAAGAATTTCAAAATATAAAGAAACATTTACAAGAGGTAATCATCCTACTTTTGCAGATGAAATTTTTATAATATCTGAAGTGTAAAAACAGATCCAATTACACATAAAATATCAGATTTAAACAACGAAGAAATTAAAGGCACTTATTATGAGAATGAATCAGTTAAATATATTGAAAGAGATGAAGTATATCAAATTGAAAAAATAATAAAAAAGAACGGAAACAAGTTATTAGAGTAAAGTGATTAAATTATCCAGAAGAATATAATAGCTGGATAAATAAAAAAGATTTAATTCTAAATTAAGGAGTATGTAAATCACATACCCCTTGATAATTTTAGGCTTAGGAGAATTCTCACCCCCCCCAAACTGTTATTAAAAGATAAAAAATCAACCAGGTAGAGCCCCCCAAAAATTGAGGGGGGGCTAAAAGTATTAAAAAATCAATTAGGGTGAATCCTTTCTAGTTGGAAAGGTTTAACAAAAAACTAAAAATACAAATCATTTAACTTTTAATGTTTAGTTATTATTTTATTTAGTTTTTCAATATCCATTATAAATTGTTCAATTGTATAATTATTTAATAATTTTATACCTCTATATTATCTATATGCTCTCGAACACGGTTAAATAAATTAATAGAATTTGGGTTATATTTTAATTCATAAATTACCTTTAATTTTGGATATTTTTCGTTTAAATTAGTTGTATGTTGATTTTTAGGTTTCCTTTGAGTTCTCATTGCATAATATGGATATTCACATTTTGATTCATTTATTTCAATTAATAGAAATTTCGCCTCATTAATTGTTTTAATTAATATATCTTCTACTAATTCCTTATATTCTAAATTTTCAATTTCTAATTCATTATTAATCTTTTTAATTCTACTTTTTTATTCTTAATTTTTTGCTAATTTATTTGTTACTTTATTTATTTTATTTTTATATTTATGAATAAACTGATTTTTATATAATAATTTACTATTTTCATTACTTTAACATTAAATTCAGGAGAAATCCAACAACCTATATTAACTATTAAATCTTCATGCACATATGTACCAATTATGTTATATTTTTCTGATAATCCACCTTTGATTTCATAAAGTAAACTACTTTTACAAAAGAAATTACACTTTTTTTACCGAGAAATTACACTTTTTTACACGATCTTCTAAGTATTTGATTAGTCTTTTTGCCTCTAAGTTTTTTGATGCTACTTTTTAAATCTCTTACCTCCAGACATACAATGCTTAGTAGCATTAAAAAATTCAGTATTTTTATCTATTATCAATTTAAAATCTCCAAACAATCATACCAATAATTATCTTTAATTTGATCATAACATACGTCCTTTAAAGAAAACCTTTATAGAAATTCGCTTTTTATAAATACTTTTTAAAAATTAGTTCAAGTTATTGAATTCTCTTTTATTTTAATAAATATAGGCTACAGATTTGTTCATAAAAAGTGGTATGTTTGGTACCCTCTCATTTATATTATTTTACATTTTTATATCGATTTATTAAAAGAACACTATTCTATATTTAAATAAATATTACAAAATATTACTATTGAATACCAATTTATTTAAATTTAGAATGAAATTAGAATATGATAATTTTCACATACTTGTATTCACATATTTTCATATAGAAATCCTCACATAGTTGTATTTTTTGGAAGACCGATTTTAAATTAGATAGTTATGATAATATGAGAATAATGGAATTACATTTAAAAAGAATATTAGAATTATATTATTTTAAGCAATTAATATTTAAAGATATATTTGAAGAGTTTGAAGATAATTGTGATTTGTTAGATGTTTGGGTTTATAGATTAAGAGAATCTGAAATTAAATTATAAGAAAATTTAATTTAAATTAATTATAATTAAAAACGAATTAAGAAATTATAAGAAAAGAAAAATATTTACATGTAATTCTATTCTAATTTATTGAAAAAATATCTAATGAATATATTAATAATTTAAAATTAGTAACTTGAAAAATTTATTTAATAATTAATTTTTAATATATTTAATCAATAAATAAATTTCGAAAAATAGCAAAATGGTCCTCTGAGAGGTGGGGAGGACTTTACTCGAAACTAAAATATTACTTGGATGGTGCCAGCAACCCATGAGGGCCATACAGTCCACCACACTTTTTACATCTTGGTCTCAGTTTTTTTAATTTCCTGGTTCTACGTAAAGAGCACTGTCTTAACTGCATCAACTCATACTAACTCCTTTTATTTTTTTTTTGATAAGCGAGGTTGGGCTCAAACTCAGGACCAATTCATGCTAATCGAATACACTAACCACTACACTACTCAGACCTGAGATACATGCCTTTTTTTAGATTTACCTAATAACTTTGTCAAATAAACTTTGTTCTCACAACTGATAACAGTCTTTCAATGAATAGTGCTTCCATCTATATTACAAAATTAGAAAATATATAAATGGATAATTTTATTCAAGCTGAAAATATATATTAATACAGTGATGAAGAAAATAATATTTTTGTACCAAATCAGTATTTAAAAGTTCTTAAAAATATACAAAAGAAAGAAATGACTTATGACAGTTCAGAAGATGAAAATTATTATAACATAAATATTCAATCATTTTTGAAACAGAGATATGTAAGTAGGATACATTTTTTAAGCAATTGAAAAGAAAACATAATTTAAATTTTACATTGCAAGCTGATGAAATGTTTTACAAATTTTTAGATTTTAATTATTACAAAAAAATTTATAAAATATTTGAATACCGTGAAAAAGATTTGTGAATATTTTGGAATAGAAAATAATTGAAAAGTTAAAGAAAATAAAAATGAATGGAATGAGTTTTTAGCATTTTTAAATAATTAGATTTATAAAATGTGGTTTTATAAGTAGCCCCAATTTTGGGCTACTTATATATACATACATATATATATATATATATATATATATATATATATATATATATATATATATATATATATATATATATATATATATATATATATATATATATATATATATATATATATGCATTCTACATAACTTGATAGCTCTAATTATCAATTTTTAAAATCATTTTTTTAAATCCCTTTATAAAAATTGCTTTCTAATAAATAGAAATAAAAACTCTTCCTTTTTTATTTCTATAGAATTATGGTTTTTTTTCATACTGAAAATGCTTTGAGTACTTTAAGTATTCAAAAATGGAAAAAATGTTATAAAAGATTTAAAAATAAAAAGTATTCTAAGAATGATATTATTCTTAGATCTAAGTAAATCTAAGAATGGTATTATTAAATCTGTAATATCTTCTATTATAAAAAGTGGAAATTAGGAATAAGTATTAACAGATATATTATATTTAGATACTTCTAATATAATATATCATTTATAATATAATTATTTAGATCGTAAAGAGAAAATATTTATTAAATATCCAAAGAAAAGAGAAAATTATTTGATCCATATAATTTAAAATTTAACAAAGATACTAAAGACTTTAAACATGTGAAAAATTAAAAAAGAAGTAAAACTGAATGAGTTATTTTATCTTGATTATAAAATTGTAGAAATTAAAGGCAAATACATATATAGAAATGTAGGAATCATAGAAAAACTTAAAAGATTGTAAAGATTAATAAAATTAAACCTGTACAATATTTTAATATTTTATCAAATTTATTTAGAAAAGCTGTAAGAAATATCAATGGTAAAATTGATATAATTGTGCATAAAATTTAGTGCACCTCTTTTCAAAATAAAATGATGTCTACTAAAGATGCTTACGAAATATGTTTCAATCTTATCAAATAATAAGATTGAATATAAAGAACTTGATATATCTGAATGCATATTTCTATGTAATTGAATTACCAGAAAGAGATAGACATAAATCATTTAGAATGTATTCAGAAACAGATCCTTCAAAGAAGAGAAATATTTGTCAAAATAAAATAATGATAATGTATGTTTAGCTGGATCTATTGTATCTGCTCTAGCTGCTCAAAATCTAAAACTATTATGTAATAAACTAAATCACAAAAAACAAACAGAAAATGATAGAGCATATATTAGAAAAGGTCGTTTACTACAAAAACATTAGCTGTGAAACTACATTATTTATGTAATATTTCTTTAGAAATATGTAGTTTTGAAGAGGTTAAAGTATTTGAACAATTCTTAGATATACAAATTAATATTTACTGCAGAGAAAACGCAATCAAACTTTATATTCTGTACACTATAAATCTACACGTATTTACATATGCAAGATTAAAAATCATTTTAATGTCATTACTTCTATTACAGGATTTTTAGGTAAAGGTCATTATTGTAATTACTGTAAAAAAGGATATAAGAAAACTAATCGTCATAACTGTCTTTTGAAATGTAATAGATGTTTTGTTCAAAATAATGATTATAAAGGAGATGAAATATTTAGCAGTAAATGCAATAGAAAATTTATAGGTAAAGAATGTTTTGAAAATCACAAAACGAAAGATAGTAAAGGTTATAGTGTTTGCAAAATATTATGGAAATGTTTAAAGTGTAAAAGAAATAAAAGTAGTTTAGAAAAAAAAACGTAAGGATCGTAAATGTGGTGAACTGAGATGTAAAAATGGTTGGAGATGGGTAATGAATGTCCATAAATGTTTTATGAAACAAACGAGTTCAAAAGGAGGTATGCGTAAACAGAAATATCCTACTTTCATACGAGATCAAGATTTGTGTGAAATATGTAAACTTGATTTTACTGAAAAAAATATTTTTTTATCTTAAAACAATTCAAGAAACTAGAATTCATGAAGTTAATCTATTAATATGTCATGATTATGAAGGTAAAGAGGAAATATTTAAAGATGAAAATGAACTTTGTAGTTGGTTAAAGATAATCATTATAGATATACCTGCTTAGCTCATTATGGAAAAGGATTTGATTTTCAATTTTTAGCTAAATATTGTTTCAAAAATAACATCAAAGTATTTAGTATATACCAAGGTAATAAATTAACTTATATGCATTCTACTGCTTACAATACAAGATTTATTGATTATATAAATTCCATAATGATACCATTTAAAAGATTTCCAAAAACGTTTGGATTAATTGAATTAGCTAAAGGATACTTTCCACATCTTATTAATACAAAAATTATCAAAATTATATAGGTAAATATCATGATAAATATTACTATTGATATGATTGAATGGTTACTAAAGGAAGAATTAATTTTAATACAACTCTGTTAAAAATGAAACATTTGATTTTCAAAGATAATTTATAAAATATTGGATCAGATGTAGATATTTTAAGAAAAGAATGTTACAAATTGAGAAGATTATTTTTAAAAACTGTTGATGTAGATTCTTTTAAGTACGTAACATTAACAGGTGTATGCATGGGTATTTATAGAGAAAAATTCTTGAAAAGAGATACAATATAGAGCTATTGATAACGATGTGATTTTCAAAGATCACTATAATAAATAATCAACTGCTTGGTTAGATTATATTTCAAAAAAGGAAAATATTAATTTTTAACATGCTTTGAATGGAGGAGAGAAAAAACTGAAATTAGGAAATAAAACTTATAAAGTTGATGGATTTCATAAAAATGCAGTTTTTCGATTCAATGGCTGTTATTGGCATGGATATAAAAATTGTTTGTCTCGTACACAAATAAATCTTAAAACACAAATATGTTGATGAAATATTTATATGAAAAAACAAAAGACATTAATAAGAAAATAATGAAAGAAGGATATGAATTAATAACTATATGGGAATATGCTTTTGACAGCAATAAAGATATGAAAAAATACATAAAAAAAGAATTGAAAAAAGATTTACCTTTAAATCCTAGAGTTATTTTTTATGGTGGTAGATGTGAACCTACTAAATTAAAATATGAATTCAAAACGAATGTAAAAGGAAGACACCTAGATGTAACTTCTTCATACCTAACACTGTTAATTACTTTGATTATTAACCACTTGGTCATCCTGATAAAATATTCAACCGATAAAAATATAATAAAAATTGGTGTGATTTAATAAAATGTAAAGTATTACCACCTCAGAAATTATATAATCCTATTGTTGCGTCACGAGCATATTCCACGAGAGGTAAGCTTCTCTGTTCGGGAGTGGCAACAGATGAAAAAGATAGAACGTCGGTAAGGGTTGTGTTTTGAAAATTATGAATGTCGAAAGAGATAAGTATTTTAATGTTTGTGATGTGCTGTGTTGCTTGATTTAAATAAATGTTGTTAATGTTTCCTTCAATGTTGTCATCTGAAAACAAAACTTGCTTGCATTCATTTTTACTGTAAATCCTAATAGGAATTACAACACCTGCACTACCTGATAAAGGAGAAAAATTGTTAGATCATGTTCTGAAATCATTCATTGTAAACACTTTCAATAAAATTTAAATAAAATGAAACGTAAAGATTGTCACGCAATCAGAATTTCAGAATGTTAACACAGTAATAAAGTATTTCATAGGTACTTGGACTATAGTTGAAATGAAATTAGCTATTACAATAGGATATAAAATAATGCGTATTTATGAAGTTTGAAACTTTAAAAAGAAATTCACTCGCGTCCGTAAATTAAGGATAATGCAAGTTCAAGCAAAGAAAGAGACAGAACCAAAACTAATTTGACTTATTTGTAAAGTCTATTTATTGAACAAAAGAGAAAAAGCAAAAAAAGATGCTATATGCTTGACATCATTGATAAAAATTGCGATTTTTACTCCCTGGAGCAAATTTTAAAAAAGAACCTATTTACAAAAACTAATATAACATGGTTGGTATGATGGTTAATACAAAGTTTGCCCCCAGACTATGCAATACAACGCCTAGGTATGCTGAGTATCAAATTATCGATCTGATCTTGGGGAATATTACACCACTCACATCAAGCAATGCTCTCCGAAGTTCCGGTAGACATGTGGGAGAGGGTTGACGGGCTGCAATTCGTCGTCCAAGCGTGTCCCACTTATGCTATATGTGTATTAGATTCAATAGTGTAGTAATAGTGTACTAGATTCAAGTCCGGTGAGTATTCTGGCCAGTCCATATGGGTGATATCCTCCGATTGAAGGCATTCGTCTACAATGTTTGCATGGTGAGGACGGGGGTTCATCCTTAAACAGTAATTCTGCAGAAACAAACGACAGAATGACATCTCGATAGATGTGGCATGTCATAGTTACATTTTGAACATTCAGGTTAGTTCTAGAAACCAGAATGATTCCTCTCCAAACTAGCAATCCTGAACCACATTAACGGTGTCGTTCAATGGTGTTCTCTTGGTGGTAACGGGCACCTGGCTGGCCCTCTCCATATGAAAGTCCGGCGAGAATCAGACTGAAAGCTAAACCTGGATCGTCGAAAAACATCACACAAGACCACTGACGCGATGTTCACAATGCATACTCTCTGCTCCAGGCTAACCGCAGGTGACAATGAGTTGCGGTAAGTGGAACACATCGGACAGGCCTACCAGCATATAGACCAATAGTGCCCTAAGCGTCTGTACACGGTCTGAATTGAAACTGTCCTACCGGTAACTGAAGACAGCTGACGAGACAGGACTGGACGAGACCGTCCGTTTCTTTAGGCAGTAACTGCTAAGTACCGGTCTTCATTCGGCGTTGTAAGTCGGGGGTGACCTGTGCTATAACGTCTCCTCATATTACCATCATCTTGGAACCATTGCCAAAGCCTGCAGATGTCACTCTGGGCGATTCCAAGCTCCTCGGATACTTCAGCTGGGTACGACCACATTCCAGACGCGGCCGATAATTCGACCACGTAAAATATCATCCAAAATGTTTCCTTTGTGCCATAACTATGCGTTTATTGCACTGAAAGTCTTTTAAAGCGCATGTGAAGAATTTTACTTCTCTGCAACTATTCCTTATATATCCCTCTCTTACACTCTCGTCATTGTGACGAACTACCGGCGCCATCTGGTGGTTTCTTCTTTGCTGCTTATTATTCTTTAAGATGTGTGTAATAATTCTACTAGTGAAATTTTAATTTTTAAGTTCAATATTTGTGTAATTATGAATTACCCTTAACTTATGGAGACGAGTGTAAATCAAATGAATTATTCAAAGAGTACGCAAAACTGTTTTTAAAAATTAAACTCGAAACAAGTGATAAATGGAAAAATAATTTTAAAAATGAAAAAGAATATAAGTAGTTAAAGAGAAATTAGGTATAAAATTGAAAAACAGAAAAAAATCCAGGTTTGAGATTTACAGCTAAAATATCTTTGAACTCGTTTTGGGCCAGTTTAGACAGGGAAAAAATATGAAGAAAACTGAATACTTAATAGAGATTAAAGATTTCTATAGAATTATGCTAGAGGATAAAATAAAAGATCTAAACATGGTATTTATGAATGATGATTGCGTAGAAATAAGTTACATAATGAAAGAACAATATGAGAAAAATAATTTTAACACAAATATTTATATAGCAGCATTTACAACCAGTTCTGCTCGATGTTCAGATCGGTTCAATTCTGATCGATTTTATAAAATGTTAAATAAATTAAAAGAAAAAGTTATATATTATGATACAGATAGCGTTGTTTATATAGATGATGGAACCAAAGAAATTGAAACAGGATGTATGTTAGGAGATTAGACTGATGTACTAGGAAATGACAAATATATGAAATATTGGATATCTGGAGCTAGAGTAAAGATTATGTTTATATACTGAATGATGGCTCTGCACATGGAAAAGTAAAAGGATTTAAAGTGTCCTAACAGAGTGAAACAATGTTAGATTTTGATAACCGAATGAAAATAATTACAAGTGAAACTGATTCTATAGATGTTGAAATTATAACCAGTTTAAAATACAAAAAATAGGGATATTTCAAGTACTAAATCAAATCAGAGATACATGTTTGGATTTGATAAACGTAGAATCTTGGATGATTGTAACACAGTTCTTTTTGGATATTATGTTTGCATCTTTAATATTTTATATCTTCAATATTTCATATCTTTCGTAGTTTCTATACTTAATATTTTTTATTCTTAATTTTTTATATCTTTTTTAAATTATTTATAAAAATGCATTTAAAATAAAATGATTGATTTAGCATTGATACTCAATATATTCAAAAATTAATCCTTCCAGATAAAAAAATTGTCAGAGAAATTAGTTGGACACATTTAACAGAACCAATAGCTGAAACTATTTAAGTACTTACATCCAATTGTGAATTAACAGAACTAGAAATGAATATCGTTCGTAAATGCACGCACGAAATTCACGATCTAAGGTTTAAAAGATATCCAGATGACAAAAGTTTATGGATTAATAGTAAAAATGCTAAAAATTATATTCAATATTTATATAATGAATATGGTGATACATTTGCTTATAAAGGAGGTATAATTGAAAAAAATCTTCGAGGAATTAAATATACCAGCTGTTGAGATTGATGTACCTAAATGTCCTAGAAATTAGGTCCTATGTGCACTCTATATAAATGTTGTCAGTATAAGAAATCCATTCAAAAAATAGTTTTCAAAAAATGGAAGAAATAAAATACTTAAATTTTAGTGAACAAATAATAGAGAGTTCAAAATTAATTAACGATTTTATTGAAATCAATAAAATACATAACAAATGTGGAATTGATGATTTTATAATGAAATATATTGATCAAATTTTATTTTTTTAGTAGAATTAATTTTTTTATTAGAGAATTAATTTAAAAAGTTGAAAATAAAGATATAAGAGAAAAAGCATTTGATATAGTAGATGAAACAACTTATTATATTATAAATAAATATCTTCAGATAATATATTTCAAAACGTAAAATCATTTATTAGAATGAAATATCTTAAATGGAAGAATTCAACAACATCAAAAAGAATATATATCCTGAAACTTTTAAATTGAGAGATTTAGAAGTTGGGAAATACAATTTGATATATTTGAAAAAAAATCAAAACAAAATTTGAAACTTCATTAATTGCAAAACTAGAAGTAAACGATCATGAAAAAGAATTTTATTTAAGTTTTTGCCATGCTGATTTATCTGAAAGAGCAATTAAAAATTAATAAAAATAGCTATCTATTCTATTACAAAGGTAAAATAAATATTATGATTATGAGCTGGAAAAAGATTAAATCTTTATCTTTTTTTTTAAAAAAAAACAACACATATATGGCTTTTATCTGACCTTTCCAATAAACTTAAAAAAATATTGCATTTCTTATTAAAAACATACATTTTGCTTTAAATTTAAAAATAAAAAAACAATTTTTTATCACAAAACAGCTTAAAAAACTCAATTTTTATTTAAAAAATAAAGAACAGCATAAAATTAAAGTATTTTTTAATAATCATCTTTTTTCAATGGAAGGTCAAATTTTTTTGTTAAAATTTTAAAAGGTAAAAAAAGATCTATTTTTAATCCAAAACAGCTTACAAACGTTAAAAATACCGTATATTTTAGTGAAAAAAACGTCATTTTTTTAATGAAAAACATGTTTTTTTGTTTAAAGTTTAAAATTAAAAAAATGCTTTATTTTTGCAAATTTTTATCAAAAACAACTATAAAAATTGCCAAATAGGTCTTAGTTTGCAAAAAATATTGCATTTTTAGAGTGTCCTCAACCCCCCCCCATATACTGCTTAAAGTTATGTAATTTATAGAATGTATGTAGCTAAATAACCAAAAATAGAGTGAAGCCCATAAACCTTATCCCAACCATAAAATTTTGTCGACTTCACAAGTAAATATAATTTTTTTTGGTGGAACTACTTGAAAAAATATTTTACTTCCTGGACATGCAACATTAGTCGATAGAATGGATTACCATCTTCAAATTCTTCGTGGACGTCTTCGAGGGAGGAATGCAGAGAAGATGCGGAGTCCCGGTGCCACGTCGGGGGCTGTCGAAGAGTTTGTCTGCATTCGTCAGAACGTCTCCTGGGCTGTTGTCGCTCTTCTTTGCTCTTCGTCGACTCCTTTCTTTCACTGAAATTTTCATTATGGTAATGTAATGTGCACTCAGTTATTGGGTTCTTCATCATCAAATGATGCTTGTGTAAGTAAATTAAGTTTAATCAATGGTTAAAGAGCAAGTGGTTTATAATCTCATATTTATCACAAAAACTTATCAAAATGTGAGGATAATTTTAATGTAATAACGGCATTGATTTAGACTATTAAAACAAGCTGAATAAAATGCCTGAGAGATTTTTTGCTGCGAGAAAAGCTTATATTCAAAGTCACAGTTAAAAATCTTCCTCGGCTCTGTTTGGAGGGTTTCAAATCTTAGAGGAAGATTTTGATGTTAAAATATTTCAAGGTTTGCATCAATAAGGGACATCAAAAAGGGATTGTAGGATTTTTTTTAAATGCTCTATCTCCAATGGATGAGAATGTTTCTTATCTAAAAAGAAAATACACTGCTTTTTTAAATATAAATTATTAATCCTCTGAACATAATTATGTTCAGAGAAAATGCTACATAATGGTAGCCATTATTAAATGCAGCATTTATATTTATTTTATTCAATTTTGAAATTGGGTGTAAAAATATCTATGATGCATTTCAAAGCTAGGAAAAAGATTCAAAATTACTAAATTGAATTATTTTTCATCCCTAATCATGCAAAAAAATGATACATTTTAAATTTAATAAACACTGTCTTTTTTAAATTTTTTTATTTTTATATTTTGAACCTATTGTGAATTAAGATTACGGATCTTATTAAATTAAAAAATACTTTCATGATTTTAAAGCTCACACAATGTAATAAACAAGGGATAAATCATTGAAAACATTGGTACAGATAAAAAAAAATGTAAAGCATGTCGAGAAGCGTAAATGTTTAGTTGGAATAAATTTACTCAGAGTTTTGATGCGTACAAATGAACAGTTTTGTGGAAAACGCTCAACATAAGAGGGTACTCAAGAACTGGCGTTTCGGAGATGTCCGAATCGATTGAGACATTTCAGGCGTAATGACTGCAATCATCCTTCTCGTAATCCCTATGCAACTTGCATGACGATATTGAAAGTTTTTAATATACTTATTTAGGACACAGTAAAACAATGTCTGATATTCATCACTATTTGTAATCCTGAATAAAATATAATCGCCGAAGAGTATAAATGCATGTTGCAATGTCATGTGTACACCTTAAAAAATCGAGTGGTTTTTCACCAGTCGATGAGCGACAGGTATTTTGTACTCCATAAAGATATAAAATGAATCCTATTGAACTTAATTGGGGAGAGAAGTTCTTCTAACACTCCATCCTAAGTTCAAAGCAATTTTTACTCTTTTTTGACGAGATTATGGCATAAAGCAAATGTGATGGCTCTGATTGGTTTAAATCCTTACGTGACTCTGCTTTCAATTTAGTTTCGCCAAAAATGGAGGAATTTAAAACTTTTCTCTCTCATTTTGTAGAAGTAAAATTAATGAATATTTAAAAATATAATTGGCTTAGAAGGAGCTCAGAAACTTTAAAGTAAGTCTTTATTTCTTATTATTTATTGAATAACTAAGTCAAATCTTCATAGGTATGGTTTTTCACCACTGGATAAACTTTCGTATTCGAAAGTTTGAATGAAGGAATTCTATTGAATTTCATATTCAGCTGTTTTATTAAAATTTCACTGACAATTTTTGATTACGTAAAAACATTCGCAGATAAAACGAAAAGGAATTATGTGTATCATAATCTACTATTATTTTGTATAATATTTTTGAATTCTTTGCTAAATTTTTGTCGATAGAAGTATAATTCATATTCAAAATTAGCAGTTGTCATTGTCACCATCAAAGAAAAAAATAAGTGAAAACCAATTTGAAACATGTAATTATTTTGATGAAATACAATGTGAGGATGAAATGGCTGATCAGGTATATTCTGTATAATGTACAATCAAAATAAGTTTTATGGAGACAATGTTAACCATTGTTATTACTACAAGTATTGATTTCATTTTGCTTATAAAATTTGTTAAAAAGTTTGGAATGATGTTCTAGTTTTTCAAAAGAATGTGGTAAATAAATTAAATGACATGAAAATTCGAATCAATAGTTTCGGTTAATACTTACTAAATCTCGTAAAATGTTACTAAATTTTCGGTTAGTACTCATTAATCTTATCAAAGTTTTTTGGTTTTGATAGAGAGAGTTGATTTTAAAATAATGGAATGTAATTCATTAAATTGAATAATTAAAAAAATACTCGGTAATTATCTTAAAAAGTTTTAATAATATTTTGAAATCTATTTTGAAATAGGTTTTTGTTTTTACTTCTAAAACCAAATTCTAATTAATTTTATAATAAATTTATAATGCATTTAAAATTTTCAAAATGTTTGATTTGAATACAATAGTTTAAAAAATTAAATCCAAGTATTTTTAATTCACTTGACCCTAACTAATTTTTACATATACAATATTATTAAGTAACCAAATATATATATATATATATATATATATATATACATATATATATATATATATATATATATATATATATATATATATATATATATATATATATATATATATATATATATATATATATATATATATATATATATATATATATATATATATATATATATATATATATATATATATATATATATATATATATGTATTTTTTATTCCAGATAAAAGGGTTACAATTTGAAATTTCTTATGAAATTCATAGAGAAAAACTATTTGAACGCGCGAGAAAAAATGCTTAAAGTAAAATAACATTTTGTGTAATGATTAATAGCTCATCAATAACAGAACTTATTTTTCGAAGTATCCAAAATTGACTGCTTTCAATGGAGCATTGGTAGGTATAAAACCTGCATATTTTGTATATTTCAGTATGAATTTTAAATAATGCATGAAAGTACTAAACTTTTATATAAACATTATTTTATACTGATGCCACAATGACTTAAGCACCCCAAATTTTTTTACAATTCCTTACATAATTTGTATCTCCGAATTTTTTTAATGATAGAACATGAAACATGCTGTGCATGCATTTCCAAATTTTTTTTATTTCATATGAATAAGATGTTTTAAATTATTTTAATACCAAATAAATTCAGTTGAAATTTTGTAGAGAAATTTTTTATAAGAATGGAAGAAAGATCTCATTGTTATTTTCATATTTGTTTAATGATTCGTTTCTATATATTTGTTTTGAAAAGAAAGTAATTAAAATCTATATTTTACAAAATATGTAATATTGCTTATCTTTTATTATATTATAATTTTATATCTTGTATTTTTAAAAAATTATAAAGTATTTTTTATTAGTATATGTGATGCAAAAGCATTGTTTAACAATTATTTTGTTGAAATTTTTAAAAAAAATATTCATTAAGTTTCAATTGCTTTTCAGTTCCAGTTGATTGAATTTTTTTTCAAAAATAATTTAACATTGGAAATAAATTTATATATTCTCAGTTTAACAACGCATTTTGTAAATTATCATAAGAGCTATATCTATTTCATAACAAAAAAAACATCGAAAATTATCGTTTTCATTTGTTTCACTATATCAATAATTTATCATTTTTGCCACATTCTTATATTTTTCGAAAACTATTACATAACGAATAGTTTACGAACTTCAATTACTGAATTTTGATTAATTAATGATAATACAATCTTTTAAACACATTACTCTCGCTTTAAATACAAATAAAAGGTTATATTAATTTATTATTCTCTTTATTAAACATAAATTTGGGAATTTGACATTCAATATCTAAAAGCTAACTGTTTTTTTGGTAAATTTCCTGCATACTATGCTCCTAGAATATTATCATAAGTTAAAAAATCTCGTCCTATAATGCGGAATAAATATGTGATAATTCAGGATGGTAATATTTTTTCAGCTGAATATAATTTTAATATAGAATATAATTACATAGATATCTGATTCCTTGACTTTTTTATTACGTGAAGTCAAATTAAAATTAGATTATATATAATTTTTTGTGCTGACAATTTCAAAGCCTTATTGATGTTGATTTATTTATTACTGGCTCAAGTTCAAAAAAGGAAAAAAAAGTCAGTACTTGAGCTTATTTATCTGCTATCTTTAAGATTGTAATTTTTTTGTAATATTTAGAATACTTATATACATATTTTGCTTCTTTTTTTTGCTGCATAATGAATATTATTGCTTCAAATAGCTTTTTCTATGCAAATATAAGTATTAAAAGTCTAAAGTATGATTTTTAATATTCGTTTATTTAAAAATACTTAAAATGTCATGTTTACATTATTATGTATCTTGCTCATGAATCGTATTTTTTATTTATTAGGGTTTTATTTTGTTAAATTCTGCTTATAAATAAATTTCCATACTTTTTTAGCACAGTGCTGACCGATTGATATGGAATTCGTATCAAGTATCAGAACGCATGTTGAAATTGACTGGAAAAAGTCATTATAATAATACTGTTTCCATTTTTAAAATGCTTGTGCAAAATTCTAATTGATATTTAAAAAGTTTATTAATTATTCCTTTGCTGCAAAATAAGGCTTCATTTTTCTGAAGTATTATTCTTATGAAATTTTAGTATTAAAGTTTATATAGACACTAATGAGAATGCAAATATTATTGAAATTTTAGTTATTATGCTTTTCATTCGAATTAGGTGAAGAGATCTTCAGAAGAACAGTGCTCAAAAGTAGTAATTCACGTCTTGCTTTTGATCACAGCATACACTTTGCTACGCTTGGATCAAAAGCAAGACGTGAATATGTTATCGATATATTTTCTGTGGAATATGTATATATCTGAATATATTAGCGGTGGAAAATCAATCTGTTGATGTTAGATATGAAAGATTTCGATATTTTATATAAATGTCAGCATGTTCTGGAGATTTAGATGTAAGTAGTCTGAAATACCATGTCCGACGAATTACTGTACATTGTCAAAATGAATATTACTCCCTAAAATTGAACAATCTTTAAGAAGCAGTAAGAGGTGAAGTGGAGCTACAGGAATACCTGTACACGTTACAAGATTATATAGTCGCGACAGTTTACAGGCAAGTCTTAAGTAATTTACATAAGTGCATAAAATAAAATTAGTTTTTGCCGTGCCGTAAGGTTGGCTCACCAGGTCGGGAGTTGCGGCGGTGTATGGCATGACCACTGCAGTATCCCCTTCCCAGTGTGAAGGTTAGTTTACATGTGCTACAAAGTGCACATGACGTACCAACTGGAAACGTCGCTTTCTGTCCGATGCTGTAGTCTTAGGAGGTGAGTCTTGTATGCTTCTAGTCGCTTGGTTGTGAAGGAGTCCGTTGGTTGCTGGAGAGGTCCGCTGGTTCCTGTTCGCACTAGATGTTGGCTAGCTTAACCCTGTCGATTGAGAGGAAAATCTCTTTGTTCTTTAGTACCTTGAACACTTTGTCCGTTTTGTCAAGGACCGGGAACAGCCCATCGTAAGGCGGTTTTAGTAGAGGTTGTACGGCGTCATGCCGTATGAAGATGTGAGAGCATTCTTTTATATCCTGTGGAATAAGTATTCTGTCCTTACTACAATGGTTAGTGGTTTTTGGTGGCGAAAATGCGCTCATCATGTCTCTCAGGTGGTTAACAAAATCAGCAGCGTTGACATCCGCCTTGCTAGGCACGAAAAATTCACCCGGAAACCTCAAAGGACTGCCGTACACTCGTTCTGCGGTGAAGGCTTTGATTGTTTCACGAAATGCAGCACGTAAATCAAGTGGTGCCGTTGGTAGGGCTTTTGTCCAACGATTGGTGAATCGAGGGTCAGTTAGCCGAGCCTTAAGATCAGATTTCAAGAACCTATGACAATTTTCCACTAAGCCATTAGACTTGGGGTGGTAGGCAGTGGTATGGATATGCATAATGCTTAATAGCTGTGTGAGAGCTCGAAACAAGTGAGATTTGAACTGTCTGCCCTGATCACTAGTCACTACATACGGGAAAACCAAAACGAGCTACCCAATTACCATTTCTAGGTGTAGTTTATTGGTGTAGTTTATTATTCCGATTTGGAATTCCTTGCTATTAATATATCATTAAGATATCCGAATACAAAGTCAAATCCGAGTAAGACTTCATCAATAAATCTTTGGAAAGTTTGAACTGCATTGGCCAAACCGAAAAAGAGTAAATAAAAATTCAAATATTCCAAAAAGTGTAGTGATTGTAGTTTTATGGACTTCATCCGGGTGGACAGAAATTTGATGGTAAGCTTTTACCAAGTCTCTTTTTGAAGGGATTACTTGATTATGTGACTGATTCGAAAAATCTTGAATATGGAAGAGCCGATAGCTATCACAGGAATAGTAATTCTGTTAAGGTCTCGGTAGTCACCAGCCGGATGAAATTCAGTACCAGATGACTTAGGTACCAAATGCAAGGGAGACGGCTAGGTCTGAATTTACCTTGCTCAAACATATATTCAAACTCTTGGCAATCGTCAATTTTGTAGAATGTAATCTGCGCAACTTTGAAAATGCAGGCTGCCCGTTATTTATAATACGATGTGTTGTGTGCTCTTCATTCGCTAGGAACCTCATTGCATTTTTCCAAGATTTGCCTAAAAGGAAATGTATCCGCAATTAAAGTTACACGGGATACATCATAAACAGTTTTATCTGATATAATTACATTAGTATGGCTATCCCTAAAACATGCATGTTTCAAATCAATAAATAAACCAAAATGATTCAGAAAATCTTCACCAATAATAGGTTTATTTACATCAGCAATTATAAAATGCCAAGAAAACTTTCGAAGATTCAAACTTAGAGTTAGTAATTCAATTCCATAAGTTTTAATTGAAGAGCCCTTAGCTGAATATAATTTAAAGTTGGTATTACTCTGTTTTGAAAGCTTGCATTTTGAGCATCGTATATCATAAACATCGCTACCACTGCCGACTAGATAAGTTAAATTTGTAATTGGTTCTGACACAAAAAGGCGGCTTTCATTGCCGATTTTGAAATCGCATAGCGCCATATCATGCGATTTCGCTATTCGTTTCCCGATTATGTAAATGAACAAGGAAATTTGCAACGTTTAGCAGCCAAACCAAATTTAAAATGACACCAGCATTGGTAGTGAGTGTTTGAGAGCGTTGGTGGTGTCGGGAAACTCGGCTTTGCGGGTTCCGTGATTTGCGGTCTCGAGATAAGCGTTCTGTTTCTCAAGTCCCGCAATTTGCATTTGTAATTCGCTTAATTAAAGAGATTAATTTTTGGGAAATTGAATTTCTTCACACATCACGTTAGTAGTATCGAGGATTTTATCGGCCATTACAGCAAGCTTGTCCTCGGAAACTGAAAGAATGGCAGGTGTTGCAACAAAAGCGTTTTCGGAAAATCTTGACACCCAAGGCTAATTGCCTCATCTTCCGTGGCAAGGCTTGTCGTCTCCTAGAACTAGTTCTGAAATTAGAGCTTTAATGCGTCATTGCTCTGAATCTGAGCAACGAGTCGAGATTTTAAAATTTCATATTTATTCTCCTCAGGCGACGTGAGCACAGTAAGAAATTCATTGTATTTTATGCGTTCATGGACCATATGATTTATTAATTTAAAAAATGGTCCAATTACTCAATTGTTTATTACAATGGTTGAATTACTAACTTTAACTGAAAAATTTTACTATATGCGATCAAGATCTGAATTTAGCAAAATAAATGCATTAAAATGCGTATTGTCTTTTTATTCCTATTTTTAAAGAATTCTTATTTTGTGTTATTAAACTGTATCAATTCAAAGAAATTATGCTCTATTATTAATTTGACATCATAAACATAAGAATTTCTGTATTATTTTTTCTGTATTAAAAATTGAACTTATATTTTTTTTGCATGATCTTGCATTTTATTTACAATTTCATATTTAGCTTCATTGAAGTTATTTTCTGTTCGAACTAAACTCGGAAAATAAAATATAAAGCAAGATTTAGTATTTGCAAAAACATAAGTCAACAACAGTTTTGTTCAACAGAATAATCTGTAAACATTTATCTTTATCCTCCTGCAACTTCATAAATCAATACTTTAGCTTACTGAAGATGTGTGGAATTTTTTGTTGAGGGATTATTTTGCTACATTCACACGTAAAATTAAAAAGACATAATTAATGTAATAAATGGCTGAACACAATTTATGTGCTTGATATTGTATGTAATTTAAAATCCTCTGCATGTATTGTTTCAATTAAAATCCCAGCTGGACCATTTTTTTAGTTTATAAATCACATAGTCCATGAAAGCATAAAATACAGTAAGTTTATCATCGTATTTAACATTAAGTACATGATGACATTTATATCGAACGCTTTTCAGTCTTTTATATCCGACATCAATATATTCATTGTCAACAGATAAAAATATGTCATATTCACACGTCTTGCGTTTGACCACAGCAAAGCAAAGTGTAGTTGAATTACTAATTTTGAGAGCTGTTCTTTTCTTGAAAATCCCTTCACCTAATTCAAATGAAAAAGCACAATAACTAAAATTTCAATAATGTTTGCATTCTCATTAGAGTCTATATAAACTTTAATACTAAAATTTCATAACAATAATACTTTAAAGAACATGAAGCCTTATTTTGCTGCAAAGAAGTAATTAATAAACTTTTTAAATATCATTTAGAATTTTGCACAAGCATTTTAAAAATGGAAGCAGTATTATTATTATAATGACCTATTCCAGTCAATTTCACCATGCGTTCTGATACTTGATACGAATTCCATATCAATTGGTCAGCACTGTGCTAAAAAAGTATATGAAATTTTATTTATAAGCAGAATTTAACAAAATAAAACCATAATAAATAAAAAAAATACGATTCATGAGCAAGAAACATAATAATGTAAACATGAAATCTTAAGTACTTTTAAATAAACGAATATTAAAAATCATACTTTGGACTTTTAATGCTTTTATTTGTATAGAAAAAGCTATTTGAGGCAACAATATTCATTATGCAGTAAAAAAAGAAGCAAAATATGTATATAAGTATTTTAGATTTTACGAGGAAATTACACTCTTAAAGATAGCAGATAAATAAGCTCAAGTACTGACTATTTTTTTTCCTTTTCTTTAACTGGAGCCAGTAATAAATAAATTAACATCAATAAGGCTTTGAAATTGTCAGCACAAAAAAAATTAATCTATAATTAATTTGACTTCATATAGTCAAGGTATCATATATCTATGTAATTATATTCTATATTAAAATTACATTCAGCTGAAAAAATATTACCATCCTGAATTATCACATATTTATTCCGTATTATAGGACAAGATTTTTGAACTTATGATAATATTCTAGGAGCCTAGTATGCAGGAAATTTACCAAAAAAAAAACAGTCAGCTTTTGGATATTGAATATCAAATTCCAAATTTATGTTTAATAAAGAGAATAATTATTTGTACTAAATTAATATAACCTTTTTTTATTTAAAGCGAGAGTAATGTGTTTAAAAGTTTGTTTTCTCATTAATTAATCAAATTGAAGTTAATAAATTAATCGTTATGTAGTAGTTTTTGAAAAATATTATAAGAATGTGGCAAAAATGATAAATTATTGATATAGTGAAACAAATAAAAAAGATAAATTTCGATGTTTTCTTTGTTATGAAATAGATACAGCTCTTATGATAATTTACAAAATGGATTGTTAAACATAGCGTCCATGGAGTGTTGGAAAGAGAACTTCTCTTCCCAATTAAGTACAAAAGATTCAATTAAGATTCATTTTATATCTTTATGGAGTACAAAATATCTGTCGCTCATCGAGTGGTGAAAAACCACTCAATTTTTTTAAGTGTACAAGACTCCTTAAAATAAAGAATTTAAAATCTGTTTTCGGTGTGTGTATGTGCACAAAATTGTCGATATAAAAAATCAACTTTACTCTTTTATAAAAGATCTAAATTCACTCTATTTTTCTATCAAATTTACTCCTTTAAGCGATTTGTTGTTACTCCTCTTAAAACGAGTAGTTTCACTGCAACTTTCAAAAGAGTGAAGTTTCACTCCATCTGAGTGGAATCCACTCCAATTTTTTAAGTGTGTATTTACAACAGTTTTTATCAAATATGTATGTACAAGGCGTATAAAAAGTTTTTATTCTGGTGAAATTTCATTGGATATCTTTATACATATATGAGTGTCGGTGCATAGCATACACCTAGTAAGTCAAAAGCCTATCGGCATCTTGACTGGCCGAAATCGGCAGTGTCGGGTATGAGTCGGCATTGTCAAGCTGATTTCGTAATAATAACGATTCCATATCGGTAAACGACATCAAAACTTTGTACTTTAATGTTGTCGGAAATAAATATTGGTCCTAATTGGGTGAATGCCACCAGACTATATAGGTCTGATACATGATTCTGGGCCGAATATCATACGTGATATCAGTATGTTGCGCAATTCTTAAAGTTAGAGGCATTGTCAAATTTCCTCTTAATTCAAGACTTCATTGTTACAAATGCAACAAAGGCAAAAGAAATTAGAAATTAAAGTTATTAAAATTATTTGATATAGGAGAGTTCTTTGTCTTATAATATTGCATTTAATATTCACACTGATTATTAATACAAATGTTTTATTCTGCTATTGTAAAATAGCTATTTAATAAAAAATATTAAAATAATTTATATTTAATTTTTTCAATAAACAAATATTTTGAGAACTTTCAATTTAATATAAGTAATAAATATATGATATATTGAACAATTACATTAAGGAAACTCATTTCTCAAATATTGAAAATTACGAGTATTTTAGGGGACGTAAAGTAAACACCAGAAAACCTAACCGTGAAAAGGTTTTACCAGATTCGATGGACCCGCTGGAGAGAGCAACTTCCACGAGGGAACTTTTACACAGTGAAGATGGCTTAACAACATTAGATTGCAGTTGAGAGTAAGAAGCATCCAGATGAGAGGTGTCAGACAAAGTACTTGGCAGCAAGGGCTTATAAAATACATATCAAATCATACAAAAAGTAAAGAATATAAATGGGAATACAAAAGGGAATGAAAAATCAGTATTGAATACCTGCACTTGCTGCAAATTAATGAGGTAATGATGAATAATTAATTCATATGATAGTTGGGTGTATCGGCTCAAAGTAAGTTAGGGCATATAAAATTCTAAGCTATATCTGCAAGAACTTTAGGTAGGTTATACATAATGCATTAAAATAGGTCAATACAGCATGAGGACAATAATTGTGACTGCGCACTGGAATTATGGTGAGAAAATAACAAACAAATAATTATGAACAAGGAGATGAAAAACAGGCAAAATGTTACACATAGAGAGGAAAATGCCTAAATGTAGAAGAGGAGAGAGGAAGTATGGGGATTTTCTAACTCATCTTCTTCCAGGTGAAGTCCATCATCGTCACAGTCATCATTATTTTCCTATTCCTTTGGAATAATTATTCCCTATATTCAAGGATAATAGGACATCGACCTTCTGTCCGGAAGGGCGAGGTTCAATTCCTAAGGCCGCCAAAGACCCACCGAGTACATGCGATATACGTGCTTGTTATACATATAAATCCATGGAATCGAAAGTCCTGTGAGCTGTTACCATGAGAGTAATGGTATGGAAAAAATTTCCTCCCCCTCCAGATCAATGCTAAAATTGAGGGAGTGAATCCGCTGGTGGTGCCATCTATCGGGGGATTCTAAGTTCAAAGTCATACTTTGCACTTAGACTCCCTATTAACCAGAACACCACCTTCGTGGTGTTCTGGTTAAACGAAAGACGCACCCTACTGACTTAAATTCACATAGCTAACGGCATAGCGAGTTTGGTTTGTCCAAGTGTCATAAATTACAACATCAAAAAGTATCTTAAATATACATTTTGGTTCTAATAAATTTTTAGTTTTTAGTTTAATAGTTTTTAATGTCGATTAAAATATGTGAATCCAACAGCTCTTTCTCGTATGTATAAAAACTTCTGAAGATGTTAAAATTTTGATTTCAATTAAAGAGGATTATAATCGAACATATTTGAAATACTTATTTTATAAATATTACAACTAATATTTAATGACCATTGCAAGCTTTCTGTTTGCAAATGTTAAAAATATTAAGGCACTAAGAGAAACTTCCTTTTAGAGGATTTTTCTGCAATGCACGAGATAGCTATTTTAGACGAAATCTTAAATGCAACATGGATAAACAGCCTAAGTAATATTGCCATTTGAGCAAAAATTTTATCAAGCAAATATTACGAACAAAAGCGTGAATTAAAAAAGTAAATAATTTCTATTAAGTGGCTTGCGGTGGGTCCTTTAATGTTTGCCGACGCTGGGCCATTTATCGAAAGCATTCGCTCCACATATGAAATGACATTGTGGTGAATCCCAGAATTTTGCGCCATCGCACCAACGAAATTCTCGTAACCCATATAAGAGGAATCAGTAGTGAGATATATGCTATGTTTTTTGTATACGAGAGGAAATTTTAGAACGTCTGTGTAATAGTAAAGGAAAAGGCAATTAATAAAAATGTTTGATGGAGATAATTCGTTTTGGTGATGTTTATTTTAACATAACATCATAATCTCCTCAACATCAGTAAAATATCGGGTAATTGATCGTTTCGGCTTTCTCGATACCATTCTGAGGCCACGATATACTTTGGGCCCACATTTGCCCCGAGTGGACATGTTTTGACGAGTAGTGCTACCACTTGCTAATGTCGCTCCAGTACCATTTGTATTGGTAAGCTGATTTAGGCCCTTATTGTAACTGGCATTACTGTGTTTGCTGGGCATATTGTACCGGCCTCCAGATTCGTGTTCGTTGATAAAACAATCTCAATATAACCACAAGACTTTTATTCATCACAATTCAACTAAATACAGGATATTGTTGAAGTAGAAATTACAACTACCCAGCTCCAAGACTGCTAATACAACAGTTCCCAATCACAGATGTCTTTAATACCTCAGATAGACAACAACTTCTGTGCCTTCACTACCAAGCGTTTTTACTAACTCTTCTAGAACTTTTGACTTGATCTCCAACCAAATGGTTTCCACTCATTCATCTTGCGGCGGAAAAGAGGAGGAAAGGAAGGGACCTTTTGCCTGGATAATATTGCGTCTCTGCAAATGCACGAGGCAACTTGTCTAAGTTTTGTGTCTTCCGGAAAGTTTTGAAATTTTGTTCAAGTTAGCTGTGTTACAATTTATGGCATTTTGATATAACTTGTGGTTAAGACAAAACAATGTAATTGTGAAGTGGTTTTAGGTTGAGATCATAATAAACCGATTTATTAAGGATGTAGTAAGATGCATTAGTAATTCGTCTAAGAATTTTGTTTTGAAATGCTGTAAGTTTTTTCATTATTATTTCTGTAATAATATTCCAAGAGGTGAGACATAAGTGAGGATGTGACGGCTGGCTGTATTTATACCCGGCTTGGCGTGAAAATCTACGAATTTCGTCAAGTTTCATGAAAGTTCTAAACTAATGTTGGTCCTAGAGCTTAGATGATGAATTTTTCCAGAATTATCTGTTTATCTCCAAATCGTCAAGAATCTCACTAAAGACCTCCATGTTACCAAATTATTAGAAATGCTGTTTTTAACGTAGAATATGCCTTGCTCAATTTTTGCCCAAAATCTGGGTGTGTCCAATCTGTATGAGATATTTCAATACAAATATAAATATTGTTTCTAAATTTGTAACAGTATGTATAGGATGCACGCACATATATTTATCATTATTATTTCTATTTAGTTTTAAGTATTATAGGATTTGAAATAATTAAACTAATTCATCATTTTTAGAGACTCTAAAAATTGATATAAATAAAAGTTTTAAACTTTTTATGTGATTTAAGTATTTGTAAATAAAAATTTATAATAACCATCCACTATGATTTTTAAGAGAACTTATTTAGAAGCACTAATTGAACACTTTGTTGTTCGGCAATTATTTACCTTTCCCAGCCGAAAGCTTCTTTAACTTTAGACCACTTCGGAAAGAGTCTTTTAGATTTCGTGTCTTCTCCCAAATCCTCGTGGCCCACGGATTTGCTCCTTTCTCTCCTCGGGCCTCCCACTTGCTGGGATCGGCTCCTCCTGCTCAAGTATTTGGACGGACTTCTGTTGGAGATGGCAGGGTCTTTGTCCTTCAAGCGAACGTGAGTCTCGGTGGCACTCTTTTGCAGCTCGTAAGGCCCTGATTTTGGGGTTTCTTTAGAAGAATGCTGATTGCCTTCAGTAATCTAAAATTAGATGGTATGTGTAGTTTTCTTATTCTTAAAAAATATAGTTATTAATCAATTTTTCCTAAGTGACATAATTTAATAATTACCTCAAAATTAAGGGAAAGTCTTACAATTATTACGTATTCGCATGAGAAATCATTTTTTCATGTTTTAAAAATGTCACGTTATATGGAATCTACATCCATCACATAAAATATCTGTATTAATTAATAAGTTAAAGCATTTATGAAAGTATTCATTTGAGTACAATGTTGGATTACAATAACTAATTGATATGACTTCATGTGCAATCATTATTACGTTAGTGATAAATTATTAGAGGATCTGTGCATCACTACAAATGATAATGAAGCACAATATATTTTCTATAATGTGTGTGTGTGAAAGTTACTTTTGAATCAAATGTTAGTTTAATTAAGTAAAATGCCTTGTACTTTTGAAATATGAACTTTTAGAACTTAATATAAAAACATATTTTCTCAGATGAACTCTAAAGGAATATATTAAAGCTAAAGAGAAACATTCACTCAAAAAAATCATTCACAACAAAAAAATTTTTTTTAATTTTTTGCATTTCTTGTTTATTATTTCCATATTATGTTAAGAATTAGAATATGTACTACTGATTCTTTATCAAAATATGTATTACAGCAGAAAACAAGTAAAAGTGATGGGTGAAAATATTTTTATTTCAGTAATTCATTGATATAACTACCAATTTACTTTAAAAAAATATGCTCCAATTTCATGCGTTCATAAATGAGATAGGAAGTATTTTTGTTCATTTTTTAAGTCTACTCAGTACGAAAAAGTTTTTGTAGAGAAATCTATGGAAACAACCCATTTGCAAGAAAGTAATACGCACGCACAAATTTACATGTATTTTATACTATAATAAGTAAATTAAAAATGAGGGTTTGTTTTAAAAATCTTACTTCTTTGTGCATATCATGCAATGTCTTCAGGTCTTCTAGATATTGGACCCTCTTGTGCAGTTTGCAGTTCGTGTCTCGGAGTTCGCTTAGTTGCTCCATCAGCTTGCACAAGTTATCTAAATGATCTAATCCGACTTTCGTGGCAGCGCTGATAGCTGTTGGGCTTTTGGTGGTCATGGAATCGGTGGACCTGTGGTGCTCCGAAGCCTCCTTTGAAGGGAGCGACATGACGAACTCGATGAAAGCCTTTTCGGATTTCAGCGCCTCATCCATTGAAGGCCTACGAGAGAGAGAGAGAGGGTCATTTTTAACCGGTGCATTTTGTTTCTTCCTTGTGTGTTCGGCTAGCAGAAAGTGCTTTTCATCTCACCTTTCTGCCAAATCTTCCGACCGTTGGGGGTCAGGAGTTCGAGCGTTGCTGTTCTGTGTGTCACTGTGGTCAGCGAAAACGGACAGGGAACTAGTTGAAGAAGAATCCAATTGTTCTTGGGACTGCGAGCGAGGGACGAATTCATCTCCTCTGCGATCTTTTTTAGAACTCTCTTCGGCTGTGGCTTCCATGGCTCGAGAGGAGTACTTAATCGGGTGAGTCTGCAGTGTGAGATGAGCAAAAGGCAATTCTGCAAAAGAATACTGCCAAGTGATTTTTCAGTAAATAAAGAATTTATAACGCATGCTGGAACTGTACATGCGTTTGAAAAATTCAAAAATAAACAATATTTTTACAGTATTTAAATACATTACAGATATTATATATTAATAGCTTTGTTTGTTGGTTTCGATTTCCAATTGGACTTAAAATGGTTTTGTGATTTAGAATTCACTCTAAAATCGTACACTTTATTAGAGAGGCCCTGAAAAACGAAAGGCAACTGTAATGTACTTAAGTAATCCACCTCTGCCTATATTCGTAAATGAGAAACTGTTGTATTTTAAGTTATTTAAATGTAAATGCTAGCATTTTTTTACAGTTAATCTATGCAGTTGGTAAAACTGCTGTAATTTAATCTGAATGTAAGCAAGTTATTTCTTTAAAGGTCTACTTACTATAGTACTTCTGTTTTGCAATAATAAGGCAGAGAAAGTATTTTTATCTGTCCTAGAAATAGAGAAATGTTTCAGTATATTTGTGTATACGTATATTGCCGATTATAAAAAAGGTTTAAACGATAATGATAATTTTAAATTGGCTGAAGAAACTATATTAATAAGGAAAACGTATAAGTTGAATGAGAAAAATACCAGTACTATAAATAAAAAAAGGAAAATACGATAGAAGTAAAACAAAAGTGTGAGTAAGGGAAATTTTTCAGAATCTTCTTCTTCTTCACAAGCTCAACAGCCTATTGCTGGCCAAGGCTGACTCGCTGATCTTCTTCCAGCTGACTCTATTAGCCGCAAAAGCCCTCCATTGGTTGACTCCCATTATTTTGAGGTCTTTTTCAAAATCGTCCAGCCACCGCGTGGGTGGACGTCCTCTACGGCGAATCCCTTCGACTTTTGAGAATGTCACTTTTTTGGTGGAAAAAGCATCGGTGCATCTGTACAGGTGGATCAACCACCTTATTCGTGATGCCTTTATAGTTCTTACAATATCGGTCCCACCATATTTGCTATATTTTCTATTGATTTCATGATTGAATAAAATCCTCCACTCATTATTCACTAGGATGGGTCCAAAAATCTTCCTCAAAATATTTCTTTCAAAGATCAATAGCTTTTCCTCCTCTGTCTTAATGAGGGTCCAGCATTCACTACCATACAGAACAATTGGCCTAATTAGGGTTTTATATAGGTTCAATTTTGTATTTATAGAAATTAAACCAGATTTGAATTGGCTTCTGAGGCCATAAAAGCATCTATTAGCAAGAAAGATTCTATTATTAATTTCGATTTTTAAATCATTGTTACATGAGATCAAAGTTTCTAAGTAACTAAACTGTTTTACCGAATCAAAATTTTTCAGAATAGGTATATAAAAATTCCAGCCATGGTAGTATTCTATACTAAATTTTGCTGTGATGAAAGCAATTTTACCAATAAATCCCAGCATAAAAGTTAATTCAAAATATTTGTGGTTTCTAAAGCTATCAGCGTCATTAAGTTATTTTCTTTTTTCCAGAGATGCTGCATTTTTAGTAAAAAAATTGCTTAGTTTGCATTGTTAATGACTTTCTTCAGGCATACTTATTTTACAATATTATCCATGAAATAATAATGACTTACACTCTTGTGTCGTTAATTGTTGCATGTTATAGGGAAAGATAATCGATTTTACCAGGGACTAAACATCTCGTTAACAGACGACATCACAAGAATTTCATTTTATCATTGAATTTCAAAATGGAGGCATTCATTGGTTTGACTGCATTTCCACAGACTGCAAATCTCATCGTTTAAAAATTTAAGTGACAAAATTATTGAACACATTATTAATTTTATTGCTTTAATAGTATGTAATTTATAAATATTGAAACTAATAATGATGCATAATAGGATTAAATAAGAATATGTTGCTTTTAAATTAAGGAGGTAAAAAATAATAATAGAAGCCAATAAGTTTATATTCAGTTTCAATCAATTCTATTACAGATCCTTGAAAGCAGCACAGTTCACTGAATGTGGCCTAAATAAATGCAGATGTTATTGGGTATTAGGAAAGACTAAAAAATTAAACAAACTGAAATGAAAAATTAAGTTTCAGGAGTGACAAAATTCCTTGAATCTTTAATGTTTATCAATTTCGCAATTATATAATAGTTTTTAAAATTACACGTTGTTATAAAGAAAGCATTTCTTCATATTTCTTTTAAGGACAATGTTAAACATAGCCACGAAAACCAACAAAAGCTGTGACTCCTCTGCTGAAAGTGAAGATTAACTAACAAACCTAAAACATTCAAATTAATAATAATAATCGTATAAAATTGATTAGCATTTTAGTAAAACAATTATATTAATTTCTTTGATTTTTCAGGATATCTTATGGATACACAAACATGCATATATATATATATATATATATATATATATATATATATATATATATATATATATATATATATATATATATATATATATATATATATATATATATATATATATATATATATATTTTAAAATAAATCCGGATCATTTAAATTTGAGTTAGTATTATTTCAGATCAAGAGATCAAGTACAAATTCATTTAATCAGAGAGAATAGATTCGCATAGCCAAACAAAAAGATATAAAACTTTTTAAAAGTATTTTGAATATCCTTCACATTTTTGTGTTCCAGAAAACTGTTTGTGGATAGAGAGGCATATTCATGCATCGCTTGAAAGAAAATCCGATAAATTAGCAAGCATATACCCGATAGACATGCGTGCAAAAATGTAAAGCAGCATCATTTTTCCATGAGATCTTCTATTCCGAAGAAAGTACTGTACAATCGGCTCTTAAAAGATTGCTTTTGAACTGTTAACTTTATTTTCAATCTGTGCTCTCTAGATTTATATGTAATCCTGTCTTCAAGAAACCCGCTTTCTTCATGACTCACAATATATATATGCAAAACAAATGACAAAGAATTCCATCTGTCAAATCTAAATTAAACTGCTTTCAACTCGTTCAAGCAATATGATACTAAGTGAGAGCTTAAATATTTCAATGCTTTAATTTTATAAGCACTTTGTATTGTACGCTCAGAATGGAGCTCTGGAGCTTCCCATACACATCACTTGCTGAGGTGAGCGACTGTGAGGTTGACCACAATTTTCCTCACTGAGTTGCTGTGGATCGGAAAAGTGTCTACGCTAATCTGTGACTAGCGAATTTCTTCAGCTTGTGTAGCTTGGGAGGCTCAAATGTAGATTCGTCTGCTTGTCGTGGTTCAAAATTACGAACCACTTGGCGAGCATTTCAAACAATCCAAAAAGCAAACACCGCAAAGTAGAGACCGGAGATCACTCCCGCAATCATGTATATATGCATATGGACTCAAAATATGTGTTATATACAGAATCGAAGCTTGTTCATTCTATAAAAGGGGTTTCCAAACCAACCAGCCTTAGAGTCATAGTGATTATTTGAGTAAAAGATGAAGTTCTTAACACCATTTTAGTTTTTTGGACATAGCGGTCAAAAAGTGAAAAATATCGCCCTCTATACGTTTACTAGTTCTTTCAAAATTGCAAACGATGAAACACTCTAGGAAAGCGAAGGAAGCGAAACTGTCTATTGAAACCATAGCCCCAGAACTTATTACGAAAAATGATTGTTTTTTACAGTGTCGATAAAGTGTAAATGCTAGAATTCATCTTTGTTGGAATTTTATAATAATCTTCCACTGGTACAATTTGATAGTTTGTATATATTTGCTCGTTTGCTGCTTTCTGTTTTTGGACTACTTAAATAAAACATTCTGTTTAAGTAGTACCAAAAACAGAAAGCAGTTGTTGTAGGAGAAAACATTCTCCAAAATGAATTACACAAAGAATATTTACAGACCTAAGTAATCCAGTGAGCATCTTAAATTAAAATAATTGGTTCAAGTAATAGGTTCCTAATTACAAACTACTAACAGCAGGAAATGATGAGCACATAAATCTCATTAGAATTTTTTACAAGTGAACACTTGTGTTTATTATTTTCCTGTGATTTTTTTATCCAATTATTCACAACAATGGCACAACGGTGAGAAGTGTAATAAGCCACTAATTGTGAGGGTCAATTTGAAGTCACTGGCACACCAGAGTTGTTCCACGTACCGTACACTCTAGAAATTAGTGCGATGAAAAGGGATGTGATAAAGATAAATAAACAGGTAAATGTATTCTCAGGAGCACATTTATCTCTTCACCTCTGAGAAAGTCATTAATTAAAAGTGAATTTACAATTTATCACACATTATATTAAATTTGGATTAGGTTAAGTTTGTTGAATATCTTATTCTGTCACAAACTGTATAAAATGTCGGGAAATATTTTTCGTTTTAAATTTTTTAATCAAACAAATCAAAAGTTTTAATTAGTTAAGTTTATTTATCTAATTATTTAAAGGTTCTAATACTGTTTACTCTAATTAAGTATTTATTTAATTATAGGAAAGGATCTTCTATTGAAGAAAATTAATTATTATTCCATAAGTTGATTTATAAATAAAACTGTATGAGGGAAATACAAATTTCTCCGAGTGCTCGAAGAGGTAATAATTGTATTGAGTGTAAGCGTTTTGATGAATTGGGAAAAGAAGAATCATTTCTAGAGTTGAGTTTATTGTAGAATGTTAATCTGTTTTACACGTTTACTCGTAGAACAATTTCTATTTTTATTTTATTACTTAAGTTTAAGATATTTGATACAATATTTTATCCATAAAAAACATATAAATTTTAATTCAGGAAAAAATATTATCACAACAAAAATAAATAAGCATTTTAATAAATAACGGCATTTGCCTTAAAGAGATTAAAGGAAAAAATCCATAATTTTACAAAACAAAGAAAATAACATCACAAGAAATTGTTATAATTTGTTTTCTTTCGTTTATAAAAAAAGAAAATGACCTTCAGCTGTTTAAACTACATTTCTTATATGGAAAACATCAAGATGTTAAGTAGTAATTCCTGTTAAGAGCTTATTTATTCAACTCTAAGATTTTGTCAACCAACCACACACACACACACACAGGATCACCCTTTCTACTTTTAAAATATCCTCAATGACAAACAAAAAAGTGCGAAACATTGGCTAGTGTTGTTTCTTGTTAGGAAAAGCCAAAAGAATCTTTGTAAGTCAGAACAAATGTTATATTATGCAATTTTTAAATACATATAATAACACAACTCTTTAAGACAATAATTTGTGTTCTTATAGACGAATTTTAGTATTATATATGTGCAGGAAGAAAGAAATATGTTACATTATGCATGAAAAAAAGAGTTCAAATTATCATTGAATAGTATTTAAGGCTCTTTTAGTGTATGGAAATCCCAAAATTATTTACCAAGGACATTATATCAAGTAAATAAAAAATCTGTTGTATTTATAATATTTTGTATACCACAGATTTTAAAATAATAATAATTTTGAATGAAAAATGTTTTCTTGATACATATCATTAGACTTTTTAATATCATACTCGAACAAACAGTTCCTCTAATTTACAGCGACTAAATGGTGCTTACAATGACTTGTTTTCAGATAATTTTTATTTTATTTGCTGCCTCATATTACTTTTTGTGTAATATATATATATATATATATATATATATATATATATATATATATATATATATATATATATATATATATATATATATATATATATATATATATATATATATATATATATATATATATTTATATATATATATACAGGGTGATTATAAATAAGCTATTCCGACACATGTGCCCCTTACCATCATACCATTCACAGAAAGTGAACAAAATTTTGACGTAAAATATTTTGAGGTATGCACTCAAGAATAATATGGAAAAAATGTCCATCAAACAGTTACTGCTACAGAGGAAAAATTTCAAAAATATCAAATGGCAACACTCACTTTTTGTATTGAATGCGATCTTCATACTATGCACCAGAGCATTAATGTTCCTTTCACTTAAGCCACACTGTTTCTTCAACTGAGATCCCAGCTTGATGAGTCCTCCACAAAACGCGAAGAAGAAACCAAGAAACGCAAATTTCGGGTTCCATGTGGGACACAGTTATGACTGACGTCGTCACACTCGGTGAACTGCGAATTGTGATGCTCTCTGCCGTTCCGAACAAGACGCCGCTCCCAAGGAAAGAATGTGGCGAAATCGTAAAGATTTATAACCTGAATGCAGCAAAGGCATTGCGTGTTTGCCGCAGAAATCATGGGTTGCTGCGAAGGCGGCCATTCAAAAATGTTCGGGGCTTGATTCAAAAATTTTAAGAAATTGGTTGCACATGCGACCGATCTCGATCAAGATGACCTTTCGTTTCTGAGGAAGTTATAGCAGAAATTCATCAGAGGATAAGCACAGTTCGTCTCCCAAATGCACATGGTGTTTCATGTGTTCTGAATCTGCCGAATTCAACTGTCAGCAAAATTTTTCGCTCATCTTTCCGTATGGATTCCAGCGTGACCAGATGTTGGAAGCGGGAAACTATCAATCACGGTTGGATTTCCCTTATCCTGAATGATGACGAAAGCAGCTCGTCTTTACGCATTCTGTGGACAGATGAGGCGCATTTCTTGTTAACTGGTAGCGTGAATTCAAAACATTGTGTGCGCTGGGCAGAGAATAATCCACATGATGTGCTTGCATGCCCATTACACGAGGAAAAAGTGACTGTGTGGTGTGGTGTAACGAGTACGTTCATCCTTAGCCCTTACTTTTTGGAAGAGGTTACTGCCGGTGGTCTGCAAACGTGTACAGTAACGAGTGTTCGCTATTTGGACACGTTTACTCGGCATGCTATTCCCGCATTACAAAGGCAAAATGCTCGATCTGAAGTTGTGTGGATGCAAGATGGTGCTCCTCCGCATATAGGTTTCAGTCACACGTGTCTTATTTCAATAGTTTGGTTCTCGTCATTTTCCGTTTCTGTGACCACCAAGGTCTCCTGATCTAACACCAATGGATTTTGGCAATGGGGGCTATCTAAAATCCAAAGTGTATCAGTTTCATTCGCAAAAATGGATCTGATTTGAAAGATGTCATCAGAACTACGATTCAAGAAATTTCTATTGTTATGGTACGTGTTGCTGTGATATCCCGCATGCAGTGTCTCATCGTGAGTGAAGGAGTCCGTTTGGAGAGAATTTGTGAAACACAATAAAATGCTTTATTTCGTGCTGCTTCTCTGCCCTTATTGGTTGCCCTCATTTTTAGTCTGCCTACCTCCGGTGATTTTCATACTACAGTAGCCGTTCGAATGCTATTCAGGATTTTTCATTGTTAGGACTTGAATAAAGATTCCGAGGCTAAAACAATCACAAATATTTATTTGAGCTCTATTGCTCGATGCTGAACAGATTATACTACTACAATTTCAATTCTAAATAAAAAAATTTCAAAGTGAAACAAGAGCGTAGGAGGTTGCCATAGTTGGCGCACTTTATTACCTGACGAACAATTTTTCGAGGCAGCAACATCCCGTCCCCCGTGGAATGGTTAACATTCAACAAACAATCAAACAGTAGTAAATAATATGATTGAAACAACTCTAAAGCAATATTCTAACACAATAACAAACTTTACATAGATTCAGCAAATAATATTCATAATTAACACACTGGTTCAAAGTACTAAAGGGTAAGAACAATTATTTAATGCAATTAAACAATAAAGAAAATAATAATGATGACTAATAATCCAGGGACTACAATTCTATAACAGTATATTAATTCTAATTAGTATTAACAGGAAGTATACACAATTTTGTGATGGGTCTTTTTAAAATCCCGTTAGCAGTACGTACATTGACCCCTCTGAAACAATTGTCAGCGCCCTGAAAAACTCTTACTATTCTCCCAAGAAACCACTTGAATTTAAGTAGATTAGGCTCCTTTACTACTACTAACATACCTGGGCTGACATTTATTTTTAAAATTTTCCATTTATTGCAATTTTATAAATTACTTAGATATTCCAAGCTCCATCATTTCCCACCTTGATAAACGAATGATGGGAACACTAATGATATTTGGTTCAACAATTGTAGTTATGGGTCACCCAGTTAAGAAATAACCTAGCGCTCAGACTTCTAGTCATTGATATCTGATATTATCGAAGTCCAGGGTCTCGAATTTAGGATTCCTTCGATTTCCGTAACCATGCTAAGAAATTCGTTATTAAAATTGGCATTTCTTGCACCCCTAAATAAATGGTGCTTAAAAGACTTAATTCCCGCCTCCCAGAGTCCTCCAAAATTCCGGACCGGATCTCCATGCAGAATAAAGGACCATTTAATTTGTTCAGAACACACACAATCGGAACTTACTTAGTACCTCATCCAGATGGTCCATCCTGACGAGCAGTTTTTCAAGAACGCAACATTCATAATAGAGATCACAATCCAATAACTTGGTGTTGCCATTTGATATTTTCGAAATTTTCTCAATGTAGCCGTAATTGTTAGAGAGACACTGTTGTTTTTTATATCATTCTTGAGCGCATACCTCAAAATAACTTATGACAAAATTTTATTCACTTTCGAATGGTATGATAGATGGGATAGTTTTTTCTTGTAATCACCCTGTGTATATATATTAACTTTTGGTGATTGTAAATGTTCCAATGAAATTTTTTATTAATTTCTTTATTTTCTTATGTCATTTGAGAGGGTATAGTACCATAAAGATAAGTAAACAGGAAAATTAGAAGTGGTGTCATAAATAAGTTATCTATTAAAAAGAAATTTCACTAAGTCATACTCATTAATCACTGAAGAAAAAGTGATTGAATATATGGCAGCTCGCTAATCAGTTAATTGTTGTGCGATTTGTAGTAATTTATAAGAATTTTCTTCGTGAGCAAGCATTTTAAGCGAAATACACAATGTGATTGTGAAAGCCTGAATTGCCATGCGGTTGTCTGAGATGCCTTTCCCTTGTAGTGCTGCCAAATAATTTCGACTTTTGGTAGATGCCACGCCTTGCGTAATTCATTCAACTTGTAGAGGTTTTTTCTGTTGCTTAGTTTCCTCTGATGAGTTTTACATTTGGAATGAATTCTGTATCTTTAAAATTTCGAATTGATCCTTTGATTGTCGAACTATTACAAACCTAAGATATGAATTATTTTATTCCTTAAATAGATCTGTATCACTTGAATATAATATCAGTAGTTAAATAAATTGTAATAAAATTTCCTTATTTTAAAAAGAAATATTTGCTTCTCTGATGTGAGATTCTGTTTTACTGGTAAGAGCCAACCTTGTTTTCAGTACACACAAAGAAGAATAATAAAAGTTTTTCCAGTTGTAAAATAGGAGTATTTAACGATAAGCTTTGAAAGGCTTTGAAAATTTTTATTTTTAAAATTTAATCTATAGATTTTACAATTATTTATTGATTTATTAAAATTAATCCATGTATTTATATAAAAGTTACGAGGAGAGAAATTTTACTAAGATCTGTCACTGTGTATTAGCCAAACTCGTTTCACTAAATTATATACCAAGTTAAAAATTTACAAAATTATGAAAACTGCATACCTTAAAAATTTTTTTATCATTTTAAATTTGAAATTACTTATATATAGATCTAGTAAACAGCAGATTTATTTTTATTTAAATTAAAAAAAAACTGCAGTTATAATAGTTCTTTTTCATACGTGTATAACCAATATAAATAACTAATTATATTTTAATTAGGTACATTATGCAAGAAATATTTAAAAAAATGATAGATGTTTTTTTTAAGTTATATTACACACTCATGTCCTTAAATTAAGAATAATTCAGAATCACAAAGAAATTGAACTCTAAAATAAAAATTTCACATGTAGAATTATCACACACATCTTGAAGAATAATATGCAAATTACAAGAAACTACCAGATGGCGCCGATAGTCACAATGACGAGAGTGTAAGAGAGAGGTATATAAGGAATGGTTGCAAAGAAGTAAAATTGTTCACAAGCGCTTTAAAAGCCTTTCAGTGCAATAACCGTATAGTTATGGCACAAAGGAAAGCATTTGGATGATGTTTTACATGGCAGAATTATCGGCCATCTGGAATGTTGACGTACCCAGCTGGAAGTATCCGAAGAACTTAGAATCCCACAGAGTGTCATCTCCAGGCTTTGGCAACGGTTTCAAAATCATAGTAATGTGAGTAGACGTTACAGCTCAGGTCACCCCCGAGTTACAACGCCGAATGAGGACTGTTATTTGGCAGTTACTGCCAAAAGAAACAGACGGAGCACAGCATCAGACCTGTCTCGTTAACTATCGGTACGACATTTTCAATGCAGACCGTGTACAGACGCTTAGGGCACATTGGTCTATATGCTCGTAGGCCTGTCCGATGTGTTCCACTTACCGCAACTCATTGGTCACCTGCGGTTAGCCTGGAGCAGAGAGTATGCATTGTGAACATCGCGTCAGTGGTCTTAAGTGATGTTTTCCGACGAGTCCAGGTTTAGCTTTCAGTCTGATTCTCGCCAGACTTTCAAATGGAGAGGGTCAGGTACCCGTTACCACCAAGAGAACATCATTGAACGACACCGTTACGGTGGTTCAGGATTGCTCGTTTGGAGAGGAATTATTCTAGGTTCCAGAACTAACCTGCATGTTCAGAATGTATTCATGACATGCCTCATCTATCGGGATGTCATTCTGTACACTTTAAAAAAATCGAGTGGTTTTTTATCACTCGATGAGCGACGTATATTTTGTACTCGATAATGAATACTTTCGTGCTTAATTGGGGAGAGAAGTTCTCTTTCCAACACTCCATCCTCAGACAAAATCAATTTTTGCTCTTTTTTGACATATTTATGGCACAAAGCAAATGTGATGTGCTCTGATTGGTTTAAATCATCACGTGATTCTATGCTTTCGGTTTATTTTCGCTAAAAATGGAGGAATTAGACTTCATTTTGTGAAAGCGATCTATTAGAATATTTAAAATATATAATTGGACAAGAAGGAGTGCAGAAACATTACGGTAGCTCTTTATTTCTTATTAATTGAATGCTAAATCAAATCTTCAGATTTGTGATTTTTCTCCGTTATATAAACTTCCGTATTCGAAAGTGTAAATGATTGAATTCATATTCATTTAATATTCTTAATATTTGAAATTTTTGATTATACTATTTAGTAATATAAAATGTGTTAGGAATTTTTATGTTTTATTTCGAATATTATTTTCAGCTAAAATTAAATTTATTATAAACTAATAGAAGGTTATGATGAATGAATTATAAAATTCTTTTGCTTTCGAAACTGCGTGAATATGACTATTAATTTTCTTGTTAATTTAAATATCCAATGTATATTATACAGATAGTGTTTTTTTATGCTGAATTGAATATGTGATTAATATCAAATACCGCATTTTACCTATGAATAAATGTTTTCATAAATAAAATTCGAAGCTTTTTTATTTAAATGTTAATACAATATAAAGCGAATATTAATCTACAGAATATTACTTAACAGTATGTACTTTATTTATTAAAATTTCACTGACAATTATTTATTTGATTGTTACTAAGTAAAAGCATTTGTAGATAAAACGAAAAGGAATTGTATATATCAAAATCAACTATTAATTTGTATACTATTTTAAAATTTCCAACTAAGAATTTTGTTGATGGAAATATAAATCATATTCTGATTTTATGGTTGTCATTGTCCTCATCGAAGAAAAAACAAAATTAGAAAAAGCAAATCTGAAGTATATAGTTATTTTGAAGATGAGGAAATGGAATGTATGGAAGAAATGGCTGATCAGGTATATTCTGTATAATGTGTAATCAAAATAAATTTTAAGGAGACTGAGAAAATGTTAACTATTGTTATTACTACAAATATTAATTTCATTTTGCTTGTAAAATTTATCTAAAAATTTGAAATAATATTCTATGTTTATGTAAGAATATGGTAACTTAATTGAATGACATGAAAATTCCAATCAATTTTCAGTTAAAATCTCTTATTAAAGTTTTTTGGATGTTAAATGTGATTTTAAAATAATGAAAGGTAACTATTCACATTAAATTATATATTAAATTATCATAACTTGGTAATCAGCTTAAGAAATTTTAATGTTTTTAACTCTATTTTGATATAAAGTTTTGTTTGTACAAATTTTGTTAACAAACTTTTGCTAAAACTAAATCCCAATTAACTTTATATTAAATTTAAAATTCATTTAAATTTCTAATTTGAATTGAATAGTTTAAAAAAATATCCATTATTTTTAATTCACTTGACCATAACTTGGTTTCATATGTATGATATTATTGAGTAAACACATAAGTGTATATGTATGTATTTTTCCTTTCAGATAAAATGACTACAATTTGAAATACCTAATGAAATTCATCGAGAAAAAATATTTGAACTCATGATGAAAATATATAAGACAAAATAACATTTGTGATGAAAATTAGACCATCTATTGTTCTATTCTATTACAGAATTTATTTCTTTAAGTTTCCAAAATTGGCTGCTTTCAATGAAACATTGATATATATAACCTGTATTTTTTACATATTTGAGGATGAATTTTAAAATATTCATGAAAGTACTAAACTTTTATTTTTCAACATTATTCTCTAACAATGCCACAATGACTTAAGTACACCAAAGTTTACAATTCCTTACATAATTTGTATACCTGGATTTTTTTAATGATAGAACATGCTGTGCATGCATTTCTAGGATTTTTGATTCTATGTGAATATGTTTTATATTATTTTAATGCCAAGACAATTTAGTTGAAATTTTTTAGAAAAAGGGCTTTATATACGGAAGAAAGATCTCATTGTTATTTTGATATTTGTATAATGATTGCATGATCCAAAGAAAATAAATAAAATCTATATTTTACAAAATATGCAGTATTGCTTATATCTTTTATTATATTGTAGTTTTCTATCTCGTATTTTTAAAAATAGTTTTACTTGCAATATATTTGAATATTAGTATATGTGATACAAAAGCATGGGTTAAAACAATTTTTGTTGTAATTTGTAAAAAAAAATTTCATTTAGTTTCCCCTGTTTTTCAGTTACGATTGATTGAAAATGTTTTAACATTAGAAATAAATTTATATATGCATGTATATATTTTGTTTAATGTTGAACAATCCATTATGTAATTTATGATAAGGGCTATATCTATTTCTTAACAAATAAAAAATCCAAAATTATTTTGTATTTGTTTCATTGTATATCAATAATTTATCAATTTTGCCCCACATTCTTATAAAAAAATTTTAAAACTACTAGATAATCATTAATTTACTAACTTCAATTACTAAGTTTTAACTAATGAGAATACCATTTTTTAGCTATTAATCTTGCTTTAAATTACAATAAAAAGTTCTATTAATTTAATATATAAATAATTATTCTCATTATTACAAACAGATTTGGAATTTTATATTTAATATAAAGATTTGGCTGACTGTTTTCTTAATAAATATCCTACATACTACGTTCCTAGAATATTATCATATGATTAAAAGCTTGTCCTATAATATGGAATAAATATGTGAGAATTCAGGATGGTAGTATTTTTTAGGCTGAATGTAGTTTTAATACAGAATTTAATTGCATAGATATCTGATTCCTTGACCTTTTAATTGTAGGAAGTCGAATTAATATTAGATTAATTTCTTTGTCCAGGCATTTTCAAAGAATTATTGATGTTAATTGATTTATTACTGGCTTTTTGTAAAATTTAAAATGCTCATACATGTGTATATATACATTGCTTCTTTTTTTTTTACTGTATAATGAATATTGTTTCAAACAGCTTTAGCTATGCACATATAAGTATTAAATATCTGAAGTATGATTTTTAATATTTGTTTATTTAAATATACTTAAGATTTTATGTTTACATTATTATGTTTCTTGCTCATGTATCGTATTATTTTTAATTACTACGGTTTTATTATATTTTAATTACTTAAAATCTGACTAAAAATACTTTAAACTTTCAAAAACTTTATTAACAGAGTGTTGACCGATTGTTACAGAATCCGTATTAAATATCAGAAAGCATGGTGAAGTTTATTGGAGTAAATCGTTATAATAATACTATTTCCATTTTTTTAAAATGTTTGTGTAAAAATCTATATTATATTTTTGTGTAATAATCTATATTATACTTAACAAGCTTTTAAATTACTTCTTTACAACAAAATAAGACTTTATATTTTTGAAGTATTATTCTTATGAAATTTTAGTATTAAATTTTATATAGACACCGATGAGAACGCAAATATTATAGAAATTTTAGCTATTATGCTTTTTTTCGAATTAGGTGAAGAGATCTTGAAAAGAAAAACGCTCAAAAGTAGTCAATTATACTTGCTTTGCTGTGGTCAAAAGCAAGACCTGAATGCGAAAGATTTTTATCTGTGAATTAATGAATTTAATGGTGTCATATTCAAGATATAAAAGCGTTCAATATTTTATGTAAATGTTATCATGTGTTTAATGTTAAATACGATGATAAACTTACTGTATTTTATGCTTTCATGGAATATATGATTTATAAATTAAAAATGGTCCAATTGGGACTTTAATTGAAACAATACATTCTTACTATATGCGATCAAGATTTGAATTTTTCAAAATACATGCATTAAAATGTGTATTATCTTTTTATCCCTATTTTTTATATTTTTCTTATTCTGTGTTATTAAATAGTCAATTCAAAGAAATTAATCTCCAATATTAATTTGACATCATAAACATTAGAATTTCTGTATACATATTTTTATTTAATTTTTCTGTATTAAAAATTGAATAAATGTTTTTTTGTATTATCTTGCATATTTTTAATTTCAGTCTTAATTTCATTGAAGTTATTTGCACTTTAAACTAATTATTATTTCTTAATCAATTAAATTGTGTACAATCAGTTGTACTCGTAATGTTTTTTAAAATTAATTTTGTACTTAATGGGTCTATAGTAAATTAAATTGAAAACTAATTAGTGTGACGCTTTATTCTTGAGAGTGCTACACTCACATGTGAAACTAAATAGATATAACTAATGTAATAAAAGGCTGAACAATTTCCTTGAAATTGTATGTAATTTAAAAACCACTGTAATTATCAAAATCAATTAAAATGTCATATTCAGTTGTACTGTTATATTATTAAATAAAGAAATCATATCTTTATATTGTAATTATCAAAAAAAAAATACATAACTCCTTAAAATAAAAAATTTAAAATCTAATTTCTGCTCTAAATTGCCAATATAAAAAAATTAGCAATACTTCTATAAAAGATTGAAATTCACTCATTTTTTCTATCTAATTAACCACTTTAAACGATTTGTTGTTACTCCCCTTAAAAAGAATGGCTTACCTGCATCTTTCAAATGAGTGAATTTCTATCTTAAAGATTGGTTGAGTTTTGTCAAAATTAAAGAGTGAAATTTCACTTCTGAGTGAAATCTACTCGATTTTTTTAAGAGTGTTCGTTTGCTTCGGGTGGGTGCAGAAATTCTGTTTATGGATGAATGCCCGTCCTCACTATGCAAACATTATAGACGAGCGCCTTCAATCGGAGGATATCACCCGTATGGACTGGCCAGCATACTCACCGGACTTGAATCCAATAGAGCATGTGTGGGACATGTTTGGCTGACGAATTGCAGCCCATCAATCCCTTCCCACATGTTTACCGGAACTTCGGAAAGCATTGCTTGATGAGTGTGTAATATTCCCCGAGATCAGATCGATAATTTGATACCCAGCATGACTAGGCGTTGTACATTGCATGGTATGGAGAGGGCATTTAATGTGTATTAACCATTATACCAACCATGTTATACTGGGTTTTTTAAATAGGCTCTTTTTTGAAATTTGCTCCAGGGAGTAAAAATCGTCATTTTTATTTTAATGATGTCAAACATATAACATTTTTTGCTCTTTACCTTTTGTTTAATAAATAAACTTTACAAATAAATCACATTTGTTTTGCTTCTGTCTCTCTCTCTCTTTTATTTTATCTATTTATTATTTATTTATTTTTTTTTTTGCCTGAACTTGCATTATTCTTAATTTATGGACACGAGTTTATATAATATTAATTTTTATGTTTAACATTCAATATTTGTAAGTGAACATTTTTGAACAGAATGAATTGTAAGGAATTTATAGACAGGGATTAAAAACGTAATATTCTGGTTATAGTGATAGTAATGGATTCTACATATTTTTTTTTTTTGCTTAAAAACTGTTGATTATTTCTTTGACATAAAGGATAGGTATTTGGTGAGAATATCAATTGCATTTGCAGGCACATCATATCAGTTAAAAGAAAATTTAAACAATCTGAAATGTATAATCTTAGTGTTCCTTAAAAGTGAGAAACTTTTTCATAAAATATTTTTTAATACATTATTAACTATTTACCAGGATAAATATGCTTACATAATAATAATTTATTCATTCGCATCTGATTATTGGTAAAAATTGATCTATTAAAATTAAATTAATTAAACTAAAATTAAATTAATTAAAAAGCTGATTATTATTTGTAAAAGATTTACAATAATAATTTTCATTCTTTAATTTTTTCCCATAAAGATGTGTCGACGTTTCTTTCTTATGAGAAAAATCCTTGACTTGGAAAGAAAAGTTCATTATCAGCAACGAAGCATTGAATTTTCAGTCCAATGTCACACCATTTTAAAAATCTGAACTGAATATCGTTTCAAGTACAAGAAATAAATGAAGCTGTGCCTTCATTCATTACGAAGCTTTCCGCCATGCTTTCAAAACTTCAATTTGCACGCTCCTCAGATTGCTCACCAGAAGAAAAAAAAGGGGCACCCAAAACACTTTAACTTACCCTCCTCTAACGGTGTCCTGTTTTTTTGCCAAGCAACACTCATTGGCACTTTTCCATTCCATCAAAATAGTAGAACCGCTTTTAAGGCGAGACCAAAAAGAAGAAAGTGTGTGAGGGAAAGAGAGAGAAGAAAGTATATCATTAGCAGTACATTAAGATCGGTATCTAAGCGTCTAATCCAGCTTGTCAGTCGGGCTCGCACGCAGCAGGCGATCGTTTGTTCCTCGCGGTCAGGATGGTGTGCGGCGAATGGATCATTTCCTCGTTTGCAATTCATTAATGACACGATAAATAGGACCTGTCCTAAAGTAAATGCTGAGTTTCATAAAGAGAGAATAAAACTATTTTTTTCCTTGCTAGAAGTTAAGGGATGAGGAACATTAAAGAGATTTTCAGCATCATTTTGTAAATGAAATGAGTTTAAGCATGTTGATAATTTAAAAAATGCAGCCTCATTTCTTAAAATTAAACATGTATTACTTGGCATGACCCATACCTCATCAGCCAACTTTTTTCTGGAAATTAACTGTCAGTAGCCTCTTTAAAATTCCATGACAAAACTGTATAAAAGGCTTACTTAATATGCAACCATTACAGCTGGTAACATTCAACATTCCATTTAATGAAATCATACAAGTTAAATTTCCTTATTTAATCTCATTAGTAATATTTTATTATTATTTTTTACCGGTATAATAATATTATTTTTTTTCATATATAACATAAATATAAAGAGAAATTTAATTTACTCTTGCCTTACATTAATCTTTTTGGGTATACTCCCAAAAATTATAGAGCCGAGCTGGCAGCCGAATGGTAAGTGCTCTTGCCTTCGGTTCAACAGTTCGTGGGTTCGAATCCCTCCTTGTGCATGGATGTTTGTAGTGGTTCGGAATCCACTTTAAACCACAGGTCTCGGTCTAATTAGCCCTCGTGTGCAAAAAAAGACCGTAGAGCGACAAACCAAAAAAAAAATTATAGAGAAAGAGAATACTGTTTAAAATTTTTATCATTATGCACTGCGCTTTTTTTTTATCTACATAAGTATAAGTTATTCTTAAGAGAATTATTTTATTTTGCAAAAAATGCTAATATTAATAAATTTTTAATTTTGCTAAATGAAAATCTTAAAATATGTATATTTTTCAAAAAATTATGCTGCAAAACTTAAATTTAAATATGCGCAATCATTAATTAAAAGAAAAAAGTAAATAAACTTAAAAATTACTTTAATTGAAGCTTCGTGTATGAAAATACATAATAGGTCATAGTTTCTTGATACAGATATGAAGTTGCTTATAAAGTATTTGTCCTCATTACAATTTCGTAGAAAAACTATCCTTGTAAATATATTAGGAAATCAAATTTCTTATTATAATTTTTTAATTTTAATATCTATAAAAAATTATATATGATGAACATTTAAATTTCAAATATAGTATTTTAAATTTGCAGTTTTTGTATTTTTATGCCCAGTTGCCTTTATAATTTATTCCAGTATTTGCTATTTTCCATTTTGTCTTACATAAGAACACAAAAAGACGTTAATAAATAAAAATTTTGAACGACTTTGTTTTCTCCATTGATTTATTTCCAGATTTATTTTTAAATTTAGTTCATTTTCTCTTTTGTATATTGTAAAAATTAAAAATTATTGTAGAAGAAAAAATTATTATTCATCAACAAACATCTGGAATAAACTTTTAAGAAAAAATAGAATAATTATAAATACTTTTTAACCAAATAATTAGGAAATATCTTGTAGCTTCTAATCTCTTAAAACACAATAAATAAATAAAATTGGTAAAGGTTATATAATGTAATTAATTTTGAATGTTATAAGAAAAACGATGCTGATTCTCTGAAATGAAATGAATTCAATGAAGTATGTATTTCAGGAATCATAATCTTCTCCAAAATGATTTTTCGCAGTGTGGTGAAGGAAGAAATAATAGTTCAATTTATAAGGCGCATCTTTACAAACATGTGATGAACTGTCATTTGTTAGTGGAAATAAGAGGATGAGATAAGTGGAGTTTATAAGAGAAAAAATGTTCTTGCATTTAATGATAAAATATTTTTATTACTTTATTTAGAATCCTTTTATTCAGAAGAAAATATAATTTTCTTTAAAAGATATAGATTACTATAGGCTGATAAGTAATTTTTTAATAAAATTCATACAATATAGCATTGACCAAAGATATCTAATAAACTCGTATTAAATCGTGGTTCTTATTATTATCTCGTATTATCGTGGTTTAAACAAAAGTATGCAAGAATTTGATGTCTGTAAAAAGTTTCATGTGATTTCTGTAAAAATAATGATCAGCAAGCTTCCGCATTCTTTATCCTAACGTGCTTCTGTTTGAAATATTGAAAGGAAGCATTAGCTAGTCTTATTATTAATAAAACTGATAAAAAAAGACTATGAGAAAGTAAGAAAACAGTTTTGATTGTGATAAAAAATAGATTTTAAACCATGCAATTAAATAATGAATTTTTACAATTAAGAAATAAATAATATAACATTAAATACCCATTGACAAAATTTGACATATCTTAGTGAGATAAAAACGTTTTACTTTACGGAAAAATTTTTCATTGGATCAATGATCAGATTTTAAGAATGTCTATTAAAAATAAATTTTATAGAATAATTTTGTTGTCATGTTTCGTATTGAATTTATTTATTTTTAACTTACAATTGATACTATTTATTTACTGTAAGATATTTGAAAAAGATGAATAACCTTTTAAAAGAGTATATACAATTCGGTATTTTACACGTAAGTTTTCATCTATTTAATACGAAGTCCATGACATAATGTGTTCCAAGCAAGTTTGTCGCTCAACGGCCCTTTTTTTGCACACGAGTGCTAATTAGACCGGGACCGACGGTTTAAAGTGGATTCCGAACCACTACAAACATCGATGCCCAAGGCGGGATTTGAACCCACGAACTGTTGAACCGAAGGCCAGAGCGCTAACCATTCGGCTGCCAGCTCGGCTTGTTCCAAACAAGAAATTTGAAATCTAAACTGGATTATATCTTTTAAGAGAATTGTTAAAAACTAATTACTGTCTATTCTAATTCAGTTTCCTCATTCATTATTTTACTGTAAGTAATTTGTGTAAATGACAATAGTTCTTTATTTAATATTGTTAAATATAGAATTAGAGAAATAAAAAAATAAAAAATTGTTATTTCAATTTTTTGGTTGAAAAATTTTTTTCCCATTATTTAAAGTTGTAAATTTTTTCATAAATAAAAAAATGAAAGCTCCTTGTTCAATACTCTGACATCTTGAAAACACAATATATTGGTAAATAATAATAATTTACAGATTGGTTTTTTTGTTTCGAAAGTTTGTAAAACTTTTTATTCAAATACTGTTGCTTTTTTAAAACAAAATATTCAGAAGTACAATTTGTTATTTTTATCATTTTAAGTGTTGTATGAACTACAACTGAGAAAGTTCAACAACAAAAATTAATAGAGCATATATGGGTCGTAAAAATAAATATATATTAAAATAGTCATAATTTTTTAATAAATTCATAGCTGTTGCTTCGTTCTTGTATCTTTATTAACAATTTCATTGGACGAATGAATATATTCTAAATATTTTCATATTTACTAGCTGATTTTCTAAACTGACTGAAGGAATTATATATAAACAAAATCCTTATTCTCGCTCTTTTTAACTGAGAACGGCTGCACAGAATGAAATGAAACTTGCATCAGAATATTCATGTACGACTTAGTTAAAATAAAAACACCATTTCATTTTGTGTACGTGTATGATTGCAGCTTTGGTTATTAATTTAAACCACTGTGACTTAAATTGAATGAATAAAGTAGGTAATGTCTCTAAACTCACCCCGAAGGAACTCTGCTCACTTCAAAAACGGAGACGTTCAATTATTTTTCTCCCTTTAAAATTGTCAGCTATGCAGAACATTAAGAGAGTTCACAAAAAGTAAATATTTCATCGGATCCATTTTTCTTACAACATTCCCATGGCATAATTTCTTAAAAAAAAAAATAGTGATTACTGTGGTTACGTCGTTTGTAGCTATTATTTGTTACTCATATTGGGTTTATGGGGAGGTAGAAATATGGCACTTTAGGGTTGCCAGAATTTTGGGGTTCTAACGAAAGAAAATGTTAAAAAAAAGAGGATATAGATAAAAAGTAGCTGCTGTGGGGGACAAGAGTCTACTCTTGCTCTATCATTATTTTGCCTTGTTAAATAGATTTTTATTAGATTGTTGAAGATGTCTAATTTTTATAGAAAAGTAGGAGCACAAACTAAAATAGATGTAAGATATTCATTTTTTAAAGAAAGAATTTTTTCTGCTGCAATAGTTCAAATTTCTTTGATTGGAAATGCATTTGAACCTGGATAAAATGGTGTGATTTCAATATTTAATAACTTCTTAACTCAAGAGTTTGATGTTTTAATTATTTTGTTTTTAATACCTGAGATCTCAGATCGTGGTGGGCGAGAAGTGTTTTAAGCAAAGCTAAGGGCTTAATATATAAATTCGTTAAAAATATTATTCACCAATTTTCACGCACACACTAATCGCATTTCTCATCCGAAACTTTTCCCGCTGCGAATGAGCTGATTAGTTTGAGTTGTTAATTGAATGTTTCCTAATTACAGCAAATTTCGCAAAGTTAATTATTCTAGTTCAATTATGTAGTAATTTCGTGAGCCTGCCATCGTGTGAAAAAAAATTGACCGTTGAATAGCTAGTGTGAATAAATCCTGTTTGAATTTTCCTCGCGCAGTGTTTTACCTCAGTTGAGGTAAGCGAAACCATGATGCAGAAATTCTTATTGACTTAAGTCCATTACAAGAAGACATTAAAACTTATAGTTTATCAAATATTACTGTAATAAATAGGAAAATTATGTTTTGGAAACCCATATAAATTTAAGTTTGCAGTTAAATATTTTTGTACTGCAAATTCATACATTGAACACACACTAATAAATTTGAAATGAGTAATTAAAAATCAAACATAGTTGTAATTCTTAAGTATTCCGCCATATCCGATAAATATTATAAGCAACAATTTTCATATTGTTTTTTTGTGATATATTGACCACCAAAAACAAAGAGTCATCCATTTATATTATTATTTGCAAGATATGAGATTGCCCGTGTGTTTGAAACTTTTATTCAAACTCTCCTATTTCTACATTTTATGTATAAAAAAATCCTCTTCTGGTCTTTGGCTTCATAGACTAATTCTTATTAAACTATTTCGACTTTGACGAGTTTTAATTCGAAATATAAATTGACTGTATTTTGCGTAAGATTGTAATACATTGCCAATAACTGTGGTTGATATGTTTGACACCTATATGCTCACTTTTTGAGTATGAAAGTTAAATAAATGTGACTTACTGTTAGAGAAAATTCCAAATCATAAGAAATATCTGTTTCTAGTTGGGATTCGAACTTAAACACTATTGAATTGAAAGCTAAAAAGAACTGCTGACTTCTGTTTCTAATACCTATCTAAATGAATATTATACAACTTTACTTAAGTACCCATTAAATAAGAAACACTGTTTTATAAACCGTTCACTTGTTAGCAAAATGTCCATTCGTGTTACTTTAGATTTGTATGTCATTGGGCCTTCAGCACTTATCTAAATGGCTTAACACTTACATCACAGGTAATGATTAAAATTTTTAGTTAACTTTGAAAGATTGAATTTATTTTTATGAGGAGATAAATATCCAATATAACTTAGTGAATTAAATCAAAAAAAATTATTTGAATGCTCACAGTTCTATCAAAATAGAAAGGAATTGATGAGGCATTATTATGAGAAAAACAGAATCTTTAGTAGCCGATCTGTTGTATGCTATCTTAAAGTGTTCTGAGGCTAAAAGAACTGATAACCAGTTTTATTATGTATATCTTCAATTGAGATCGAATCCTAAAATTGATGTATTTTGTAACCATCGATTCAGCAACTGAACCTACGGAATTTAAAAGTTTCTTTTCTCCTCATGAGAATTGATGCGACTATGTTAATGCCATGATCAAAGTAACAGCACGACTTATTTTTGAATGGAACGGAGGCATCTGCTTGTTTTCCATGAGCTCAACTTTCTCATACCTTAATTACCTGCTCTTCTAACACCTGAACTGTGAGGGGATGCAGCGTACCTGACTCAACACTTCTGCTGTTCTTACCTAAATAACAATCCTCGTTTTCTAAATCACTCGCTACTTCCGGGGTAAAATTCTTCCCATACCACGCAGTTGTTCCTTCCGATTTCCTAGGGCAACTACCCACGAAAATATTTATAGAATTAGGAAACGTATCTTCTCATTGCTTTGAATAGGTTTTCTACAAACAACGGCAAACATACGTCATCGAAAGCAAAAATCACTTAGAACGGTAGATGAAAAATGTTATGAAACTATCCAATCTCATTTTATGATTTTAACATTAATGTACAAGCAGGTATTTTTCTGACTGATATTTTTAAAATGAATATATAATTCATTAAAATTCTTTCTTTTGTAATATTTTTTAAGAAGTTACAATGATTACCAACACAAAAGATATCCTTTGGGTTCTCTGATTTATAATCATTTTCTGCATGCAACGTCATAAATTTTTACACTGATTTCCTAATTTTTCATAGAAATGATTTTACTTGCTTCCTTGTTAACCAAACTATTCAGAAAGTATAACCGGAAACAAATACTATGCGTGTTTGGTTAAAGCAGACAATTTCTTACTACAATCGTAAGGGTGAAAAATGCCGATCGCGTTCGGGTAAAATCTTAATTCAAGGAAATCAAGAAGGGAAATTTAAGCATCTCGTGGGAATTCTAGAGCTGTCGCTATTTTAATACTTTTCCCATGAATACATATATGCATCTTCAAGTTATTAATTTTCAGAAAATTTTTATAGACCTTTCTATGAAAATTAACAGATTTCATTTTATACAAGCTATTTTTCCAAACATTTTACGACTTTTAATTTTAAAACATTTCTATCCATAAAAATATTTTTTTAAAAAGTAGTAGCATTTGCTGCGATTCAGTACGTTTTTGATTTCTGCGTTGATTATTGAATATGTAACATAATAATAACTGAAAAGATAAGCCATAAAAAATTTTTATTTTTTAAGAATTGACAAATTGAAAATTGATTTTTAATCAAGTAGGCTTTATTTAACATTAAATAAATTGTTCGGACATGATAGTTTGGAATTAAAATGCAGAAATAAAAATTTTAAACGGATTGTTAACTCTCCTAATTTCTAGCAAAATCTTAGCTTTTGATTTTTTACGTAATAATAACAGACGAAAAGGGAAAAAGTTTTAAATACAATTTAATTTGAAAGTGTTAAGTGAAATACACTTTAATTGAAAAAACATCTCAAATATAAGCACATTAATCAGTGGAAACAACACAATTAAATATTCCGTTTGAAATGTTTCCTGTATATAATATCTAGATTATCTAAATCACGAGAAGCAGCTGAAAGATGTTGGAGTGGTTAGAGACCCTAAATTCGAAACATTAGGTCCTGGGTTCGAATCCTGGTGCGGGGTTGGATGTTCCTTTCAGTTTCTTTGTGTGATTCTCTATCGTATCCTTTCGCTTCGTGCAAAAATAGCACACACATTCGGTGCCCCACTGAATAAGTTGCCAGAGCTCCAGTGGCTCAGTAGCTTCCCATTAAGATCAGCAAAGTGAAGCATCATTTGTCGCGAGTAGTGATTGGAAGGGTGACCACACCGTACTCTCTTTTACAGGGTTGCTGGAGCTCCGTGGCTTGGGGACGTGTCCACATCAATCTGGGACCATTAAAGTCATTCCGCTAGTGTGGCATGAATGTGGAGAGGAGGGTGCCAGCTTAGCCTTATTACCTGACCGTGTTTTAAAATGACGATGCACTAGGTGATTGGCGAGTATTCCAAACCCGTTTACCTTAGGGTACATCGCTATGTATGTATAAGTTGCCATCACCTTGGTCCCTTGTAGCACTGCATGGATTGATTCTAAGATAAATGGTGCATTGGGGGAAAAACATCATGAGAAGTTACGTTATTTTAAATTGAAGGAACCAAGGGGTTGTGATCTATCAATGGAACTATATTCCCAAAGCCACTCATCGCTTAAATGTGTTCGGAAACTTACTCCATCACAAAAATACAATACAAAAGATGTTATTCAGTAATAAGTTACACGCTTCGGAATGTCATTAAGGATAATAACCAGTGTTTCATGATAGTTTTCTACGCAGCAAGCTTTTGATAACATAATTTACCAAAATTAGTATCTGCTTACGTAAATTAGTATCCTTACTGCTATCGAGCAATGATGACATAAAAAAAGCATGTCAGCTGATAGCATAGTTCATGATTAGAACTTTAGTTATACGTACTAATAATTCACGATATGACTAATGAAATAGGAGTCTTATACTTTTTTGTTGGAAAGCAAGTTTCTGAACCCATAAAAGACTTACAAGCTTCCATACAGACATATCAATGAAACGGTCAGCAGAAGTATTCGAGTACCATAAATAATGCCACCTCATAACATTAAATTCTGGTTTAAGCTTAATTCCATGGCTAATCTTCCGCCACATCATCCTGTGAAGCGAGATTTATCTTGGAAGATTATCATTCTTTACTGTAACATCCGTTATCATTTGGCTGCCACCCACATTATCTTTCAATGCGTCAATTTACACTAAATAACGAAAAAAAGTTTACAACAAAAGAAGCTAATCAGAAATGGAGCAGAATCATCTATTTGTTCAAAGATATTGTTCCATTTTGTTTTGAAATTGAGGAGAATAAAGCCTTTTATTGATAACAGTCCGGGGGCCTGAGCAGCTACCAGGCGCGTCGGTAGGCGGTGGATCACCGAACGTCCTGTAGGAATGACAGGATAGCCTTGAATATAGAATCAGAGGCCGCGAACCAGCTCCCGTAAACCCTGGTGTTATGCGTTCCGTGCCTAGGGCTAATTGGCACCGCGGTATTGGTGTCTTAACGGAGCCTCTAGTTGCCTGGCAAACTTCTAGAGTAATTTGCCTTGCCCAGTATCTCAGGCAATGCTGGGTGGACTTATATTACCTGAGCTTATAAATTGTTATCTTGTGGCTGAAAAGACACAAGAAATAACAATCCTTTCTGCATCTACAGGTGATGCCTCTGAAGTTGACCTTGCTGAAAAAGACAAGTGAACTCAGAGGCTGTCTTGTAAAGGGGCAGTAATGAATCCTTCACTTGAGGTAGAAATGACCTCCAAACCATCTTCTGGTGAAAGTCAGGAAGCTATCCCTAGTATGACTGACTCTCTGACCAGATGGGACTATTTCAGCAAGACCTTATCTGCTGGAAATGTCATACGCAAGAGGAAACGGCAGAGCATATCATTTATGAATGCGAGGCTCTTGCCCTCCCTAGATTAACCTCTTTAGGCATCATCCATACTAGAGAGTTACACCTTGACTCCATTAAAGGGTTATCGGACTTTATTAATAAAGTAGATGACCCGAGCAACTGGAACTAGGAAACATTGGGTTTGGAGTTAATGGTACAAAATGCTGATAAAGCAGAGGTGCCCAATGACATACAAACCCAATTCTAAGAAGAAGAAGAAGAAGATTGATAACACAGCATCATATATTGGAAGCATAAAACATAGTTTGATTTCTTCCTTATTGGATGACATATAATAGTTACAACTCCACAGGATTCAACACATCTAAATTAAAGGCCGCGGTGGCCTGGTTGGCTAGGGCTTTGTTTTCATTATCGGAAAGTAGTAGAATTCGAATCAAAGCTTAACCGAAGACCCGTCGTGTTCTCTAATGGTGGCTGGGGCAGGTTAAAACTGGGTGTGGTCGCAATGTCCCCCAAGTAAAATGATGCCTCTGTGGCTGTCAGTCTAAGTGTTAGGGTTCTTCTGCTTGATCCCTGCTTCAAAATCATGAAGATCCACCCGTTTGCTTCTATCTAACTGGTAGATAGATGCAGACAGGAGCTAGGTACAGGGAAGTATGCTGTTGCAACAACACATCTAAATTACTTCTTCCAAAATTAAGACTGTAAATATGTTGTATAAAATGTTATGTTATTTGTTAATGTGTTAAAATGTTATATATATATATATTTAATATTATCTATGTATGTATGTTATATAAAATTCTTATAAGATATGTTGAAAAAAAAGCAACATTGATCAAAATAGGATGCATCGTATGTTAAATATTCTATTACTTTGCCTTGTAGCATTATTCATCAATTCAGTTAATAAGAGGTAAAACTACCTTGTATAGCTATATAGGCATCGCAACAAGCTGGGCATTAATACCAGATGTATTGATCAACAATTATAACAATAATTTTGTTTTCTTCTGAAAAATACCGATTTTAATGGCTGGATGGTCCGGATCATTTGACAATCTTCTTAAAGCATCCAAATAGATATGACATTTGGAGATGGCCATACCATCCTGTTTCTCAAAATATTCATTGACAAATACAGTTCTATGTGGTTAATCTAAGAAGTTACATTTCAAAAAACTGCCATTTCGAGAGTTTAAAAGGATTGATTAAACAACCATCCCGAGTGCTGCTTGAATAAGTGTGTAGGAGGCTGGTCGACTACTGAATAGCAGCATGTAATCGTTGCAACTCAACAAAGAGAAGCCACATAATGGGTCAGTTCGGAGTTTTTCGGAACAGGTTCACCTTCAATTAATAATTGGAGCAAAATTAATAATTTAGTTATAATGTATAGGAGGTAAAGTTAAATAAGTGTCACAAGTGACTCTCGTGTTGCTAATGGTTAACGATTATGACATTCTTTCAAAAATGTCCGTTTTAATGAATCCTGAGAGGTCATGCAGAATCTCCTCAGATCCTTTTTTCTGAGTGTCACCGTTTCAAATTCAACTTCATAGATTTTGTACTTTAATAAACAATCAAAAAAATATATTGGCTAAATTTTATCATAGAATGATTCATTAAGCTCCAATAAAACATAAATTCTTCATAAAATTCCAGATGCATCAAGGCATGTTTAAAATTGTTTTTTCTTTTTTTTACCGATTTACAACTACAAATTGTTTTATGATTGTAAGCCAGATATGAAATTTAATTAAATTTCAGATACGAATATTCTTGTCTTTATATAGTTTCCTATGATTAATGTGCAAAAGTAAAGAGATGCACACTTTTGTATATATTCCTTTACTATTTTATTATTATAAACGTATGTTTGTACTAATCATTTAAAATTATTGCTTCATGCATTTTATTTGCTTGAAAATAAAATTATATAAACTCTTTTGATAACGAATATATTTATTGAAAGTTTTAAATGTCTTTCTTTAAGATCAGTACTGAGCTTAATTTATACATTAATAATTACTAGCTTATTTCACTTTTAATGAAATTATCAACTATTTTTAAAAAATATTATTCATAAAAATTAAATGTTTATAATATATCATTTATATTTATAGAATCCCATTGTTACATTTTTAAAATTAAATATACGTAAATAAAATGATCCGAAATTACAATCATGTTCCTTTTTTAGTTCATGCATGCCTGAAGGGATCGGACACAATCCATTTGTTGCAGCGATACGTTGCAACACAATTATGCTTCTTGACGCAGTCTGAGAGGTATGTTTGGGAGAAGATGAGGCATGTGGTAAACGCTTTATAAGCTTGTGGGTTATTTTAGAGAATGAGTGTCTTCAATCTTTCTTTTCTTTCTCTTGTTGCATACGTATTCTTTTCTTTTTAACTCAAGACTGAATTGGATGAAGACTCCCGCTGTTTTTAAAATTTATGTTATCTCTTCACGAGTATTAAGAATTTTAACAAACTAATTGCAGCGTAATATTGTCCCAAGAATTTCACTACAGCAAAGTGTTTTGAAAGAGAAATATTTCAACAAGTGATTGCTTTAGCTCTATTTTTAAATTTGATTCGTGCATTTAATTCACATATAAAATATATCATCCATTTAGATTAGTAAATTGGATTTCTCTGATGGTAATTGAAATAGCTATCTATGTCAAAAAATTGTAAACAAAATGTTTGAAAATCTCAGAAAAAGATACCTTTTGTTACTTTTTAGTTAATTCTTCAAGTATATGCCTTATAAAATACAAAACCATTCCCTAATCATCATTCGTTTAAATAAATGGCAATTTTCTTTATACACTTTATAACACTCCTATTCACGCAAAAATTGAATATTTTATAAAATAGACTCCAAAAATAATAACATATATTTTATCCCCTTTTATATGTATTATTAGGTATTAATCTACATATTTACCTAAGGATCTTAAAATTCCAGATAATGAATTAAATTAAAAAAGAGATATGTGACCTATAAATTAAAAGTTATAATTCGCAGAGATAATGTTGATTATCTGATTTAAAATTATTTTATTATCTAATCACATAGTAATTTAAAAAAGCCGAAGCACGTATTCTTGTTATGATTTTGAGAAGATATATTTTAAAGGTGATCCAAGTCATAATTTAATTTATAAGAAGGCAAAAACTCATAGACGGAAATTAAATTATCTTTGTTTATATTTGTCACTCGGAAAGAATTTGAAAACGCTGATTTCAAAATTCTCGAAATATTCATTTTTTCATCTGAAATACTACCAATAGAGCCTTGATAAGAGATTGTTTTTGCGAAATGCAAAAATTAACACTTTCGTGATTCTATTAACAGCCACATAAATTTTATTCATATATGCTAGGATTATCTTATACTGAAAATAAATTCTTATATTTTCAACTCACAATAGAAATGTATCCCAAAAAATTTAGGTAAAACTGATGCGTAAACAATAGATATAAGCTCTCAAATGGGCATTTTTCAAAAACTTAAAATCAAGATATGTTATTTGGCATCTTATAACATAAAGAATATTCTATGCGCATACTTTGTTTATAGGCCAATGCATAAAGAGTAATTAGAATTAAATTTTCCCATAAGCAATGTCCTAAAGCTAAAATGAAAAGTCAGGTTGACACACAAAGGTCAACGCAAGGAAAGGCTCTAAAGAAGTTTCGAACAATCAAATGAAATGCTTTTTATGAATAAACACAATAATTGACAAATAATAAGCATAAACATAATTTAGCTTTTTTTCATTTGTATAGGAATATTTTTGTTCTTACTAATCCCTCTGATCTGAATATCAGATCAGATACATGAGGTCGTCCGCTTTTAATTTCAACACAGCCAAACCGGGTTCCTTTAGGAGATCCTCACGAAGAAGACCAACGCAGTCTAAGTGATGTTTGGTACTGGCCTCATCAAAGTGGTATTGGGTGCAAACTCGGAAGTTCTTGGCGCCGTTGGAAAATCAAAGAATCCTGTGAACAGTCGAGCCAAATATCGCATAAAACCACATCCCAAATCGGTTCATGATTTAAATGCGAAATTGATAATATTCTGACACATTCCAGAAATTCTTGAACAAAATAAGGGGGCTGCAGGGATTGACCGAAATGGTGCTACGTAAGTTACTGTCATTATTTTCGTTTGTGGCATAATGAAACTTTGCTGCATGTCTCAGTATTGAGAGAATACTAATTTTAAAATTCTCAATAATTGCTAGTAGTCCTGTGATAAATCAGGACTACTAGCAATTATTTCGTGTTTTAAAAACGGATCAGGGATGTAATTTTCGAAATGAAGTATGTGAAAATATTTCATTATTCACATACTTCTGACTATTGAAAAGGCAAAACAGTTTTAAGTAAGGAATTATGAAAAAACTCTGCGTTATGCTTATATTTTTAATGACACATTTCGATGTATATTTCATTCTCATATTATAATATTTAAAATAAGCTCATTCTGATTACAATTATTCGTACAACGGTTTCTTTTATATTGATAATAAAAAATTGCCATTATTTTTTCTCTATCCATGGAAAATCATGCAAACATCTCTCCGTATGCTCTCTAAACCTTAAATTTGGAATTTTATTTTATTCTTATCGTACTCAATGAAAAATAACTTTCTTTGAGTACTTTGAGAATAAGCACGTAATTAGTAATCCCTCAACACTTTGAGCTTTAATTTAATTTTACAAATGCTCTTAACGTAACCTGTATGTCATTTACAAATTCGAACATCAAAGATTACTTTTTAAAAAAGTGAAATTCCCGGTTTGCCGAAGGAGCATTGTGAATGATGCTCAGCGACAGAGGAGAGCTGGTTGAATTCCAAAATGTTGTCAACCTTTAACTTGGCGGATGGTGTATTTTCTAATTGTTTACACGTCCAAAGAGTGGATTGTGGACGGGGTTTATTTCTGGCACCAAAGATATGCGAGGAAGGCGGGAACGCTGACTATTAGTGTCTGGAGCGAGAGTTATTGCCTGCGAGAGACAGGTTACGTCTCTGGTATGGAAGCTTTCACCCATTTGGCAAGGCTTTGGTCATCGACAAGTTCACTCTTTCACCAAAAATTCTGTCTCAAGGCGGGGGAAAGTACCTTCAGAAAACGGCAGCTCTCTTGACATTATTCATAATTTAAAACACAATTGCAACTTATTTAGATTTGGTATTGTACAAACTAGGCAGAAATTGCAGTGTTTGCATATTTTAATATCCATTAATATTGAAGCAGATGCCTGCAATATAACTGTCGATTCCACGACCTAGTTTTTATTATTAACAAATATTTCTTTATTTACTGATCGATAAATATATTTTTATCGGATATCACTAGGTTAAATCTGAATTTTAAAGTTGTATAATTCGTTAGAGAAGCAGTACAATTTTAAACTTAAAAATTTTTATTAAAAACTGATAGTTATTTTTTTATGAAAATTATGTTCGAAAAGTGAAAAAGAAAATTTTTAGAGGTTCAGAGCATATAAAGTCCTTGATTGAACGTATAAAAAATTTAACTTTCATTTATTTTCTACTAAGCAGTAGATACAGAAGCAAATTTGATTAATAGTAATTGATCTGCGCTTTAAACTATTAAAACTTTTTAAAAGTCATATTACGGATAATATTTGCATTGTTTAGTATTTATTTTAGCAAAAAACTAATTTTTGGAAATACTCATGGTATTTTATAATCATTTACATTATCATTCGGTGTATGCTATTCTTTTGTATCGATTATAGATTTTTTTATTTATTAAAAAATATGAAATTATAAAAACGGCAATTCATATATTTATTCCGTGATGCAAAGTGAATAATAACAAATAGTATTTCGCTTTTATCTAATACTTATAGTAGACTATGTACATAATATACAAATTATATGTAAGTATATAATATATACGTTTGAAAGCATATTTGTTTGTGTATATATTAATAGTTAGTTTATTAAGAAAATACCCACCTTTCATGAATGCGTTGGCTTAACATTTACTACGTGATCACGTGACACTTCGTACGTTTAACACATTTTCAACTGGTACTGGTTTGACCTTCATCATGATAAAAAACAAAGCACCTAAGCGACTATGAGTGTCCGATAATAGTTGGGGCTCGTTAGGGTCAAATGAATATTACTGAAATTGTGTTCATCTGTCAACTATTTCAAAGGCTTACAAGACTGATTAAACAACTGAAAACCGCTATTCAGAGACAATTCAGTGATCATAAGTGACTCTTTGATCAAAGGGTTAAATATGCGATAAGAAGGATAATTAATTTAAAAAAAAGTCTTGACTTATCATCAACCAACTTTAGACATAGACAACACTGGACAACAGAATAGCATTTCTGAATGTATTCAAAGTCGTACATTTTCAAAGGTAGGCTTAAAAATGGATAGGCCAGTTTGCATATCATAAATGCGACTAAGAGGTAAGTGCACTGCTGTATAAGCTTTACAGTGGACTCTAATATTATTAATAAGCTATTGGTGAACAATTATGACAGTAATTGTCATTTCTACAAAAGCTTATTGCATGGATGGCTCTTGAAAAATTCAATAAACTCTTCTCATACTACCAAAAGTGGCTTATGCGATCAACGTTTGCCCTCTCATGTTGTTAGCTTACTTGTTCTTCCAGCAACTCATCCTTGTATAGTCAGGCATTATCATCCATAGAAGCAAATTGGTCAAAAAATATCAATCACAATATCATGTAGGATTCTAGAATAGCATCTTTACAAAGTTGCAAGCAGAAAGCCAGTAACATCAAAGCAATCGATTCCTTTCATGTGTGCTAGATGATAATGTCGCAAAGACTCTCTTCACATTAAAAGACATTGAGAATTCCGTTTTTTAGCGGACTCGTCATTGAAGAGAACAGATGTCTTGTTCAAGATAGACGGTTCCTCCTAATAAACTAAATGAGGAGAAAATGCATCATTAGTTCCCAGTTAGAAGGTTGCTCTCAGATGAACATTTGTGTCGATATCACATTTCAGACACTGAAACATAATCTTGAACCAGCTCTCAAGGTGTCATATTTCTGAGACTTCATACATTTAAAACCATAAGCTGATACTCTAAAGGTCTTGCAGCTTTTTCAAGATCTTGCCCAACTCTTCTAGCAATAATCAAAGCTGTTACTATAATCTGGAAACCGCTATTCATGATATATTTTTACCCATAAAGCGATAAACGTTAGTGAGTATCTAGCCTATCAAGGAACGAAACTTTTCGCTTAAGTAATTCAAGTATAGCTGAAATCTGTGCAGTTAATGTTGTTTTCTTTAAAAAATTGAATTCCATTTATAGAATTTATTAGTATGATTTCTACTTCAAATTTTATTTCCATTTTTAAGATTCTTTTCATCATTAAATAAACATTTAAATTGGGATAATTTGCTAAACTACACTATATATCATACATGTTTGAAATAATAGTGATATTTTTATTTACTGAAGAGAATGTTTTTTGCAGTATAAATTTTTAGACAACATTTAATAATATATATATATATATATATATATATATATATATAATATATATATATATATATATATATATATTACAAATTGACAATGAAGAACAATTTTAAGCACTGATATTAAAATTAAAATAATTTTTGAATGCTTCAAACATGCAAAACGACATATATTGCATTATAACAGAATAATATATTGTTTATTGTTTGGGTATAATTCTACTACTTAGTGCTATACAAATGGTTTAAATTTTCTTCGGAGAGATAAAACTAAGTACATAGATTTATAAATAAGTTGGCGAAACTTATCCTTATCTCTCCTAAAAAAAGAAAATTGAATTGTGACAAAACAATTAAGAGATAAGTAAGAATAGTTGAACACGCAATGCCCAAAAGTTGTGTTTTAGCCCCAAATGCATCAGAATATGTTTTTAAAACAAGGCTATTTTGAAAGTTTTTTACAAGTTGTATAGGTCTATTTCAATTGGAGAATATATTATACAATATTAATTGTTTTGACTGTCAAAAACATGGCAAACAAAAATGCGTTTAAAAAGTGAGAGTATTGATTGTCAACTAACAAAAACATGAGTGCATCAATTGCTAAGCAAACAGATTTCTAAATTGAAACATAATTATCGAAATGATTGAAAAGATTGTTGATATTTTGGATTGTATTTCATTATTCCTTTTTTATTGAATTTTTTTCATAATTTTAAATATTAATTAGAATTTATATTTGTGAAAAAATTATCCAAATGAAAAACTTAACGTTAAATGCTGAAGTGCCTCTGATCTCTCAGAACTAAACTGCGACTTTTTAGTCTCAAATTAGGGAAAATTATTTGGAAAAAAGTAAAGCATTAAATTCTCAAATGGAAAAAATTGCCGATGAATAGAAATTTAAACCTGATAGTGCGGAACACTAAAGAAAAACACTTTCTTAACAGCGGTATCCTTGCAAGCTCTGTAGGTAAGTTTGAGTGACTCTCACAGGCTGTTTTTTTTATCCTCCTGTAAATATTTGCAACGTGTTCAGCTTTTTCTGGAAGTTTATTGGCAAATGAAAGCAACAACAGAAAGAAATTCCATTAGTCAGACTAATATTCTGTTTCAACAATAACAACTCATAACAAAGAAAATGCCACTATAGCAGGAATCAAATATTAAGGACAGTTAACTAAATTTATTGCAGTTATTAGATTGTCTAAAAAAACATAAAAAAAATTTAATTTGAGTACTGATATAGATATTTTGATACCAATTTTTACTATTACTGTTCATTGGTTAAACTATAGTTCAGAAAAAGCATTCCAAAGCATCATTGTCATAATAATAATAATAATAGAATTTAACAAAAACTCAATGACAGTTTTAATCTACCAAAGTGCATGAAAAACCAGAAAAAAAGTCCGAGAAAAACTCTTTAACACAGTAAACAGTAAATTAGACTAAACATGTTCTTAGTTTTCAATATCAATAAAATTTCCATAATTTCAATAGAAAATAAGCATAAAACAATGCATATGAATAATATTTTGCTTTTGAACATTCTCTGACTTATTCTAAAAATGAAGCCAGGATGTTTAGTGATTTGTGAGTCACTTATATCTCTGGCATTAGTAACAGTGATTAAGAAGCTCTTAAAATTCTTTTACAAATATAAATGGTAACATGTTCCATTTGATGATTTTTTAATTAATATTAAAGGAAATTGTGTAAGTTACTTTTTACTATCAAAATCATGTCATGAAAAATCGATCTGGAACTTAACAATTATCTACTGACTTTCTTATATATATATATATATATATATATATATATATATATATATATATATATATATATATATATATATATATATATATATCCAATTTTTTTCTAGAATCAAATAAATTTTTTGTCATTCATATTGTTATGCGCTCTGTTAAGAGCCTTAATTAGTTCGCATTTAATAGATCTTTAAAAAGGTACATTGCAAATCTTTATTAAAGTTAAGTGCGATGATTTTGAATTTAATTAATTAATTAAAAAACATTTCAATGAAATAACAAAAATTTACGCTATAGGAGAAATGAGCTTTTACAGACACATGCAAAAATAGTATTAATGATATTGGAAGTATGAAGCGATCATACTGATATTTTATTGGATGATTGAAAATAACAACGACTCTTAAAACTATTAAATTATGTGACAAAAGCTGGTAAAAATTACGGCTTAAAAAGTAACAAATACATTGAAATTAGTAATTTTTTTAAAAATTTATACACACTCTATTTCCATAATACAAATTTGTTTGCTTAAAATGCTAAAATATATTATTTGTTAAGATGCCTGGAAAATTAGATTATAGCATATGTCACATCATACAGCAATTCGAATAACCAGTAAGGTTTATCATTTTTGAGAAAAACGTGGAATAAAAGTTTTATTTACATTGGATATATCAAAACTAATTTTAACCAAATTTCTATAAGGATGAATTTTTTTTCATCCAATATTAATTATTACTTGAAATTGTCATTATTCTTCAAACAATGAGATTTTTATAAATTTCTAAGAATGTTATTCCTCTCTGCTTTTTCTTATTTACAATGAGGGCACTTGGACGACGAATCTATTATTAATCAAATAAAACAATAATTTTATTTTCCTTGATTTCTATCGCGACGCTCTTGTGCTACCCGTAAATTTTGCTTTCTAACAATAAACGTCTCTGTTACCGATCCACGTGATTATCATTAAGTTTCAAGCATGGAGAATAATATTTTTATTTGTGGTTGATTAAAAAGTCATCTTTCTTATGAATAATTACTTGAAGCATACTTTTGAATCACTTTTTATTTGAACTAATTTCCTTTAATTCACTTTTCTCTCTTCTTTTTTAGTGATTTTTATAAGATACCTGTGGATAAATTTGAAATGAAGTTCAAAGAACAGATTATTTTGTTTTTAAAAAATTTCTATTGAACACGAAAAAATTTATCACTCTGAAAAAACCATATCTCTTAAAATATTGACAAAAATGCCTTTGTAAGGTAAAGATTACAAAAAGCTATCTCTGGTTTCATAACTATTTTGATCTAGGTACAGGAGTAAACGTAAACTTGTTTCATAAGGAATAAATTTATTTTAATATTGTTATATATTTAATGATTCTCTGTGTGGTTCCACTAAAAGATCCATAAGAGTTCATTTTTTCTAAGTTGTACCCTACACAAACAAGCTCCTGAAGGACGCTTCTTTCTATTCCTCTAACATTGAGCTGCCACCATAATCTGTACAAATGTTTTTAAAGAGAGATTGAAAGAAACAATTGTTTTTACCATTGGATTTACATTACAAAAATTGCTTTTCTTTTTTGCTCAGAGTCTCCTAACAAATGAGCTTAACACAACAGCGTTATCGAAGTATGTAGTAAAATTGAAAAGTGAAATCAACAGTAAATAGTTATAAAAAAATTTCCAGTGCTAAATGTTTCATCAGCAGAACTATTCCATTATGAACTCCATACTTACCCGCAAACTATTTCTGTGTTCTTGAGATTTTTAAAATTATATTTGAATCTGTGAACATCATATTAAAGTTTTATTCCTTGTTCAAAAAACATTCTGGTTCATTATTGAAATTCGGGAATGCTTTAAAATACGATCTTTATATCCACTATGAAAGAATTACTAATATAGAAATACATCTTTTAATGCAATTATACATCTATCAACTAGCATCACAAAATTGCATGATGGGTTTGTATTGCAATGTTTTTCAGGAAAACTATGAACAGAGTCTGTAACCAAGTATAACATAAATCTCTTTCCTGTTCTACATTTCGTTAACAATGGGGTTTCTTATTCACACACAACTTTACATTTCATTTCTTTACTAGAAGTAATTTATTTCATATTTATTTTAATACATCTCTACCCAATTTAATTATTTTATTTCAAAATATTGAAAACTTGTTTTATAAATATAATATTGATAATTACTTATCAGTATTATTTTTAAGACATAAGTTAAAAATTATTTCAATTGAATCAATAAATAATAGAGCTGATTTTAATAATCATTTATTTATTTTAACAATTAAGATTTCTAAGGATTATGATTTAACTAAGTGAATATTTTAATTTTTAATTTTTCTAAAATTTAAATGTAGAAAAATGTATATTATGAGTAAATTATTTTAAATATAAATAATTTACTCATAATATACATTTTTAGAGTAAATATGATGCTTTTTATTCTATTTATATTCTTGAGAACTGACTAAATATTCATTTCATATCAAATACTAAATATGATTAAAACTGTAAGGGATTTAAATATTTTATGACTCATTACAAACGTTTTCTTTTGTTTTGTTTTTTAAAGGCTTAACTTTTTTAAAAAGTGATATTCAAATTCTACAGAAATTGGCTATATTGAATTCATTCAAGAATTACAAGGAAATTAAATTAGCTTATAAATTGTTTAAAAATGTATTATTCTAAATTCATAAATTTTTTAAAAGAAATTATCTATACTACATATATTAGAAAAAGGTTATACTATTGAAAAATTTTACATTATGTATTTTTTAATCGATTCATTCAACTTTCCAGCTATCAAAGGAGAAAATATTTATTGACTGGCAATTAAATCGTAAATGAGCTTATTTGAAAATCATTTTATTTTAAAAGAACAAAATTTTAATGAATATAGCATTAAGATTATACACGAAAATATATATTGAAATAGAATAAACTGTTTTTTTACATTTACAAGCGTTGTAAGCTATGTGGCGTGCCTCTCACGGATAAGCCTAGTTTTTGCAAACTGAATAAAATTAAGAAAATAAAGGAATTAAACGAATAAAAATATTTATTCACATAAAAGCTATTTTAAACCTATTTTTTGTAAAATAATAAAATTATTATGTGTTTAAAAATATTTTAGATTTATTTCCTTAGAAAAATCAATCAAAAATGTTTGTTTCTTTAAATTAAAAATTCCTTGTTTAAGATTCAAACTATTTTAGAATTTTAGCATCGTGGACAATCAGGGGTTTCATATGTTTAGGATGCAAATGAAAGTTATGAGATAGCTTGATTATCCATCATCACGTTCATTTAAGAAAACTCAAATTTTGTTCCCTTTGCTGATTTATTCTTAAATACCTACGGAGTATTTGAAAGACTATTCGCGCTTAATATTGAATATTTAAAGTACACATAACATTAAATTGATGTTCTTATGCTCTAAAAACAAAATGCAATTTTTTTTCAATTTATAAAATGTGGATGTCGAAATGAGAAGAGTTGCCTGTGAAGAATGCATGTCTTCAACGGAATAAAAAGATGAAAGTAGTTTTGTGGAGCCAGCAAATTTGATGAAGAAATCAGCATTTCATATAATTTATAACAGAATTTTTATTTAAAATTGCTTAAGCGTATTTATTATTCTATGTATACAGTCTGGAGAGGTGTAACAGTAACTTCCTGAAAATGCACAATGTTAATTCATGTTTCTCCCTTCCAAACAAGAAAAATTAAAAAGCCATGGACAAATCATTTGCTAATGAATAAAGTAAGAATTGAAACAATGTTCAGTTATGCATTTGAAAAAAAACACAATTTGTTACCGACTGCAGGGAGAAAATATTTAAAGCAAAAACAAATTTTTTGCTTTCGAAATAAATAAAAAAAATATTTGTTTGTAGAGTAACGTATGTCAGAAAAATGAAAATCTTTGTTACACAACTGCGTCCCTTCTGTTCTTCAATGTGGTCGGGCAAACAAATCATAAGTGTTTCATCGGTTGGACAAAAATAGAAACTGTTCCGGCGGATCTTTATGATTTCCGGATGAACCGAGCGTTCTGCAATCTCATTTTTAAAAGGAGTTCTGTGTACAAACAATGAAAAGCGTGCAAATGTTTTACAAGAATAATTTTTTCCCTTCATTTTCGAAGGAGAATGTGGGAATTATCCAAACAGATAAATTATAATTAAATATATTTTAATAAATATTTAATGTTTTAAATATTTATGATTTGAAAAATCTTGATATTTTTAAAAATAACACAATATAATTAATTCGAAATATTGATATCACTCATTATAACACTTTTAAAATCGTTAATTCCCATATCAATGTATTAACTGAATCTGTTCTCTCATTTGAGCCATTACATGTATGACCGTAAACTAATATTTACGGTCATACATGCATGTAAATAATAATTATAATGAAGCTGTGAGGATTTTTTTCTTTTAACCTGCAATTGTTGCTTAAGTTTTCGTGAACCTATTAGAGATTCTAATCTAAGTCTTAATGCATTTAAAATGTTTCAGTGTGTGGCAGTTGGAAATCAATAGCATTCCTTACTATGATGCGTGAGTTTTCAGAATATCAGCTTGATATGCACGAGATGCCTGTAAAATATATGACACATTTTGACATTTAATAATTCTTAAAATAATGAAAATTTTAACAAACTTATGGCATTTATTCATAGATAGCTCATATTTTTGTAGTATGAAGATTTCCATTGAGACATTTTCCCTTTTCTTTTGCAATTCCTTGAAAAAAAAAGAATTCTCTTGCAAATTATTGTCAATATCCTTTTCTAGGCTTGGCGTCTTTTATATTTTAACCATTTTTTGGGAAGACTGGGACCAATTTTTTCGTTTACCAAGATCATCTGATATAACACTACTGATCTGATATATTGTGTTTTGCTTCGTAAAAAGGACATCCTTTACGGGAGTGTTGAGGCCAGAATTTCAGTGGATACCGACATGTTTGCCCGCGACTGATATGAGAGGTTGACTATAGTCTTGCTATTCTTTGTGCAGAAGTCCATGAACACAAGTGTCATATAAAATTTCTTGCCTCCATCTACTCCATCCACGAGTATTATCATATTATTTTATGAATTATTCAATATCTGAATGTGTCTAACATTTTATATGTAAACACTTCATATTTCTTCACTTCTTTCATTCATTTGCAAGAAACTAAAATAAGAGGAATTAAAAATAGAAGTAAATTTTTCCATTCTTCCTCATGTTTTGTTTCCCTTATAGATAGAACAAGAATGATTAAATAATTATTTAATTGAAAGAATTTTTAAATCACTCATAAAAACAAAATTTAGAAATGAATTTATATTATAAATAAATTTTCAAAATAGGTAAAATAAGCTCATATTTTGAAAAAAAAAACTATTCGATTGCATCTTTATTGCAGTATATTTATATTTTTGTAAAATCTACAGATGTATTCATTCATTGTAATAGTATTTCCAATCGCATTTCCAGTCTCCCCGCCTTATGAAGAAAATTGACTGGTGCCAACATTTGGTTTCTTGAGAAGTGCTATCTTGGAAAAAGTAATTACTGCCATTTCTTTGCCATGCCTATAGATCTTCGATGTTTTTTTCCTTGCAAAAAAAAAAAAAAAAAAAAAGATTCTGACAGATCGTCAGCTGTTATCTCGTCTCTAAACAACTTCTAGATATTCTAAAAATAAAGTTTTGTTTGCTTTTCCAAGCTCGTTGTTTAATTTCTTTGAATCTATATGTGCAATAAAGCTTTATTAACGTCATCAAAATTAAGTTGAATGACGGTTATGAAACAACTTTATGTGTCACATTCATCAGTAAAGAAGTTTCTTAGAGAAATAACAATAGCACAAGACTCTTTCTCTGAGTGTGTATGCATTTTCAATCTGTTGCTGAAACCAACCTTTTATACACTGAAGGAACACTGTGTTTCTGATATGGTTGCATTGAACTCGCAGACGTCAGTAGAATTTTGTCTTTTACCTCCGGTGAACCATCCAACCATTATTTAAGCCCTTTGTTTGCTAAGATATCTTTTGCATTTCTTAAGAGTTAAATCAACATAATTGACACCAAACTTTACTGTTAATATTATTTATATATTAATTACTATTTTATTTATGTGGAAAATTTTATTGTTTTGAATAAATTTCCAAATGCATTTGTATCACATAACAAATATTTCATTTAGAATGCTGTTTATTTTTTAAATTTTGCTAAAATTAATTTTGCAAATTTATTTGATTACTTTGAATTTTTACATCAATCTACTCATGACCAACTGAAAATGCAAGTTCAATATTTGAAACTTTACTAAAATGTCAAAAAAATATATTTGACTATAATATGAGAAGTTAAAAAGGTTAATTTTATGTTACTATTATAATCATTACAGATATATAATATACTTTTATGCCATGTAAATACTATCACTAGTAATTCTTCATAAGTTAAAAATATGCAGTTTAAAAAGATATTTTTAAATTTTTTGGCACATTATTACATTTTTTGAAAAAAAAGTTTATTTTAATATTAAATCTATATATTATTAAAATATTTAGTAATGCTCCTTTGCTTGAATAAGGTATTTGATTAAATCATATTTAAGAAATTACTAGAAAATATTGTTTCATTAAGTGTTTTCTATTCGATATTTTAATTTTCAACAAATGCGATTTATAATGAATTACTATAATGTATGATTATAATGTAATGTACATAGATACACACACATATAAATAAATAATATATATATACATACATTATATATATATATATATATATATATATATATATATATATATATATATATATATATATATATATATATATATATATATATATATATATATATATATATATATATATATATATATATATATATATATATATATATATATATATATATATATATATATATATATATATATATATATATATATATATATATATATATATAATAGTACCACGATTTTTTAATGACACAGTTCCTTCATTTTAAAAATTACGAACTGAAATTTTGAAGATTAAAAATTCCTAAAATGTTTTACAATTTAGTTTTAAAAATTAGTAATGTAAATGTAATTTTGTAATTATTACTAAAATTAATAATTTAAGTGAAAGAATATAACACTATTTTTAAATATCTCTTTATAATCTAGAATGTAACGTTTGCGAAAATAATTATTAATGTTTTTTATCAACCCATGATACAATAGTTGATAATGTTGAATAAATATAAGAAAACTAGGTAATTTTTGTTAGAAACATTTAATATATATTTCCGCTTGTTACTCAAAAAAACTTGTTAGAAATTGAAAAATGTATTAAAAAAATTTAATTCCTTATATATAATACTGAATAAAATAATAATCTAATCATCTTTTGCAGATAGTCTGCAAATGAAATAAAAGATGTGTATTTACCTAAGAAATAATTTTTAACAGAAGATTAATTGTATCACCGCATTTGTATGTGTGTCCTATACATACATCACTTAATAAGGAATTGGTTTATAAATAGATTTAAAAAAACATTAACTGTTGAATACAAGGGACGAGAGACTGGCTATTGATGAAAACAAAAATACATTTTTTTTTAAATTGATTTTTTAGAGAAAAGCACTAAGCATTTTACTTTAAATATACTGTACATGGAAAGAGATACATTCAAGTACACAAAAATATAAATATATCATTTACACTACATTGAGAAAAATACGGATTGCGAACGATGCTAATTCAGCTTACAAACAGGATCATTGTTGGAAAGCAAAACATGAATAACGTGCTTTATAAAGTATATCTGTATTATAAAATTGAGAAGTTTTTCTTCAGTTATTTGTCATAACATATATATTTCTTACGTCTTCAGGTTTAAATTTATTTAAAAAATATACAAATGTTTTCTTTTTATCGAGAAAATAATTTTTTTTAAATTTGTCTCTATAAATAATACCAATAATATGGATTGAATAGTTTTATTGTTATATTAAGGGAAAATGTATACAAAATATAAACAAAACTTAATATAATTTTTATAAATGGAAAGAGGAAGATGCACACAAGAATATCATTTAAAATTATTTATTACGAACGGAAAATCATTATTTTAAAATTAACTATTCACTGAAAATTAACAATATCGAAAAGATCATTTGTTTATATTTATCAATATGTTTTTATAAGAATGCGAATCAAGCATTTAGTAATTTTTCTTTTAAACATAATACGCTATCTAATTAAGATGTTATCTTAAATTATGTTAACTATAAACTTAAGGTGAATGTACTAAAATATTTACGCGTAATTACATAAGACGAATTAACTGTGGTTATAATTTAATAAAAAGTAGTTGAACCATATGGTTGAAGAGCTTATTTTCAGAGGTGTTAATCTATCGAGAAAGAAAGCTTACAGTTGTAACTTATAAAGAGGTTGGAATACCCCGAAATTTCAACTGTTGTAATTTATTTACATTTACACGGGATGACTTTTCAAAGACTATTGTCTCAGAAGCTGCGCCGTCACTCAACTCACTCTACGTAATGAGCAGAGACTTCTTACCTCATGACTGCCGCCTAATTAATCCATGCTTCCGAAGAATGATTGGTGCTTTGCCCGTGAACAATAAATGAAGGAAAAACTTAAAACTGAGAAGAAATGTGGTATTAATAAAGAAATAACAGAGCAAAGTGTTCGAGAGCGTCAAGAAAGCTGAGAAGATGCTGAAGCTCTGCCATTGGAAGAAGTAAGGTCTTCCACTATTCTTGGGATGGCCAATTTTGGAACACAGTCAGCGCTCGGGGAACGTCCACAAAGTGAGTTCTTTGATAGGAGAAAAAACTTCATAACTAGGGTAATTTTTTTCCTCTTTCTTACGACAATCAGAGTTAAAAGTGATTTATAGTCAGGGAATAGAATGACTTAAATAAAATTTTAAAAAATATAAGGAGAGAGACTGAGAATATTAAAGAAAAATACAGTTGGAGTTACCAATGTGAACTAAAATAAAAGAATTAAACAAAAAAAAAAAGGATTCTTAAAAATTTACCCCTTAAAATTCAAGTGCAAAACAGATTTACCTGATCCGTTGATGATCTTTATTTAAGATTCCATTTTGAATGGATTAAATTTCCCCCGATATTTTTCAATAGCTAATTTTAATCCTTAAAAACTGGTTGATCTTCAAGAAGAAAACGAATAAAGATTTATTCCGTTTGAGTGAAATTCCTCTTAATCTTTTGAAGAGTTATGTTGTAAGTTAAGCAATGACTTCTTTAAAGCAATATGTCTCATTATTGTAAATAATTGGTGAAATTATTAATCTCCTGCAAATGTTCTTAGAATTTTCACTTCCAAAAACTGAATTTAATTATAAACTTTCTTTCGAGAGAAATTTATTTTTTTCAATGACACAACTTAAAAACATTTTTGCAAAAAATTTGTCAAACAGAAGTAAAATTTTGAATGTTTTAATTTGCTATTATTTAATATTATTTAATTAATACTTAATTCTTTTGGATTTACTATATGCTTGCATTATATATATGATATATAAATATATATATATATATATATATATATATATATATATATATATATATATATATATATATATATATATATATATATATATATATATATATATATATAAGCATAAAAATTCTATATCCTAAATGGTTTTATGAAATTTTATCTTTGTTGTTTCTTTATTATTTAAAATTGAGGTTTATGCAAAAAAAAAAAAATTTATTATTTATGTAAATTGCATGACGGAAAAAATATAAAAAATTTTAATGCATTTTTCACGTGTTAATTTATTAATCATCAAAAAATTCATACAGTTTATTAAAAAAAATAACAAGTAGGATTGATTATTTGAATACGCTGAAGAAAAGAATCGTAATATTCCTTTGACAGCGCACAAAAATTCAAGTTTTTAGGTCAATTTTTTTACATGATTTTTATTTTCATCCATGTATAACTAATTATGTTTCTATTAAAATCAAACATTTATTTTCTACTTAAAAATAATAATTCTAATGATGAGTAAGATATAAAAAAAAGTAAACATTGCTTCAAAAATAGCTCACATAGAGTTTAGGACTTATTTCCAATTCAAATAATATAAAAAAATGTACGCGATAGTTCTTTCACGTGTATGATTTCCATTAATAGGCATATCGTTATTCAAATACATTTACAATAATGCTTTTGCAGTTGAAAAAAAATCCTTATCAAAATTATTAACTTAAATTTCTTCTTGAACCTTTCTGGATGAATCCTAATGACAGTAAATTTCTTTCCTCTAATGTCAAGCTGCCCTTTCGACTTTTCAGCGCTGCAAGAGCCGAAGGTGATGGCATCGCATTCAGTGGATGTCTATACACCGCGAAAGGATAAAGAAACAGTTACTGAGAGAGAAAGGATGCCGGAACCAGGATTCGAACCCAGAACCTACTGCTTCGAAGCTACTGCGCCATCAGTCGGTATATATATATATAAGTTTAATTCTTATAATATTATACTTTATTTTGCAATTAAGGAGTTAACAGTATTTTTCAGCAAAAGTTATTCAAGAATATAAAAGATTTTTCCTTCCCTTATACATTGCACTGAAAAACAGAAATGTATTGCAAAGAATAACTTGCAGAGAAATATTCTTATTTAAGTGGTTCCCTCAGAATGGTTGTCTGAGTTCAGATTTTAACATATTAACTTTCAACCTCGTTACTGATAACTACATTTATTACAAATTTTCAGTTACTTTAGAAAATTCAATGAATGTATGAATCTTCAGAATTCGGAGACTTGCATCATAATCATTATACTTTTAACAGTCAGAAAAATTAATGTAGATTTGAAAAATCATTCTTTTTGCAGAAAAAGCAAAACTCTTTTTTCGAATGATTCACTTCATTTATTTTCACCTATAATAAATTTCGAACTGAGACTAGTTGCTTAATTAATCTCAATTTCACCAAAGTACATGCTTGAATTCTTTTTCCATTGCTTTAAAATAATGTGTTGTGCAATTTGAGTTCTTTTTTTCTAAAAGCAAGAAATGAAAATGACTTTAATTTATGACTTGTTTTCTCCCTGAAATCTTAAGTGCCGTTTCTTTGAAAACGTTTTCTCGCTCTCTTGTTTACTGATTTCGCGAACGTCATGTCTTTACTTCGTTTTGATACAAGGAAAGAGGCAACCTTTTTGGCATTTGTCATATTTCATCTATATCTTACCTCTTGTTTACTAATAAAAGTTATTTAATGCATAAAGTAAAATAAAAATCTATCAAATATATACAAATATATATATATATATATATATATATATATATATATATATATATATATATATATATATATATATATATATATATATATATAAACAATAATCTCCTCTATAACACGGTATTTTAGTTCCGCGTTATAGAAAAACGCGTTGTACGAGCAACGAGCATTCTTGTGAAACGCTCTCTTATTACCTCGTATCGTATTATGTACAAATGATTTATATTTCTTTTTAAAGGGGGCTTAAATTGAATATTAATAAAAAAAACTATATTATGAACGAAATATGTGCGTTTTATTTAAATCAATCTAAGAACTTTTTAAATAAAAAAATCTTACACACATGTGACTAAAAAGCAATTCATTTCAAATAAATCGAATAGTTTCAAAACGCTAATTTAAAAAAGCAATAAGAACACAGTTGACACAATGTGAAAACTGTAGAAACCATTATAAACTTCGCAATACAGAAATATAACCTGGAGAGTTATATGGAAGAAAACATGTATGTTCTGTTTTAACTAATATAATTTTTGGTAATGTTTCATAAGTTAGCGAAGGAATTAAACCGTTACACTATGAAAACTTGACAATAATAGTCACCTTGAATTTAATAAAACTGCTGAGAATATTTCACATAACAATATTAAAACAAAAATAGTCTTTTTACAAACAAGTTCAGATGAAAGTTCTGTTAAGGACAAAGAGTTAATTAAACAATTTGAAATGTCTTTGGTAATTTAGTGGAGGAAATGGATGTTTGTAAATTAATGAGGAAGGAAAATGGTAAACCTTTAATCGGCTTAAAATCTAATTTTGAGGCTGCAAAAAGGCGTTTTGATGCATTAAGCCATAAATTAAATAAAAATACTGTGTCATTCTGGTGTAGATTCCACTTTGACTCATTTACGAGAACAGGATTATTAAAGGTAGACAGTTTGTGAAAAAAGTATCGACTAACTGTTTAATTTGTAGGCGTTACAAGATTAAGCCTGGAAACCAGGTGGTAGCACCTTCTGATAAAACTCAAGAAAATCCTCCTCCTTTTGATGTATGTGGAGTTGATTTTGCTAGTTCATTTTATGTACTTGATCCTGTAACAAAATGTTCTAACTTAAAGTGCTATTTACTTATTTTTACTTGTGTAGTAACAAAAGCAATTCATTTAGTATTAATTCTTAATATGATGACTGATACATTTTTACTAGGTTTTAGGTGATTTATATCTCTTCGTGGATTATATATTCTGTATTGTATTCACACATACACACACACACAGACTATGTGCTAAATCCTTCAAAGAAACAAACTGTGAGCTACAGAAATGCTTCAGTAACACTGAAGTTCAAATTTTGTTTGCATCTAAATGTATTGAATAGAAATTTATTGTTGAAAAAAGTCCATGGCGGGGAGGATTCTGGGAGAGACAGATACGTACAGTTAAAACGCGTTTTAAAAAAATTATTGGTAAATCGTCTCTTACTTTTAAAGAGTTAGAAACTGTTTTTAATAGAAATGGAAGCCGTAATTAATTCAAGAACTATTACTTACGTGTACAACTCGCTCTCGGAACCCTCTGCCCTAGTTCCTTCTCATTTTTAGTAGGTAAAAGATTAATATCATTGCCTGTAATTAAACATAAAACCGAAGAGTTGAATGTAACTACGAATTACTTAATCAATTACCAACAAACTCTTTTAAAAATCATTTTTGGAACAGGTGGAGAAGAGCATTTGTTGAATATAAGATCAGCCCTAGCTAAATAAAATTTCGTCATTTAAGGTAAATGATGTTGTTTTCATATATGATGAGCGTTATCCTAGAAATATGTGGATGATGGGTAGATTACACAAGACGAGATGAAAAAGTTCGTTCTCTTCTAATTCAAACACCGAAAGGTAATATAAAACGCTCACAGTACAACTTGTTTATAATTTGGAACTTAATTTTGTCTTCATGTATAAAAACTAATTTAATATTTAATTCTTAATTATAACATTTACTCCATATTGTTATATGCATGCACAAGTGTTGTGAATAAGTTAAATATTTTTATTGATATATTGCATTTTTGTATGTTTTGATACTTCTACAATAGTTCTCTTTGCATTGAATATGATAGTTGTGAACTCATAGAGTTCATGTGGAGGAGTGTTGCAGACTGCGGGGCGCTTCTGCCTCATTTATGTAGCATTATAAATATCCTTAAAATTTTAGTTTGCCAGAGTCTGTTCTGTAAGGTTGGCTATGTAAATACTAAATGTTGAATCATTTAAGCATTCTATGCATCCTGGACATTCAACAATGAGCCTCCGCTGCTACATTAAATAGCATAACGTGTTATAAGAGTGTATATATATATACATACTCAAACAATTTAAAATTTTTCACCCGTACGTAAAGTTAATACAATAACTAAAAAATACGATAAATGCGCAGTTATGTTTAACGCAATAGAACATAAATGAGAATAAAAAAGCTAATAAGTAGTTATTAACGTAAAATAATTATTTTTAATTACGTATGAAAGTTTGAAATGTACACGTATGCGAGAAAGATTACAATACATGGAATTTCTGAAATACAATTGTTGCGTACTAAGGTGGGGGGCAGGACAGTTAAAATTAATTTAATTTATTGATGAGGATGAGTTTTAAATGCACAAAATTTTTAATATAACTCTTTCAACTTAATAAACTCCGTCAGAAGCACACCTCCAGTGCGCTGAGGACACTCTCAAAACTAAAAGAGAAAACAATAATAATATAATCGGAAGAGAGGAGGCGCATGCGCTGTACTGATCCACGCCTCGTCACACGATATGGGAAGTTTCCATACATACATATATATATATATATATATATATATATATATATATATATATATATATATATATATATATATATATACATATATATATATATATATATATATATATATATATATATATATATATATATATATATATATATATATATATATATATGTAAATCCCATTATAGGCAGTCCTTTTATGACTATGATAAATAAAATACAATTATTGTTTAATCTCGCTTACTTACAACATCTGTTTCAAATGGAAGTGAAAATCTTTTCATAGAATATAAGCATTTGATTTTTATAATCGGAATATTTTTAAAAAAATTTTTAAATTTTCAAATCAACTTGATAATCATCTGTTGCAAAAATAAATTTTCTTATTCATAGAGACATATTAAAGCTGCTCAGAAAACATTATATATAAAAATTCATCGCAAACTTGAGATAGTAGGTAAATAAACGAAAAACTAAAATATCTTCATAGCTCTGGCTGTCGTCCAAAGAAAGCGAAAATTATTCCCCGGAGAAAAATTGAATGGGTCTTTGAAAAGCCGAATAGCTCGTATATTCCGCTGGAAAAGCAGTCCCTGAAATGATCATTCATAGCTCATTTCATCACAAAAAGTCCTTACGAAATTGCAAGAGGAGGCAAAGTTAAGCATTGTAAAAGACTGAAATGGATTTCGCAATCACGTCGCTTCTCAAATAATTTTAAGTCAGTGAAAGGGAAACTAACTAAAAGAAGGTCCTGTGTTCTTAAGTAAATATTTTGGTGATGAAGTAATTAACAGCATACATAGTAACACTTTTTTTTAACACAGGAAATGTTTTTCACAATTTTAATCCGAAATTTATTTGTATCCAAATAATTTTTTTAAGTTGATATAATTCAAATGTAATTTCTTTTAATTTTTGTTCTCAAATGATATGAAATTAAAAATAAAAATATATTGAAACCATTAATGCTGCTATTCAAATTATTTGTGAAATGTATGCATACTTTCTTAATATTCTAAAAAAAAAAAATCAATTTGTTTAAAAATTCAAACAGTAAACAAATCGAAATATTTGTAGAGAATAATTAGCAATAAACATTTCTACAAAAATCCTGTCAAATATTTTTATAATTAAATCCACCTTGAATTACTTTGTTTTGAAATCATTAAATAAAATATTTCAATTTGTTAATTCCTTTTCTAAATGAATAGCTTAAAACAAAATAATTTTGAGATTTTATAAAGTACTTTCTATGCATTGAGATAAAAATAATGCTTGATAAAACTTTCGCTTGAAAAGTTGTTTTTTTTAGTCTGAATGTTTTTTGCATGTAAAACAAAAGCATGATCACTGATATTTAAAATTGAAAGAGTACATTTACATTTTTTATGATGGATGATGATATGATTTTTATGCTCAATTGAATCAAGATGAATGAGTAGTGTTTAAATGCATATTTTGCGAATTACGAAAAGACAGACAATTCAAAAAAATTTGCATAACATTTGTAATTTTACTTTAAATGAACTGTCAATTAAATTTTTATTTTATTTTATTTTATTTATTTTGTATTTGTTACGAAACAACCAAAATAAATAAAAGTATTGATGCAAAGTAAATAAAATATTACAGAAAATGAATTTCTTTCTATAATTGAAATTTTTTTATATCTATTAATTGAATGCAAAAACTCTATTACTATTACCAGACAAATTTTTATGTTCAACTGAAAGAATTTGTGTTGGATATCGAATTTAACGCATTTGCATGAGCTTAGACAGAATAATAGGAAAATATTATTAACGAAGTTAATTTTATCACATATATAAATATTCATTTTATTAAAAAGCTGAGTTAGGGCAAATGTACTTATTTGTAATTCTTCAGATACTGTACAGTTCGAATTTTAAGTGAAACGATGTCTTGTAAATCTGCATTGTTCCTTAATCGATTAGTGAGCAATCAGTTTTTACAGAATTAAATTTAAGCATATCATATTTCTCAGAAATGTTTTGCTGCGGACAAAATTTACTCGTTTGTGTACGAAATGCAATGCTAGTTAAACGATGAAAAACTGAGATCTGTTGGAGACTTCCCATGTCATAGTTTTTTACTCGTATTTCCCTGAAATAATTTAGAACTACTATATCCCCAATCTTAACCGATACCACCCTAAAGAACATCGAACAGGTGAGAATCTACAAGTCTATATAAAATTAGTCTATGATAGACCTCATTTTTATCACAAGTAAATAAATGAGGTATATTATCATTCTCGTTTTTAGTTGTGCACCCTTTTGACGTCGCAAAACCGAACAACAGAAGGCATTTCAATATCCGTCGCGTTTAGCTTTCCAGGAGAATTATTGTGTCACCTGGGAGAAAATCAAGAACATTTAAACCCGAAGGCATCACCGTGACCTTGTGAAAAGACAGCGCTCTTCAAAGTCAAATGGTTTAAACCCCGCCACTGCTAAATAACGGGACAGTGCACTTTCGATTTCTGCGCTTGTCCTCTTCGGGTTTTCCTGGTCTCCTCTTTTGAGACAAATGAATATGATCTAATGAGACTGGTTCCGCCCACTCATTCAAATGTGCTTACTCCCTCGGAAATCCACTGCTTGAAGAGACAGAAACTGCTCGCTGCTATGCGTCTCCCTCCGGTACATCACTGGTACGCTGCTCTCCATTCAATGGGCCAGTTTTAGAAGTGGCCTCTTGAAAAGCTTCAGGTTCCTTGATGGCAATAAGACCCATGGTCCTGTTCCCTCCCTCCCAGTCACTTGTCCAGGCGCCTCTCGGAGGCAGCTGTGGGTTGAGCGCGGAACTTGTGCGTCGGGGGCTTTTGGAGCTGCTTTCCTACACCAGGGAGATAAGCAACAACAGCAAAAATATGACGCCTTATCAAAGAAAAATCTTTTCGGTTACGTGGGGAATGCTTCCGCACAGCTTTAGATCGCCACCAGGTATTGTCAAAGGATTAATCAGAAGATAAAATTGCAATTAATTTCCATACCTCAATGTTGATCTATAAATAGTTTGAGATTTTGCACTCTATAAAAAACTTCGATTTTTACTGTTAGACCACGGTTTCTGAGCTTTTTAAGCTTATGAAAGAAAAGTTTAATCAGAAAAATCCAATAAACACATTAGAAAAAATTCGCGTAAAGGTAATATATAAATTAAGATGCTTTTTTATTACTTTTCCTGAATTTAGATTTTTTTAAATATAATTAATTTAGAAACCACACATATTAAAGCTTCCATTTGACATACTTGTAATGTACCGCTAGACAAGTGTATATCAGTATTCATATTTTGTTTTTCAGTAGCGGCAGGAATCAAACCCAGGAACTCCGATGAGAGAAATCTTTCCTGAAGCCAAGGTGAATTATCAAGATGAATGTCATTTATGTCTATCTATGTATACATTTTGGTCCGATCATTAGTTAAGTGAATAGCCAAATTATTGGCATGAGTATTCAAAATATGTAACAACCACAATTGTATCCTTATGTATCCCACAATTGTATCCCATTTATCTACTGTATCTTTCAAATATACATTTTTTCTATCCTTTCGATAAAGCATTCTTAGACTAGTCACTTTTTCATGTTTCGAATGCCTGGATTGAGAATATACTTTTTTGATTTTTGAATGTGAAAAATGATGAAGAAAAGGGTTCGATGAAAGAAGAAACTTGCAGTCCGATCAAAAATTTTTGCGGAAAATTTTAGTATGTTGATAAAATTAATATGTTCATTCACAATAAAGACTTCCGTAGCGAAATACCGGTCATCAATACAAGGTAATTACTGTTGTACCTTTCTGTCCTTTGAACAACTTTCCTATTTGGATATAAATTATGAATTTTGTGTTTAATCCTGTTTTCCATTCTCAATTAATTAGAATGCGCTTTTAAACTAGAACATTTCCAATATATTTTAACATGAAAATTTTCTTAACCTGAAACATATGTTCAAAAAAGATAAAATTATATTTGGTTTCCTCACAATAAAAAGCTAAAACTAAAACAAAAGAAGATAAAGAAGGTAAAGCTAAAACAAAGATATCAATAGAGCCACAGTATCCTTCTAATAAGAGCTAACCACATTTTGATGGTTATCATAATGTATAGAAAAACACCAGTTTTATAAACAAATATTATTTTTGAAGACTTGGTCTTAGTTTTCCAGCTTCATAATTATGCGCACATAAAGTTATTAATTGATACTTAAGTGATCATATGAGAAGATGAATATTCTTAGAGAACCCTATTATTCTATTTTTTTCCTTTCAAGCCATAAAATAATCAATAATAAGAAGATAATTTACAGAAGAGATTATTATGTATACAACACACATTACTTTTAGGGTATTTGGTTTATTGGAGTATTGATGTTATGAGAAAAGGTGAACCGAATTCTGCTTTTTAAAACTGAAGTATTCAGCTAGTGGGATCATATTATAACGTTCCCTCCTTTGCATTGCTTTCAAATTTTGGCCCCTTGAAAAATATACATTTGTAGTTTTTTCTTGGCCCATTATCAAAATCTATTAAAATAGAACTGACAGCTAATATCACAAATAGAATTTAAAATAGAACTGACATCGCAATCTCACATTCTTGACAACTCTCTTATCAACATTTTAATTATGTATATATTATCCTCTAAATCACGTACAAAACAATTCTTCTGTGAATCGAATGTACAACAAACGCCCAACTATAAAAAACCTGAAATATTATATATGAAACCATGTATTCCTTACTTACCCGGTCTAAAACGACGATCAATTGTTATTCGAAATGGAACATATGATTCTTATTAAACATAACTCATCACATGCTTCCATGTGTATATATATATATATATATATATATATATATATATATATATATATATATATATATATATATATATATATATATATATATATATATATATATATATATATATATATATATATATATAAACTGGATTCCATCAAAATATTACTAAGCAAACGAATTACCAGAACCACTTATGTTAATATAATAATTGCAGTTAAAATTTATAAAAAAATGATAGTTTTAGTTTGTTTAATCGTTAAATAATTAGAAAAGGTAAATAGATTTATGTGAATAATAGTACTCAGAGTGTTTTAGAGTAAATAATGCTTATAAAAAATTGTAAAGCACATTTATTTCGGTAAATCATTTGATTTTTGTATTTAAGTTCAAATCGGAGCCCCTGAAATTAATGGGAGTAATTGAAATGTTGCTCTAATTCTCTGAACATGATGGAACTTCAGAGTGAGTTCCAATTCATTCTGCTATTAAAAAGACACTTATTTGCTGATAAATGTATGTGTTAATCTTTTTTATTGAGAAAATATGAAGAATTCAGTATATACGGAGGGATTCCTCGAAGTCTAATATTGTATTGTTTTATATTTTAAAGTAGTTAAACAAGCTGATTTCGCAATGCATTTGAAAGTGCAATTAAACCCGGAATACGAAATAATGTGTGTGTGAATATGTAAAATATTTTTCCTACCACACACACATAATTTTAGTTTACAAAGCTTCCATCTCTATTAGTAAAATAATAATTTTTTAAATTCACTGTTAATTTTATTACTTACTACAGAACTTTAACAGAAAAATGACTTATATAATTGAAAATCTTTTCTCAATTTACATTTTAGAAAACGAGATCTAGCTCAATTTTATTAGAAATAGTCAAATAAATAAAATAACTTACTTCTAATTCTCCTTTTGATCATTTATAAATTTTAGTATTAAGATGATTTCAAAGTATTCGTGGTTCTAAAAAAATTTTAAAGAGAAATTGAATGCAAAATCTGTAGAATATGATTCATAGCAAAATTATATTGAAACAATTCCTTTTCATTACTTAACAAACTTATAATTCAAAACTTTATTTCTTAAAATATATTTGCATCTTATGAATCTGAGACGGTCAATATGTGGCACGTGTGTATTGAAGAAGTCGGACACACCAAAATATGGTTCAGTTGAAAAAGTTGAGCAGCGCATCCCATATTGCCAGCCTAGCTGGCACACGACAACAACAACATGAATCTGAGAATAATTTATTATTTGACAGTTTAATCTATGCATATTAAACTGCACAGGAAACAGTAGTAACCCAATTGCACTTATTAATATTTAAGTTTTCAGAGACAATATGTCGAGAGCATTGTTTAAGTTTATTGAAATAATAGTTTGACAAATTGGGAGTTATATTTGCTGTGACTATCAGTGGCTATACGAAATAATTTTCCACGAGTTTCTTTTTCTAATGCGTATAGAAAATAAGTTAGATGAAACTGAAAAAAACTTAGATGAAATATTAAAAATTCATCTTAAATTTTTTTTCAGTCATTTCGTCTATTTTAACAAGAACAAATTAAATAAATAAAACATTAACAAATTTATCAATAAATGCAATGCTGTAAATTTGGTTTGAACTCAGTTCAACTTCGAATATCCGTATAATTTTTTGGTTTACTTTATGGAACTCTCTAATGTAAATTAATTTAGCACAGGATAAATAGAGCAATTAAAACTATATATCTTTGCTTAAAATAAATATATGATAAAAATATAATAAAATTATATAACCAAGTAAAAAATCACAACAGTATTTTCAATATTATTAAGTCAATTAACAGGATTTTTATTAACTTTTATTTTGTTTTTAATGTTTATGAATATTTATTTTTAAACTTAAAATTGTTTATTAAAGTTTCTTTAAAATAATAAATTAAAATATTCATTTCTTTATTCATGTTTTAAAATTGCGCAGTTGAAACAAAAAATCATGATTCAGAAATTGCTGGTGAAATTAACAAAATTAAAAGAAACATGCATGAAAGTATGAAATAGGTATGAATAAAGTAATAATGAAGGAAAAGCATGATGAAAAAAGAGGAAGACGCTGGAGGCATTACAATTTTATATTTATTTCAATGATTAGTGTTCGTAAAATCAAAATAATAAAGATATTTGAATGTTATTACTATACCCTCCTAGCTATTAAACAAAAATTTATTACTTAAATTTTTTATGACTATTTAAATATTTTAATTTAAGAAATTTAAAACTTTTTTTGCAAATTCTTTATGTTTCAGTATAAGTCATAATTGTGTCGATAGATGTCGCCACTTAAAGTTGATTGCATTTTTAAAATACTCATCTTTTAAATATTTCTTTTCTCTTACTTTGTTAATCTCCCTCATTTAAAACGTAGAAAGCACCACAGTGAGTATTATGGGGCTCTCCCAAAAAGATGTAAAAGTATATATTTATAAATTATTTTTTACTTCTCAAAATATATTGTTTGGTTTGCATAAGTATAAAACTTATGCAAACCGGTATTCTATTCTGCTAAAAATTGCTTTACTATCAATTTTTGCCTTGGTGTATCTCTCTTTATCTGTTTATTTATTTATTTTACCATTTATTATTGAAGTCTAAATATAGGTAACTAAGTAAATATAGTAGTAGTTAACGCATCCACATCTTTTCGAATTTTCACCAGCAAGGATGTTGGAGTCTTCCCTTTATCATGACCAATTAACATATAATAAGTAGCCTTTCATCATGATATAATTTCAAATACAAATGCAGAGAAAACTACAAATTAAATAATAATAAAAAATCTGCTACTTAATATATGATTTGCCTGTTATTGAATTAACATTTATCGAATTTCCGAATCAAAAACGTACACACATATATTTCTCGGTAATTAATAAAAACATTTTTCAAAATAAAACTAGACAGTTACTTGTTTTGTTAAAAATAATTTACGTTAAAATTTGGTTATTATTTTTCCCTTTATATATTTTGTTACTTCATCATATTTAATCAGTAGTTAATTTATGCGAACAGACTTATCTGACCTTTATCAAAGCTTTGACGTTAAAAATGAAAACATGTTATGAACACAAAGCCGTATTCATACAATTTGATATTGATTATAATTAAAATATTTTTCCCTATTGATTTTCTTTTCATTTAAATGCAGGAATTAAATTCTAGATTATGACCAGTGTGTTCTCCTTAATTATGATGTTTCGCCTAATGGTTGTATTAACGTTTTGTATAATGCTCATTCTTGATTTTCAAGGTCACCCACACTGCTGGCCACATAAAGTGCAATCTCAAGCATGTGGAATTTACATTTACATTTGCATGTATCCGACATACAAATTATTGATAATGATTTGCATAAATCATTTATAATGAATTGCAGTGCAGTCACACATTGCGAGCGTCACCTATCAAGTGCCATGTAAAGAAAAAGATACTACCAATTTAAAATGCAATATTTTTCTCTTAAATCGACCATCATTCTAACAAGTTCAATCGAGGGTTTTTCGGATTATCCTTCACAGAAGTCGGTGATAAGCAACTGTGGTATGGATCTGCAGGAGGGATGAGACCAAACGAACCAACCTCGTTGCAATACTGCAAATAAAATAGACATATTTTGTGCATGTCAGTGATGGATCACATCACGAAATGCTGCACAACAGATCTAACATTATATATTCTGTGTTCGCTCACACTATTAGACGTAGTTTTCAACTAAGTGGAAACTCCGCAAAGCATCCGCTGTTACGTTTATTCCGGTAAACTACAGGGGTTGGTGTCTCCAATGGTGTGATGAACGATGGATGAAAGGACATTGTCTTTACTGACTACTTCTGCACGATGGATAGATTCGGCATCTAGTGAGAGACAGATGAATTGATGCGTTGTACATCACCACACTGATCTTGTACACAGTGTCATGGTTCAGGTTGGTATTGGATTTCACTCACGATTTGATTAATACGTACTCCCAGTACATTAAACAGCCATCATTATATTTCTGAAGTGTTAAAAACTGGTCTTCATTACCTTCAGCGCTTGCCATAAACCATATTCCTGCAGAATAATTCGCGGCCACACGTGCAAGCAACATTCAAATGTTCTATACCCTTCAAATTGTATTCCTTCCTTGTCGTGTTTACTCTTTTGATTTATTGTAAACGAAAACGCGTGGTCATGGTTAGGCGCCATAGCCCGGCATGCATCACCCACTATTACACTAGATAAACTATGGCAATACTTGGAAGCCTCATGGTCTACTATACCTCAAAAATACATCTGAGAAGTGTGGCAACAATTATAGTCAACAATAGTGGCTACACTAAATACTGATTTCGTTGGCCTGGTTGGTAAGGACATTGTTCTCCTTACCGGAAGTTAGTGAGCTGGAATACCAATTTAACAGAAGATCCAACGTGTTCATTACAGATGTATGGGCACATAAAATAAGTCCTCCACGTGAATGACACATCTTGGGAACAGATCAAATAGTGTGGTTTCTGCTTAGTCTCTGCTTCTAAATTACGAAGACACCCACACAAAAGCTTTCATGTAACTGGTAGAGAACAGCTCTGAGCAAGGTACAGGGAAATATACTTGTGCCACAACAATTGATTTTGTCATCATCCACACTTCACCAGAGCTTGTAATTTTAATCACTTTATCTTTTGTAGGAAAGGAATATCAACTTATAAACTATTTTATAGAACTTTTACAATGTAAATAATTACTGGATATCACCTTAGTATTATTATTACTTAAATCGAAATTTTAGTTTATATAAGAGAACTACTCAACTCAAATTTTACATTCACCTGATTCTTTTTGTTAATTTACGGTGCATTTCTCCGTCTTATTTTTACTGTAAATAAATGCAACTATAGAATGTTTTTATGTCAATCTTTACGAAATTTGATTTGCTTCGAACATAATATTTTTGAATAACTGTAGATAGTTAAGAATACTCCTATTCTTTGAATAACATGTTATGTGCCAAATAAATCTTACTGTGATACTTTTGGTCTTTCTGATGTTGTATTTTAGGCGGATAGCAAGTTATTGTTTATCCATATTGTATTTTTGTTAACTCTGACATAATTTTGAATAATATTCAGTTATTCTTCAATGGTCAGTTAAGCAGCTACCACGAAATAAGAAAATATTTGCGAGAAACTTAATTCTATTATAACTAATTTGTTATTCAATGATGCCCTTTCATTTACAAATATTGTTGCCAAAATCGGAATCAGTCTTAAACTGTAGTCTAAATAAGCTTCGGATACAATTAAGTCATTATTGTTTCTTAAGTCTGAATAGACTAAAAGTTTTAAATTGATTTCTGTTCATTAGAAACATTCAAGTTCGAATTTTTTAAACTGAAGTTGTTGAAGTTTATTTTGAATTGAAAAGCAAGAGCACTGATTACTCAACCTTTGTTCTCCTGAGGTAAAAAAAAAGTAAAGGAATATATTTTAGACTCAAACAAAAACTAATCTCTCCAAAAACGATGACTGAAGCGTTGATAGAATTATTTCTTTGCAACATGAGAATACATTTATAATCTAAGAAGAGCCCTTCCAGCAGCCAATAAATTGTCGCTAATCAGAAATACACACACCTCTGAGAATATTTTTAGAGTTTGATTTGCATGCCTTGTCACTGCAGTTTACCTGTCGACTAAAGTCGAACACATAATCATTAAAGTTTATAGATATGTTTCCCCATCAATTATTTACATATAATTTAAATTTTTGAATCTTTACAGCTTCACATAATCTGTGTAAGATTAAAAAGGAAAGCTTAAGAGAACATTATTTCTAATTTAATGGTAAGAAAATAAATTTAATGATAAGAAGTAACATGGTAAATAAGGATAATTGTGCAATCCAAATAAAAAAATGGAACAACACATAGAAAAACTGACGCAAAAAGCACACTTAAAAGAAAAAATAATTTTATTAAAATGTGTTTAAGAATACTTTTTTTAAATAAGTTTCTCTCCACAGAATTGTTTTGGGGTAAAAAGAAAATGTTATATAATGTATAAAATGTTTAAAAATCTTCGAATTGGAGTTAAGCTTATGATATATTTTCTTTTTGTCTGTAAAATAAAATAGTTTTTCTAAAATTTACAGTGTTTTTCCATTCCACTTGAAATATATATCTGATATTGAATTGAATACTTTTCAGAATAGCAAAATCTGTGGTAATTGATGCAAAACCATATGAAATGAGTTCTTTTTTTTTTTTTTCAAGAATCTGTATTACTGTGTATTTATATATATTTACGATTACTTTAAAAAAATAAATATCAAAATTTTAAGACTTTTGCTAGGCATCGTTTCATACGGCTTTAAAAGCAAACTTTTGAGTAAATACAACTAATTGGACATTATATGACTAAGATGTGTCTGATTTTTAATTCATTATTAAAACTGCAGTAGCAAATTGCAAATTAATAATAATACATCTATATTTACAAGATAAAATGCTTCAATAATTCATAAATATATATCTAGTATTTTAAACATGAATAGAAACACAAATAATGGCGAATAGAACCATGACAAGCTTTCGCTGCATCCTCTATTCCTGGGGCAGTGCATTAAGCGATGCTTATGTTTCTGAAGGAGGGGGCGGAAATTCCCTCACAGATGGTAACACTCAAGCATCGGCCTTTGAGTTCAGAAATGTGTGCGGAGGCGTTCACCACTCACTCACTTTGACCTTCTCACAGCTCTTGTCATCCGTCTCCTGTCTCTCAAAATTTAATCAGAGAAGACGGCACACAACTTTTTTTTTTAAATGTCTCTTCGCATAGAAAGTCCCGTCCGCCGCAACTGCTGCTTTTCTCCACTATATCTCCTTGCACTTGTTGATATATACCTGTTATACATGACGAATGCCTGTCTTCTCCCCCGTAAAGATGAATCTATGGTATACTAATGCGTACAGGATACAGTTGCACTATTATAACCACTCGCATCACAGAGCTTAATGTTTCATTTTTAAACCTAGAAGTTACTTGAAACATCTAATATTGCAATAAAACTTGCCTTAGGAACACGTGATACTTAATTTTAGAATTTAAAATTAAGTATTGCATATTTTTTATTTTGAAATAGTTTTTTGAAGAATGTCTACAAAAGCCAAGCATATCAGTTACTCTAAAGATTAAAAAATTTTTTAACAACTTTAGTTCATTGACAAAATAATTAAAAATTTAAAAGCTAATTCACACAAATAATTTCGCTCACGATCAAAAAATTAGCATACGAAGATATAATAATAGGAGTATAAAATGAAAAGCAAGTATATCACTTGAAGTTATGCAAAAGTGACGAAAGAATTATACAAAAATTCCTAACACCAGCGAGTGGAACTCTAATGATAAGAAATGGTTTCTAATACTAGATTTTATTAAGGTTCTTTTCTCAATTTCTTTGCTCAGTGGAAAATTGCTTTACCAATAGTATTGAGATACATTCAAAGATCTTTTACCCGAATGCTGGACTTTGAAAGAGCCCGCTTTGTTAGATTAAGGCAAGACTTATTGATTTCTTGCCTCTTTTTGGCCAAGTAGTAAGAAGATTTTGGTTGGAATAGTGCATGTGTACGGAGCATATCGGTTAGGAGCAACGTAAATTGATCAACAGAAAAGAATGATCAATCTATTGGAAACACTGAACAGTCTTAATCGTAACTTTATTCCCGACTCACTTCCAAGTATTGTCCTGTAAAAACTGTATTCCGCAGGACATTTTGTAAAGTGGAAGATGGTACTCATTGAAGGAGTTTTCATTCTGAAGGAAATTTACTCTCAAAACATCCATTACAATTTTGACTGCTTGAAATCATAACCTTTATTTATAGAAATTTTTAGAACACCGAATTCAATTACCGCATGATGGGATAGCCCAAAGGCTTAACAGATGCGGCGGTGTCTTCGTTTGTTAAGTTCTCATCATCGGAAGGTAGTGTGAGTTCGAATCCTGGCTTAACCCAAGATCTGTCGTTTTCGCTAAAGGAGGCTGGGCCATGTGAAAACTGCGTGTGGTCGCAATGTCCACCAAGTGGAATGATACCTGTGGGGTGGCCAGCCAAGTTAATGTCCATTGTATTCCCGAGGCGTAATGGGGTAATCGCGGAAAACTCTTAAGTACCCACCCAGACATACGTGCATATTCTAACTGAACAATCCTCTTTCGCTGTTCAACAGTGATTTGGATCGAAACCGAATCATTTCATTCTGAAGAAAGCTGTCTTACCACAAGGTGAGCACTTCAGCACCAAAAACTTACATGGCTAGAGAATGGACCTGTATCGTCTCCAACAATAATTCATGGCTATGTTTGGGAGTCTATGATAGTCCTGTCCAAGTTTACTGGTTGGCAATAAGAACCGTTTTTTTCTGTAGACAGTTAGGCCCCTATTGCAAGAATGAGGGTGTTGATGGCCATCACAAATAAATATCAATATCATTAGTTGCAGTGTAGGGAACTTTAACTGTTATCAGATTAACTGCTAGCCACTAGAGTAAGGTTGGTAGTTATATAAACTTTTATATGAAGTTTGTACAAGATGTCAACTTATTAATAGTAAATATATTTAAAATAATAACTAAAGATATGCGATAGATAAGAATATTATTTAAGCTTTCCCTCACTCCATGCCAATACTAGCAGAAATACCTCCCAAGCAGTTACAAATATACTGGGAAATAAATAATGAGTGAAAAAGATTTTCCACGGTACCTCTGATTGGCTCTTTGCCGATAACATTACGCCACGTGCTGGTGCATGAATGGCAGTCAGTGTGTTAACAATAAGTCAAAAATATGGCGAACATATGTATATTCATTCTTTTCAGGGTTTTCGATCCTCATATTTCACCAAGATAATAATCATACAGCATAAGACAAATTGAAACCGTTTCTTAACCACCAGGCTCAACACACTCCATCTTCAATTAAACACACGTGTTATTAATTACAACTATTATTTCATCAATACAACAAGCCTAATAAAACAAGCATGAATAAATTTGCAAATTGCCCAGAGTATATCCCTAGATAGTGTATAAAATTTGTATTCCTCAATAACTTCTTATACCCACCCTAGAAGTAACCGAATAGGGGCTCTTGTGATTTCACATAAATATAATTTCTCTATAATAAAAAATGTTTTTTTTTGTTTTGTTTCTATATGTCAAAATCACTATCATATACACCAACTTCATTCCATTCTGACACTTCTTTTCTTGGTTGATTGGTTTTTATAATATATATAATACATATACATACATACATTACATATATATATATATATATATATATATATATATATATATATATATATATATATATATATATATATATATATATATATATATATATATTGTTGCAATTTCATAAAAGCAAAAGTTGAAATCATATATAAAATTGATAAACAGAACTAAAAGAATGATAGTTGAAGTTCCATTTAAGAACATCAAGCAGAACAACTAGTGAAACACTGTAAATGAAGCATACGTAGACATGACAACCCAAACAACGTGTTAATGAATTGTTGTTTATAAAAAGATCGCCAAATGAAAACCAAAAAGAAATTTTTGAGTGATAGGGATTGATGAGCAAGTTTTGGCATTTGAAATTCACTTTAAAATTTCTAATAAATTTATTAAATAGCTTATACAATTTATTCTATTTGTACTAGCAGTAAAAGAATTTTAATACAGCGTTTTCTGAACAGTTTCAGGAATATTAAAATTAATTTGTATTTCAAGTAGAATGGACTCTAAACTCTCCATGCAACAGTCGGTATTTTGTCATTTCTGTGGAAGCGTAAACGCAATCTGGGGCGCTCCGTGGCTGAGTGGTCTAAAGCATCACCGCTAATCGCTTGAGAGCGTAGGAGTGTGGGTTCGATTCCCACCGTGGCCCTGGGTGTTTTCTTCGTTATTCTTCTGTGGTTGTACATCTGTCATTGTGCTATTTGTCCTATTATCGACGAAGACTTACAAGCGGGTCTCAAGAATCAAGCATACAAGTCTGAATATATGTAATGTAATAAAATAAATAAATAAATAAATAAACGCAATCTGCTATGCAAGGCTTTTTACCTTCTAATTTTTTAATATAATATTCTAACTTTCTCATAATTTCAATTGCTATTAATTAATAATTACAAATAATTTGAACTTACAAAAAATAAATAGAAACTGTGTATTTTAACTCATTTTATTTATTTTGCTATTAGATCACGATTCCCGTATTAACTTATTGAATTCAATAAATGGTTCCATTTTTATTCTATTTACAATTTTCAAAATTTGATTTTATATAAACCAGAAACTTCAGTTTCTCCATAAACTTTATTTTAAAAAAATAATTTAAAATTTTTTTCATTAATTTAAGTTATAAGATAACAATTTTTAATGGAGAATTTTCTACTTCGGTTAATGGAAAAACATATCCTTGGCATTTTTATCAGACAGCCCATAAGCCACTCCACGTAAGATATCATTTTCTTATCGTTATTATATCGTTTTTCTGCACTCTGAGCAGCTTACATACTTTGTTAACTTTCTGCGAAAGAAGCTTCTTTCAAAAATATTCCAGTAAATATCAAACACCTTAATCAAGCACTTTAATTTTCCATCGATAAAAATAGATGCATTTATTTTTTAAAAATATATGTAAAATGCAATTTTGACTTGAAAATGGCTTTTAAAACTATCTTCTAACTGAGAAAACATTTAAGCAAATTCTCACAAAAAAGTGTAAGCAACTATATAATTAATAATGCGAATGATTGAAAGAAAAATGGCGTACAAAAAGAGTTTCAAGGTTACATCTATACTAAATCAATTTTTTTATATTCCTAATTATATTACAAACTATATGATTCAATAAATTTCTAAGGTAATCGAAGCATCTACTCGCTGTTTAATAAATAATACACAATTATTTAAAAAATACGAACTTAATGTCAAAAAAATTGTAAAGAATCATACTTAAATTAGCAAAACAATATTAATTGAAGAACTGAACTATTGTAAAACAATTAAACTTGTGATATAATGAATGTTTAATTTAATTAATTTAAAAAAATGACCCAAACTTCGATTATAATCTAATTGAATGCTTAATGAACAAATATTTTTGTTCTTTTGTTTCCATTATATTTAGAAGAAATAAAAATTTGAAGACTGAAATACTAATGCCACCATCAGAATTATTTTTTTTTAAATTCGGTGTAATAACTGAAATTATCTTATAAGACTGAAATAGGAGGATTTTGATGATGTTGTATGTCCTGAAGTAGTAAACATAAATTTAAATATATCACATTTTAGTTGATATTTTAATTGTGTAGATTTTGTTCAATTATGTAAAAGGAAAATCTAAATTTTAATTGGCAGCATCTTTTTGTTCAAAAGCATAAACTGTTTATTAAATTTTTTTCAGTTATTCTATAATTAACTACGGTTTGATACGCGAGAATGCGAAAATAGGTTAAATTGAACATTGCCTTAAACTGGATTTTGGAGCACTGTAAATATCCACTCAAGCTATGGAAATCGATTAGTCCAAACTATTAAACTAATGGCCGGTGCTGTTCAACTGCTAGTTTAGATAATAACTATAGACTAAAACATACGTTTGGAAACAGAATATGTAAGTTAAATAAGTTCTTAGTACATATCAAATCGTTTCGCATCATTTTCCTTCTTATCGTTTATAATGTAACATAAGGTTCTTCATTATTTTAACGAAAACAAAAAGCTATAAAAATGGAGAAAATTATACTGGTGTCTGAAATAATCGCATTCTATTCTGCAGTAAATAAGTACTAAATGTTTATCATTTGTGACGCAGGAGCAGAAAAATAGCAATTAGTCTACTTTAATTCATTCAGTTCTATTTAAAGTAGAACTGAATTCTACTTTAAGGAAACACAAATGGTTTATTGTTGTGGCAACCATGTATTTGGTATTTTTTATTACACTGGTCAAACGTTATAATTCTAAGCTCCTTTTTTTCTTTTCTTTTTGATTGACGGTGGAAAACTATTTTTTCATTAAGTAAATTGAATTTATTTCTTATTTTTATCTTTAAAAAAAACTCTAAGTAAGTACAGTGAAAGTAATAAAAATCGTTCGATTTTCAATTATGTCCTACGAGAGTTGAAATAGCTTAGCTTAAGTTTGTTTTATTCTTACTGCATCAGTATGGAAACTGAATGCTTAAAACTTTCAACAGTTAATTGATCCCATCTCTTACAGCAAAAAAGAGAAATGTTTAGAATTTGCTCTCCCAACAAAATAAATTTCTTCCCTTGAGATGTTCTCGGTTGTCGAAGAACGAAAGCGGTTACCCCGCCTCTAAGAAGCCAGCATCTGATCCTAGCATGTCTCGGCGCGGACTCATGTGACGTCATGGGTCAAGTCTCCGGGAGGACGAGGAGCGATGCGAAAGGCTCCATCAACAAAATAAAAATGATGCGGGAGAAATTTTGAGAAAAAAGGACAGAAAAAGTCCGAGGTCAGAGTTTGAGCACGTGATTCTTCGGAGGGTTGGTGAAGAGGAGTTTGGGAGAGTCCTTAATTAGAACAGTCTCGGCTGCTGAATAGTTGTGCTCCACGTTTTGCAGGAAGCTACTGAGTAAGTACCATTCTTTTTCGAATATCAGCACTACTGGATACATAGATTACATTAACTAAATGCTAGCTATCGTATGGAAACGAATATATTTGTGATTATGAAAACGCCAAAATGGTGATCAATGACTATTCAATTTGTTCTCTGAATTATTTTACGAAAAATAAATCATTATACGATAAATAATAACAGGTTATTAAATAAAATTGCAATTTAACAGTCAACACGTTTTAAAATTTTAAATTTCAAATGTCTTTTTATCAAGAATAATAAGTTTTGATTAAAAAGACATTTGCATTTATTACTTAAGACTTCAGTAGTAATAAGTAAATTCATTTTATAAAGTGAAATTAAATGTTAAAAGTAAAATAATGTAAATTTTACATTAAATTATGTAGTAATTCTATGTATTTTAATTATAGGTTCATGTGGCATACTTATGAATATTCTATCATAAATTTAGTATTCAAAGTTATAAAACACTTATTGTATTGTTACAAATTAAATATATTTAGATTTCTAACAATGGTATGAGTAACACAGAGAAATTTTGTTACTATCAAAGAGTCTTCGGTTGTTTAGAGCATTTAATTGAAGCTAATGATTAATAAATAATTGATTAGAGTCAATATAGATTTTCATCGAAATTATAATTTTTAGTTTATTACTAATTCAAAACGTCAATCTTAATTTGGAAAATAGCATTCTTGATGGAAAAAATAAATTTTATATTAAATTTTGTTGGCAGCATTGTTAATTATATTTGAAACATAATATAATTGACAGCATGATATCATATCTAAAACACCTTTTTTTAAAAATATCATTTGTACAATTAACTTAATTACCTCATACAGTATATAACATAAGTTTTTTCATTTATTATTTCTTTATTTATAATATACATCAAGACGGTATATATTATAAACAATTTTGATTCAGCTTAATTAATTTATTCGAGATTATTATACCAAGATTTACTGTCATATAATTTTATTGGTTCAAATGAGGTGGTGTATTTTGATTAAAACTAATTTTTTATAAACAATGTATGCAAGAAATTGTATTTATCCCTGCTTATACTTAAAACAAATCTCTTTATGTTATTTAATTAAAAATTTATAAAATAAAAGAAGCATTTTTTCCATAAAATTTTAACTAAATTAACAAAGAGAAATGGATTCTTATTTATGATTAAAAAGAATATATTATTTCAAAGGCAAGTATAAATTTGCATTCATTTTCATTAGCATAATTTAAACCCAACACTTGTTTCGAACTAATTTTATATCCATAGATTTATAAACTTTAAGCTGTCTGTTGAAGGAAGGGAGTACGTTTGCTCTTATAGTAAAAACTGCTATAAAGTGTTAACAATGTGTGAAATGATATGAAAAGTTATGTTACGCCACATGGAAATATATGCTAAGTAACTTAACTTTTTCATAACATTTCATCATGTGATAGTTGTTTGTAATCATGTGATCTACAAGAAAATAACCTTCGATTTAGCTATTATTTTCCATTGACTCGTTAACAAATCGTGAGGCTTTTCCGATTTGCCTTACAAAACTCTTTTAAACTGAAACTTATCATTTTCATGAGAAATTCAATTTAGTTTTCATTGATGGAAACTTATGATATATAAACTTGTTCAAAATAAAGTAAAAAATATTTTAAAAATAAGAGGTTTAAGTTTTTTCAGTTTTAAATCAAATCTAATTTTTATTTCGGAAAATAAAGGATACTAACTGTAAAAACTTTCAGGAAGTTCTAGATTAATTTTCGTAAAATGAAGTTTAATTTTTAAAATATTATTTTACCAAGAAAAAAGAAACTAAGACATGAGTATAACGTGATTATTTCAATTGGAATATTTCTAAATAAATTTAAACATTGCTTAAATAATTTTAATTTAAAAGCTTCAATGTTAATTTATTAATGAAATACATCTCTTTTTCAAGTTCATTCATTTTTAATTTCATACCTTATTTTTCATAATTTTAATTTAAAATTTTAATGATAAAAATAATATAATTTTCGTAATTTCTTCTTATTTATACTTAGATTCTACACAGGAGCCTTTCTAGGAAATCTTTCAAATAAACGGAATTTTCCGTTTAATTCTGAATAAAGCTTAAATGAAATGATAAAATAACAGACAATGAATATAGTAATACTATAGAGAAGTCATAGTTTAATTTGAATTATCATTAAATGAAGCAACTTTTTTAAGGAATTTTTCGCTGTTCTACAATATTGTATTAATTTTGGGAAAAAAATTTACCCTCCTTGCATTTTCGTCCAATACACTTGTACTCCATTTGTATTTGGTTTAACCTCAGGAAAAACCTCTCAATCTTTTTATACTTATAAAAGTGTTATGATGAAGATAATAATAATAATAATACAATGGAAGGTTTTATACAATTCACATTCTAAATCATATTACTATTTATAAATTATCGTATATGAAAAAAAATGATCAACGATTTCTTAATTTATCTATGAATAAAGGGTATTAAGATTACGAGTGTGAGACTAAATTAGCTTCACTCTAGTTAAGTTAGATATAGATGAGTTAATTTTTTCACTCCAAGTTAGTTAAGTGTATTAAAATAAGATTTTTTTTTCATTAGATAAATAACTTTATATGAATTTCATTTTACATGAAATGATTAAAAAATACTATTTTTCTCATATTAAAATTACGATTTACACAAATCTTTATTCCAAAAACATGTTTCAGGCATTCAAATTCATAATAGATATTTTAAATTATCAGTTAAAAATTACTGTAAGCCGTATTTATACATTAAATTTACCGAATTAAGATATTTGATGCGTCAATTTATAAGGAAACTGGTTCTTGGATGGGTTAATCTGTAAAAGCTACACTTTAAAATGAGCATTTGTGTATTTATTTAAAGCGTAGTTAAATATATATGACTATATTAAATATAGACTTTATTAATAATATATGACTATAAATATATAATTATAGTTAAATGCATATGACTATATATATAATTATAGTTAAATATGTATGACTATATTAAATATTTTTAAATACTAAATTTTAGACTATATTACGTATATTTAACAGGCTATATAAATATGTATTAATTTATATACTTAGCTTATGACCCACATCCAATATTATTTTTTCGCAACCCGCGAACCAAATATTTTTAAGTAATATTATATTTTTAGTTGGATCCCAGAGATGAGCGGATGCGATAATTCTAATAACACAAAGCGTGCAAGGGGATTCAATCCAATTATTTATGTAATACAAGAAAGTTTATTTTTATAAGATAAATTTCGGATACTATCAATTTGCGTTGCAGCGTAATTCAAGAAACCTCATTTTAAGAAATCAACAAATTGCTTACAAAAAAAAGTAATATTAATTAAATTCTAGTCCGATGAAAAGAATTATGTTTGGAAAAACTTCTTTATTTTGTTGAATGCTGATTTATATTATTTTTTATGGTTTTTAAGTCTCGTTTACTTGGAAGTTTTCTTCGCGTCTAACGAACTTCCGCTTGTTCCTCCACAAGGCCAGACTCTGAAATCCTACGCGAAATTTGTTTGTGTATTGGTGAATAGAGCTCTGTTTTCTAGGGAAGAACAGAAAGATAAGTTAAGGAAGATGGTGCGTGGGAATGCTCAGATGCATCATGGGACATGCTTCTTGTGACGTCATGCGCATGTCCAATTATTATGATGATAAACAGATACATCCGCTTGCTCCTTTTTTTTATCCTAAGAACAAAAGTGTCTGTTCGTAAAAATATCCCGAGTACCTCATGTTCAGATTTCGATGAACTTTTTGCTAAACCCGGTTTGTTATTCTTCCCTAAATTATCTTTCTTGCTTAAAAATAAATTGAAAATTTTGAAATCTTTCGTTAAAATCACATCAATGGTTGTTCCAAAACAAATTAAAAAATTTAGACACTTTATATAGAAGAAATTGAACATTTTTCTTCTGTTTTATAATAGTTTCTTAATTTTTTTCGGCTGAACTTAAACATGAGTTAGCTCTCTGGCCTTCAACTCACGAATTCTTGGTTCGGATTTAAATCTCAGATGTTCTTGAAGTTCATTTAAAGGCATAATAAATAAGGCATAATTTGAATTGCCCTTGACAGCACGAAATGAACTTCTTAATTTTTTGAGCAATTAGTCATATTTTGGATAAGAAAACACTTTCGATAAGCTTTCGTGAGTATTTAAAGCAAAGCTAAAAAATGCATTTTTACAGAAATTAAAAACCAAAATTAGACATTTCGATAATTAAATCTAAAATCTAGACGAATAGCAGACATTATATTGAATTCACACTCCATTAATACAATGTTTTAAATTTATTAAATTTGCTCACTTTAACATGTGCAGTTAGTAAAGTTAAATTCATATGTTAGTCTTTACGCTAAAATTTAATTTGTGTGTGTTCAATTTTGATAAGAAAATATTTCAATCCAAACATTCCCTTAAGATGTTAATGTTCATAAGCAATGTGTAAAATTAGTGATTTAAAATTTAAAGTAATTCACACTCACACCGAACAAGGAACAACATTTCCATAAAATAATGTCTGTGTTATTACTTTTATATGGTTGATAAGTTCTGGATAACATTTGAACATATTTATTTCTTACTTCCTTAGGATGTAAAAATATATTTGAAAATATCAATATATACTAATGTGTGTTCTTTACATATAAACTTATATTCCTAATTCAATTTGAAATTTGCTAATTTAAACAAACACTTTTGTCAAAATAGTTATAATTATTTTTATTAATTATTTCAACATGTGACTTATATAATAATTATTTCGATAATCTAACTTTACTATAAAATAACGCAAGTTTAAATTAATACTTTTAGATTATATGTATTTCATATTAGGAGAATTCAATTAAAAATTATTATAAAATTTACTATGCAATGATGATAATTTTAAATAATATAATAAGTTCTGTGCATGTTGAAGTAGACAAATTTCAGAAATTATACATTTAATTATACTACTAGAAGTAACTAGGTTAATGTCTTCACTTTTCACTTTATGATACTTTCTTATTAAGTGGTCACATCAACAAGTACAATTATTAAATGAGAACATTTAATAAAATTAAATGGGAAGTCAGAATAACCAATAAAAATTAGTAAAATTGTCTCGTCACTGTAAATTATAAGTCGTTATGGATAACATTGATTATTGAGGAATAAGAAGGAAAATTCTTTAAATTTTTTTCTAATTTTTATGATAAGCATTAATGATTCAGGATATATTTAACTAAGAAAAGATTAAAAAGTGATTTAAGTCAGAAAAACGAATGGTCTATAAATCTATTAATTTTGTCGGTATATTAAAACTATCCCACAAAGAAATTTGGCCGCTAATTTTTAAAACAGTTTGATTTAATTATAAATAATATGGGCAAAAATTATTTATGATTTTAGTTTAGTAAGTACATAAAGACAAATATTTGCCTTACTTTTTAAGTTATTACAGCATTTACTTGATTAAAAAAGTGTACCAATGCGTTGCCAAAATCTGCATATACTTTTCATCACACGCCACTCAAGACGAATGTCATGAACAGAACTGCAAAGAATTTATTAGAGTAGGAAAAAAAATGAGAGTTTTTACAAAACTGTCTTATACAATAAAATTTAATTTTTTGGATATAAAAGCTATTCTGTTTGAATAAATGATATTTATTAATTAAAATGAAAAAAAAAATTCTTCGATTTTCAAAACTCTTTGTATAATATAATGAGTAACAGATGAAAGGAGAAAATTTGTGAAGTAATTTTCTGCGTCAGAATAAAACACGTTAATTAAATCCATTCATTAAATATCTCAAAATAAAAACGCCTCAAAATATAAATACGAAGGGGAAAATTACAATCAATACACAACATTTTTTATTCTGTCAAGATTAAATTTAGATTTTATTTTCAAGAATGCAAATTAAAAAAAGAAACATAAGGTACAATTTTTTTAAGTACACTCGTGTTCACTAATTAAGGATAATGCAAGTTCAGGCAAAGAAAGAGACAAAAACAAAACAAATGTGACTTATTTGTAAAGTCTATTTATTAAATAAAAGGTAAAGAGCAAACAATATGCTATATGTTTGACATCATTAATAAAAATTGCGATTTTTACTCATTGGAGCAAAATTCAAAAAAGAAGACTTGACTGAAAAAGAATTGACTTTTTATAAAAACAAATGATTTTGTATCCATTCCTTTAATAGATCACATGAATTTAAGGATTCTGAGTTTTTAAATAATAACACCTAATTATTTTAATAAATCTGAATATTAAGAAGTAGCGTTCTTTTTGATGGCTTATTATAGCGTCAAAAGTTCTCTTCCAACTTTGCTGATTGAAGTAGGTTACACTTCAAATTTGCTAGTATTTGTAGTGCAACTTGTCATCATTTATGAAAAATAGTAAAACAGTAAATAGGATGAGATAATTCATCATATGTTTTGTTGAAAAAACATCGTTATTCATTGATTTAGATATTATAGTATGTGGAAATATATATGGAGATCTTGGGGTAAAATTCCATTACCGATACAATAATCCCCTTACCGAGGAAACAAATCGAAATATTTCTGTAGCAAACATTTACGTCATGCATTGTTTAAAAAGTTTACATTTTAAGAAACTACTAAAAATTAATACAAACATTTTATCTACTAATATTAATGATTGGCTGCTAATTTCAATAAATATAGATTGCTTTGTTGTTCTGCGGTGATCTGTTATAAGAGGGTTAATTTGACTAACACCTGAACTTTAAAGTGAACCTCCAACCACAATTAGCATTTGTGCATTAGGTGAGAATGCAATACACGAACTGAAAATTAAGCACTAACCGTTAAGCTCACAACTCGGCATAAATAAATGTAATATTAATATAAATGCAAGGCAACAACAAATGTCTGTCCATTTATTATTAACATAATAGTTTTTCATTCAAATATTCATTTCTAATATTCAGCGTTTTTAAAAATTACAACATGGGCGTAAAAGTTTTGTAAAAATAATAACATCTTGATAAAAATTCCAAAATATTCAAGTTTTAAAGAACCCTAATTTAGGAAAAACATTTGAATAGCTGATAAATTAATGTTTATAAAGCAGCCCACGATTAAAATACAAATATATGTTAAATTAATGATCTGCTGAATTATCATTTTTATTTATTTTTATATAGAGTGTATGAAAAAATAATTTAATAAAAGTTTTTTACTATATTATTCGATTAAGTACTATGACTTTATAAATGTTCTTAAGAATTACAATATTTGGAAAAATTAAAAATAAAACTTCAGTAATTTTTAGTTAGCAATACGAGTAAATAGAGTATTTCTGAATAATTTTAGATAATGTTATGCTTATTTAATTTGTTTGAAAATCTTCATAGAAGAATAAATCGATTTTAATTGACGCAAAATATTATTTCTAGGAAAGACAAGAAGACAAAGACATGAGAGCTTCTGTGGCGATCTTAGTCTTTTTACTGCTGAATGCAATTGTATTTGCTAAAGAACTACCCCACGTAAGACCTCTCTCTCTCTCTCTGTTCAAAACATATATTAACACTCCTAATTTACATTTTTATTCTCATTTAGATCTTTTGTAAGATAAATATATGTTTCAAAAGCATATATTTATCTTATTATTATTATAGCAATTTTAAAATCTTGAGCTTTTTTTTAAAATCTCACTTTGACCTAAAATAATTCAAACTTATTCTAGATGTTCAAACTATGACCAATAGGACTTTCCCATCCATATTAAACTTTTCTCCTTATTTATTTTTTCAAAAATTAGAATTATTTAAGTTTCTGAATGAAAGTAAATAAATTGTAATAGCAATCATTTTCCTATAATTAAAACTAATAGAAGAATTAGCTATTGCCTTTTATGAGTTAGATATACTTAACAGTAAAACATTTCATTAGGTTCCATTTTATACAGTTTAATAAAAATATTTTAATACTCATATAACTTACGATTTTTTTCACAATTAATTTAAAAATCCTGAATAATTCCTGAATAAAAAAAATGCATTCACTCGAAAATGGAATGATTACATGTATCATTTAATCAGATTTTTTATCTGTGTATATTGCTACAATCTTTATACGAAATTTAAAACACGATATTGACAATTCTCGAGTCAAGACCAAATAATGTAACTAATTAATGTTTAGGGTTCACCTCCCGATATTACGTTATTTGCTTATCATATTTTAAAATCATGTTGTCAAAAGATGCATCTTTTTATGAAATAAATGAATGCGTATTATCAACTGCTTAAAAACAATTGCATTAAAGTTATTCCTATAACAATAATTTCTTTCATTTTATAAAGAGTATTAAAATTTACAGGAGAATTTTTAATAATAAATGTTATATAAAAATTACACTCTAATATGTAATTTTTATATTAAATTTAAGTGTGGTAAAGACCCTATATGGATAAAAGGTTTATTGATAGTATTTTAGTAGTAATATTTTATTTGTTTCTTCTATGTAATGAACACATTAAGTTAAAATGAGGTATTGCTAAGATTCTCATATTAATTTCAATCTTTAAGAATCGAATTCGAATACAGAAAATGCATTCTTATTTGTGTAAAAATTACTATTTATTATTTCTGCAGTAATTTTGAATAACCCTCATTCAAATGATTATGTAAAGAAAGCTACTACGATAAAAAAAAGTCTAGAACTTCTTCAAATAAATTCCACTTAATAGCTCATTCATTTTAAACAATGAATATTTATGTCTTCCCCTTTCAAGCATTAATAATTATGAAAGAAATATTAAAAAACAACATATAAATATAAGAGAATAAAATATATTTAATTATCTGTAGAAATAATTATAAAGTAGTTATAATTATTTTTTATATCTTTGTGCATGTATCAAGTTGTATTTATTATTTGCTAAAAATATAATTGTATATATTTTTAAATTTTCCAAGAAAGAAATATACAGCTCTTATTTATATTTGGATAAATATATTTAAATCTTGATAGATGGAGTTATTCGTTGATAGATTGGTAAAAATGCTTATACCAAAAGCACTACACACAAAAGTATCTGCAAGAAATTCACTTTCTTCAAAATACTCAATCATTAATTTTTATTAAATATCATTCAAATTTATAAATTTCTCTACTATAGATATTATATTCAAGTGAATTTGTGTAATATTTCTCTATAAATAAATATCAGTAATCAAAAAAGAGATTTCAAAATTTTGTTTCATTCATACAAATGCTGGATCTAAGTAGTTTATGGCTGCTTTTCAGTAAAAAAAGATGTTTACTGATTAATACAATGGCATTAATTTTACATATATTTCAAAGCATATTCATTGTGTGAGAAATACAATAATATTTAAACCGAATGCCATACATATATTATAATGTTCCTCTCTACAAAATCCTGATACAAAATTACTGAAGTCACTAATTTTTGCAAGCTGTTTTAAATAGTAGAGTTTAAGCATCGTATTTTAGTACATATGTTTCTGTTGATGCATTTCATTAAATATTTTATATCAAGGGAAGTGATGAAAAGGATCAACTAGACTTGATTGCAGAGGATGAAAGTTCGAATGAAATAGATGCGGAAAATAAGGAAAATACTGAGGATAATGAAGTGAAAGGAGGATACACACCAGGTAAGGGATAATGAATTCATTTATAAAAACATTTTATCAATAAATTTTATATGTATATACATATACCCCATCAATTGTGTGATTTTTTAAGATCCGTGCCTGGACGTTCATTGCGGACCCGGGAGAGTTTGTGAAGTGAATGAGCAGAAGGAAGGACAATGCGTCTGCATTCCCCAGTGTCCGCAGGAGACAGATGTCAGAAGAAAAGTGAGCGTACTTAAAAAACATCGTTCTCACTACACTAATTATACTAATCTTTCTGTAAGACTCGAAATTAAAATTTTGAAATTATTTTATTGTGAACAAGCAGAATAATATAAAAACATCTTTCCATGAATACCTTTACAGAATATTTAAAAGAGCGAAGATATTTACAGGATATTTGATAAGTAAATAATTTAATTATGACAATTAATAATAAATTATTTAAAAAGAACAAAATTAGTTCAGCTTTGCATTTACGTCAGCAAAAAAATCACCGTAAATTTCCTGAATGGAAGGAATGTGAATATCAACAGTTATTTTTTTTCAGATAACTAAAGCACTTGTTACCTTATTGTATAAAAGTATGCTATTTCATCACTCATTTCGTTTTCATTAGTTAATTGAAATTCAATGACTAAAAGGACTTTTAATTTATAAAAAATGTTTTAAGTTATTTTAAGATTTTATCAAAATGCATATTTCATAGATTATTATTTTAGAAAAGAAATTTTCTGAAATATACATCGCCTTTCCTTAAAGCTATTAGAATTTCGGTAAAAATATTTCTTAGAATCAGTATTCTTTATTCTAAGCATAAATATTAAAGTACTCGTAGTGGCCTGGCATCCTTCTCATTATCGGAAGATTGAATCCGACTATCATTCGTATTCACAGCTCGTTAAATAAATCGTAGTTGCAATATTCTCCAAGTGCATTAAAGATCAAGTATTGGGGGGGGGGGGGACTTCTCTTTGGCACCTGCTTCTTTATTATAGAGAAGCCCACCTGGCTATTCCATTCCAACTAGTGGAGCCGAATTCTGGGCCAAGTACAGAGAAGTGAGCTGAAGTATCAACAGCATAAATAATAAACATATATGTTAAATGGAAGAGTAAAAAGGATTCACAATGCTCAACACGACTTTATAGCAAGGTCATGCTTTTTGGATAGGAAGGTTTCATGTTCAAATATAGTTATTGCTGAACACTGAATAATGAAAGTCTGCTTTGTACAAAAGCATATCAGTTAAAGTATAAATTGGGGCTTTCCCTTTTTAAGGCATGTGTGAATCAATGAAAAGTCCAATCGTGACAATTCAGATTGTCTTATAACAGCGGCCAATTCACGGAATCAATGCCAACAAAGTAAGATGCATCGTGTACTCATTAACAGACAGCACTCTTAGGGAAGATTTGATGTAACACATATGTATTAAGTCTGCCGGAAAGTACTGTCCGCTTTTGGAATGAAACAAAATACAATTTTTTTAACGTCAATAAATGTTATTAAATAATACAACTACCATTATTACTAATGACTTCTTGCCAGCATGAAGGCAATTTGTATTCCCCATTTTTGAAAAATGTTTCATCTTTTCATGCGAAAAATTAAAACAATGCTTGAATGATATCTTCTTTCTTTTTGAATTTTTGCCCTTCAAACAATTTTTAAAGACAAAAGCAAGTGATAATTGGAGGATGATAAGTCCCGAGAATATGGTGTACGAAACAAAATTTCCCAGACTAGTTCTGCAATTTTTTAATGAACTCTTTTCTTGGCTTATTTCTTGGACTGCTCCCATTAAATTATCTAGTTGCTGGCAATACTTTTCAGAATTGAGCTTTCCTTCAATTTTTAATGTTGATAATGCATTAGTCCTTAAATGTCCTACCATATACACAGCAATCTCTTATTCAGAGTCAAATTTATTATGGAATTAAAAGGGGTTTGTTTTCTGCACAATATACCCGCTTCCTTACGATGTTTTCGTCGATAATTTTCATCCTGTTCAAGAAAGGCTCGATTTGTTCCGAACAAGCAGAGAGAGAGAGAGATGTGATAACTTGATCATCCGAATCCTTCTGACTCCATTCATGTGGCACCCATTTTAAATATTTCCACACCAATCCTATCTTCCGAAATAGTTTGCTGAGCTGAATTAAGACTTTCGCGATCTCCGCTGTTGTCAGAAAAAGATTTACTGTAAAGCGTTTCCAACAGCACATCCATCAAGGGACAGAACTTTTCGGTAGACCTAATATTTTGCACTCACATATTACAAAAGAAGTCTGCAACTGAGTGGAAGGCAATACACGAGGCCAAGATAACGATAATTTGCGAAAAACATTTTATGTAAAAAATGATTGAAACTACTTTTTATTTCCTATAGAAAATGCCTCATATAGAAGTTACTACGGGGTGCTCATAGTACAGGAAAGGTTTCTGGAATTCACTGACATTTGAGTTTCTAGGACAGCAGTTGACTTCAGTGTATGTGTAAAAAGAACAAACATTCGCAACTTTAGAATTTAATTAAATAAGTTGTATTCAAGAACGAATTTGTTTTATTAATTCACAGTTTAGTTTTAAATATATTGTCTCCATTGTTGTTGCTCTTCAAAAGAGTATCCCAGCCTTTGTTGAACACCGAGAGATGGGTTTTCAGCGTCCAGGATGGCCTCCTGAGCAGGCTTCTTTTGTGACACAGCAATATAAAACAGTACCTCGGAAAGCATAACATAGACAGCCACATAGCTATTGGCAGTACTTAAGCTTTTAAGGTGTAATGTCGTCGAATTTGAGATAATTTAGGTTCAAAATAACACCCACATTTCCTCACGATATACTCAATTATTATGAAAATCATTTCACACACACAAATAAAGGGCATATTTAAATTATATTTGACTTAATGACATAATGACCTGTTAGTATAATAAAAATTATGTCACTTAAAGGAATTTTTTTTTAATTATGACATGCTTTATTTGCCAAATCGATCAACTCCCTCACCCCCCAAAAGTTGAGAAAAGTGCTAAAAAGTACATAATGTTTTTAATATTATTCACATATGTGGTTTTTGAGCTGTTAATTATTATTATAAATGAAATTTGCTCTGAATATTCAAAGTTGTAAATTATATACAGCTTTTTTAATTAAAATATCATGGAATTTAAAAGTAAAGGTATTTGATTTATCAAGTGAAACATTCATATTGGTATTATATTTAATTTTAATGACACAAATTAATTTGAAAATTTTGAAATGCCACACATTCATTCAGAAAAATTTCAAATCACTAAAAAGCTAATGATTCTAGAATATTAAACATAATTTTTCATCAATAAAGATCATTTCCAATGCTTGGTTAGTAAACTGTAATTACAAATATTTCAAAAGATTGGAAACTACATTGTGCTCCAAGTCTTGCGTAATGGTTTAACTTTGATAAAAAAAAAAAGATTGAAAAAAGTATAAATAATACTGCAAAATGAAGTATTTATAAAAATGTTTAGATTTTTAATACGAAGCGCTTAGTGTGCTAGGGTTCATTTGTCACATCATACATTTGTTGTTAGACAACACTCTTATATTAAAATTAGTTATTCAAGTATATTTTCAGTACTATATTGCTGATGTTTTTAAAGTAACTCAGAATCATTTTGTTCTTTCACAATTTTTAATTTTCTAATATTTTATTGCAGCATAGAAATATTATTCTCTAAATATTCAATGAAAATAATGTAATAATCCCTAAATTTTTAAAATATCGGATATGTTTATTTTTAAAAATATACCCAGAACTAATACTTAATGTAATGAAATAGAAGAAAAAACATTTATTAAAGTTTAATATAAGTTGTCAAGATTACTTTAAACTTAGGTTTGAAAGCAAGCAAATGCAAACAAAATTTGATAAGCTTGTCAAATTATTATGTAAATTGAAAATTTTAAAAATATTAAAATTATTAAAACGCAAAATAATTTTTTTACAGATGCACATTAATTCATTTTTTATAAATAAAAATTATACAAATAAAACAGTTTTTTCCTTCAAATATTTGTTGACATATTCAAATATGAAAATTTTCTTACTCTTATATGATTAAATAATGTTCAGTTCAATTAATATATTAATATAGCTCAATATACATCCATTACGACAACCTAACTAGAAATAAAAAATCTTAATTACATTAAATATGTAACTTCACTCACCCATTCTCACGGAATTACTATCTGTAATTAAGATTCAAATAGAATAGAAAAGAGTTTCAATGTAAAGAAGTTTATTTTTTTTTAAACATACAAAATGGAATCCGTAATTTCCGCTTACTTTATTGTATAATCAATGAATAAAAATAATATTCTTTCCTTTCTTAAATTTTGATACTATTTTAAATTTTACAAAATCGTTTTATTTCATAACAAATGTGAAATTAATAAAATAAAATATTTATCGAAAATATAAAGATTTTAAACTTTATATTTTGAATAAATATTTTATTCAATTAATTTCACATTTATAATAATAATGTTAAATAATTAGATTACTTAGATTAATTAAAAATATAATTTAATTATTATTAACTACATTAATTAAAATATTAATTAATTTGATTATTTAGCTGCATTGTGTTAATTTTTAATTCGTGTAATGGAATAGATAAACTATATAAAAAACATTTAAAAAATTACACGAGAATTAGAAATTTCAAATTTCTTAAAATATTAATAGCAGTCCTGATTTTTATCATAAGAAACCAGCATTTTATTTACAAATAAATTTAAATAGACACATTAATAATTATTTTTAAATTAAACGCATATTATTTTTCATAAAAAATCGTTTTCTATATAAATTTTATTCGTGAGCTAATTTAAAAATTATCGTCTGATCCTGAAGAATATCTGAAAAAGTCAAGTAAAAAATTAAATTATTTAACAGTATACACATTCAATGAAATGAGCTTTTTACGTTTGTTGTCCAAAATTTGTTTTATTTCTCATACACATATATTTGCTCTTGTACAAAAAGTTGAAGTAAATCACTAGGAAAAATTTCTTTCTGATAATTTGATAGTTTATTAGGCTTTATAAACTTTGTATACGAATATTTTAACTTAAAAGACTTAAATTTTTGCAAAGTCAAAATTTCATTCCTTTTTACAAAAGTTCGATTTTGAATATTGCATGTTTATAAATTCATTTTTAGAAGAAAATGATAAAAATTATATCATAAACTATCTAAGCTATCAAATTAATGAAAATCATTTAAACATAAAGAATACCTATTCTTTGCATTTAAAGAGAATCCACTGATATTTGGTAAGTATCAACTGAATATTTCACTTATTCTCAAGTAGACTTTCCCAAATAATATATTAGTGTTTATTTCACATAAAAAGCGTTTCAATTATCTTGATCTGTCGCTCTAAATTTCGAATTACCTATTAGAATTAATACTGTTCGGAAACATTAAGATGAATGCTAAACTGCTGCCAATATAAATGACAGAGAGAGGAGTATAGTATAGTTTCTCTGATAATAATACACATTTAGTTTCCGTTATATCTATAAAACTGTAGATGTTACATTAACATACAGAAAGAACAAAGATAAAAAATCTTTTGTAAATCTAAAAAAATATATTTTAAAGTTGATATCTGTTTTGTGCAGATGTTAGGTATTCATGATTGTTAATTTTCTCGAATTTAATTGAAGATATTAATGACATTTTTATTATGCTATAATTATCACCACTAAATTTAAATAAAATGGTAAGTAAAATAATTATTTAATTCAAAATCGCTGTTCATCAAACATGTACAAAATTCAAATTTACATGTACTTCGTATATTTGATAATTAGAAGCATGTTTACAATTAGAATATATATATATATATATATATATATATATATATATATATATATATATATATATATATATATATATATATATATATATATATATATATATATATATATATATATATATATATATATATATATATATATATATATATATATATATATATAAATTCGATAATATGATAATGATAAAATCTCTTGAAAAACAAAAATTTTTATATAATTTTTAGTACAATGCAAAATTTTGATCAATGTACTGCATATAAATTTGAAACTGTTTCTTCGTAGGTGTGCAGCAACCACAACGAAACCTGGAGCAGTGACTGTGAAGTGTACCGGATGCGCTGCTTCTGCAGTGAAGGCAGCGATCAGTGCAAGACTAAGAAATACAAACACGTCCACGTTGACTACTACGGAGAATGCAGAGGTCAGTATACACGCAATTCTTACGCAGATTGAAGCCAGTGAGGGTCCACGTCTAACAGTCTGCATATGTTATCTCATATATTCAATGGGCAAATAATTAATTGAAGGATAAGAGTTTATCTTAGTCTAGTAGTAGGACCACACTGGAGTGAAATGTTTGATCTCAACCACTGGTGAACAATGGGTTTGGTTGGTTGCTCCTTGCACATGAAGCCATAATTCAAAGTGGACTCTGAACCCCGCCGGTTCAAATCCGCACAAGCAGATACACCGAACGCTAGCCATCATGCTGACCGCTCGGCTGTTGAACAACAGGAAAGATGAGCTTTTGCTGGCACATCTGTCGATGGATGTGCTGTGTGGTTATCTCAGGGAGCAATGTTAAAACTATTCTACTTCTTCACAAGCACAACCGCCCTTTATTGGCCCAGGCTGTCTCAAGCACGCACTCCCTTCAGCATCTTTTTAACGATTCCTCTCCAGTTCTTGATTTTTAGGTCTCCTTCAGTATTTAGTAAGTGGTCTTCCTTTAGTCTGGGATCCCTCAGCTTTTAAGTGATAAGATTTTTGTGTGATTATCACATGAGCTTTTCCAAACATGGCCAAGTTATCTTAATTGGTCACTACGAATGATTTGTATAATCTGTGGTCATATACAAAGCCTCTACAGTTAAAAGCTAAAACTATTCAGAATAATTTTCTGCACATAATTTTACTTTACTAGATGGCAATAGACTGGTAGAGATTTGTACTTTTATCCATAAATTTTAATTGTCTCAGATGGAATTTAGATTGTATGACTTTTTAGAATTAAATGAATGACTTTAATTCTTGACTGGAATCATGAATTTGATAGGCTATGATCAGCTGATATTCAGCTTATAGGTTGCCTGCAATGGAATCGAAGTGTTAAATTATGCTTAATCATGACCTAAGAATTGAAGCACCTTTCTTCGGAGATTCGATCCTAGAAATTGTTGATGGATGTTGCATATTCGTCGATGTAAATTCCGATCTCTCCTTATGCCGCTCACTCACTGCCTGTGAAGTTTTATTCTCTGTGGCTACTGCTTTTAAATGCAATGTTCACCATCATTTTTTTAGCTCAGATTCATTCATTGGATATAAGATAATACACACATTTTAAAATTAATGAAAATTGGATTATTTATTTTTCTACAATAAAAGTCAAGTTCATATTCAGGGAAATTGGTTAAACAGAACCATTTCATTTAAGAACAAAATTATCTTTCAAAAAAATTCTATACTGATCTAGGATATTCTGGAATCAGTGATGATACAACTAAAATAGATAAACCAATATGAAATTTCCGCAAAGCAATAGCTAATTTAATTTTTTTCAAACGTCAAAGCGAAATATCATGAAGTTGCATTGTCTGCATTGAACTAGCTTTAACCGGATATTAGGATAGTTAAATCTATGGTGCGTCAATGGAAATCAACGGCAGGTAAAATGAGTACTTTCTAGGCCGCATTAAAGTTCATGTGCCCCACTTAGTTAATGAGTAATTCCGCCTTTAGCAACATTAAAATTTTTATATAATAGGTTTATTAATTAAAAAATAACTGGTAATATATAAAAGATGTTATTAATTATCATAAAAGGTGATAAAACCCTTAAAAACGTATGAATCCAATAATTATTTTTTAAATATTGCCAATTGAAAATCTTTACTGATAAATTAAAAATAATCTAAATTGTAGATTTAAAAATCAATTTACGAAGTTATTACCTAAATTTGAATGTTTTTTACAAATTTCTTTAGAAAAAAAAACTTTTTTATGATAAAACATTATTATGATTACATTTCAGAAACGTTAAATTCGAAAAAATAATTCAAATTATTACTGTGCACTGTTGAAAAACGATTTTCAATAAATTTATCGCATACCTCCAAAAAATTCAACAAAGGTGTCACAAAAATGTCAATGAACTGACATTGCTATAAACATAAATAACATAAGTAATACATAAATAATAAAAAAAAACCATAAATAATACATAAATACATCCAGTTTTATTCATAAAAATATTAAGATAGTATGGGACAACTTTTGACGGAAAGTTAAATGTGATAAGTCAATCCCAGAAACCTAAATGCATCAATCATGCCTGCTTAGAAGTGAGACTTCATACGAAACTGCTTCCATTTCTACTCGTGTTGTTTGTTGCATTTTTACGCTATAAGAATTACAGAATCTTAGAGTTATAATTTCATTTATACATTTTCTATCAGTCATGAATATTTTTTTAAAGATTTTGATCCCTTAAATCAATATTGTCAGTATCCAAACTAAATGGATTTTCGTTCAATCTTACCTTTGTGTCTTCAGTTCTGTCGAAGCCATTGCTGACCAATGCGTGGTAGATTGTGCATTGATATTTTGGAAGTGAGAAAAATACGTGTTTTCTCTCTATGTAAATCTCCATCGCAGTGGATGCTTGGCAGTTCTTTCGCATTTTACTCACTCGTAACACGTAAATCACAATTCCTCCAGTTTTATTCATAAAAATATGCACTTCAAGACATAGAAAGTGCAACACTAAGAAGGATTGGACCCACACTCGTACGTGATCACAAAGCGGCGACTATCACTGAAGGAACGGAAGCGTAACTCAAAGCGTGATCCTGTGCCCCTCCGTCGTTCACACCTCTCTCATCCGGCACCACCCCAAACACTGGCGTCTTTGCAGTGAGATCAATGACTTTCTTAATGGATTCCATGAGCACAGACCACTAGCAACCAATCGGTGGCAAATCATTCTGCTCGATATAGAGCATCTAGGGTGTCTTGCACATGCTGCAGAATTTCGGTAGACATGGTTTGCGGAGCCGCCATCGCCACCCGTCGATCCACAGGTAATGACGCCACTCTGGCTGCACCCCGCAAACATTCCAGTTCCTTATTCCAACCATCTTCACCACAGCCAGTGCTCTGTGGAAGCGTCCACGTGTCTGTAAGCTGCAATTTGCCGTAAGGACCATCCTGCCCTGCTCAGTCCGATCACCATGGCCCTCGTAAATTTGTCTGTCTGCTGGAACTGATCCCGTCGACCATGGCTTGGCATTCTCCGCAATTACAGGCGACCTTTGCGACAAGAACAAACTTTCAACGATTATTTTCCAAGCAGCAATAACAGAGCGAATATTGCCCACTTTGCCGGATCCTCACCTTACAGCTTATCCCACATCCGCTGGAGAGCTGCGCATTTCACACCATTTTTATAACTCGGTATGGTGCGCCTTCCCTAATATTTGCCTAATTTTCTAACCACTCCTTCTTGGTGTTGCCTCTTCAATCTCTGACAACGTATATTAAGCACCGAACATTCTTAAAACATCTTGTAACTGCTAATCGTTTTCCCCCAGACATTCCCAAATGCTCTGATGAAGAGATGGAAGATTTCCCGAGGCGCATGCGCGAGTGGCTTTTCAATATCATGCAAGACCTGGCCAACAGGCACGAACTGGACGGCCCTTACCTGCAGCTGGAGCAGGAAGCGGAGAAGGACTTGGGCAAAAGATGGGCGAACGCTGTCGTATGGAAATTCTGCGATCTCGACTCTCACCCTTTCGACAGGTAAGCCTCTCCCTCCATCCTCACACTGATTTAAAAGATAACTCATTTGAAATATATTTATTTAGATTAATAGAAAAAGTTTAATATCAAGTATCCATATCCTAAATCAGTGATTTTCAAAGTGGGCACCATCCTCACATGATGGGTGCTGCAGGGAAGCCACCAATGTCTTTGGGGGGTGATGAATAACGGTAAGGATGGAAATAACTATACAAATGATGAATTGAAATTTGAATTCAGAAACGGCTAGTTCTTAATTGCATTTCCTTTATCATATTTAGTCGAACGTGGTTTCAATGCAATAACCAATTTAATAACAAAACAAATAAAAAAAAGAAAGGAAAACTATTGAAAGTAGTCAGTGGCAATGACTTCAGATTACTATTGACGGAAACAGAGGCACGGACTGATAGCATCCTTCTCGTTAAGGATGTTTTTACATCTTTTTGTTTTACATTTTATTCTGGGTTCAATAAATAGCTTTCGAGCAGTGTTTCTAATTCACAGCTTTCTTGACTATATTTCACGTAAAAGATTCAAACATTAATACGGATATATATTTCCTATTAACTGCAAATAAAATTAAAAAAAAAATTCAATTGTGGGCCAAGTAATGTTTTTTCGGGAAAAGGGACGGTTGGACAAAAAAATTTTGGGAACCACTGTTCTAAATGATTCTAGGGGAGAAAAGAGGAAAAACATCACAAACTTTACCATTTGAAATTTCTCAACATTTTTTTACAGGAATGGAAGAACAAAATTAAAATTTTTTTAAACTAATGGAATTTTTATATCAAACTAATATAAATGTTTCCTAAAAAATTCAAGATTCATATTGTGTAATGAAACAGAAATAGTTTTGAACTTGGTACAATTATGTAAAATACAATAATAATTTATGACAGAAATAAATTTATTCCATGGGATTAACTAAGAAATTTGCAAATTGTCGAGACGCTTACATTATAAAACCATGAGAAAACAAACACGGAAAATGTTTTAAGGCATATAGTGATGTAAGCATGTAGAGATAAAAATATAGAAACTAAAGAAGTTTGTCTCAATTAATTATATTTTTTTCACTTTAATTTAGTATAGCATAATAAAACGTTTTCAGTGATGAATTCATATAACACAAGTCATTCTTCATACAACAAATTCTATATATACTCATTTATATACTTATAGGTATATTTAAATACACATTAAACTAGATTTATATCATTAATAATAAGAAATGTCAATGAAAATTTAAAAAATATTCCATGAATAATATATAATATCCATATTACAAATAGATTATAAGAGATAACATTCTTTTGTTAAATATTGTTTGAAAAAACAATTAAAATTAAAAATATCTTAACGAACGATTTTGTAAAAAGACCATAAGATTTGAAATGGCATCAAAATATCGTAATAAAGTGATAAAATAAATATTTTGTGCGTGTACACACACATTCATGATCGATCAATTATTCAAAATACATCCTCCTGCGAAACGAGAAAACACTTCAGCATTCAATGTGTAAAAAAAAAAAAAAAAACTATGGTTATGTAATTATTGTTAAGAATGTGTGCTTTTCCTCTTCCTCAGGTCTGTATCGAGACACGAGTTGTTCCCGATCCGCGCGCCCCTGCTGGCGATGGAGCACTGCATCGCCCCCTTCCTGGACAGGTGCGACTCGGACGATGACCACCGGATCTCCCTCAAGGAGTGGGGGCTCTGCCTGGGGCTGAAGGAGAGTGAGTTCACTCTTACTAATCATTCAAATTAGGAAAAAAGAGACAAAAACATTAATAATTTTAAAAAATATATTGTAATTAATTCATTTATGCTACTATAATTATTTTATTATATTACTAAACACTCAAATTATAATTTAAACATTTTCATTTTTGTTCACAAAATATTTCAAGTGAGAAAAAAAGTAAAATGCACGCATAGAAGATTAAATTTTGCAATAAAATTAGACATTCTAAATTATTTGTTATGAATTATGCTCATAAATTAGTTTACTAATTATGTAACGTTAAAACATTTCAGTAATGATAATTTCATAATTAAAACAATCTATTAATATAGCAAGCTGGAAAATAAGTGACTCGAATATGAGACATAATAACCAAAATGAGACTTAATTATTCATATTTAAAAGCAATACCCGAAATAAAGCATTCTCATTTATTTGTAATCAAGAGAGTTGCACATTATTTTAATTATTCATATAATTCGGAGTTAAAAATAACTCTTTCAAATCATTTCAGTATCAATTTTAAGCTATGCCTTTACAAGCAAATTTGATTGTAATATATATTCTTAAATAAATTATTTATTTACAACTTTCTAAGCAAATTACAACATTAATATTATTGTTCATATACTGAAATTTTTTACGAGATTTGTAAGAGGAGATAACTGAATGACTATCTACACAGCTGGCCACCGTCAATGCAACACCCTGAAGGAAGCACGCAAATAACAGGAAATTTACAACATGCATTAGCGGAGGTGAGATATGCAAAGGATTAGAATATCAGCACAGACGCACGCCTTTGGCGCCACTTCAAAGCGCTATTTAAGACTTGGAGATATCGACAATTTCAAGTTAGGCAATTGTGTTTTTTAATAACGATCAATTATGCCTCGCAGAAAACATCGATCATTTTTTGATCAAGTATCCGAGTTAGACAGGGGAACGATAGTGGCCTACCGAGATTCTGGATTATCTTTCAGGGAAATCGGTAGTCGCGTGTTGGACGAAACCAAACAACTGTAATGTGGATAGGTGATCGTTGGATGCAGGAGGGTACGAAGGACCGACGTGTTAGATCGCATCCACCTCAGTGCACCACTTCACATGATGACAGGCAAATTGTGCGCATAGTAGTGATGGATCGCTCAGCCGCATCACGAACAAAACACAGCACATTCAGTCTGTAATGCATCACCCAGTGTCTGCGCGTACCATTCGAATCCGTTTACTGCAGAATGGTCTGTCCGCAAGACGTTCATTGCTTCGTCTACCCTTGACGCAGAACCACAGACGTCTCCGCCGCCAATGGTGCGATGAAAGAAGGATGTGGACGGCAGAATGGGATGAAACTGTCTTGACTGACGAGTCACACTTCTGCAACACCGCGATGGTCACATTCGATAATGGAGACACCGTAGAGAGAGGATGCTGATCAGCTACGTTATGCACCGGGTATTGGAATCGATCAACATAATGTAGATATAATAGGAATCCAAGAGCCGCATACTGTTAAAGGTAATATTCCGGGTTTCCCTCAAGCATGGAATTTTAATTATTCGTCAAACATTGATTTTTATCCTAGAGCAGCTACTGTTAGTACAAACAATGACTGGAATTGGATCAACATTCATGCTACAAGAGATGTCGCTGCAAATCTTCTTAATTTTAAAGATTTAGAACTATGCATCATTACAGCTTACGCATCACCACTAGAAGACTTAGAAGACACCTTGAACATCATCCAGAACCTCTTGACTACCTACAAGCATCTCCCCACAGTTATTATGGGAGATTTTAACAGTCATAATATTATTTGGGGTTACACCAGCAATGATGGAAGAGGTATAAAAATGGAGGATTTCATAGCCTCAAACAACTTAATTATTGCTAATACCTTTGGATGTCCACCTACATTTGTGACAAATCAAGGAAAAGGTTGGCCAGATCTCACATTGTACACGGGAGCAAACATTATACCAATTGAAGATTGGAAGGTAGAAGATGAACTTTCCTGTTCTGACCACCTCTACATTACCTTTACAATCAAGACTGATACTACTGTAATTACAAACCGAAGATACAAAACAAACTGCAGATTGAAAGCTTTTCAAAATCGAATTAGACCCTATCTTCTCTTGGAAATTCCAAAAATCCAGAATGCAAAAAACAGAGAGGAACTCGAATATATAGTCGAAGACATTAATAGCAATATTATTAAAGCCTGTGATGAGACATTAAAAATAAAAATTGCTAAGCCGAAAACTAATATAAACTGGTGGACTTCTACATTAAGGCAGATGCGTCAAAAAGTCAAAGCTTTGCGAAGACGCATGAAATCAACCCCTGAACCAGCAAGAGGATTAGCACTTCAAGCTTATAAAAAAGAACTGGCTATTTATAAGCACTCAATCCAAGAAGCCAAGTTAAGTAGTTGGCGCAAATTCTGCACCAATAACAAGGAAGTATATGGCACACTACAGAAGCTCGCTATGGGCAAAACATTCAAGCCAACTCTCTTAACAGATAATGGTACAGGTCCACAGCGGAAAAGACAAGTCATAGCGGAGGATATTATAAACAAAATAATGACTTCTTGTTTTCCTGAAGATAACACCGAAGAAGATACACCCCACCAAAAACAAATTCGAAATTCCCCAACATTAAATACTACTCCAAATGACCAATGGTTCACAAAACAAGAAGTCACTCACGCCATTAGAAGACTTAAAACAGGAAAGGCTCCGGGACCGGATGGTATAGATAATGCTCTTGTCAAGGCTATTCACTATGCTGCACCATCACTCTTTAATACACTATTTAATAGGTGCTTGGAACTACACTGCTTTCCCAGTACTTATAAAAAAGGCCAAATCATATTTTTTCTAAAAAATGGGAAAAATCCAAATCAACCTGGATCCTTCAGACCTATCTGTCTTCTGCCGGCAATAGGTAAGGTATTGGAAAAATTGCTGGTAGAAAGAACGAGTTACCATCTCGAAAATAATAAGAAGCAGAGCGAATTACAGTTTGGATTTCGAGCTAATAAATCAACAGAGCATGCTTTGAAAACCTGATAAAAAAGATCGAAGAAAATAAGAACAGAGGACACTACACAGTAGTAATCAGCCTAGATCTCAAAGGTGCTTTTGACTCAATCTGGTGGCCAGGAGTATTAAAGCATGAGAGAGTTACTAGTACTTATTGAAAATCTCTCTCTGTCCCAATTATTTGCTCTTTTTATACTCTTCTACTTAAACTTAATTATATTGCTTGCATATTTGTGTTATAAACTACTTATATCGTCTGCTATGACCATCATAAAGATAATTAATTTGTATCTTTACCAGAGTTACTTGGAGTGTTAGGATAATCTATCTTCACAATTTTATAGCAATATTTAACTCATGTCATCGCCCATAGTGAAAATTTTGTAAATGTTTTGTTGTTGATGTTATTTTTCTGTCAAATTATTAATTTCAAATATTAGAGATCTATTGAAATTCAATTTTGTTATCAAATTTCGTGACAATTCTGTCACACCAGATGTATTACGTGATGGAGCTATACCTGATAACCTAAGGTACTGACCAAATGTTCCATTGCGTATGTCTATGTCTAGTATGCATTGTCCGTACTTTAAACAGTCAGCGATACATCTCCGAGGTGTTGTAGGCAGTTGTTCTTTGTTACCTTTAGGGCTTGCCCACAGTCATAATTCAACAGGACAATGCACGTGGCACGCATTGCCCAAGGGTCCTTCGTCAATCGCCAGATTGAACTGCTTCTCTTGCAGGCTCGCTCTATAGATCTTCCGCCGATAGAAAACATGAGATTCATGGTTGCTCAACCATTGACCCAGATTACACATACCCAGCTGCACACCAGATCAACTTACCCCAAGAACACATCCTAAGTCTCATTTGAATCAATGCCGAGCCATGTGACAGCGGTGATCTCCAACAATGGCAGGAACCACACTTCCCAGAAGTCTATCAATTTAATCATTTGATACTTGGTCAACATGTTATCTAAAAAATAAATTTTGTTGTGATATCTTGTCTTTCTTGGTGGTGCAATTTGGGTGGCCAGCAGTGTAAATAACCGATGGGAGATTGATGTAAGCATAATGAAATATGTATTAATAACTACAATTAAACTATAACATCTTATCTTTCAGATGAAATCGAGGACAAATGTGCTTCCATCAGAGATAATGAATAGTTCAAACCTTGATATGAACTTTCAGCAGCTTTCTCACTGCCTGAACATTGTGCAAACCATGCCAATTTATGTGAATTCTGTGCCAAATTTCATCCCAGCTGTTGCTCGAATGGAAACATAACATAATTTATCAATCAAGTACGCGAGTCTATTTTACATGTCCATGTATTGTTAAAGAACTGTGTGAATTTGTTAATTTCAATAATTAAATTACAGAATGTATTTTTATGATGGAAAAATATACAAATTAATAAACTCTTTTTTTAACAAGACTTGTTTCAGTACATTGCAATTAATATAGAAAAATGGCTAAATGATTATTATTATTATCATAACAATAGAAACATAAGATCCATATAATCAATGTGAAAGATAACTAGAATAACAATAGAATTTATATGATGCTAGGTTCTAGTTCAAAGTTAGGATAAAGAGAGAATCATCAGAATCGCGCGATATATAAATTCTTATTTACAGAAGAAATGCAGGCTCTGATGAACATACTTTCTTGCAATCTATATATTGTGAAACACAAATTTCATGTGTACTGGTTAGTAACAGAATATTTTCAAATTTTTCTAACAATAGCAACTTGACATTCGCGCAGTTGACTCTATTTCTAATTTAATTGTGAATTCCTATATATTAATAACCAGAAAGTTTTTTTAATATGATTGAAAAATTCAGTGTACAGAACCATTTCAAATTCATCACGTCAAAATGAAAGCAAAGCGGAGACAGGTTCAATTGACGAATATCAGGAGATCATTTCTGCTCTCAACATCTGTCAATAGGAGTACTTGGAATTTTTCAGGATTCCTCCATACACACAAATACAATCCACTATGGATAAAAATTTCTTACAAAAGGAAATTTGCAGGGATTTAAAATTCCTCATTACAGCCTTAGACTGCTCATTAAAGCCGTATTTATAAATTTAATCCAGATCATTGTTTCCATTTTTAATGAATTATTTTAAATTCTAAGCAATTATTCTTTGCATGACAATTTGATACTATTTGTTTTTAAATGTAACAGTTTATATACAGTAAAGCAACAATGTAATTTAGTTATTAGTATCATTGATGCATTAGAATGATAAAGATTGAAATAAAAATGAGGTTTACCTTACTATGAGAGTAACAAAATTATTTTAAAAATAAGATTTCTCAAATAAAACGACTTTAGAGAGCATATTAGTTTCGCCTGCGTATGCAGTCTCAATCAAAATAATGCAAATCTATGGCATCTTCGCCTTGTCCAATAGTAGGATTTATAAGTTGTTTTAAAGATTAAGTTTTAGAATCAAAGTTAGGAAGACCAATCCATTCTTTGATTACATTTGTTTTACTGATAATTTTGTCAGTTTTTGTGGGTAAATTTTTCACTAAATTACTAACATTTACCAAATATGATAATTTTCAATTTTTTTTTTGGACTTAATCTATATATAACATTTATGAGAAATGCATGTGTAGAGTAACAGGCTTAGATTGGATAAACAAGTGTTTTCTTCCTGATCAGATCCAAGTAGAATTATTAAAGGTGAATGATTGATTTCTAATGTAAAATTATTACTTAGATAGCTATTAAAGTAACTATAATAAAATCAATACATTTATTACAATATCTCACAGGTGAAAAATGTTTTAGTTTTTGGGATAGAAGATATAAAACGTCTCAATTATTGCATAACTTTATTATTTTTTTGTACTATTTACTGACAAAATATTCTTAATGTAGGAGTGATACTTTTTTAAAAATAAATACTTCATAAACAAAATTAAATGCATAACACATTTTAAATATAAAAATAGTTGATACTAAAAGGAAATGTTTTATATTTATTATGAAATGAATACTTACTAAGATTAATTATTTTCCAACTACATCTGTTTATTATGGGACATTTTATTGGATAATTTACAAATATAAACTGATATAATTATTTCTATATTTTTAGGATATATTAAACGAAATAATAAATGATACAATCTCTGAGTACTGACTGATCTTTGCGAAATATATACATTAACTAAAATAGAAAACATTTATTGGAAACAGTTGCTCTTGGCTTTTGCCCTTTCACTATAAAATAAAATAATCTGAAATAATCCATATGCATGAAAATTTTATAAATGAATCTCTGTAAGTAAACTTCTAAAAACAGAAAAATAAAATTAAACATTATACGATTGTTATTGATACGTAATTTAAAATAAAAATGTAATGAGGTGTTAATCATATGGAAGTATTATACTTCTTATAAAATTCTACTGACGCTACACATATTTGTTTTCAAAATACATTATTTTATAGTTGCAATGTAATAATTTTTTTATCATCAGAAGTTAGCACTTAGGTTTTATACATATATATCCATTCTAATTTAATTATTCAAGTATTTAATCATTTTTAAAGGTCCTGTTATATGGATCAAATCATCAATTAGGAACTTGTAGGTTATTTATGATTAAGTATAACAAATAGTTCATGAAATTGTAGAATTCATTCTACACAGAGCACATTGTTTTATTTTTTCAGAATAAATAAAACCAATGGATATATAGTATGAAAAAAGAACTTACTAAGTTACAGTTCTAAATTTTGAAATTAAATATACACTAAATGCAAAAATACAGTTTTACAGCTAATAAGTAGAATATAGTTAAAATAACTAAACACAAAATGAGATTACCACTTTGTTCAAATTAAACTACTGATTTAGCAGACACTAAAAATATCTTTCCCTGATCTAAATAGAAAAAACTTACAGTTAACATTTAAGAGCAGTTTTAGCTGATAGCTATGGCACATACATCTAATTAAAGATTAGCTTGTTTTATCAAAATATTAATCCAAAAATCGCAAGTATTCTAATAATCCTTAGCTCTAGAGCTAAGGTACTGTCTAAGATTTTATAGTGAAATATAGAATATCTTTACAGCTAGATATATTTTCAAAAGTCAATGAAATTCAAATTTTCATTAAAATTATTATTAAGTTGGTATTTTGAAACGCCTCACATGATTTACAAATTTTCTTGAATAACAAAATAAAAATTATTTTCTACGGAAATTGTTAAAAAAAAAAGTGTGTGTTTTGAAATTAAACTTATTTTATTTTGAAAGAATAAAAACCCAAGTAACTGCATTTTTCTGACTTTGTTTGTTATTAAATATTTAATAATTAAATAAATTTCATATGATTTTCTTAACATTTTTATGCAACTAAATTTAACAAATCACATTGACTGTATTATATTTTTTAACCTTTTACCTGTCACACCCGAGATAATCTCGGGCACAGCACTGGTATTCGAAAATGTCATGCCTGAGTATTATTTGGGGTAATTTTTTTTTACTACATCGTATTGTTATACCCGAATATATATCAGGAGATGTTTATTTCGGCTTCATCTTTTTGTCAAATCCGACTGTATCTCGGGAAAAGTTAATGTGCTTTCAATTTAATAAATGGCAGCACTTTACTGAAGATTTCAAATGTCAAAAGTTCTTTTGTTCCATGTGACAATTTGTGAACCCAAATCATCAAATAACTTGACACTTAAAGGATTAGATAAATATAGTTACACTTTTTTAAGTACTTTATAAACTTTATACACAACATTGTTTTAGATGCAGTTTGGTTTAAGCAATGAATGAATGAATAAATGTGAAAAATTAATCTCCTCAAGAATCAAAATTTATACGATTTATTCACTAATAAAATGTAAAGCAAATTAAAGTAATGAAAATCAATTACAGTGATTTACAGGCAATGAATAATCACATGTATGTACAATTTCCATGTATGCACACATTATAAATGTTTTCAGCAATGGATCGGATCAATTTAGTTACATCATAATGAATCACATTCATTTTCAACAAATTCAAGCTATTTACAGAATAATCAAAACATTTATGGTATCAGCAATGACAATGGATGATTTTTAATAAGATATGTATGATCATTTGGCAAAATATAATACAACAAAATTTAATCAAATGTGGACAAAGTTTCATAAATATGGGCGGAAATGCATGGGACTTGATTTAGTGAAAAAAAGTTTTCTTGAAATTGGAGGATAAATAATTATTTTAACATTTATATAGGGGAATATATATACAGCATATATATAAATAATACTGAAAGTGGTGGTAATGCTATACAAGTTAAATAAGCATGTATTAAGGATAAAAAATTAATTAAGAGAAAAAAATCAGACATACTAATGTTGGCAGACTGTGAATTACTTAATCATTTATCAGGTAAGGTTACATTTAAGAATTTACAATCAAAGATACTGTATAGTGTTTTGTAAAAATCACAGTATATAATGAATAATCTAATCAAAATAGTTTTTAAAATCTTAATTTATGCATTTAATATTGGTGAAATATAAACTTAAGTAGAAACAAATTAAAACAAAATAATTTTGTTTTGTAAAATGTAAAGTCATAGGAAGGATTGCATTTATGGATTTTAAAAACAACTTGCAAGTTTAAAATTGCTAATTTCTCACTCTGATATAAATCATTAATTAACTTTAGAATATAAATGAAGAGAATAGTGTTAATTATATATATTATATAGTAATTTAAAACTGAAATACATTAAAATTATTCAATTTAATCCTTTACGTAAATGGTAAAACATTTTTCTTTTTTAAATAAATGAGCTATTATTCAGTTTTACAATATTTCATTAAAATGTCCACATTAAAAATATGTGGTACAGAATTTTTGAATACATCAATTTCCAGTTTAAAAGATATTTTTAATTTATATGACATTTTCAGAATAAACACCAACAATTAATATTTAAATGAAGAATTTAATTGGACGAACTTTTCAAGATAAGCATTGGTTCTTAAAACCATATTAAAATATTAAATTTTACCTCAATTTATTTGAATTTTATCTTGTTTTTGATTAGTTTGATGTAAAATATTTTATAAAAAATTAATTTTCATTTATTACATATCTATGCAAATAATCAAATTATAACATCTAAGCTTCTTAAAGACTAAAATCTATATTTAAACCTACTCATTAAATTTCATTCTAAATTTTATTTACAATAGTTTAATCATATCATTTATTTAAAAATTTATTTTCCTTTTAAGAAAATTGCAAATTGTATTCTTAAAATTTTTCCACATGTATTCAATAAGGGAAAAATGCTTCAATAGTTGAAAGAACAAATAAATATAGCTTTTTTATTACTACTGATTTATATTTTATTATAAAAAGCACTGAAGTTTTTATACTTAAGTCTTTAGAAGCACTGTGATAAAACTGTTATATTAATATTTAAGTTTAAAAAAATAACACATTTAATCTTAAATCATATATGGCATAAAAAATATCCATACATTACAATACACTCCTTCAAAAGAAATGTTATTTATGAATTTCTTTGAAAAATCATAAAATGCTTTATATTTCAAAAAAATAGAAAAAAATATTAGCATTCAAATTTTAAAACGATAATTATGGTCCTGGTAAAAGTATTTTCAAGACTGAATACACTTTTAATGGAGATTTTATGGAACAACTGATAACAAAATGTTCAAGAACATATTGGAAAACTATAATTATTAGAAATAAGTTAAATTATTCTGATAATAATTAAGAGGAGGGAAAAAAAACGGAAGATAACATGAAGTAAAAACATACTTATCAAATAAGAACATCATTCAGTAGTTTTTTTTTAATTAAATAAAGGATTACTTCTATATGCAATAATTTAACTTTAATTAAATTATTACCTTCTTTTTCATAAGAGAAAACTTGTTTGAAAATTTTTCTTTAAATATATCTGTGGTACAATATAATTGGAACTTTAACCATGTAAATGTTAGGAATCTCATTAACAAAAATTAAAAAATTTTGTATTTTTTCACAAGAATACAAATTAAAAAAATTATTAGTTTAATATAGATTTAAATGCCCAAAAATAAAACTGATTTTTCAAATAATGAACTGAAATCATTAAGATAAATGTAATTTCAAAAAAAGTTTTTAAATCTTTCTGCTATTAAAAAGATATTTAGCTAAAAAAAATTGACGTGATGATTAGACAATGCAGTTATTTAAAGCTCTAACGGAAATAAAACTAAATTTATATGCATTTATCAATAAATTTATCTTATAAATACAAAGATTGATTTTATTTCTTATTTTACTTAACTTTAAGGATAAGAGAATAATAAAAAAATTTTTGACATGATCAGATAAATGTAAAGGAATTCAAATACAAAAACTAGTTTCGCAGAAAGAAGCTAAAAGAAATTGAAATCAAATGAAAACAAACGTTTATACTACAAAATGAATTATTGAGGCATACATTAAGATAAATTTTTGTTAAAAGCACCTTTTACATTTTATTGAAATATAATATCACATAATTGGCACTATAAAATCATTTCTAAAGCACCTATTTCTAGCACTTAATTGAATAATTATCAATTTTATTTCGTAATATACATTTTAAAATAATACTTTCATAACAAAATTCATATTGTGTTACCTGGAATTTAATTATTATATTACCATACTGAAAAGTCCAACTTTACATGTCAAGTTTACAGTTTATATAAAATTTTTAATTTTTATCTAATTTTACATAAACTTTTGCTTTGCAATTATAAATACAGTTTTGCTGAAAATTTAAGATGCATTAATATAAACTGAGTCAAGGTAATGGTAAAATCATCCATTACATAAATTTAAAAAATGATTAAATAAAAAGGAAAAGTAATACAGATAACAAGTTTTAAATTTCCAGTAATAACTGTTATAAGAGCTGATATTCCACTTTTCTGGATTATTATGAAATTTATATGAGATTATTGATAATGTCATGATTTATATTGCACACTAACAAGATGATTATTTTCATATATTATGTTTGAAATGCAAGTCTTATTGAATAAAGTTTGGAACTCTTCTAAATAAAATAAGATGCTGCTTAATATTCAAAAATAAAAGTAAATATTTTTTATTTAATCACCAGTAAGGTCATCAGCTTTCTAATTTATTAGGAGCTTATGAAACTCTAACTTACATATACAAAATAAATATAATTGCGCACATGAAAACCGAATCTTGCAAATAAAGGTTGGGAATGTTTAACTTATAAATACATAAACATTAATTACATTTCAATAAGCAAGAACATTGTTCTGTGAACAATAAGAGATTTATAAGGCATTGAGACAATAAATTGGACTCACAATATTGCTGTTTGTTATTACAAATTTTAATATAATTGTAATTTTATGTTAAAATATAACAGTTATGTATGCGTACATACACACATCTCTCTCTCTCTGAGTATATATGCAAAATTTTAAGGCTTTTTAATAAAGAACAATAATACAAAATTCAGTAAACAATACATAATTAATACAGTACACACCTAAACTAAAAATATAAATATAATTAAAAATATTAAATGCATGAATCTTAAAAGAAAGTAAATAAACCAAGATGTAATTGAAATAATCTTATACATGACAAAATTATGTAATCAAATCAAAAATGTAAGAGATGTTTGTATTAAATATAATTTCTGCATTGTGCATGTGTTTAATCATTTTTCTCTTTCCACAAAATTTAATAAAATATATGCATACGAATAAGGCAGCAGTAATTCCTTTGAATTTTGAGGTAGCAAATACAATCCAACAGGTGAGTATTTTGAAGAAAAATCATCAGAGACTCATGTCTTTTCAGTACATTTAAACTAGTTAATTTAAATGAACTGATGGTATATAAGAGAAAACCACAAAACACATATTTCCATAGGAACAAATATATTTATATATTTCACTAAAATATTGAGCAAAAATTAAAGACAACTTTTAAAAACACACTAAGTTCAAGTTTTCATCGGAAGATCATTTGTAGTCAAGTATTTCATCACAGTAGATATCTAAGGCATACAAATACAATGCATTTCTTTAAAGTTTTATGTAGTTGTTATACACAGCTTTGTACTAATAATCTTCTAATCCAAATGCATTGCATTTCATAGAAAGATGAATTCAGCTATAAAAATAAAATAAAATTATATATCTAGCAATATAAACTATATATAATCATTCAATAATGTAACCATGAAAGTCTACATATTATATAAGAATGAATTTACATGCAAAAATAAACATTTTTCATGATACATTTTGTAATACATAAAAACAAAAAGTCATCAAAAATCCATGGGGGTGCAGTTTACTTATATAATAATACCAACATTCCCTTTGACTTTAGAACATAGAAAATGAACACAGAATGAATCCTTTAGAGAATGAAAGCTCTACACTTGATCACGTTATTTTAATAATGTATTATACTTGATATTAACCACTACTGGACAAAGAGAGCTGGATATAGCATTTTCATGTTGTGCAGGCACATACTAAGATTTGGGATAGTCAGTTTCCACAACATGAACATAATTTGAGGTCTATAAACTTCTTCAGCGATTTACCATGACTGCTTGAAAAATCATAACAGCATCCTTGACCTGTCCACCAAATAATTTATGAATTTAATAAGAGTGCTGTATGCATGAATATACATTTGATCACATAAGGAATGACAGAATTAACTGATTTCTGCCACTCTATTCACTAAATGGTGCAAAGAAAAAATTTATTTCAATAAAATCATTTTGAATTTTAGAATTTTCAACTGTGTTGAATTCCTTAAATCAAAAATACACTATTAAAGGCATTTGGCAACCATTTTAAAATTTCTCCAATAAAAAGAGCTTCAAATTAGCAATATCAGTTAAGGAAATCATATTAATTAAATTTCTATTACATAATCTGTTTTCAAGTATTTATTCAAAATACCATTGTTTTTAATGTAAGATATTATTCGTACATTTTACTTTTAGTGTAAACTTTTTCTTAAACACAAAACAAACTCAGAATATGTGGCAACACACATTCTCATGAACTCTCAAAAGGATGCCATTCCCATGCAATCAGTCTCAATGGAATTTATTTTCCAAACATCAAAAACTTAAATCTAAATCTTAATGAAGTCATGCTCTAGAAAATTGTGAAACTAGATTTATATTCAAGAACTTGACTTAAAGATGGTAATCCTCAACAAAAATTGCTTGTAGAGAATGATTAATAAATATTAAGACATAATTTATTAAGTTACAGTCAGTTATACTAGTTCATTTTAAGCAAAAGTTGGAATTAAATTATTTTCATATTATTGCTAGGATGGAAATCTTAAGAACTTAATCCAGAGGTATAAGAAAGAAAATTTCAGACAGTGCTTTAAAAATAATTTTTGAACTGAAGATTTCATTTGTAAGATTTTCAAAGCCCTTAAAAAACAGTTTCAGCATGAAAATAAAGTAAACATGTGAAGCTTTAGCAAATCATAAATTTAATAGAATTTAAAAAAATGAATTGTGCAGTATCAAACCAATAAATGAACTGTTTTTATATCGTAAAGATGTTTGGACTGCTATAGGGTAAAGGCACCATTTAAAGTCCCCTCGGAGAGCTCATATGATAATTGTATATCATTATAGCATATTTTGTTCACAGGACTTTTTGAAAAGAGCATTACTTTTCCATTATCCTCTTCAGTGAGTGCAACTCAAAGAAGGAAACAATGCCTCTACCAGCTTTGCCCTATTAATGCCATTGATTTCCATTTTTTAACACCAATGATGCTGAAGATTTTTTCTCAAAACATCCTTCCAACTCTTTTTTGGTCTATCTCTTCACCTTAGGCAAAGGGTTTTACAATTAAATATCTTCAAAGGGTCCCTTGTCAGATCTTTTCGCAAAAATGTCCTCTCATTTTATTCAGTTCAATGAATTTTACATCTGTTTTCAAAAAATCTATATAGTTCAAAGTTGTATCTCTCCCGCACAATCTTTGTTCAAAAACACCATTATATTAGATTTATTTTTATAAGTAATTTTATTAGAATCAATTTCTGATCCTAAATATCTAATTTCTATTTATATAGATTCAAATTTACAGTTACCCACTTCAAACACCCTATCAGGGATTCCACAATACATATATTGTGTTTTGGCTTCATTTATTATTAACTTCATTTTGCCTACAGCCTAATCTAAGATCAGAAAAAATTTTTAGTAGATCTGCAGACCTTAGAATGATATCCATGTAATCTACATATGCAAAAAGCTGGACAGATCTATTATAGATTATTTTTCTAGTAGTCAGGCTAGCCTAACTCTTTTCAAGGGCACGTTGAATAAAAGGCAAGGGCATAACCATGCCTGATTTCATTAAAAATCTCAAATGGCTTTGACAGTTCACCCTGAATGCATATCATCGAAAAGTTAACCACAAAAGTATATAAGCTTTACTAAATTAATTAACTTTTTTGACACACTCAATGTCAAACAGGACTTTTTCCAGCTTTGCCCGCTATCATAAGCTGCCTTGAGATTTAAAACAAATGGTAATCATCTATTCCATATTCCCATCAATTTTTTAAAATCTGTCTTATATAAACACATTAGTTATGAACTTTCCTTTTTGGAAGCCACATTGATAATCTTTGATCACATTTATAATTGGTGACAAATGATGAAACAAAAGGTTTGATAAGATCTTATATGCCTCACACAGCAAATTATTTCCCTATAGTTTTCACATTTCAACACATCTTCTTTATATATGAGGTACAATATACGTGCCACATTAGAAGTATAATATCCAAGACAATATTAGTAAGTTTACTTCCAGCATGTTTCATCAATTTTGCTGGCATTATATCAGACACTGCTGCTTTATTATTTTTAAATTATTAGTGATACACTATATTTCCTCAAAAGCAGAAGTATTAATTTTGTCTTTATCAACAACAGTTGTACAAGGTGTTCAGCAGTGGTACATAAAGGGATTGTCTTACTCTCAATAAATAGTTTATTAAAAGGCTCAACCCACCTGTTAATGGTAACATTTTTATCATTTACTTTGAATTTATCTTTAGAGTATACTTTTAGGATTAAAGTCTTTACATTCTCCATTAATGGCTTGATAGAAAATTTATAATGGACCTTAAACATTCAGCTTCCTCAAACAACGCCTCTGTAGGCTTTATATATATATATATATATATCATTCTTTACCCAATATTTTCTCAGAAGCAGATAAAAGATAACATTTACAATAAAAGCAAATAAAATGTCACGTATACTAATAGATTAATAGTCAAAAAATTTTCATCAATTAAATTCAAAATAAATTTACAAAATTTCATATTACAGGTATTTTTTAAGAATCCCTTGTCACATATTTTCAATTAAGGAAGACTATAGAAGAGCAATCATAATATTTTAATATTAAATTCAAAATAAATCAAAACATTTCATTGCAATTTCATCAGAATTTTACTAATTAAATATTTAGCACTTGCCAAATAATAATGGTAACAATCTATAAAAATGTGATTAAAAACTTCTCCTTCAAATTGATTTATTTTTAATAAAGCAATAAATTAGTTGCAAATCCTGCATAAATGATTAAGAATATGATATAAAAAGAACTAAATAAGAATAATGGATAAGGTTACTTAAAAATTGAAGTTAGGAAATTTAACTTAAGAACTGTTGAAAAAAAATTTTTAACACATAAAAAAGATAATAACTAAATAAAAATTCAATTTCATTTTGATCTTTAATAATTATAAAGATATATATAATATTATATGATCTTTAATAATTAATATTTTTAATAATAAGTCTTTTTGATTTTAATTAATTGATCCTTATTATTTTGAATGAAAATTCAATTTAAAATCATAAAGATCAATTTTGCATTTGAGATATGCAGATGTTATCCTTCTCAAAACTTCTCTCCTACATGTTGTTGTTGTTGCATGCCCCCAAATGCCAGCAGCTCTAGACCAGGTCCATGACGTTGTACACTCTACAATAATCCAAAACCAGAAGAGGGTTGTCAACCAAGTCCTGCCTGGAGAGCCCTAGGCACTCAAGGATATGTTCAGGCGAAGCCTACTCAGTAGAGCAGTTAGTACAGGTTTCAAAGGTTCGGGAACCCCTAGAAAATTTTAGGGTCTTAAGATGTCCACTTCGAAATCGGACGAGAATAGTTTGTTCCTGACAACTTAAGTCATTAGACAGGGAGCCTCTGGGACGGGAACATTGGTACCAGTAATGTACTGGAGGGACAATCCAAGTCATCCTGTTCTTAATTTTTTCTCTGGAGTGAATCTCGGTGAAAGTAAGAGGATCTAAATTAACGGAGGCCTCGCCAGCACCAGCTTTCACCAGAGCATCCGTAATTTCATTTCCCTCAATATCGACTTGGGAAGGAATCCACTGCAGATGAATCTGATGAGATATGGAAAGCCATTTTAACTTGTTAACTATTGTCACTCCAAAATTGTCTCTAACATTTTGCCAATTGCATAGGTGCTGAATTGCACTTCTGCTGTCAGACAGAATCCAAACCTCCTTTCCATAAGAAAGAGATGAAAAAACCTCAAGGGCCTCATCAATGGCTATCAGTTCACTGCGAAAAACCGAGCAGTGATGGGGATTTCTCCTCTGAAGCTTTAATTCGTGGTCTTGAGATTTGAGAAAAATACCACTGCCCGATCGGAAAAAGTCATCTCTACTGCCATCTGTGTAGACTTGAACAGCATCAAGTGGAATCTCTCCAATTTTCTCAAGGGCCAATTGCCTCAAATAGGCAGGAAGGTCTGTTTGTTTATTCACATGTACTGGTAACTCGAAATGAAAGAAGACACCGTCTAAGTCATCCACTGGACTAAGACACTGTGATATGTGATGTGGTTCCACTGGATCATCGACAAGATTTAAGAAAGCCACTTGACTGAAGGGACTGTTTCTCTTAAGCCTCTGATTGTTACAACAGTTTTTAAAGTAGTTAGAGGTGCGATTTTGTGAGCTTAGAGCACTAAGTTTGTTGTAGTATTTTATTAGTCAAGCACGTCTCCTAAGACTTAAGGGCTGTAAGTCTGCTTCAAAAAGAACAATTTTTCTGGGACATGAGTTTCTAAGCCCAGCGATGATTAGCTGCGCAAAGTTGGACCTTTTCAAGTTTCTTAAGATTTGTATCTGAGGCACAGCAGTAAATTGGAAGGCCATACTCTAAGATTGGTCTGATTAATGAGATATACATGTTTCTAAGGGTGCCAGTGTCTGCGCACCAATCTTGCCCAGAAATATACAGTAAGATGCTGAGTCGTTTTCTCGCCTTCAGCACGAGATGATCGATATGTTTATTTCCTAGTATCCATGAATAGTCTCTCCTACATACATATGAATAGCTCATAAGCCAAAGTAATTAGGCATAAAAAATAAAAAAATTAAAGTCTTTTAATTAATTTGGTTGGAAAAACATGAAAAATTTCTAATATTTTTTTATTATTTTGCAAAAAGCAATCTTTTAATAACTAAGAAAAAGTATTTATCTTTATTCTACTAAAATATACAAAAGGGAAAAAATATTCAAAAATTAATTTAATTGATCATACATACCTTCATGAAGGAATATCTGATTTATACAAGAACATGTTTAGTCATGAATGAATACAGAAAGAAAAATATATATTATTAATAATACATACCTTGTAGTTACACCTTGAAAATTTATTGAAAACAATATTGAGAAGGTCATCTATTAGTTGCTTGGTCTTGTAGAGCACCAGAGGTTAACATCTCAATTTCAGATATTAATCTTTCAGTTTCCGTATCTAGCTGACTGATGTGAGTGCTACAAAATTGAATTTAAATATATAATCAAAAGAACTTTAAGCTAGAAACTAGTCAAAAATTATCCCAATTTCTAGAAGAAACATTGCAGCATTCACATATATAAAAGTTAAATCTTGAGTAGTACAACTTTTGTATGCAATTGACAAACAAAAGTCATTTCCTGTGGTTTGCAAAATGAGTAAGATAGGATGAAAGATAAAATATCTTCATTAATATGAAAGTATTAACATATTGCAATGATATTCTCAGGTAAAGATATTGAACAGCAAAAAGATGAATTAAATAATCTGGCAAATGTTGAATATCCAGGTCTTCATTTAGTTTAGCATTTGTTAAATTATTTTAATTTGGTTAGTGTAAAATAACACTTTCAAGACTGATATAATTATTAGACACTGGAGTTTGCTATATTTACTTGTGTTAGCAAAAGGAAAATTTTATGTTTTCTTTTAAAAATAAAGTCTTCTTTAATATATTCTTTTTGTGATAATCTTTGAAACACAGTAATGGAAACATTGATTTTTTATTAATATATATAAGTTCATTCAAAAATATAATAATATTCTCAACATTTTCTATCTACAATTAATTTTTTAGTTTTAACATTTTATTTAACTGAAATGCCATGCATTTACATGGCAATGACTGATGTTGCAACTATAATGTTCACAATGGTTAACCATAACACTTATGTGGATTTTCAGGGAAATTTTAAATATTTTTTTAGTTGATTAATTGTTTATCTGGAAATTACAGTACTTCTAAAACATATCAGTTATGATACATTTTGGAAAGTTAACATTTAATATGCATTATTTTAATAGTATCTATAACACATTAATATAGAAAATAAAACAATTTACACTTTTATGCAATTTTTCAAGCATTATGAAAATTATTTTACTTGTATGTGTTTGTATATAACTCATACACTTGAGTAATGTTGAATAAAATGAAATGATCTATTAAATGCAATTTTACAAACATTTTAACACAATGAAGTTTTATAGCACTGTTTCTATTTTCTTGTAATTTCTTTTTCTACAATAAAATACCAATAATTCATAAGTATAAATGTTTCTAGAAAATTTCAGTATAAATTATAATAAGAGTTGGCAGAATACTATCTGTACAAAGAAATTTTGTCATTAACAGTTAATTTGTGGCAACTTATTTCTATATTACATTTCTAGTTTTACATCTTAAATTCTTATTCCACTTGCATTACCATAAAAAAACAAATAAATAAATAAAATTTAGATCCAACCACATTATTAATATCTATCTAGACTTTTTTGTTTACAATGCGCTTTATTAAAGTTCAACAAAAGTAAGGTAGATAAGCAATTTAAGAACTAGTAAATAGTTAAAATGTTGTTAATAGGCTTATCATATTAAAAATTAACAGCTTGAAAAGAATGTTTAATTCATCTTATGATTTAATCAACATAAAGAACTGAAATATACAGCCTTAAATGATTTTATATCTGTAATCTGGGAAATATTTTTACACAGAAGGCAAATTATTGCCCACATTACTTTTAAGAAAAAAGATAACTCCAATGCAGTGATTTTGAAACAATTTATTTAAAAACTGGGAATTAGTAAATAAAAAAGAATGTTTAATTTGATTTGGTTTTCATCTTCTATTTAATCAAATTGATAACAAATAACTTCTGACAGAATATGGTAATTTAGTTCAATCAATAAAGAACCCACCCTCCTTTTAGAAATAAAATACTACCTCAGTAAAATAAAACTCTAACAAGTAACAATTTAACTTTATTACCTGGTAAAATGACCATCCCATTCAAGCTCTTCATTTCCATTTGAAATTGGTGTTGAAACTTGGGAGCCACAGCTGGCTGTATCAGATGATATTTCATCTTTATCAGGCATTTGAGAAATAGAAACTGGTGATAAACCTTAAGAGAGTAATCATGATTATTTAGTAGCATTATTACATAATGATTTTTATTATAATTATCAGTCATGAAACACACATACGTTGGAAATAACATAATATGCTTATATCTGGAAAATAAATTTTAATGAACATGACAAGTAAAATAATATTACACTACTGTGATATATTATCACCAGAAAAATCATGTTCCGTTTACCAGATGTCAGGAAGCAAAGGGACAAGATTTTGCTGCAGAGATAGGTAATTTTTATGAATCACAGTGGCTAAGTGTTCTGACTACAGAAGGTATGTCAAGAAATTGAAGGGCTCAGTTTCATGACATCGAATTCTTTTGACTGGGTTTCATTGTTATTTAAGCTCATTTATTGCAGACAAGGGCTGAGTTATTGTTTAATTTGAATTTCAAACACCTACAATTGTGGTAAAACTCGAATCTCCTGAACTGCCATGCTAAACTCCTAATGACTGAAGGTAATGGTATAACCCAATAAACACTGGAGCTACTTCTGTAAGTTGATGCAAAAGCAAGCAGGAAGGAATCCTCATGTCAAGATTTTTCTACAAGATAAATGACCAAGTGCCTTTTCAACAGATAAATATTGGATAATTCATGAAATATTTATGGAAAAGAGAACACTTTTACATCAGTGTGATTTTAAAAAATAGACAGCTGATCCTTGTGTTACAATTAGTCTCAGCCTGATATTAATTAAGGGCTTTAATCCATCAGGTAATTATCATACATAGCAGTACAATCTTACCAGATAATTGACAACATATACAACAGATAATGATACCACAGGCAACCTAGATTTTAAGTCATGACTGCTGATTATTTTTTGTAAACATAATTTAGAACATGGGTTCCCAAACTTTTTTTCTCGTGGACCACTTTCAAAGTTTTACTATTTTCGGTGGACCCCCAGCTGCTGCATTTCTATAGTATTACCAAAACTCCTAAAAAATATCACCCTAAATTGGGGGTGTAAAGAAGGAAAAAAAAAGTAGCACATTTTCTTGCATCCTATATATTAAAATAATACTTGTGGTTATACAAAATTACAAACAATCAACAATTGACAAAAAATCAACGATGAACTCTGAAATGTAAATCAACAATAAAAAATAGTCATACTTTAAATGAGATGGCGCATGGGCGGCACTTTGTAAATCTCGACATGTGGTGTACACTCTTGTACTATGATCTATTGTTCTATTCAATTCTGTGTTTGAACTGAATCTCGGATATTTTTGAGTACCTACCTAGTGAATGATACCTGCCTACGTTGATAGGTAAATCCAAGCCAAAATGTTTGTTCTTTATTATGAAAACCAGAAATTTTTCGTGGACCCCCACTTACAATTTATGAACCCGTTTTCTTTTCACATCTATGTGGACTCCCGACAGGTCTCCTATGGACCCCTGGGGGTCCACCTGGACCACTTTGCAAACCTATGATTTAGAGTGACAGAAATGACACCATTTCACTGCTCTGGTGTAACTATATTTTTCTACTGTGTCAACAGTTTTAGGTACACAATGTATCAACAAAAGATCTCATTACTTGGTTGTGCTATTTGAGTATGCCAGATGATCTGTAATTTTTTTCAGGTATATTGACATAACTTTACTCTTAAATCTTGTTTAAGTATTTTCAAACTATCATAAAATTAGAAGTCAAATATATTATACTTAACAAGGAATATTTCAGTTTACTACCATAACATTTTGAAATGAATGAGCATTGCAGTTTAATCAAAATAATTTTAAAAAATGCTATTTTGTAGCATTTTGATATATATAAATGACGAAATATACAGTATATAATACCTTGTTCATTCTCCCACTCAAGATCCACTGAAGATGATGGACTACTGCAGCTAGCTTGATCTTTCTTTTGCTTGCCATTTGTCAAAACATCTTGAAATAAAATCTTATTGAGAATAATATTTAACTTTTAGAATAAAAAAATATACAGATTTATAACAAAACTATTTTTATGAAGACCATTTAATATTTAAAGAACGAGAATGTTCATTAAAATTATATACAGGCATAATGAAAATTAAATTAATGCCATTGAAAAATTTATAGATAAAATTTTAAATTATAATATAAGAAAAATTTTTTATCAAAATTTATAAAAAAAATTATTTAAAAATTTACATATGCAATTCATTAAAAAATAAATAAATAATGATGTATTTTTTCATAATTGAATTTAAAAAAACATGAGCAATTAACTTTTTAATGTGTTGCAACCTAGTTATACATACAAAATAAACCTTACGAATACCTATAATAAATAAACCTTAAAAGTATCTTAATTATGCATACAAAATTAAATTTAATAATATTGTAGTATTTATACCTCCAAGAGTTGTTTGAAATTCTTTATCATTGGCACAAAATTTCTCACTATAAAATAATTAATAATAAACAAATAAATAACTAAGAATAAACATTTTAAAATTGCAAAGATACTGTTAAAAAGAACAATTTACAATTTTGGAATAGTAAATTTCTTGATTTGTATAAATTTTAAACGAGTTTCCTTTATCAATATTTATAAAATGTTTCAATGATTATAATAATTCAACTAAACATGAATATTAAAAATAATATTTTTTAGTTAATCATAAGCACTTCACAGAACAGTTAATTAAAAATCATTTATTAAAATATCAAAATAATTATACAAAATTTGTAATTATTAAAAAGAAATGTATGACATATGGCAATATTTGTATTAAAAGTATAATAAATGTTATGAACACTACTTGTTTACAAATATTTAAAATATAAATGAAGTGAAGATTTAAAATGGTAAATGTAATAAGGTAATATCAGCTTTTAAAACAACTAATTTCCTTTTAATGAAATAAAGCTTATAGTACCAAAATTAAAATGTTTTTCAACATTCCATGAAGTTTCTTAGCCATGAAGGTCATTTATTTTTTATTTAAATATCCATTATTTCCTTAAAATCAATTATTAAAATTTTCTTCATACACAAAGATTTAAGATAAAAAATACTTGAAAATATTTTTACAGAGAATCAAAACTGAATTAAATAGACTGATACTTTAATTACTGGAATAACAACCACAGTGTTGGAAAAAGTTTCTAAGTTTCAGATTAAAAATCCAATTTCGAACAATTTAAAATAATCATTTCAGATGAATCTTTTAAATGCGTTATTTGACTTACCACCATATCAACAAAATATTTGTTTATGTAATACTATGTGTGTTAATACAATTTATACTTTAAACTAAGAGAAACAATAGATTTCAAGTTTAATTTTAATGGTGACAAAAAATCTCTCTTATCTCATCAAAATTTTATTTAGATTTTCATTAGCTAATTCTTCAGTTGTTCATGAAATTACCAATCACAGCTGAAAGGAAATTAGAGTACAGACTATATATGCTTACATTTTGAACAAGGTGGCATTATCTAAAGCAAGTTTAACAGGATTAATTAATTCTGTTGAGTTTTGTGCAATTTCTTTTATTTTCACAGCTTCATTATAAGCTTCTAAAGCAGCTGCTTCTTCTTGCATTTCAACTTCTTCATTTTCAATACCTAACTAATGACAATAAAGGTTTTCAAATCCTATACATATTTTAGAGACTTACTAAAATACAAACTTTAGTAGAAATAATGACAGTTAAAAAATGTTAAATCTGAAAAAAATTAAAATTTTAAGTTTTTTCAAACTTTTAAAACTATTCAAATTTTAAAATGAACAAATTGGTAACACACTGCATTGTAATTACAACAAAATTAAATACCTGAAACAAAACATCTGAATCTCCACTTTCAGAATCATGCAGTAATGAGACATCACTAGAGTTAAAATCTTTTTTCTCAAGTGAGCTTAAACTAAATTCCACAAAGAATAAAAGAATCATAAAAATAAAAATAAAGATTAGATAAACACAAATTCATGCATTAAACTACACACAACATACAAAATACATTGTTCTAAACAGTCAAAGTAAGAAACATTGCAGACTAAGAGATAATTGCAAACTGAAATGTCATAGCATTAATAAGCAAAACAAAAAATGCAAAGCAAATTAATTTGAAAACACATCAAAACAACTAAAAAGAAAAATTAGACAAGGTACTTAGGAATAATACAGAATTAAGTTTACAAGTTTATGTATAAAAATTAACATAAAGTTATTACAACACTTACATAAATTAGAAATAATATATAATTACTGAAGAAACACATGGAAAGAAACTAAATTTTATATTTTACATGTATTTAAAATCTTAAATAAAAAAAATGCTCTCTTTCATGAATTTCAAAATTACATTTTGATGATTTAATTTGGGAGTATGAAAATCATCAATCATAAGTAAATTTCAATTTTTTTGCAATTAATTCATATCTTTTCTTAATCCAGAATTTATATTAGACAACTATAAGAAAATGATTTTAATAATCTATCAGACAGATTATGAAAAATCTTAGCAAAACATTCTGCTATAAATTATATGTAGATATACATTCACTAAATCTAAACCACATTGACACAAACTGACAAACATGTTGGTTCATCCCATAAATATTTACTGAAAATTATTTTCAAAAAAAAAATAAATAAATAAATAATATATATATATATATATATATATATATATATATATATATATATATATATATATATATATATATATATATATATATATATATATATATATATATATATATACAATTGCAGAATTTATGAATAGATTAAAGAAAAAATATAATTAAACTTTAAATACTTTATCAAATTTAATATAATGAACAGTGAAAATGAAATAACATTTTGCTTTTTTATGTATGTACATAATTATTTTATTTTTATACATCAAAAGAAAAAGACTATGATAGAACTTTTAATATAATCAAATACAACAAATATCATTAATTCTCAAAATGTTTGTTATGGAGTCTCACATCAATCACAGTATAGCACACATTAAGCACATTAGCATAGCAAAGATTAAATTTAGTAATTACACATATTTTAGTATTTACACATTGCAATATCCATTATTATAAAGAATACCTCATTAATCGATAATTTTATATTAATTACATATTGACATATTTGGTTTCATATTTTAACCACCAAAATAAAATATAAAGTAAAACTACAGAGGAAAAAGTTATCTTTAGCTTGGAAAATTGCTATGTTCATGTTATATGGGGGGAACTTAAAAAGTTCTACCTTACTTATAAAAAAATGGCACAATGCCAAGCTCTCATTTAATGTCAAAGTATAACATTTTTATCATAACAAAATGTAAATGAGAATGAAATGAAAAATAAAATTCTAAAGCGTTGCACCCAAAAATATTCTAACAAGTAACATATTGAACTGGAAAGGAAGATGTTTTCTAGTGCAAAAGGGAAGTAATATTCACACAATGATATACCAAGTAACAATAAATAACTCTGGCTTCATCAAACCCTGTAAAGAGAAAAATATTTACTCATCCATACTCAATGAGACACAATGGATGAAAACTACATCTTTTATTTTAGCTTCTTGCAAGAATAAGTTTTATAGTCACTATACATGTTACATTAACATTCATGTGACATTTTAGACAAATGTTTCGGAGGAAAATCGCTCAAAGATCAATGTAAAAGTTAAAAAAAAAAAAAAAAAAAAAAGTGAAGTTACTGAGGCAAAGACATCACCAAAATCAGTTTTCAAAGAAAAGCCAAGAGGAGCAAAATTCCAACATTGCAATGTTGAATCCAGTGCCAGACTTATGAAAATTCAAACAAAACCATTGTACAGAGCTTTGCATTGCCAAAACAATACTTTTTCAGAAAAAAAATTCTACCAGCATACGATATCATAAACTGAAAGTGTTGTATGACAATTCAGTAACAGCAGTTTTTAAAAAAACTTCTAAACATTTTAATCCTTCCCTAAGACTTCATATTTAAAATTTCTTCCATTGTTATATTTAATGTTTCAAAAGCAAAAAATTCAAATTCACAAGTTTTTCAAAGTTGTAATGCACTTAGTCATGAAGATCTTTTACCAATTGTCATTGATAATAGTAGCAGCTTTAAATGTCAAATATCAATAAATATTTACATTGAAATGTTATTAGTCTCTGAATACCTTCAATTAACTATTTTTACATTAAAAACAACACCAAGACATCTTTTAGTGCTCTACACAAATTACTATACACATAAATTCGCATCTTTAACTTGTAGCCATGTAATGATATTTATTTTTCATGCAATCTAATATTGTTTAATTCTAAAACTAGCAATGAATTATTCAAAAGTTTAGCATTGATTTAAAACTCATACAACTCCAAAATAAATTAGAATTCATTTGTTCACATCACAATTCCGACAGAATTTTAGAAGATTATCAAATTTAATTGAATTGTAATTAATCTTATATATTTTCAGTAGAAGATGAACAAATTTTGTACTGTAATAGCCAAGTCAGCAAAACCAACACAAGCATGAACAGTCAATTACCATAACTATCATACACAGCAAAGGAAAATCCCATGCTTGGACTTGAGCCCCATTTTCAAAATGTGATAATTTGATAAAGCTTTAACTGTATCCATAACTGTGAATGCTTAAATTCAGTATTCACAGATGTTTCCTAACATCAATCAAAAATATTAAGTTGTGTAAACACTCATCATTGTCCAGTTCTGAAAAGGTTATTTCCTTTTCTTTTAGAAATCAGATCAAATAAATATACAAATTAATTTAATACATTGTAGCTAGATAACCACTTAACAATACAAAAGAAATTAATGTCAGTTGGAAGTTCTTCATCCTTTAATTCTTCAAAGAAATTTTTAAAGTGTCAATTATTTTTGCATTGGTGCGAAAATAATTCGCTATGTGCAACACTGTTTACATAACATAAAAATATTTGAAATATTTTGTGATGAGATGTTCTCGGTGAATTATGTAGCCAATTGGTATGAATTGTGGAATTTGAGAATAATGTTTTAAAAGCCCAATAAGACCTTTTTCCAGTATAGTAAACCTTTTACCCAGTATTGCCAGAGCTCCATCAGTTGCACTACTTACAAGTTTATCGACAAGCACATCAAAAGTTTTCATTATAAAATCTAATGCATTTTTAATATCGACACCACAAGTTGACTCTTGAAGTGCTACTAAATCTAAATATTCTTCTTTATCAATGAAGTCAGGTGAAATAAAATATAATAATTGCCAATTATGAAGATCTGTGATATTTGTTAATTTGTCAAGGGCTAAGCTGAATGTAATACAATTCTTCAAATCATTTTTTAAATTATATTCAAGGAATATATTAATTGCAGTTATACACCATTCAGTTGTTGTCTCAAGATGAAAATTTGTGAAAAAACTAAGTGCAATGCTACATTATTTGGATCCAAAACTGTAGGTACATCTTCCAAGTTTTCTTAAAAAAACTTTTCCTTTCCATACGGAGTTTTTCATGAGCAATATTTCAGGCAATAACAAAATTAACTTCAGCAACAGTATTAACTTGATTGCTAAAGGTAATCAAAGTTGACTGCTTAATTAAATTTGAATTTAAAGAAGCAAGTTCATCTGATTTTAATTTGAAATTTGGTGGATACTAATTAGAAAACGGAGGATAATTGGTTTCATAATGTCGATGTAAACTGCTAGCTATATAACTTTTGACAGTAGAGATACAAATAACACATAATGCTTTCCTATTATTGTCAATAAAATAGAAATTCTTCCACTCATAAAAACTTCTATTTTCAAAATAACTGCAAATAAGTAAAGAAATTTTGAAAATGCAAGCTTTATGTTATTAAAACAATAATATTCATGTTACATACTATGAAACAAATTATAGTTAACTTATCAAAAATTCCAGATAACAAAATATATATACATATATAGCGAGAGAGATATAAATTGTTTTCAGATCACAATGTCAACTGTCTGTTGCACAATGAAAGTTTAAAAATTCAAAATCAGTCTGGAGTAATTCGATTGCGGACCATTATGCTACTGTTTATGTTTGTTTAAGCAGTTTTCGATGAGTCATATCATTCTTAACTTGGACAGAAATGGATTTTGGGAAATTTGTTACAACATTGCACCTAGTCTTTTCTATTTGTTGTCAGTAATTTCAAAGACATTTTGAAGCACTTACGGAAAAATAATAATGTTTTAAAATATAATAACACAAAAACGAAAAGGTAACTCAAGTGCATTTATCAAGAGTCACAAATAATCCTTCAAAGAGCAGCATGTGGCTTGCGAGCTGCAGGTTGGCCACCCCTGCTGTAATAGGTAATCTTTTTAAGTGGAGTTAAGAAACTACATTTAACTTGAAATCTCCAGCACCCATCCAGATTTACATTATGCTGCAATTTATTGCAATCTCCATACATTGCAAAATGAGATATGTGTACTGGTAGGCACAAAATATTTACTACACGCAAATGTTAACTATTAGTAAACATTTACCTGAATGCTATTAAATATAGGTTTAAATGAAATTCTGTGATTTTAATACATAAAGCATCCTCTAACTATTGACAAAAATTTTATCACTATGAAAAATATCTCCATGCGAATAAGTTTGTCATGAAGGGCATTCACATATTGCAATTCCTTCCACTTTTTTATGAATTTTTAAAAAGTTTACAAATTTATGGGGTTATATATATACATTAATATATAACTGGATTTGCACAGGGTTTCAAGAATTAAATAACAAGACATTAAGGAGTTTCCCAGGAGTCAAATCAAAAATTTCTAGGAGGCATCGTTTATCATATTAAATATTTTTATTTTATTCTAAAAATTTTCTTAATTAAATATGTATATAATTATATATATACAAAATTTTTCAATTATATTTAAACAATAGAAATAAATAATTGCAAAAATTAATGCGAATATTTTTTATTTTAGTTAGAATAATATTTAATGATTCTGCAAAGGCCTTCAATCAATTTATAACACAAATTTTTTTAATTTAAATAATCAATATTCTTTATATTACTGGATTATATTATATATAATAAGGGGTAATTTAAAAAATTTTAAGCATTCTCATTAGATTTTTATCTATTAATTTATTGAGTATTTCAAGATGTCTACAATAACCAACTTTAAAATACAAATATAGTTACTAAAAATAATTGTTAGATAAAGTTTCCGCAGACAGAGTGACTTTTTTTCCAATTATATTTTAATTAAAACAATTCTAAATATTTATTCTTTATTTTCAAATTCTTTTAAAACTATACAACTTCACATCCATATTCTAGGCTTTCCATTTTTTTTAATCATTTAATAGATTTTCACATTTTTTGGTTATTTATATATAGAAATGTATACAAAAATAAGAAACATATATTTGTATGTCTTATCTAGAATTATTGAGAAGACACTTTCCCATAGGCATATTGAATAATTTATTCATTGATAAACAAATGCATCATATTTCACTGAAATTATATGAAATATTCACAAAAAAAAGATATGTAAAGTATATTTTAACACACAAAAATTTTATATTAAATTAATATTCAGTAAATTTTTTAAATATAAGAAAAACAGAAACAAATAGTAAAAGATTCAATGAAAATTGCATGTCTGATTGCACAACATGATCTTGTTGGTAATTATTTCATTTCACTTCACAAACATAAATCTGCATACTACATCTTCTCCTGACTAAACTGGATAACGATGAAATTATTGTGGCTGGACAGAATCTTTATTTTAGTCAACAGTTTTGAATAAAACAATCTAATATCGACTGTGCTATTGAGTGATAAAATTAAGAGCTAATACTCAATAAAATTTTCAGACAATTTCATTAAAAATTTTAAAATGTAAAACAAAAGAAAAAATTATAATATTTCTGACAAAAAATAAATCCCTCAAGGTAAGTAAAATTTCCTGGAGTAATTCACAATTTTCAAGAAGTCAAATTAAAATTCCAAAAACTTCAAGAACCCTTGAAAAATTTTTCGAATTCTAGGAATTGCACTAAACTTGATATATGCATATAAATTTATTTTTATTATTTATTTTACATAAAAAGCAAACACATATTAATTTAAATTATTAAAGTTTTTTTTTATAATTAAATCATATGATAGAAAAGTGTGTAACTCATTTTTTAAAGAAATTAATATGTTAATTATATAAAATCGAATTCATTTGGTTGATTAAAGTAATTAAGTTTTGAAGAGAAGTTATCATTGTACATTATTATAGTCTCATTTTCAATAAGTATTTCCTTATTTTATTTGTTATTAAATATATATTTTTTATTTTACGAGGTCTCATTTACATGTCTTTGAGGAAAGGCAAACAATGCTTTTGGTGTTTCTGAAAATACTTGAATTCTTTAGCGTCCTTACACAAAAGAGTAAAAAGAAATATGGAATGCTAGTTAAATGAAAACAATCAGCCAAAATTAGCAATATAATCAATGTTTTCTCATGTGCAAGAAAGAAATTTATGAATTTAACAATATGACAAATAGAACATTAATACTTAAATTTCAGACTTTTGTAATTAAAAAAATCCTTTAAAGTTTTATAACTTTCATTTAAACAAATTTTAAAAATATATATTTGAAATTATTTACAAATTCAGAGAATGAGATCTTAGTGACTCTTTGCTTATAACCTATGCAATCAAACATTTAAATAATGCCACATTAATGAATATTTATTCTTATATATTTTTTAACTTATGTGCAACTCCCAAAAACGTTTATATGAAAGCTAGAATAGCAACTTTGTGTGGGGATAATGAATATAAATTTTATATTAATGGGATTATTTAGTTATTTTTTAAAGATTTATAAAGTCACACTTATTTGAAAAAGTTTAATATATTAATCTTTATTTTGATTGAAAAAAGTTTAAGAAATTTCCTAAAATTATGTGAAATTCAGTAAATGAAAAACATTTACCTTAGCCCTTTTAATTTTGAGTTAATGTAAAAATTATATAAATTTGGCAATACATCAACAGCAATTTAATAATAACTACCTTATCAGTAAACTACATTTGAGTAATAAAAAAACGCAGTTTTTATTACTAAAATAATTCATCATAAATCCATTAAATTTAACAAGGAATATATATATATATATATATATATATATATATATATATATATATATATATATATATATATATATATATATATATATATATATATATATATATATATATATATATATATAGGCAAAATCCTAGCATATGTAACATATTTGGAGTGATTTTCAAATATATCACCAATGGCAAAATGAGAAGTTGACTCCTGCCAACAAAGTAAGATCTTTACGATTGTTGCTAGACTTAGTATAAGCAAAAACAGAGAAAACAGTAAAATCAAAATGGCAAATTCAATAAATATACCATGAAAAAGGATATGAATCATAAATAAACATTACACAGAAAGGGAAGCATTTATAATTTAAATTAATATAAAATTAAACAATGAAACTGGATAAAATTTTATAATTGACAGCATCTTGCTAAATCAAAAACTACAGATAGCAAATTTTATTGCCTTTCTAAATGCTGTCGAATATCTCTAATGTCCCCAAATCCACTGTGTTAGATATCCTAGGATTAAGCTAATATAAAGATTGCAAAATAAAAAGCATAAAACAATCTTGTATAACTCACAAAATAATTTCCAATCTCAAGCAAGTTTTACAAGCATTAAATAATAAACTTTTAAGAAAATAAGATTGGATATTATTTTGTAAAGTCCTATAATCGAATAGAAATAACTATTTACACTTACTTGACCTCTAACACAGCTCAGCCATGATGATATGCTATGGAAAAGGGGATTTCTTTAAGAAACATAACCATACAAACATAAGCAAAGATATACAAACAAAACAAAGGATTTAGCACACAAGCACATGGAAATGTGATAAACATTTGAAAAATTAATATTATACATTTAAAATTATGATAATGATTTTCAGTATAAGAGTGATATTCTTTATTTAGGGTCATGTGTACAATACTTCCAAATCTAATGAATATTATATAGGTAAGAATTGGCATATCTTTTAATTTAGTAAACAATATAAATGGCAAAACAAATTCATCAATTATCATATGAAAAATAAATTACAAATATGTATAAAATATATTTTCTTAAAAATTTGAAACAAGAACATTATGGTCAATTGTTTGGAGTAGAAATTTATTTTATCATTTAAAATTAAAAGCACAATAATAATTTGGAAATCTACAATAATTACCAAAGTTGCTGTGAGCACATTGAAGTGGGAACCAAATCCTCATAAATTATAATGAAATGAAAAATATTAATATTATTGTTACAATAAATATAAATTAATTTTTTGTCACATAGTAGCATATCACTTTCGCATTTTATAATTTTCCAAACAGTTAGATATTTACAGTTTTCCAAAAATATTCAAAACCTTTAATACTCCAGCAACTGTTTTATTATGCATTTTTTAAATATTTAGATCAGGTACAAATTTAGTAACTGCATAGTTAAATGGAATTTATAGTAAAATATGTAGATTACACAGAAAAAACATCTCATCTCTGATTGTATGTAAGATAAATCTTAAAAATATATGACAAAAATCAAGAGTTATACATAAATTAAAAAGCTATTGAAATATCGATTCAATAAAGATAACAATGAAAATTATTTTATACTTGAACTCTTAAAAACAGTACACATTTTGTTTTATTGTTAAATATGTTGCATTATACATAAGAATATCAACTGGTTGGTATTAGGGCACATAGTCTAAAGTAGGACAATTTGTGCCACAAGAGTAACAGTATAGAAAATAATTATTTTGTTAAAATCTCTATCAAACAAATCATTTTGTTTTGTTTATCTCAATACATTAATGACTTGAAATAAATTTGTTTTTAAATGCTAAAATACCTTCATTAATAAATATCAAATAGAAGGTATATAATGACATAAGAAAATAAAGTCTTAACATAAAATAAATTAAAAATAAAACTTTTGTTGATAATTTCAATTTATATTTCAGATTATTCAGTTATTCTTTACAAATTACATATTCATTACATTTTTGGAATTTAATAAGTAATTTATAGGTAAATTGTCATTTTTAATTAATAAATTTAGTATAATTCAGGAATTACAAAATTTTAATACTGCATAGTATATTTGTAATAAGTTATGAAGTTTCTGTTTTTTTAGTTTTATATACTGGAAATTTGTTTTTAAACACCAAAACTTTCTGCCAGTAAAGTGTATTATAATAAGCATTGAGCAACTAGTTTTGCAACACTTAATGAAAAAACTTATTAAGACATTCTATACAATATGTGTACCTATATATATATATACACACAATTAAGGAAAATAAAGTTAAATATAATTTAATCAATTTATCAACTCAACTTATATTCATTTACTTATACTTCAGTCATTATTACAATTAATCATACCTTAAAGGCCTTGGTGCAGGTTGCTATAATTAAAAAAGAAATCAAAAGTTAGAACAAATGAAAATGATACCAATTAAAATTAAATTAGTTAATAAAAGGTATATCATTACAACATGTTAAAGCATTAACACCAATTGTTCTTGTTGATTGTAAATAGTAAAACTCTAAAGAGCTCCCTAGCATAATAAGCATAGTAATTCATCATGTATATGTATAAATAGACAATACACTGTGTTCATTAATTATTTTCGCCAGTTTAGTATCTCATAACTTTCGAATAAAAGATATCACACAAAAACCGATTTGTATTCATAAATTACAATTCAAAGAATTTTATTAATGATTTTAAAAAGATTAATAAATTTGCACAGGGCTGCCCCTTATGGCTCATAACACACCGAGATGAAATTCAATTTCCCTCCAAGTGTTCTCTAGCATTTGTGGGATAACATTGCAGTAACAATTCAACGCTTCAGTTCATCAAAGAAGTGCACAGGGGTCTGATATACAGTGTTCTGGACAAACTTCCAAAGAAAGAAGTCCAGCCATGTTAAATCCAGTGATCTTGGAGGCCATGAGATTGGTCCACCTCTTCCACACCATCTGTTGGCTCTCCCACATCATGTAATTGCACAGTTGATTGTCTCGTTGATTTTCGTGGATTGCGAGTAAGCGTTTCTTGGATGTGATCAACATTTTCCAGTGAAGTGCTCAGCCTTCCCGCTTCCTTTTGGTGTAGAACACAACCAGTTTCCTGAAATTGTGTTAACCTGAAATAGCGTCTGATAAAATTACCTGAAGGAGGATCCTTCTGGTACATGATTCTGCAGTGAAGTTGAGTAGTTATGACTGATTTAGTTTCGAAAAAACACAATACAAACATTGTTTTTTTCTTGCACTGTTGCTATTTTTATTTATGTGATAACTACCCAGACTGCAAATGTGCCAAGATCGCATTATTGCCACGTAAAATTCTTTGAGTTGTAATCGGTTTTTGTGTAATATTTTTTATTCAAAAATTATGAGGTATCGAAACCCAAACAATAATTAATAAACATCCTTTATTTTACTTATAACTGCATATTAATTTAATTTTAATTATAACTGCATCACAAAAACGCATCAAATTAATAGTTCAATGAAATTGTTCGAAAAATTGTTCTGAAATGATATACATATTTAATCAAAAGTAAATTAAATCAGCAAAATGTTTTTATAAAAGTCAAGCAGACCAACTAATTTAAAAATTCAATTTTAAAACAAATAAATCAGAATATTCTTATTTCCTGATTTCATTTCAAAATGCTATAATAATTGCAAATGAAAAAAACTGAATCAATAAAAGCATTTCATACTTACATCATCTAGGAACATGTCAAACTGAAAATAAAGTTAATATACTATTAGTAAGATTGTTTCAAAATTTAAAACAGTTTAATGAAATCAGTAAAAAAGTTAATGAGCAGAAAATCTTTATAAGTTTTCCAGAACCTTAATATGTAAAATTTTTTGGACCAAAGATTTTTTCCTGCTGAAAATTTTAGATTTTACATATTTCATGAAATTTAATTTTACTTGAATATTTGATATTATCCCATTTTTTTATGACAAATGTGTCTGTCTGTGTGTATATATACATACAGAAATTTTTAGTTAATACTAAATGAGGAACAGATTTTTGATAGCATTTTAAATCAAATCTTCATAAATTCACAAACATTTTTTAAATATAACTTTCTGGAAATATTTAGAGCAATGTCTAGATGAAAAATACTTTCAAAAATAAAAATACAAGTAAAAAATTTCTATCACATATTCTGAATGTGAACACAAAAATAATCAATTTATAAACATAGTTCAATTAAATGAAATATTCTTGATCACAAGTTTTAAAACAAAATAAGTGCTTAAATTCTAATCATAAAGTTCAAAACAATATATGAAGATTATTTTTTTTTAGTTAATAAAACTTACAATATTCTTGTTTCTCATCATTTTGAATATATATTATATATATTTACAATATAATAAATTTTTTTTACTAAAGTCAACATTTTAATTACTGCAAATACTTATTATACAGGATTTCTCTTTCAAACATATGCTGCATGAATTGAAAATCTGATATAAAAAAAATCTTTAGTATTAACATAAAAGAGTGATAATGATGTCCATCTAAGATATCCAGTTCTGCTACGTATAAGAAAAATAATATTGAATACAGTGCATCAAAAGATAATTTTTCTATGGTGGGACATTAACTGAATAGTTATTAAAACTGGAATACACCAATTCAAATCACATTTATTCTTACATTCCTGAAATTAAATTAACTCCATTTTTCAGGAAATGTTTGGAAAATATTGCCGCTTAAACTTTCTAGTCTGTATAATACCTTTTGAAAAATAGTTTGCAATATTTAAAAGCTTAGCATTCTTTATTTTCTTTAACGTAACTGAATATAAGCTTCTTTTTAAACAATTTCTAAATGTTATAAATAGGTGATTTCGACATAGCAAGAAATTTGGATACTTCAAAATAACTATATTTTTTGATAATTTAATCTAACATCTAAAATAATCAAGAAACTGCATATTTAAAGTTTTACAATAGCTGAAATCTTTTTCTTTTTATTTTACAATAACTTAAGGTGATAGACCTCCGTTGGGGAAAATTGAGTCCTATGTTAATTCAATGGAGCACAATTTAACGTGTCACAGGTGCTATTTTTATTGTAGAAACTTCCGGTCTTATGTAAATTACAAAAAACAGAACTACTCTAAGGAAATTTTTAGCATTTAAAATTTTTCCAGATATTTTTAAAATGTCCAAATATTTCTGAGTATAAATTTCAACCAAATTCTAATTTCATTGAGATTGTATTAAATTTGGTTAAGAGATATTTCCTATTTTTCTTCTCACAATAACAATATAAACATTTGTTTATTTTAGACTAAAACTGCTTTTGAATGCATCAATATCTTCGATACAAATTTTGATTAGAAATCAAACCCACTCTTATTTCTGAAAATCAAATTCTGCACAATGCCAAATTTTTAGCGACGAACTTGGCTGATTTGCATCTTATTTTATGGTAACATAAAGAGGGGAAAATTTCTGAGAAAAACTTCTCCAAATATGATTCTCGCTGTTTTACAATCCAGTAGGGAACAGTTTCCAAGTCGAGAAAGGAGAATAGACTTTTCTCACTCAACAAAATTTTTATACAATAGAAGAGATATCTGTAAATAATACATGTTAGATTCTTGCTTGTTAGAATTTTAAAAGTAGCTATGATATGTATTTTTAAATCCACTTTGTTTATTTTCATTTTCAACTTTGTTTATATAAATTTTAAAACTGAAATATTATAAAATATTCTGTTATTACATTGTTCAATTATATTATTTACTTTGATTTTGAAACTAAACTACTTATGTATTAAAAATTAAAGGAAATTCATATTAAAAAAATGCATTTTACAATTTATATATAATTATAAAATCAAAAATCTAATAGTAAGAACGGAAACATGTTTATATGAATAACAGTTAGACAAATATATTATTTTTTTTTCAATCTTTTTTTCAAATTGAACAAGTTTTTACTTCTAACTTACTTCATTGGAGAAAACAAAAAGCTAAGGTACAACCAATATGCATAAAATATTGCATCTAACAAGAATTTAAAATTTGAGGAATTATATATATTTGAAAAAAGCTTGGTTTGTTGTAAAAGTTTAGCAGAAAACATAAAAGCACTTCAATAACAAGACGAATAAGAATACATTGCAACACACTGCAATACAAATATAATACAATGCAAATAAAAGGCGGAAAGTGTGTTTAGGTGAATCATTTTATGCACACAATATTTATCTGAGAAAGCTGTTGTCATGCGCAAAGCAAATGCCATTACTTTTGATAAGAAAGGAATGAAAAATAATAAAATATCAAAAGACTGAGTTAACATTATATAAGACTTGGGGCATTATAAAACAAGTAAATAATTATTGTATAGGATGTTTGAGATGAAAGGTTTTAATTTGAAACTATTATATTGAATATAAAATATGATCAATCAAGTTAATTTTTGATTATAATTTATTTTGTTTCATTTACTTTTATTGCACGTTTTAAAAATCTAAAAAATTAGAAATATAATTACTACCTTTATTATTATTGGGATTGTTGTGTTAAAGTTACTAAATCTAGAACAAATTAGAGTAACAGAAACTGTGAAAATCAAGCACTTAACAGACGAGAACTTTCAATTTCATTATGTGCCAATGCATGAGACACAAGAGGCACAGTGGGAGTGTGTCAAAGCAAGAACAATGTGGTTGTATAAAGACGAGTGGTAGTGGAGGTACCGCTTCCAGGCAATGGAAAATACATGTGTTTCAAATAATGTAAAAAGAACCATCTAAATTTATGTTTATGTCTATAAATAAAGTTATGTTTGTTAATGTAAAATAAATGTATCGTAAAAATGAAGATATTTTGGTATTACTGAACAATCCTGGAAATGACAGGTTCGTGGAACCATCGCAGAAATGATTACCAACAGATGCTACAAAATAACTGCAAGAAAATGGAGTATCAATTAGACCAGCTCCTTGTAACTTAAGTGGTTCATTTAGAAATAGTGTGACTGACCAACTAACTTTTCTTCTCACATTGTTATAACAAATATTAAATCATAAATCATCCCATTGCTCCTAAGATGCGATAAGTAATACAATATTGTCTTCTAACAGGTTTCTAATTCAGCCATACTAAACTCTTCAACCGCAAGATTCATGTGTATGCTCAACATGTAAATCCTGATGCTTTTTCTCATTTGATGTTGAATGCTATTTTTCAAAAAATCAAATTTTTTATGAACAGTAACCCTTTAAAGAATTGTTAATTAAATAAAAGATATAATAAACATCCCAAATCAAGTGTTTAGAAATCATAAAATATGCAAATACTACTTTTGTAAGAAAAATTGTGGTAAAAATGACCTTAAACTTCTTAAAAGCAATGATATTTTACATAAAATAATGCTAATATTGTAGAACAATTTAATTAAATTGTTGCCACATTAAATTGTTAGGAAGAGAATTGAATGTCAAAAGGATTCCTGCCAACCTAGATGCTATGCTCAGTTTTTTCAGAAAATACCAATATATATATATATATATATATATATATATATATATATATATATATATATATATATATATATATATATACATTGAAATGCACAAAGCATTTAACAAAAGTAGCACATAAAAACTCTGCAAGCAGTTTGAAAATAAAATAATAAATTAAATGAGGTGAAAAATAAATCTAAGTCTAGAAATTTGAGAAAGATTTTTCAAGATAGCTGCAAAAATTATAGCCGACCAGCTGAGAAGCCAGATTTACTAAGTGAAGAACACAAAGGGGAAAATTTCCCATTATTGACTAGTCTAGCTCGTTCACTGAAAGAAAGAGAAGATTCAGAAAGAGCAAAGTATTTGAAAAGAAGAATGTAGTTGGGAGAAGGACGAGAAAAATTCAATGGACATTGTCAAATTTTGGTGCTGTATGTCACAAGTTACCCTCTACAGAAATTAACAAACTTGGTGAAAACAATATTATATTCTAATGTGAAAAATAAAACAATTATGTATGTAAAATTCATAAAAACAACTGACATTCTCTATTTAAAAAAAATCGGCTAGAAAATAGAACCACGTGGGATACTTATTGATAAAAATTTGCCTCATTTAGCTGCCATGCCAGATGGAATAATTAGAAAAGAAGGCATTATTGAAGGCATAAAATTTTTGGCAAAAAGACAGAAAAAACAAAAGAAATTAAGGGTATAAATAAAAATTATAAATTTTATTACCAAATTCAAGGACAATTATAAATTTGTGAATGATACTTTTGTTGATTTGCCATTTGGTCCCTAGAAGGCGTAAAATTGAACTAATTTTTAATTTGACTGTCTTTTACCAGAAATAATTGATCCATGTTATGTTAGATTAATGGAAATAAGAAATCCAAATTATATAATTGAAGTGCAAACAAAAAAACAGCAAAAGAAAGCTAAAAAACTGTTAAAATCTGAAAACTTAAAAGTTTATATATATATATATATATATATATATATATATATATATATATATATATATATATATATATATATATATATATATATATATAAAATTTAAAGATTTAAATAATAACAATTCAATAATAACACAAATAAATTTAATTTCAAATATTATATGAAATTAAATTTATTTGTGGATTTATATACTTTTTTTAATTTTGGATGATTGTATAAATAATGTATAAAACTATGTTTTGTTTGAATTATTATAGGCTATGTTTTCATTTGATTATAATAAATATTATCCATATTTTTTGCAGTTTTGGTAAATTTATTATATTCTAATTTACTCAAGTGTTTTCATAATGTATTTTTAGTGCTGTTCTTATTTTGATTTTATCAAGCAAGGGTGAAAAATCTCTAGTAAAATAACTTCAGTGTTTTAAAATATTCAGATTTGAAACATACATTACAATATATTTTAAATCTGAATACTGACTTTTTAATGTATACTTCAAATTACAACATAGTAAATTTCATTGATATTGAGGAATACAGTTAAAATGTAAGCACTTATTATGTGATAAGATGAATTGCTTTTTCAAGCTCCCTTTAAATAAATTTGATTATACAAAAATAAGACAGGTACTTTTCCATTATGATCCTAAGGAAATAATACAACACAGATATGATGATTTTATTGGTTTCAAAATTTTATTTTAAATCTAATATATACCAATCAAAATTTTGTGTAAAAGTTGATTAAAAGGGATAAACATTGGTAAACAAGCTAAATACTGAACAGAGCTGAATTAGAGCTTAAGATTGCTTGATGATAGTTTTGTCAGTTAAAAGTAGCATTATAGTCACAATTCACCAAAAGCAAAAAAAGCAGACAGATACAGCAAAATTAAATTTTGTTTATAAAATTGCAGTTAATTTCTACACATATTGAAAATTGTCAAATAAACGAATCCAAGTTAGCTCAGAAAGCAAATATATTTTGGATAATTTAGAAACTGTATTGATATATAAAATTCAATTTTTTTTCAATCTTAAAAATTTTAACAAATTTACCATACCAATACCATATATTTGGTTAAATATATATTTTCATATTAAATGAAAATACTTAGTGAAATTTATAATTAAAACTAACAATAATTGAAATTGAAGATAAGTATTTAAGTTTAATTAGAAATTTAAATAAAAATATTTTAAGAAAAAATTTTTTTAGAAAATAACAGAAATAAATTCATTAAAAATATGGTTATTAAGTCAAATAGCAAACAATTTCACAGTGAGGAAGGAATAAAAGTACATGAATACAGCAAATTGTATATTTAAAGTATTTGTATACTTACATCAATCAACCTATCTCTGTCTTCAATAGTTGCCTTTCCTTGCCAACAACTATAAAAATACATTTCAGGAGACAAAATATTAGTAAATTTTTAAATGAGTATAAATTGTTTCATATTTATTGAGATTTTTAAATTTTTCAGAAAAACTTAACAACGTTATGTTAAATATTTTATTCAAATATATGGTGATTTTTACACACATTTTCTATATACACTACACATATCTTTTTTTGCGAGCTATGTATATGTATAGTGTTTGTTAGAAAAACATTTAGTACAGGGGCCATATAATACATTATTTCAAATTGTGAATTTTTTTGGTGATGAAGAAATATTGCTAAGATGACATATCGTGACGTGGTCAATGACGAATATACTAGGGTTACCAAAAAGAATTTTTGGCATAATTCTTAAATGTATTCATATGTATGAGGTAACAAAAGTGAAATTAACAGATGCATAAGAAGATGCGCCAAAAAATCGCCAATCTCAGAGTTTGGCATCCTGGATTGTATGGCACTTGTGCCAAACATTTTTAAGCATACAGATAAATAAGTACTTTTCCATTATACACCCACTTTTGACAATCACTGTAATGAAAAAGAAAAAAAATCATAAATATTCCATTTGCATTATATATTGCTTAAAAATGTTTACATTTTTAGACACTATTAAAAAATAATACAAATATTTAATTTAAATTTTACAAGCTAAGCAATTATCAACTGATACAACTTATTAAAACAACGTTTATTTCTGTTGGAAACTGTTTAGCAATCACAACAGTGATCGATTGCACAAATATAATGTAACAGTAACTTTTCTCAATGAAACAAATTAAAATTTTACTGTATTCAGTTGTTTTGTGACCTTGGTGGTCTGTGACTGTAATGCTTCTTTCAATCAATAAAAGGATCACCAAACAATCTTTTGTACCAACTAGCTTTAGCTTTATTTACTATTGTTTACCACAGAGTATTGCGGTCTCAGCTGGCGAAAATGTTTTTCGCCAAGTGGAGGAGACAGGTATTAGAAATTGATTGGCAACAAATATAACAGCATTGACATAAAACATAAATTCTCCAGAAAAATTAAATAATTTATTAAATGTAATGTGAACTCATTTTCGATAACCATATAAAATAAGCTGTTTGTGAGCGATCATTTAAGGGGAGATTTTTTGTTAAATACCTCCAACGTTGAACTTCATTGTAACATCGAGATACACATGTACCCATTGTACGTTTGTGTGCCACAAATAGGAATGATTCATTACACATTACATCAATTCATGACTCTAATTAAACATTCTATAAGCACTCTCAAACGCTTGGAGTGACTCATCCTTGACAGACACACTTAAAAATCCGAAAAGCAAAACAAAGATAGTCGTTGCCAGATTTTGATTCTTTTCAGTAAATCGAATTAAATAGTGAAGCTCTGAATTATTTTAAAAACATAACTAGCATCATCTATAAAGCATAAAATATTAACGAAATATTAGTTATTTGCATATTTATCATGCAAAATCCATAAAATTTATTTGAAATACATTTTTAAAAATAGAACACAAATTTTCTGAATCAGAACTAAAATATGGCAATGATTAACCGTAAAGAAATAAAAGTTATGGAAACTTTCCTTCGAATCCTAGTCAAATTTTTTTTAAGCAAAAATAGTGTATAGTTCTTTAATTATTTCTTGAAAAATGGAAAAAGCTATAGTTTCTAAAATTCTCATTGTTGGTTGTGGTTTAACGGGTAGTGTTACTGCTAGTTTAATAAAACATGAGGCTTCTGCTAATATTGAGATTTGGGAAAAAGAAGATAATATTGGTAAAACAAAAATTTAAATACAAAATCATTTCACAGATCTTTCGATAGAATTTGAAAATGTCATGAAAAAAAAGAAAGAAAGAAAAACTAAGAAATCCATGCAACGAAAAAATATTTTCCACTTGATATTTATTATGAAATTATAAATTATGAACTTAAAAATTAAAGAAATGTTAATCTAAAAAAAAAAAAAAAACAATTTGATTAATTTAAATAAAAAAAATAATTATTATTTGCAATATATATTTTTTGCTCTGAGATATCAAATTATTATGCCAATTTAGACATCGTTATAAATTTTAAACTTAATTAAAAAAAACATGAATTTATATTACTTTTGAAAGTTTTCTTATATTTAAATCAGGATAGACTGGTTTTTAAAGCATCATATACACCCACATTTTTGGAGACTAATCATTTTAAATTATCTTGTGAAGAATCTTTTAAAATGTAAAACAATAAATATTAATAAATAATAATTAAAAAAGAATGTTACTTATGGATTATCCTGTCAACCTTTTTTGCCATGAAAAACATGTTGAATATTTCAAATTGTAAAAATATTTTTTTCAAAATGTGAAGGAAAAGTAGAACATTTTACTCATTTCTTAATTAAAATAAATAGATAAAAACTATATTTGTATATGCTGCTAAATTGTGTCAATAAACGACACGTTTTTTCGCAGTTGACTGAATAATTCATAAGTACCATGAAAGTTTATATTTCATGATATATTGAGAAAGCATTAAACATTGAAATTATGATGATTAATGTTCATTATAAAATAAATAATGAATACTGTCTGTAACTTAATAAAAGAATATAATTTTATGAAAATAAGTAAATAAAATTAATAAAATATGCATTTTAAATGTCTACAATTTTAAATAAAAATCATATTTATCAGTATTGGAAAATGTTTATAAATGTACTACTTTTAGGTATTAAAATGAGAGGTATTATAATTAAATCATAATTTGCTTGATGCTAATTTTTCTACTTAATGAAAATGTATATTTTATAGATTTTTATGCTGAAATTTTGTTTAAATTTATTTTTTATACATATATTTGATGGTTGAAATTAGTTATAATTTTTTCAGAATTTACTCTACAAATCATTTTATTCATTTATTTTTTTATATAAAGTAATTAAACTTATTTGTATTTTTCTTATTTAATTATATATAAAAAAACATGTCATAACTTTTATTTGATATATTATTTAGTGCTATAACAAATGCTTAAGCAGTTTTATAAATTTAATTTAAATCTTATGTATTATTCATTATATTAAATACTTAATGCTCAGAAAAATTAGGTTATATTGATTTTGTAATATCTCAGGTGGACGTTTTTACACATTTTCAAATCCTGCTGAACCAAATTGCACAGTCGATTTAGGGGGACAATATATTAGCACTACTTTGGAATTCATTAGAAGCCATGCCAGGTTTGCATGACATTTCTCATGTGTATTTTATAAAAATTTATTTCATATTGTAACCTTATTCAAGTGTTTCAGTTAATCTCATTTATGTGTTTGGGAATCTCAATGAGATTATTATATTTTTATCTAATTAATCTATAGATTTAATATTTCAGATGAAAGAAGAGGAACTTTAGTATTTCTGATTATTTGTGAAAAAATTTATAAATAATTATTTAAAATTAGATAATTAATGGTAGCTCTTTATTTATCACTTTTAGTTTATATATTCAAAATTGTTTGTGAGTGTTTAATATCTTTGTAGTGTACAGATTCTTATATTTTCTATAAAAATTTTCTATCATGCTGACAGGAAACAAGGTTAAGTGAAATCATGTAATTTTGATTAAAAATAGTAATTCAACAAGAAAGTTAGCTCAAATATTTCTATACTGTACTTAATAAATTACGCATATTTTATACTATATTAAATTGCTAATAAAATAAAATAATACAAAATAAAGTACTTTTCAAACCATTAACTTCACTCATGTTCTAAATTAAAAAAATTATTTCAAAAAAAAAAAAAAAAAAAATTCAGTTCTGAAAAAACATTTTTTATATAAATTGCAAATCAACTTTACAAAATTATGACATCTAATTAACTTTTAAATTGAGAGCAAATAATCAAATTTTCAGACACAATCATTTTAAAATGAACTTAGAAAAAAATAAAACACAGCATAAGCTTCTAGGGTTACTAAAACTGCAAACAAATCATGCATGTTGCAATATGTCATAGAATCACCAGACAAATCCATTCTGGCACAATAATCTGCAGGTTTACTATATTTGGCACCCATGCCAACATGTGGGCTTATCCCGAGGTTGTAACCCCTCAGGGGGTTTACCTTCTTTAGATAAACACAAGTGTCACAATCCCGAGATACCACACACAGTGATCTGTCCTTTTCTTTATTTTCTTCTAACCTCTACTCTTCTGCTTTCCCTTCCTTTTCTCCCTCGTGGTTGCCTCGTAAGAGGTTGAGGGCTCCCCTTGAGTAGCTTTCGCCGCTCTGTTGCTATTAGCTCCTCTTGGGGACTAAATCACCCATGTGTTTGCTGTACATGGAGACCCGTGTCCCTGAAAAAAAGAGTCCTGGTAATTGAGGCCCTCCAGAGACCAACACATTACTTTGGCCTCTGCTTCAGGTGAACAGGACATGTGTTGTGGTCCTCAGGACATCAATTGGCTTTATGGATCAAGTGATCGGTATATCTACTGGATGACTCGTTAATGGTGGAGGCCAGCTCAGAGATGTCCTGTGAGTGTATACGACCTGGCTAGCACTGGTGCAGCTGCTCTGCATCCCCTGTTGGACTCAGTGGTGGGTGGTGCGGTCAGGTCCCGAAATTTTAATGTGTAATATGGAAAACAAAAATATTTCTTTTCTCCCATGGTAGCAAACACTGAAATTTAAAAATTGTAAATTTTTTATTATTAAAAGGAAAAAGGGAAATTTCGAAAAAACCTCCCCTTTTTTAATTCAGAAAGGGATATCTGGAAAAATTAGGAAAATGAAAAACATTAAGAAACTACATTCCGGTGACTTGATGGTGGAGGTGGCAAATTCTTGTTAAATCTAACAGTAGGAAATTATCTGCATAATAGCTATCATTTCCTTCTCATCATCTCCCAGGCTGAAAGTAGTAGTGTAAGACAACACTCACCTACTTACGTGTACAGTCAGGCAGATTGGAAATTACCTACACAATTGGCAGATATTGATAATGAAGTGGTTATGATATTGATGATGCTGTATCTAAGGTCACTGAAACAATATTGAATGCAGCTGATGCTACAATACCTAAGAGTTCCCCTATAACACACAGTTGTTGCAAACCTTGATGGAATAAAGAATGCCAAGAAACTTATAAAAAATAAAGAAAGATGTGAGCGTTATTTAGAAGATACCCCACTGCAGAGAATCTTATCACCTTTAAGAGAGCTAATAAAGCGTTAGCTCACAGAGCTCGTCGTCAAAGTCAGAAGGAATCTTAGTCTTGCTATGTATCCTCAATTAAAACTTTCACATCCAGTAAACAGTTGTGGAGAAAAGTGAAAGCAGCCAATGGAATATATAAGGAATTCTTTATTCCTATCTTAAAATCTGGAGCTGCTGTATACTCTTCTCCTAATGACATCGCTAATGTGCTTGGTGAAACTTTTGCTAGCGTCTCAAGCACTGACTCCTATAGTCCTTTCTTTTTATGGACTAAGAGTTGTGCTGAGTGAATACCAATTTGTTTCAACCATGGTTCAGCTTTGCCTTACAACTGTGAGTTTTGGATGTTGGAATTGAGAGCCTTACAGCAAGTCAATGATACTAGTCCTGGACCTGATGGAATCAGCTATCAAATGCTTCGAAAGTTAAGCCCAGATTCCCTATTGAATTTATTAATTTTGTTCAATAGGATCTGGATAGAAAACAAATTTCCATCACTTTGGAGCGAAGCAATTGTGATTCCAGTTTTGAAGGCTGATAATCCTTCACATTATCGACCAAGCAATTCAGATCCCTCACATTATCGACCAACAGCTCTGACGAGTTGCTTATGTAAGACTCTTGAACATATGGTTGACGCCAGTCTCATATATGTCTTAGAGAAAAATGAATGTGTACATATAAATCAGAGTGGATCCCGTAAAGGAAGATACACTCTTGGTAATATCACATATTTGGAAATTCAAATCCGCAACGCTTTTGTGCAGAGGAACCATCTGGTTTCCATTTTCTTTGACATCAAGAAGGCATACGACCATATATGGCGATATGAAAATCTCCGCTCATTAAATGATTTTGGCTTTCAGAGTAATCTTCCAATATTCCTACAAAATTTTTTAAGCTCCTGTGTTTTTAAAGTTCGTATTGGAACTGTATTTTCCAATACTTTTATTAAAACGAGGGTGTTTCCCAAGGCTCCATTTTAAGTGTCACCATTTTTAATCTATTTATCAGTAACATCTTGTATCAATTACCACCATCAATAAATGGCACACTCTATGTTGAATACCTGTAAATATCATGTCAGGGGTCTAATATGCGATTAATTGAGAGACAACTGCAAACAGCAGTTAACAAGCTTGCTGCATGGTGTACTGAAAATGGCCTTACCTTATCACCAAGCAAGAGTAGATGTGTCCACTTCTGTAGAAAGACTAGCCTTCACAATGATCCAGTTATTAATATCAACAACATCCCAATACAAGTGGTCAATGAAATAAAATTTCTGGGAATTAACCTTTCTTCCCCATGTTTTGTATTTGTGGAAGAAGTGTTAACAATCGCTTAATATTCTCAAGGTGTTGTCAAATACATCTTGGGGTGTAGATCGCACATCACTACTTTAAATATATCAGTTATGATTCTATCTCGCATTGACTACGGATGTGTTGTTTATGGATCAGCTAGATCTTCCGTTTTACAAAGATTGGACACAGTTCATCACTCCGCTTCAAGGATATGTTCTGAGGCATTCCGCACATCACCCGTCCAGAGTCTGTACGTTGTATGTTATCAATTACCGTTAGACCTGAGACAAATGCAGCAGTCTCTCAGTTATTATGCTCAGATCATGTTGACCCCTGATAATCTGTTACGCTCTATGGTTCCTAATGCCTCTTTAAAACGACTATATGATGCTTGTCCATTGAGCATCCAACCTTTTCTCACAAGAGCCAAATCACATCTCTGGCTCACAGACTTATGTGATGTTCAGTTAGAGTCTATTGACAAATTTCTCTATCCACCTTGGTATGAACCAACAAATACTTTTATGAATAACTTAGCTCAATTCAGAAAATTGGACACAACACCTATACTATTCTCATCATTGTCAGAACCAATTATACAAATCTGTATTCCTGGATGGATCTAAAACCGCTGGACATGTTGGCTGTGGAGATTTTATCAGTAACACGTCCTTTAGCTACAGCCTACATTCGTCCTGCTCCATCTTTACTGCTGAAGCTACAGCTATTTATTATGCTCTTCAGCATGTGAATACAGATGATTATCTTCATTATTGTCTATACTGACAGCATGAGTATTTTAGATGCTTTGAGAAACAATAGCCTTACCTGTCATTCAGTTGTATCAAAGCGTTGGATTCCCTTGTTGGCAAGGGAAAAGAAATTGTTTTTTGTTGGATACAGAGCCACATGGGTTTGAAGGAAATGAGAGAACAGATGCATCGGCAAAGGCTGCATCAGATCCAATTTTACCATCGGTTTCTCTCAGATGTGAGAAAGGTTATAAAAAGTTTTATCTATGATCTTTGGCAGGAATCATGGAACTTACAGGCCAGCAACAAGTTGCATACCATCTTATTATTTTTCACCTCCTTATCTTTTTTACCATTATGAAATGCTGATGTTAGATTAACTCTCCTTCGTATCAGACACACACGTTTCACATACAGACATTTATTTTTAAGTGAACTAAATCAATGGTGTGAAACATGTGATGAACCATTTACTGTTTATCATATTTTAATTTCATGTCATAATTTTAACCAAGAACTTTTACACTTTTTTAATACTGATTTTATAACTTTATTTGATATAATAGGGGATCAACCCCATAAAAACCTAATTGCTTTTTCGAGGTTAATAGGTTTCATACATTTTATTTAATTTGTATTTTAAATTTTAAAACTATATATATATATTTGATTTTTTCTTTTTTATTGTTTATAATTAGATTTTAAAATAAATTATACACTAATATTTGTTTTTTAAAATTTTAATGTTGCTTTTTTTTTTTTTTTTTTGAAAAAAAAAATAATAAATATAAATAAATAAAAAAATAAAGCTACAAAAATCTTACTCTTGGCAAGGCATATCTAATTTTGGATCTTGCGTCATAAAATCCAACCAACCCAAGGTCGTAAAGCCTATTGCCCTCCCAAATTTTGCCAGTCTTAACAATTCCACCATGTTATATTCATTAAGATTAAGTACACATATCATGGTGAATTATTATTTTACCACATTGCTTTCTTTTTATAAATAGAATACTATTAGAAAAATTCTTTTCTATGTATTACAAATAAAACATGGAAAGTAAAATTTATTATTAAAATTTTATTTTGCATGTTTCTTATTTTTACTTTATTTTTACTTTTATTCTTACTTTCATTTTATTGAAGAAAAATTATTTAATGTAATTTATTTTTTTCTGTTGTAAAACTAATTTAAAAAAAAATTTATGTAGAAAAGCATTTTACTGTTATTTTTTTCAAGAAGTACCTCAATTTTGTTAGCAATTCATCTACTTGTTTGGCAGACTATCACAGCTATAAGTAATTTTTTTGAGATTAATATCTTTCTCATTCTTATTTATTGTGTTCAAAATTCTTTAATAATTCTTGCAAACAAATTAAATTATAATGCAGATTTAAAGAGTCCTGAAGTGAAATTTCAGTAATTAGAAGGTTTCTTTGTCAATACTCATAGATGAATAACTTAAGTTTTTCAGATGATTACTTTGTCTTCCTTCAGTTACATACATAGATAGCGGTGCAAGCAAGCACTTGACTGTACCTTTAAGTTAATGTGTTTCGAATACTTGCCCATCATCAAATGCCGTGTCATTTCGAACCATGGTCGAGTAACGAGGTCACACCTGAGCTCGAACCCTCCTCTTCCCATCCCTGCCACACTAGTGGAAGAACTTTGGATGTCCCATATTAATGTGGACTAGTTCCCAATCCACACAGCTCCAGGAATCCCGTGAGAAAAAGCATGTGGTCACCCTCCCAATCACTGCCAGTGGTAAATGATGCTTTACTTTGCTGATCTTAAGTGGCATGAAGCTACTGAGCCTCCGGAGCTCTCCTTCATTTACAATAAATTATTAAATAATACTTGCAGTCTGAAATGACTTAGACATTGTTTTTTCTGCAGCATCATTCCAAGCATACTTTTCTTCACCTATTAAAAGCTGAAAGTCTACAGATACAAATTACACTAGGCTTTATAAAAATATTTTCCTTTAATTTCAAGTTTAGAACTAAACTACTTTTTATTCTTTTCATTGATTGATTTGTACTTAATATTGCTGTTAACTGTTTGCAATTCTGAGATTCTTCAATAATTTTTATCCAAGATTTTTAACTGATATCTTAACATTGTTTAATTTGTTGGGAGAACCACCCCACAAAAACCTTTTCGTCTTTTTAAATGCAATAAGTTTTTCCCATTTTATTCTAAATTATATTTTCTAATATATATTTTTTTTCACTTTTTTAAATTTTATATGTATTTGGGTTTTAATTATTTGGTGTACAACATTTTTGTTTTTTAAAATTTTTAATGTTGCTTGGGATTTATAAAAATAATTATTACACAAAATCTTAGTCATGGCACATGCAACTTGGCCTTTTTTCAGCCTTGCTCTACAAAACCCAACCAAACTACCTTTTAAAAGTTAAAAGTCTACAGAAAGATTTCCAACTATGCAATAAAAATATATTAATAAAGCATTATGTATGAAAGAGTTTTGTAAAGTTGAGAAATTTAAAAAGTTTGGTTTGTAAATTTGAATTATATTTATGTCTAGGGGAATAGCCAATAGTTAGTAAAATTGCTAGTGTTCATAAGTTAGAGATTTGTAAAAGAGCCTCAACTGCATTATAATTTTTTACAATTAATTTTATTTTTTAACATTATTTTAATTATAATTGTGCACAAATTTAGTTCCTTTTTATATTAGCTTATTAAGTGGGTGTTTTTATCAGATAAAATAATCTCCGAAAATTCATATTCACTTATCAATTTAAAGTTGTCAAGCTGTCCGCTGAATGGTTAGTGCTCTTGTCTTTAGTTCAACAGCTCATGGGCTTGAATCATCCCCCATTCTTGAATGTGTATATTGGTTCAGAATCCACTTTAAACTATAAGACCCAGTCTTATCAGCCTTGTGTGCAAAAAATGCATTTGATCGACAAAGAAATAATATTGTTCATTTATATATATACTTTTTTGAGCCTTAAAATTTTATTATATGAGCATATAAAGTATTGTGTCTCACAAATTTGTTATTAAGTGCTCTCAGAAACATTAAAAAAATTATGTATACGTGAAAAACATAGTAAATGACAATGTTCATAGAAAAGATATTCCATAATTAACAGTTTTAAATAATGATCATGAGGTTTTTTGATATGTTTTATCAACTATGCAATAACAGTTTATATATATATATATCATTATTATAACTAATTAACTAACATGGGATTTCTTATTTAAAAAAATTGTCTGGAAAATAGTTCAATTCTTCAAAACCAATGATAGAAAATTTGTGATCTTTTGATGTGACTTTTTCTAATCATTCCCAAGATATGTCCTCAAATCCTTATCTTTGTGTCACATTGTGAGAAGTTCAATAAATCTAATGATTTAACATTGAAATTGAATCCAAAAACAAACTCCTATATTTTTGAACTAATAAAATTAACCTTATCCTACAGACATAATTCTAACATTTATTTTGCCTTTAAGTGTTTCATACAATAAGATTTTTCCTCATTTTCTTTGTTGCATTATATTTCTGCTTATGTTGCCTCTAAAATTTAATTACTTATATTATTCTAATAGATTTTATGATGAGTTATTGGATGATAACAAGCTTGCTCCTTTGGGAGAAAAAATTGAAAACTTTCGCAAACTTTCTGAAAGTAAAATGAATTTCGTTGCTCCAGGAGGAACTGGTTCTCTTATTCAGCATTTTTTACTTAAATCAGGTTTGTTCATTAAAGCTGACATAAAATATATGTTATTTTATTTTAATATCTTAAATTTACTGAATGAAATTTATGTTAGAACTTAGATTTATAACTGAAATATTAATTTTATTTAAATAATAAATTATGGAATCTTTATTTTAACTTTTATTTTGTTTAAATTAATAACTATTTCTTAAATATCAATTTTAAAAATATGTATAGTAGTATATTTTAAAAGTACTTTTTATGATATTTAGATATTAGTGTTAACTTTTGATCCTTTCATTATAAAAATAGCAGCATAAAAGTTATTACTACTACAAACCACAAATTATTCATTTTCCAACTTTATTGTATTGCATATTAATTTCTTCACTGCCATTATAATTATTGAGGGATGAAGACTACCATTTAGTGTAGGTGATAAAAGGCATCAAACTGACTTATTGCATTACAATGTGTTTGTTTAGCATAACTTTTGTTTTACAATGTAACCTAAACACGTACATGCACGAAATTCTTTTGTGTGCTAGTAACTCTTGAAGCACTTAAATAGTAATTTGTTTTTATTTCAGTATATACATTCTAAGTATTTGAAGTGGATGATTTAATATTTATGTTTTGAAATTTTTTTGAAAGTTAAGTTTGTAAATGCCATACATTTTTTTGTTTTTGTAATTTTAAGTAAAATTTATTTTGAAAGTTTATAATTTATGTATTTGGTATTACTGTTGTAATATTTTGTGTTATATATTAAATATCCTATGTTATATATTGTTTATTGCCAAATGAGTAGCAGTTTCCGGCCTTGTTGTGGCGAAGGGTTAGTCACCCAAGTGCCCGCCGTTATTAAAAAAAATATATATATATATTGTTTATAAATATTCCATATATTATTTTTTAGATGTGGAGCTAGTAGGATATCCCCCTCTATTGGCAATCATTGCAACTTTTCTATCGCTTGGTGATGAAAAAAGTCGCAACTCAGATGGGTAGCAATCGACATAAGAAACTGGGGTTTTCCCCGATTTTCAATTACTTGGCCTAACACTACATAAGAAAACAATAATAACAGACATGTAAATAATGCGGGGTTTCCCCTCCCCCTGATTTCAAATTGCTAATCCTAATGGTACATAAGGAAACAGTAATTGTAATAAGAATTAACTAAAGATTCTATTAAAAATATTTCAGAATTAAAATTAAAGGAAATAAAGTAGCAAAAATAATTAAATTTAATAACATCTAGTTAAAAACAAATAAAACAATGAAATTCATTGTTTTATTAATTTAAAATAGAATGTGATTTAAGATAGAATGTTACTAATCATTACTACATAAAAGTAGACAAATCTGCGCGACACCCCCTCAAGTCCTACAGACCGCCTCAATGCAGCAAGGGGGTGTCACTGGGCGGAATGGGCGAAGTGCATCAGGAGTTTTACTCCTGGTAAGGTCACCCTATTCGTGAAGGCCATTCCACTATGCCTTCATCTGGCCCACTTACCTTCCTTGAACCCTACTCCCGTGCCAAGAAGATCAACCAAGCCATTTGGTCACTTCCACCCATGCACCATTGGTACCAAAGGTACTCACTGGGAGGCTCCCTCATTCTTAAATGCAACAGGCTGAGCCAGACTACCATCACCCCCTTCCGAAGTGGACATCATTGTTCCATTTCATTCTGCGAAGGACGTAAATGCTTCGTGCCTTGCCCCATATGCAACTAGGCGAGTGCGTCTCTGGAACATATTATCTTTTGCCTGGGACTTAATAAAGAGGACATCTTCTAATCACCTTTGCTAATCATAGACTTTCTGGCGGTTTACGATATCATGGACCTAGTTTAGCCCTGCTAAACAAAGAGGATTGGAAAGAAAGAAGAAGAAAGACAAATCTAAAATAATTATAAAAAATGATTCTATTCTATTTATTATTAGAAATTTAAATAATTAACATACAATTCTAGGAATTCTATGCCTGCAGAAAATAATTAAAATTAAATCCTGCATTTTTCGTCCAGCACTCTACATGCACAGGAAAATCCAAAATGAATATAAAAGTCAGAGTTTAATTTCTGGCATGAGATCCGTAATGAAATAAAAAATGAACATAAAAGACTGGATTGAAATTCCAGGACTATATCCACAGCCAAATAAAATATGTGAATATAAAAGACAATATTTATATTCCGCGCTACATCTGAAGTGAAATAAAAAATATGAAAAAATAGGATTTAAATTGCAGCGCTTTACATTTGATAAAAAAAGACAAACAACTTAGACAGTGACAAGCAAATAGAAAAAGGTGAAAAATTCAAATTGTGATTAAAAGTAAAACTAAACTTGAAGTGAAACTAGAAACGCTGTTGTCACTGAAAAGAAGCATATATATGATGTAAATATGATGTAAAACATGAGAAAAACAAAATCTGGCAAAAATCTGAAAAGTAGCAAAAACTGACTTTGGCAACACTATAATAAAAACAAAATCTCAAATTGTCAACACTACAATCAAAACAAAAGGCGCTAGTTTTGGCGAGAAATAATTAGAGGGGGATATCATACCTACACCTTAGATATGTTTAATATGTTGATTAATTTGAAATTCTAATTTTTATAAGAATGTCTACATTTTAGATTTGTTTATTGCCCATATGAAATTGGGGCTATATTGCACTAATTTTTTTAAGCTGAGTGCCACTGGCAAGTTAATTGAAATTTGAATTGTCATAAAAGTGTTCTTTATTTGCATTATAGATTTAGCTTTATTGTCTGGTTGTCTTTGTAAACGAGTGCATTACACTGAGATTTCTTAAGGTGTGGGCGCCACTATTGGATTAATTAATACTTGAGTTTAATGCCAAGCTTTTATAAAAATGCAATTTATTTATGTTACAAATTTAGCTTTATTGTCCAGTTGTCACTCATTACAGACTGCAGGATAGTCAGTTTATATTCGTTTTTTATTATGTAATCTTTAGGAAATTGGTTTCCAGTTATTAGCATTGTAATGCTTCAGTAGTAAGTAGTTATAATGAAATAGTCAAAATTTTGGTATTTATAATTTAAAGTAATGTGCGATTCAAATTTGAGCATAATCAGTAATTGATAATTGGATATTGCACCTAGTGATTTAATTTAGGTTGCCAAGATAAATGTAGTGTGCTTGGCATGAAGATTGGAAATCCAGCCCAACTTGCACAGTTCCGTTGTCTTTTATCTTATTTAGTTAAATGAATTACATTTGATGTGACAATTTCCTGTGTATGTATACTTTTATTTAATGAGATTTTCTTCGTGCTGCTGTATCTTTTTAATATTTATTGCTGCCATTTAAAAATATTTTAGCTTATTACTGATTGTAAATTATAAAATTGTATGTACATACATGCATAGCAGTGCAGGCGAGCCCTGGACTGTACCTTTAGGTTAACAGGTTTTAGAATATTCATCCATCTCTGTAGCATCTGGCGACTGTTTGGTGATCAACAAACTGCGCTTGGAGTGGTTTACATTTCTTTCGAGAGAGGTTGCCATCTTTTAGAATAGTATCGATGGAGTGAGGTCCGCGAGAAATCGCAATATTTTGGTAGGAGTGGAAGGCCCCGAGTTAGTTTTTGTATATTGTTTTTGTTATTGAATGTGTGTTTGTAAATAAGTAAATGTGTTGTCCAGAAAATAGTTATCGTTAATTTCTCAGCCATTCTACACATCACAATCACCAAGTGCCTCATAATTTCGAACCATGTTCAAGTGACGAGGTCACACCTGAACTGGCACCTGCTGTTACATTTATGATGCTACTACATCTGTATAAAAAATAAATTGTGGAAACATTTTCATTATTCTTTCAAGTAAACTTTTTAAAATTCTTTGAATTTTTAAATTTATTAAATATTAGATGAATATTAGAATTTTTATGACAATAATATAATATTGTTTTCCTGATATAAAAATTATTTGTGTAAAAATAAATTTAAATTTATTTTTACCAGTTTGTTTAATTGGATCCTTCTATCATAAAAATCTTATTGTAAATTTTTGTGATAAAACTGCATTTTTGGTGGGGAGGAGGAATGTGATAAACACCCATATCAGCAATAAAAAATGTAAATTATGAATATTAAGGTATAAAAAGTACTGAACTGAAATTTTTTATATGTAATTACATCATTTAAAATGACACAAAGAACTAAAGTCTGGGAAGAGAGATTATCATAAACTACAGGAAATCCAAGTATGTCAATTATAAATGGGCAAAATGGGTTTTAATTTAATTTAACTAACATATATTCTTTAACTGGGAAATGAACAAAATTGTTTGACTATTGTTAATAATATTATTTTGATTTATATTGATTTGTTATAAAAAATTATATATTAAATCAAGCAATACATTTAATTTTCTTACATTTAATAAAAATTTTATGTATATTTAACAAGAATGTAAGACAAGCCCTAATTTTTCGCATTTATCACTTCACATTTATGTCTTTACTAAAGAATAAAAAATATATATACATGAAATTTAATGTATTGTATTTTTTTTTCAATTTAGTGTATTAAAATTAAATTCTTTGTATATTGCAAAAGATTATAAGCATTTTTTAAACATGTTGTTGAGCTACAGAAATTTATGTTATATGAAGGAAAAATCATTTCATTAAAAAATTTAAATTGTATTTCAGGTGCTAAAGTACATTTAAAACATGAAGTAGTGGAAATCAATTTAAAAGCCGATTCAAAAGTTTGGGAAATTAAAGCAAGTAATGGTATTATTAAAGAATTTGATGCAGTTATTTTAACTATACCTGTACCAGAAGTCTTGAGGCTTAAAGGAAATTTTCAAGCTATTAGTAAGAATTTAAAACATCTTAATTTTTTTTTTATTTTCTTTTATTCATAAAATATCATTTTTAAAAATGTAACTATTATTAACCGTTAAAAAAAATCCAAATCATTGCAGCACATTTTATTTTTTTCTTTAAAATATGCAAATGAAATAGTTTATTAATTACATTTGCTTAAACTATATAATTTGTATCCATTTTTTATTACAATTAAAAGTGTTATAAGATTTGTCTTAAAATATTATTCCAATTAGTTTAAAGCTATTGAAAATATTTCTTTATTTAATAATATTTCAGAAGTGCATATGTTGAAATTTATTTAGAATACATTCACAAAAGTGCAATTGAAGTCTGTATATAAATATCATAACACCTCTCGGAGTTAAATCTGCCAGTTAAAAAGGGATAAAACTAATGCTTGTAATTAAAATGTTGTCTAAAGTGGTATGAGAGAATATTAGTTATAAAATTTGTTTATTTTATATCTTATGGTAGATTAATCATTAATGGGAATTAACAGTGATGCTATTAAAGATTTTTTAAATATAATTCAAAATTCATTTTAATGTGTACAGTATTCAATTATTCAACAGGAATATATTGTTCTGTCTTCTTAAGAAATACAAACTGTCTTAAATCTTTTGCCAATAACACGTTTTAATTATGTATGCAGTTTAATATTATTAAAATGAATGATCTAAGATAGGCCAGCATGTATGCATCTTTGAAAAATATATTATGGTTATAGAAAATAATTATCTTGTTACAGGAATTCAAATAAAATTTACTTAAATTATGGTTATAGTATTAAAATGTTTGCGTAAAAAATTATTTAACATTATAATGCAACAAAAATATTGAAAAAAAGTTTCATATTCATTGTTTTTTTATATGTTCTTGATTAAGAATGCTGTTTCTTTTTTAATCTAATTATTTACAATATTCAAGACCAGGATGATGACATAAAAATGGCGATGGAACAAGTAAAATATTCCATGCGACATGCAATAGGATTGATGTATAATCAACCAGTAAAAGCTTTGTCAGAATTACCTTGGTCCATGAAATTTTTTCCTGATGATGATGTCATTTGTTTCATTGGTGTAGATAATCGTAAAAGAGGTGTGTACACTAATTAAAATGTGTATTTATTTTATGCTTATTATATGTTTTATATTTATGTTTTCATCTTAGAACCATGTTCCATGGATATAACTATCAATGATTTTTTTGGGTTGAAATTTATTATATTTCCATGATTAGTATTTCCTATGAATATTCATTTATTTATTAAAAATACCCATTCGACCCACAGACCTTATCGAGTAACAAAACGACTATCTGACATATGCAGTAGAAAGTGTGAAACGAAACAGAGGGTGTCAAAATTCACAAGACATCATCCATGTACTAAGATTAAAACCATAACTTGATCCAAAAAGAAATTCGATGATGAAGGGATGCTTATTTCCAGGAGACCAGTTACAAGAAGCCAAACCAGATTGCAACAGGGTGCTGCTTCTTCGCTCTTTCGATGGGGGATGTAGCGAAAATTTATTCCTTTTGGTCAAGGACATTGTGCATCAGTCGGTAAAGCAGCGGACTTGTAAACGAGAGGTTTCAGGTTCAAACGCAAGTGAGATGAGTTGCCTTAAAAAAATTTCTGTTTGCTTTATGTTAATTTAAGTTAATTATGCTAATTTATGTAAATTTCAATTCCCAATTTTCTTTAGGTCTTCCAAGTCTGGAAGATTCCAAAAGTGTATTAGTAGCTATTGATTTAGTTACAGATATAATAAAATATTGAGCACTTTTGTATCCATTGGCTTTATTACATTCACTTCATCTAGGTGACAATATAATATATTCAAGCAGTAAATATATGTTGATTATATATATGTGTGTGTGTTTATTTGGATATATTTATTGTTGCATTATTTGAATCTACAAATATCAAGTAAATGTACTTATGTCATCATTGAAATTACACTCAACTATAACATTGTTTATGATTGTATAAATATACTTATCTTATCATTTTGATGTATTTCTGGACTTCAGTTCAGATTCTATTTGTTGTTCTTGATGTAGGTCAACCAAATGAGCTACCTGCTTTATTGTTACACACTACTATCCAGTTTTCTAAAAATCATTCAGAATGGAGTGAAGAAAAAGTGCAAGAATATGTTCTTAATCATTTAAAGTGCCTTGTTGATAATGTACCTGAACCTTCTTATATAAAATGTATTAAGTGGCACACATCTCAGGTATTTATTTATTTGAGTTTTTAAGTGTGAGTAAATAAAATTGAAAACATAGTTCTTTTTATTTTTATTTTTCCAAAGTTTAAATTATCATATTTTCCTGCATATAATGTATATGATGTACTGTGATGTTCGCAAGGTTTTTCTTCTAGTAAAAGAAAAAAGGTGTTGTATAATGTGCAGCATTTTCTTTGGTGAATAATCTTAAATGTGTACTGCTGATAAAGTGGTATCGCATAAAATAAAAAATACATATTAAAAATACACCTAAGAATAAGGACTATACTAAGAGTAAAGTGTGCTAAACTGGCCTAATGGTTCAGAATGCATTTGCATGATGAAATTTTTGTTTTATAATGTAAGGTGATGTATGACATGCACGAAATTCGTTTTGTGCACAACCCTTGAAGTGTTTAATCTTATTTTTTTATGATTTAAGAATTTGTTGCATTAATGTTTCCGTTATTGGACTACAAATTTTCTTAAAGTTATGTGATCTTGAATGTTTGGAAGATATATTTTTTTATAATTTTAAAAAGTTTCGAATTGTTAAAAACTATATTGTTTAGAATTTTCTTTAAGTTACATTATTTCAAATTTTTGTTTGGTCAGCCAATAAAAGATCTGTACGGGGTACTAATCATGTGCCTGATCAGTTTGATTCATACATCGCAGAGTATGAATGGCACAGAAACCATAAAGAAAATACAGTAGAAGATTGCTTCAAAGCCTTTAAAAACCTCCCTTCTTGGCTGGGTGATTTATTGAAATTTCATTTTCATTAAAATTTTATTCAGAGGGATTATTAGAAATTCTAATTTTTATAAAAATATATATCTACATAAAGAGATACATCTTTAAGTATGCTTTATTGCGTGTTTCATGTTAGTGTTAGATTGTTCCGCACTGAAATTTTTTGAAGATGGGGGTCACAAACACCTGATTAATTAAAATTCGAGTTTGAATGAAAATTAAATTTGTTAACATTAGAAGTTTAGCTTTATTGCCCAGTTGTCACTGTAGTAGGTAGCGCTACACTGAAGTTTTTTTAAGGTGGGCGCCACTGATTTTGTATATTAAAATTTGAGTTTTAATAAAAAATGCTATTTGTTAACATTAGAAACTCAGCTTTATTGCCCAGTTGTTGCTATAGTAGGTAGTGCTACATTGAAGTTATTTTAAGGTGGGAGCCACTGCTCAGTATATTAAAATTCGAGTTTTAATAAAAAATGCTATTTGCTAACATTAGAAACTTAGCTTTATTGCCCAGTTGTCATTGAAGTATTTTTTAAGGTGGGCGCCATTGCCTGGTATATTAAAATTGGAGTTTTAATAAAAAAATTGTTTCAAGTTATTAGAATTTTAATACTTATATAGTACTTAATTATAATAAAATATTCAAAATTTTGATATTTGGAAGTCGAAATAGTGCGCAATTTTAAAGTTGAAATTCAAACCAATCAGTATTTAGTAAGCGGATTTTGCACTTAGTAACGTAATTTAGGTTGGCAAGATAGCTGTGCAGCACTTGGCGGAAAAATTGGAAATCACACCAACCTTGTACAGTTCTGATGTCTTTTACTTTAAAAATATAATAAATTATAAGAAAAAATGTTGCTTGAATCCACCTCATCAATAAGTGTGATAAACTGAGATAAAAGTACACAATCAATCACCAAGAATGATTATTCTGAGTGAATTCTAAGAGTACTAGTAATTTCTTAATTTTAATAACTTTTAAAGCAAGTTTTTTTATATATATTTTAAATGTGTGTGTGTGTTTTTTTCGTTTATAAAGAAAGAAAAGAAGTTGATTATTTTTTAACTTTTCATGCTTTATTTTTCACCTAACAGTAACATTTTTGTCATCCTTTTTCATTTGCCTTATCCATAATTTTTAGTTAAAGTCTGCAGTGTAGTTTAGGTACTTTTGCTTCTACATGATGATATATGAATATGAATATTTTCACTGCAAAACATCTCAGATCAAAACAAAATGTGTAAAGGCACTAGATAAGTACAATATCCTTCTGAGTAAACAAAGTTGTTCTTGAACATAACTGATTAAAGCTGACATATATTTGACAAGTCTTGAAAATTTTTCGCTCCATCTAAATTTTTTTAAAGTTTTATTCAAAGCTTTTCTGATGGAGGATGTTTTTATCAGTTTATCTGCAGCAGCATATAATACACAACAAAATTTGAAACCCTTTAACTAATTATCCTCAGATTATATATAGGACAATATGTTAGTAACTAAATGAAATTAAAAAAAATTTAATTACCTTGAGGATTTATGACATAGAACATCTTTTTGAAAATTATATTTTTTGAAGTTTAAAAATATTTCATTTTGAAGAAATGCACTATTTATATTTATGCATTTAATTTTATGAAAAACCTGTAAATTGATATGTATATGATGTGGTTTTTAATTTTTGAAGCAAGCATTACATAGTTTTGGGCAATTTAAATTGCACTACTTTCAAAATCTTAGATTTTCAAAATTGTGCTCAACTTTAACTTTGATAATTGCTTACTTGCACAATTTCTAACTTTCAGTATCACTTGTTTGCTGAATCTCCAACTTTAAATATTGTGATCTATTGGAATTTTCATTTTGAATATGCAAATTTTCAATGTTTCTTTATATTTGCTTACCACAGATATGTCATGAAACAAAATACTAGAAACATAATCTCACATGCTTTATTAAAATTTGATACTAGTAAGCAAATTTCAAATAACTCTGAATATTGATATTACTATTCGCATTTGGCCAATTGTATATGCATTTTTTTTGAAATTTTTATTTATAACTGACATACTATTTTTAAAGTACATGCTATATAGCAATACCAAACATATCAACTATATTATAAATCTGAATCTATAATGTCAATGACGTCGATTTTTATAAAAACTCCATTTGAAATTAACTAAGCAATGGTGTTCACCTTAAAAGATCCTGTGCAGCGCACTTAGTCAGGAGTGAAGAATCAAGTGATAAAGCTATATCAATAACACAAATGACATATAATAACATAACTCAGTTTTTAAACAACCTGGCATTACCACACATAATATTCTAATTTTAATTAATCCAATTATATATTCCACAAGAAACACACACTAATATATATATATATATATATATATATATATATATATATATATATATATAATCTCAAGTATTTCCATACTTTACTTAATTAAAATTGAATTATACAAAATAAAAACATTCATCTTATCACTAACTGAAGTTGGCTCTGGTTGAACAGTAAATGTAACTTTTATAAAATATAAATTTAGTTTCCCAATTAATTTCACAAAATATAAATTCCATAGTAAAATACTTTCACAAATAAAGCTTCAAATTATAATTTTAGAAAAATGTAACATACAAATTAATTTTTAAATGGTTGGAAAGTAATATGATGACAACTTTTTGAAGATAAATTAGAAACGAATAAAATATATCGCATAATCTGCTAGTCATTACTAAGAATCCAAACAAATTTCATGCCAATTGAAATACATTATAGAATGTAAGATAACTAACTTTTATGTCAAATGAAAAAGTCCATTTTGGTGTTGTAAGTTTTCAGTTACTTGCATTAAACATCCCTTCTAAGAGGTAGAAATTATTGATAAAATATTATAATTTTGTACATAGTAACAAGTATGAAATAATATTGCATAAATTTTTTTTTAAATCTGTTGTGTAGGATTGATTTGAAGAGTTCAAAAATACTAAACAGGATATATACAATTTTCTTTAGTGATTTTCTCTTCTTAACCCCTTGAAGAATGAGTTTTGTATGGAAAAAACTGGTAAAAATAATCAAATTCTTTTTACAGAAAATGAATTGGTATAATGTAAATTGAATTTTTAGTAGTGTAAAGAAAAAATCTGCATAGTGGAGCTTTCTGTGGTAAATGAATTTAATTATAGTGTAACCTTTTAATTAGTTTGATTGGAATGGATATTAGACTAGCATTAAAACAAAATAATTTGTAATATGATAGGGTTTGTATGGGACATGTGTATGTGTAAATATTCTGTTAACTTTTATCCATTTCAGATGCGGACAAATGTATCAAATGGTTAATGATATCTTTTAATATTGTAAATATTTTGAAAAAAGAATTTCTGAAAAAAATCTCAGCATATATAAAAATTTTTTACAAATATTTGAAAGGAAAATAATTTTTAAAACAAATATGAATTTTTATATAAAATAATTTCCAGATTTTTTTCATTGGTAACAAATAAAATCTTCTATTATAGAAGGGGGGAAACTAAAAATCTAAAAGAGTGTTTTTTATAACTATTTTTTTGTTATTCCAAAAAATTATTTCTAAAATTATATTTAATGTTATATATTTTTATTGAAATGAATGAATATGATGCTGTATGTTTTATTTTCAGTATATAAAACTAACTGATTAAATAAGTTTGAACACGAAAAGATTTATTTCATTCTGTTTCATTCACTCTCTACAGGTGACTGATGCTTACATTGACAATCCTGGTTGCATTGTTCTAAATGAACATCCCTGCCTCATTTGTGGAGGTGACAGCTTCACTGAATCTAATTTCAATGGCTGCATTACCTCTGCTTTAAGGGTTGTTGAGGAATTATTGAAGTGTGTTACTATCGCCAAGTGCAATAAAAACAGCCGAAAAGTAACTTAATGTGATAATTGATCATACCATGTGTTAAAACTTACTCCAGTGAACTCTTATAAAATACAGTTACATGTATTCAAGGAAAAATTTATCTAAAAATATTTTTGTGGTTTTAAAAAATTGCTTTTCAGTGTTGTACATTTTATTTCTTTTTTTGTTATTGCAAGTTGATGATTCTATTGTGTGCAACTTTATTTCATTTGCTTTCATGAAATAATTGTTATTGACTGACATTAATAAGTCAATATTTTCTGTTTGTTGTTTCTTAAATTTGACCTTAATTATTTAATATCTTACAAAATATATGAAACCTACATATTCTAGAATAACAATTCTGAGTTTAATTTTTTAGTTGTAAAATTACCAATTCTTATATATATATATGTGTGTGTGTGTGTGTGTGTGTGTATGTATGTATGTGTTTGGAATGTTTAGTTGATTTGGGGATTTGATTGCCTTTTGTTAACTCCTTCACTATTTTAAGTATTAAAAATAACTCTTATTAATTTAGAAAATTTATTTTTTAAACAATAATTGAAAATTATTTTCATAATTATAATAAATATTTTGATTATAGAAATGATGTTTATTATTTTTATTCTCATTAATTAGTAAAAATTTAAATTTCTAAAAATATTCTTTTTTATTATTATAAATCTAAATTATTAAAATAAATATTATTTAAATAAAATTTATGGAGATGAATTTTCTTTAAATAATATGAAAAGTATTGCAAAATGTTGAAACTATTAAATTTAAAGTTTTAAAGAAAATACATATAGAATATTATTCTTCTCTTATTAAAAAATCATTCTTATTGAGAAGAATTGTATATGTCTTCTGTAGAACATTTTTCAAAGATGTTAAGTCAATAAAATGTAACTGGATACTTTTTAATATTCAGTTATATTTTATTGACTTAACATGTTTGAGAAATGTTCTTCAGAAGAATTTTCCATCATAATTTTTTTAAAAAATTGTTCTTAAAATCTTTTGTTATGAAGACTACTTTGCATTCAGTTTAACTCTCTTCTAGATTGGCATACCTGTTTTGGTAATTTTGTTAAATATATTATAAAAATGAAACACAAAAGTGTAGTCAATATTGTCTTCATTGTGTATTAAGTAGTTAAAACTGATTTCTGAATGCCACTAATAGCACTGCGTAGAATGTTTCTTATAGCCCACTAACTTCTGCCAGTGTATGTGGAAACAATTTAACTATTTGCATTGAGGAAGTTAAATTTTATTATATTTGAAACTTATATCACTGGTTATATTTAATAGTTTTCTACTTTGTTTCCTTTCTCTACACTGAAATTTATAGTTTTTTATATGCTAAAATAACTTTAGAAAAATCATATTTGTTCATTTTTTATTCAAAATTGCATTGTATTATAAAATATAAAATTTGATAATCATTTTGATTACTACTGTAAAAATGAAGCAAGTTTTCTTTATACTATTCTGACTGCATTTAAATCAACTTAATTGAAAAAGTTGAATTTCACCTACCTGCAAATTCTTTTACTTTATTAGGTTGTAATTTTATATTTAATTATAAATGTATTGAACTTATATTGATTGATTTTTAAGAAAATCTATTGAGTGTGGGTATGTGTGTATGTTTTTTTTAAAAAATTTATAATCTTTTATTTATATTAAATGTGAGCTAATTTGTGAAGGTTAATCATACTTAATAAGTTAATCTGAACAAAATCTCTTAATAAAAATTCAAAATTAATTTATCATACTTATTTTATACTTATTAAATGTATTCAGTTTTGTGTAATTTAAATATTTTCACAGGTTAAATTTTTATGGGTGTAATTAGGAAGTTTTCACTGGAGTGATACATTGATGAATCTAGTCATATAAATTTATAGATGAGAAATATTGTTAAGCAGAGTTTCATTAAACGTATATTTTTCCAACATATCTCATTGATTGAAATAATTCCCAGTTTTCATTGAAGTTAGGGAAAAGATTTTACATTTACTAGTAAACTATTACAAATAAATAAAGGAATTTTCCTTTGAGAAAACAGACTTTTTTATTTTGCTATCAGACTTACATTAACATATAGAAAGTCATTATCAAAATTCTCAATTATTTAAATTTATAAATATCAGTAAAAAATATTCGAACTTTCAATAAAGTATTCAATGAAGAAAAAAAACTAGTTCTATTTAAATATTTGTGTAAAAACTACCCTATCATATCTGAATCAAACAAATCGTAATGTTTTTAATTACTTGATTTTATGGATATTCATTCACATTCAAAATACATTTTGAAATGAGGGATACAATTTTATCAAATAGAAAGCATCCCTGGAAATAATAAAATTGGCAAGTTAAGACAAGCAGCTTCATTCATTTATCCTATGGAAGTAAAATATTTCAGCAGGATTGCTATTTACAAATTTTTAAATGTTTATTGAAGCATTTTTTTAAGGAATTAGAGCATAAGTTTGTGCAGTTAGAATTAAGTTAAAACTAGGAATTTCTGATTTGTTAAAATATGTAAATGTTCAACAAGGTTCAATTTTTTATGGTTACGGTACGAAATATTTTCCTTTCTAAGTTTTGTTCCATCAAATTTTATTGTCTTTTCAATAAAAAAATATTTATTTTTTGTAATTTTTACCATTAATGACATTTATATAAATCACATTAAGAATAAAACTTTAAAAATATTTTGTTTAAAAAATTAAAAACTTTTTCATGCTTTTTAAATGAATTTTGATAGATTATAAGATTTTTGATTTAACTGTGCGCTTTAATTTTTTCTATTATAATGCATTCAATATCAATCTATTACTTTTGTTAAGCATAAAAAAATCCAGCTTATTTATATGATGTTGCAGCAACTTCAGTAATTTACTTTAATACTTATTTGCTACTTCTCTTTCATTTAGCTTGTGTTCTGGTATTTTTTCTTCAATAGATATATTTTTCTTCAGGAAATTAGTAAAAAAAGTGAGTTCTAGACTAGGATAGGAGGAGTAAAATGAACTAATTATCAAGAATATTTGAATAATTTATATGGATGAATAAATCTATGAAATTTTGATAATCTGAAACATCTTTTTCTTACAAAGTTAATTTTTTTATTTAATCTCTGTCAAGCTTGTTATATCAATAATTTGGAAAGGTAGACAATTTATGGAAAGGTAGGTTTTAAGTAAATTTAAGATTAAAAAAAAATTTTAATGCTTAATATTGACAAAATTATTTTTAAATATATGCATATAATTTGATTAAAATATGGCTAAAATTTGTGATGAAAAGTCTAAATTTTAAAGGTGTTAAATTTTTACTCTTACAAAATTGCATATATTCACTGTAATAGTTGATTCTTTTTTGAGGGGAAGGGGGGAGTATTTTGCCAGTATATTTAATAAATGTGCCAAATAAAATTTGATATTTGAATGCTATCAAAATATTTTATTCACGTTTAATTTCCTCCATTGATTTATTTATATAAAATTCATTAAATTTTAAAGAATTTGAACAGAACATAAGTTTTTAAATTAATCAGAAATGTAAGTTTGCTCTTAAAAAAGAGAGAGCTAAATACACTTTTAAACATATGCTGGCCTTATCAGTATTGTAATTTTAAAAAAAAATGTTAATATTATGAATCATTAAAAAAAAAGTTACTATATTTAATTTTGTGAGATTTTTAGTTTTTTATATGTTTTTCATTTACTCTCATATTTTTTATTAGTTATCTCAAAATAATCGTTGCAACAAACAAAATTGAGAATTATATGACAGTTTTATATATAAATATTGTAGTCAATTGAATAGAATCTATCTGCATATTTATATTTTGTTGTAACTTAAATATTTAATTTCTTAAAATTTGGGGATTTTTCCATCTATTTTGGAGAAGCATTTTTCATTTTGTTATCTATCATAACTTAATTTTTTCTCAATGTCTTTTAAACATATTTATATAATTTTGTACTTAAATTTGCGAAGGGTATTGTATGTTTTTTATTGAATGTTTTGAATAAGAAATATTTTTTTCATTTGTTCTCTTTTGTTAACTGTAATTAGGAGAAATATTTTCCCTTTTTTATTAATGCAAATTTATGATAATTAAGTACTTAGATATATTTGTATTTATGTGTGATTACATTTTATCTTTATTTATTGTATTTAAGTGAAGAATTTTGGAACTATAGACATTTTTTTGTTTTTAATCTTAAATAGTATTAACATTTTAACTAAAATATTTTCATGAATAGCAATAAATTATTCGACTTTTCAATCCTGTTGGTGTTCATTGGAAATAAAGAAATTATTTACGTAGAGTTATAAAGAAATTTTAAAGAGGAACTTAGATTTCTTAAATGTTAAATACATATAAGCAGTAAAATGTGATTATTATATATTAGTTTTTGTAAAGATTGTGATAAATACTCAGAATCTTAATCAAAAGTGCTATTCTAAACTGCATTTTTTACAAGTTTCTCAAAAATTTCTTTGGTGGTTTTTATATACTTTTGATTACAATGCTTAAAAGTGTTCAGATACCAAAGAGTACAATGAGCAATGTTAGTAAAGTGCATTAATGTAATTAAATGATTTAATAAGAAAAAATATTAGTGTTGTGTAAATTATTGAACTTCTTAAAAACTGATACATGCTGTTAGAACTAGTAGTAAAGTTAAGAGCTTAATTTGTTATGTGTTGTTCTTATAGAGTTATTAAAATATTGTTGCATCATTTTTAATAGTCGTATAGTATAGAAATAAATAACATTGCCTTAAATCATACCTGTCTGTAAACAAAGTACTTATTTTTAAATGATTAAGCTTTTTATAACTTGTGTGTGTGATTTTCATTTGTATTATATATAAAATAAAATGTACATGTTGTTTTCTCCTTTTTTATTAGGAAATAAAATTGTTGCATAAAACTGTTTTTTATATATCATTATCAAGGAAAAAAAATATAAAAATTATATTTTTGCTGTGTGTTTTTAACTATAAATATATATACAATGTGTTATAAAATTATGAGTTCTATGTATTTTTTGTGATTTTAATTACAAGTAGTAAAAATTTTTAGCCTTAATTAAATGGGTGAAGAAAATGAAATGTATGCATATTTTAAGTAATATATGAATGTAAATATTTTATCAAATCTTTCAAAATTTTATGTTTAAGTATGTTACAAAATTATAAGACTACTAGCTAAGACTTTTCTTGCAAAATTAAAAGATGCTGATTTTTTATGTTTATGGATACCACCAAATACTTGATTTTTTTATTGAATTAATTGTGTTTTCAAGCAAATCACGATTTAATCCAGTTTTCAAACTTGGATGAATGTGAATTTTAACCTATTCGCGTATGATATCTATTTCTAATTATTTACAGAATCATATTGACATTTACATATAGTTTATGAGCTTAATGACACCATATATCTTCTAAAAAATTCTGACCTTGATTGTATCTTAGCCAACATCTATTTCTTTCTGAAATCAGTTTTTAGTTAATTTAAACATATAACAAGGAACAGTGTCTTACTCAGATTTCAGTTATCTACTTTTAGTAGATAAAAATTTATGTAGTATTAGTAAAGCATTTTTGTTTATAACAACTGAGTTAATATTTTCAGAAATGTGGTGCAGATCATATTCCCCATCATATGACATCATCATGACTTGCTTTGATGACTTCAAATTCTTTTATGATTTGATATTCTTTTTTTTTATTCCTGTAAAAAACATTTAAAATTTATCTTAAAATATATTTGTTGTCTATGAGAATTTCATGTACATTGCGGTATTTTAAGAGTTGAAGAATTCTGATTTATTGTAAGTTTAAAAATTAGTCTTTATCTCAAGTTCATAATTTATTTTTCCTGCCAGATCTTTTACATTTTCATACTGAACAGTTAGAGATCTGGCATTTGCCTCGACAGTTCGAATAGTGTTTTAAGCATAAATGTTTGTAGTGGTTCAGAACCTACTTTAAATTGTATGTATCAATTTTTAATTATAGCCTTTGTGTGCCAAAACTGAATGTTGAGCGGCAAACATTTTACTATTTCCATTAAAGTATCTTAAAATATTGTGAATAACATTTTCAGAAGATACAAGAATCTGACTAGTTTCATTTCAATTTAACAAAGTCTTAAAAATGTCTTTAATTTCTCAATCACAATATTTTTTTCTGTGCAGCATTATAAATTTCTTCACAAAAAAAAAATGAAAAGCTAATATAAAAGAAAGTGCAAATGCTAATATAAAGGCTATATTATCATTTGCACTTTTGTAAAACAAATTAAAATCTGCATATGATCTTGAAAGAAAAAAATTTAAAAGTAATCATTTTGAATAAGAATCGGTTATACATTTATGTAACTCTGATTACAGTTCTAAAATTATTTGCTGCATGAAAGTAACTTAATGTTTCTTTTTTTAATGATTTATTTTCATTTTAATAGAAATTAAACTTTATGTTAATTACTTTAATCTTTAAAAATGAATGACTTTTTAGATGTTTTATAATTGTGCATCACACTGTGGATTTCCATAGATACTTTTGCATGCCTGTTAGTCCTTTCCTTAGCTTGAGTCTAATAGAATGTTTTACTTATTTCATATTTTTTACAATTTAATAATACTTTGTCATTTGATTATAACTGATAATTTAAGTATCCAAATCTTTATTTAACAAAAAAAAAATGAGTTGACTGACAATTTGCACAAAATATAACTGATTTCCTGCCATTTAAATAACAAAATTTTCCAATTAGGGATATCTGCTAAATGTGTGTGATGTGCTATGCTTAGTTGGAAATTTGTGTCTCATTTTTTTATTTCAACACCTTCATATTAAAATTATCAAAACAATAGCAATCATGAATTTCAATAACGATTTTTTTTTATCGAATAAATAACGAAAAAAGTTGCAGTTTTAAATGGCAATTTCTCTACATGAATAAAATATTATTAGTCAAAGAAATACATTATTACAACTGAGGTTTAAAATTTCACTCTCTTCAAATGACTATAGAGACTTTTAAAGTTATATAGAAATTTTTATTCACATTCATCATCAAAAGCTTGCTAAATCTTTCTAAAGTTAGAAAGCATTTAAAGATGCAAGGCTGCATCTTCAATTGTGGAACAATTTTGTAATCCACACATAAGCAAGTAGATCCTCTTTGTAATTGCAAATAAATTTCTATCTTCTCATGTGATTGATACACAATGAAATGTATATTTAAAATTTTGTAGGATGATAAAGGATTGATATTTCAAATTATTAACTAAGAAAGTACATTTTAGGAATAATGATTATTATGCTTTCAGAAGATACTTGATAAATCTAAATAGCTGCTAGTAGGTTTTATTGTAAAATGAAATCCCATCTTATAACTTGAGAGCTAAAAATTTTTTTTATTCCTAGTCACGTTATTTATTAATCAAACTATACAATAAAATTATACTTTTTTGGCGAGAAAATAATAAAATTAATGATATAAAATAAAAATTATTTTATGAACATTTTTTATATTTACAAATGTAGTACAAAGCTAAAAAATTGAATATTTACAAATTATAAAATGTATATCAACAAAGACCAGTATCAGCCTATTACTGTCAAAATTTGTCTATTTTTAACGCAGAACTATTATATTCATCTTTAAATAATATTCAAAAAATGGAAAAAAAATAATTCCTCACTGAAAAAGTTCAAAAACTTTCTAAGGAAGAAAATTAAAAAATTCAATTAACTAATAAAATAACCTCTAATTTTTTTTCTTGTATTAATGCAGAAAAAAATTTCTGATTTATTCTATATATGAATGCTTCATTTGCCAAATCGATTAACTCCATAAAACAAAAAATTAAAGAAAAATTTCTGTATTAGGTTTATTAAAACTAATGTACATTTTATTTAAATATGTTTTTTTGTGATTTTAATTCTTTTTTTAAGATAAATTTGTTTAAATATATAAAATAAAAGATTATGAACACCTAATTTTCTTCAAGTTTATTAAAATTCAGAAAATGGAGTTAATCGATTTGGCAAGTGATACATCTATATTTGAATTTATAAAAATTAAAATTATATTTTGGAAAGTATTCATTGAACATGTTTACTCTATTTGCTATCAATTGCTCAAAACACAAAAGTAACTATATACACACACACACACACACACATATATATATATATATATATATATATATATATATATATATATTATGTTTAAGAGAACATAAAGCTATATCTGAATATTAGTTATTTTGAAATATATATTATATATTTCTTAATCAGTCAGTTTACGAAATTTGTGACCAAAGGTAAAACTAGAAGTATTGAATATAAATATTATGAATTACAATAATACTGTAATACATTAATATGGGATACAGAAAGCAGTATAATCAATTTTCCTCTTATTTAATATGACATAATTAAAATTAATTGATGTTGGTTTTAACAAAAATTTAGTAGTATTCATTTTGAAAAAAAAAATGATTCATATTACTTAACTCTTATTCTTTTAAATGAAAGATAATTAATTTAACTTACAAAGTGAAAATTGAATAAACTTAAAATTACAATGAATCCAAATTTTTAATTGTGTTTCATAAAACTTCTATTTTACTCATTAAGAAAATTTTTTTCTTATTTTTAATAACTAATATTTAAATTATTCATGCTTTTATTCGAATCAATAATAAATTTTTACATTTTATCATTTTAGTAGGTCTAATTAAATTTACATTTCTTTTACAAAGTTAATAAATCTTAAAATTATAAATTTCAAAATTAAATTAAGCATTTCTTCAATAAGGAATTTTTAAAAAATTATTAATTTTAAATCATACATTAATAATTTACTTCTCTAATAAAGTTTTGTTAAATTTATTAGATTTTTGTAATAAATATTTGTAATGTAATTGCAGTTCCATTTCATTGCAATTCCAAAATCTAAGACAATCAAATTACATGACTCAGAATTTAGATCATATAGTACAATATTTTTAAACTCTATTTTATTTTACAAAATTATGGAATAGCAATAATAAGATTGATACAAAAATTCCCATGATCAAAGAAAGAGCTACTTTTTATTTGTACCAAATAGCACTGACACTCGACTGTAAACATCCTAAAGACTTTTTTTTTTTATCTATCGCCAAGTTTTGATTTTAACATCCACTGCAAAATTGCCTTCAAAGATTTCTTACAGCTATTGGATCATTTTTCATAGCCATACGCAAAACAAGGTTAAGACCGTGGTAACCTAGAGGTTAAAGCAGTCTTTCCCAAAGTGGACGATAACACCCCCTTGTGGGCGTTTAAAACCTAGAGGGGGGCGTTAAGGGGCCCAGAAAAAAATGGGGGGCGTTGGCGTGGGTTAGGGGGGCGATGGTAGATTTGTAATTTGATTTACTTTATATTTTATAAATTTCAATAGAATTAAAACCTACCTACTACACAATAACGAATACTTAGTTTATATTTCTACCCTATATCATGGTATAAAAACTTAGAATACTTAATATAGATTTTGTAGGATAGCCCGCACGCCGTATGCGCGTACGTTGTAAAGTGACGAAAAGCATACAACTGTGTAAATGCATGAATCACGAAATGTGGTAAACATTCCGGGGGAAAAGACTAACTGTGGGCGCCGGTGCACTTATGGTGTTGTGCTCCGTAGACGTACTGTCCGTTTGCGTTTGTAGAAACCTTCAGCGCTTTTACGCATGCCTCAGGTCTGCTTCGAGTTCATTAAAATAGGGTTGAGACAAAAGAGAAATGTTTACTTAACATGCGTGCTTCTGAAAAACCGGCCTGAGGAAAAAGTCCATCTCCGCGTATCGTCCCCTTTCAGAATAGATTCGTCGACATTTGGTGGTTTTGCAATACGAAAACGGACTACACGTGGTAGCAATCGGCTTGTTCATCGATACTTGTCCTAACTTGCTCAGTACGATTGAGCGTCGAAAAAGATAAACGAGTTTGAGCGTGTTTGTCTTATTCCTGTCGGTGCTTGCTTTATTTAAATCCTATTTAAAAGCTGATAATTTTTCTTATATTTTCATTAGTGGTTTCGCGTGCTATCTTTAAACGAGTATTTAAGTTCAACACTTTATTTACATATTTTTGAAAATAAAAGCCATGTCGCAAGCAAAAAAGTAGAAATGGCAATACAGTGCAGAATATATTAAATATGGATTCATAGAAAATTCGACAAACCCATCTTTGCCTTTGTGCTTTCTTTGTTCAAAAATACTTTCAAACGAAGCGATGAAGCTTTCAAGATCATTTAAATAAAATGCATCCAGATAAGGACAAAAATATAGCCTATTTTCAAGATCTGTAAAAGAAGCATAATGCTCAGCCAAATGTATCGAAACTTTTTTCGATGGCTGCTAAGCAAAACGATGACGGACTTCGAGCTTCATACAATATCTGTTTATTGCTCAAACAGGTAAACCACACACCATCGGAGAAACGTTAATTTTGCCGGCGATAAAAGAAGTTATAATTACTGTGCTCCATAGACCGGGCAGCAGATATAATTTGAAAAATTTCTTTGAGCAATAATTCTGTGAGAAGACGAATTGATGAAATGGCTGAAAACATTGAACAGTCATTGTGCAATCATCTGAAGACTAGTCAGTTTTCAATTCAGTTGTATGAGTCCACTTTATCAACTAATGAAGCATTGTTGTTGTCTTACGTGAGGTTCATTAAAGATGAAAAAATATGTCAAGAACTTTTATTTGCTAGAAATTTAGAGACAGACACAAAAGAAGAAACCATATTTAAAACACTGGAAAAGTTTTGTGATGAAAAAGGAATTCGCTTGAAGAATATTATATCAGCTGCTACAGATTGTACTCCAGTTATGACAGGGTGTCAAAAAGGTTTCATGTCGTACTTAAAAAATAAAATTCCTGGTGTGATAGCTGTAGATTGCGTTATACATCGCGACAGCATTTAGTTGATAGAAATTTAAGTGAACAACTGTTTCAATCATTGCAATATGTCATCAGAGTAGTCAATAAAATCCGAAACAACTCTTTAAATGACAGATTATTTAATCAGCTTTGTGTTGCTAATGATGAAGATTTCCACAGATTGATCTTTCACACAGAAGTGCGTTGGTTATCAAAAGGAAATTGTCTGACTCGTTTTCACAAACTATTTGACTCTGTCATAGAGTTCTTGGAAAACAAAGACACAGCTTTGCGCGAAAACCTCATCACATCAAAGAATGATATCGCATACCTGACAGACCTTTATACATTGTTTAATGATATGAATCTCCAACTTCAAGGCGATGAGTTCAATTTAATAAAAAAAATATCGTCGCTGCATTCATAGCCAAGCTGCTCTTACTCAAGAAGAATATAGGCAGACCTGAGTTCCATAATTTCCCCAATTTATCAGTATCCTGCAACAACGAATACTTGCTCGTATACTGCAAACATTTGGAGAATCTTCGCAGTGATTTCATTGAAAGATTCCAGGACATTTTGAAAATGGAAATACCAGACTGAGTGTTAGATCCTTTTTCAAATGTCAACATCGCAATATAACTCCAGCTGGAAGAAGAACTTATAGAACTGACAACGAATGAGGAAATAAAAATCAAATTTAAAAATGGCTACCAACAATTATGGCCACAAAAGTCAATTCCGCAGCTGTACCCTGGATTGTGGTCGATCTTTCAACAATTTTCGATATCATTCCCATCGTCATATTTGTGTGAACGTGGATTTAGCGCTGTGACAACGCTGCTTACTAAAAAGAGAAATTATTTGCAAGTTACCAAACGCGGCGACTTATGACTGTTTTTGAGTAAAATCGAACCTGATATCAATAAACTTGTTAAGCCATCAAAAACCATCAAATTCATCCATCCCTTATAGCACACTATAACTAAACTAATTAAAGTAATGAAATTGTGGTTTTTAAGTTTTAGGAGTGTATAAAAAATGGAGGGGGGGGGCGATGAAAAATAATTAATTTTCAAAGGGGGCGGTAGAAGAAATAAGTTTGAGAAACACTGGGTTAAAGCATCAACCTTCTATCCAGAAGGGCTAGGCTCGATTCCTAATGCCGCCAAAGACCCACTGAATACATGTGATACATGTGCTCGTTAAATCTGTAGAATCGTAAGTCTTGTAGCCAGTTGTTTTGCAGTTACCATTGGAGTAATAATCTGGAGAAAATTTCTTCCCCCTCCTTTGAGGAAGTGGTGCTATCTATTGGTGGAGTCTTAGGCAAAAATATACTTTCACCTTCACATGGTTAAAATAACAGATGCACACCTCTGACTTAATTTCGCATAGCCGTAGGCTAGCGAGCTGGGCTTGTCTATAAGTGTCATAAATAACAACAAAACAAGGGTAGTAATCTAGAAATTCTTAAGCATCCACTTGCAAATATGTTGACAAAAGTGCAAAAACTAGTTCCCGTTCTGCAGCAGTAGTTGGGGTCAAATCCAGGACTTGAGTAAAACAAATAACTTGACTCATGATCAAAGGAATAATTGTTTATTTGATTTAAAGTAATAAGAACTGAGGGCAGTCATTTAAAATTAAAGTTGTGGTGACATATTCACCTAAATATTTTGAATAAGCAACTACAATTTTTGTGTTAGTGAAATAAATTTCGAATATTAAAATACTTTTATAGAAAAATTTGATTAAAAAATTGATACTCAATGCATTAACACTTCTTAAAATAATTTTTTTCTTAGTAAAATTTTGAAAAATAAGATTTTTTTATTTTCAAATTAACACTGTTAAAAGCCAAATATTCCAAAATTTTGTAATATACATCATTTATTTGACATATCCTAAAAATTCTTGCTGGCTAAACGTCCAAAACTTTTCAGAAGTATTGACAAAATTCATATTTATAATAATATTTTACATTATTAAGGGGAAAATTTCATTTGAACTTAAGATTTAAGTTTCTCTTTCAAAAATTAAAAAATTCACTATTAAAAAAAAAAAAAAACTAACATTGTAAGATGACAAAAAATGCTTTCTAATTCTCTCAGTTTATTCATTAAATTTTTACTGACTGATGGAAAAATGCATTAATTCTTACAATTGATTTTAAGAACTTACTTTAAAAAAGCATGCATATATATATTTACAAAATCATTCTAGGAACCATCAATATTTCCTAGTTTTAAAATGTATATCTCTTTTTAAGAATTCTTTAAGAAAAAATATTAATAAATTATATAAAGAGGTGTATAATAAGTTCTGTAATAATCAAGATAATACATAAAAAATTGTGAAATGTTGATTTAAATAAAAGCAACTGATTAATAATTATAAATTAGATATTTGTTTCAAATATAGTCAAGTATTAATTTACAAATATGATGCTATGCATATTAGATTCATGAACAATTTTAATATTGTAAAAGTAATCCATATTTTTCCATAGTAAAATGTTGTTTATTTTTTAAACATAAAATATTTGAATTTTTTTTATAAATTTTACTTCTTGAACTTTTTAAACTAAAGGTCCATTTCCTGAACCTTTTAAGAAACAATTGAAATTCTTGGAGAATTCAATACCTTTCTCAGACATAGCAGTTTGCTTTATACAAATTTGATTGGGTATCTATTAAATACGGTTTTCGTTTTAGAATTTATCATGGATTTAAATTAGATAATTCTTGTTTCTGTATTTTTATACTTTAAAGTTTCTTATTGGCACTAATAGTAATCTTGTTCTTAAATGGTATTTAAGATCTCAATTTATGTGCATATTTTTTGAGAAATTATTTTTATAAGTTAGTCTGAATTATTTCTTTATTTGAAATGGATATGATTTTTACATGTAAAATAATAATTCAAATAATTCATCTTAAAACTTTATTAGAAAAACGAAAATTTCTAGGAAAACAGATATCTGTGAGTAAGAGTTTGAAAATAATAACCAAATGTTTCAGAAATTATAATACATGATTTATTATAATATACAAAATATATAAATAATTTTGCATATATTACATAATTATATTGCTGAAATTAAAGTTTCTTTGTACGATAAAATTGTATTATTTCTTTCAAGTTATATACAACTAAAAATTTTTTACTTTTTAAAAATTGTTTAAAATGTAAACACAGAAATAAGTAATTTTCACAAAAATTTTTCAAAGCCTTATAAGCTTTTTAATTTAATCTGCATAAATGATGTTGATAAAAAATAAATCAAGAAAAACTAAGATTAGATGGAGAAAAAAATAAGAAATGCAACCTCAACACAATAAACCTTATTCTAGATTTGCATAAATAGCCACATTAAAATTTATTCAAATTTTGAATGATGGCACTTTTATATTTTGAACCTGATGCAAAACCAAATGGAGGTGAATTCTTCCTGTTTATGCTTTAAATTTCTTTATGCTGATAAAAAACTTCCTTTTATATAATTCTTATGGTAAAAAAACTTCTTTTTATATTATTTTTATGGTAAAAAAAAAAACTCTTTATAGTATTTTAATGGAAGAAAAAACTTTGTTAAGCTTTAGTAAAAACTAGTTTAAGATGCAGTGAAGAACTGTAGAATGAATGCTGAAAAAGGAAATGTTAACTTTCATAAAATAACCTGAACAAAAGTTATGAAAGTAAAAGTTTTTGAAAAAGTTTTTCTTGTTTATTATTTTATAAAAATAAAATTTTTCTTAGTCCATCGGAAAATTGAAATGTTGGTTGTTTTGTTGTACTATAGTTACTTTTTACTAATGATTACTAATTCAATTTACAAAACAAAGAAACTTAAGTTGATGTCTATAAATTAATACGGTTAGATTGAACAGATTCGTTCTTCTTGCTAACACAGTTCTATAGAGAAATATCATGCACTTCTCAACATTTTTTTATCACTGTTGATGAAGTATAAAAACATGAATAAAAATTCATAATAATTCAGAAAGGAGTTTTAATGCAATCTAAGCAAAAACTAGTAAAGTTGTTAATAAAATACACATAAGGCATTTTGAAAACAATGTGTGCTAATAAACTACTTATAAATGACACAAAATACCATAAAATGAATATGCTATCTCACTCTAAAAAGTTAAAATTACTTCACAGTAGGCAATAAAGGTAAAAAATAATCTTCTATATTCCAATTTTTAATAATTTTAAGAAGTGCCAAAAACTTTATGCAGTTTATTTGTTTTGTTATGAAAGTTCATTGAATAACTCTTAAATATAAGAATTCAAATTGAAATCAAAAAATAGTATTTTGAATATTATTTTTCAGTAAGGCGTCCAAACGTTAAAAAATTCCCTATCAATCCTTCATCTTATGTCAATATATTATTCTATTAAGTAGAAAATATATGCATTGAGTAATGTATGAATAAATAAATAAAATATATTTACACAAATTACTTTAACAAGATTAAACTTTAAAAATATAAAAAAATTATAAAGAGACTGTCTTATTTTTAGCAATCTCTAATTTCAGCAATTCACTTACTAAAATTTGATCAAAACTAAGACTAGTTTAAGTAACTAAAATACCAAAATCTGTCATAGAAAACATTAGACTTCTAGAACTTTTGCTCTTACCAACGGTTCTTTGATTAGATTGTGAAACATTCACAGTCTTTAATACAAATATCTTATTCAAGAAAATATCATAGAAGAGCATAATAAATTACTTAATTGCATTTCCAAAATAAATTATCACAGATGAAGTTGCTGTTAATGTTCTAGGACAGTGTGACATGTATAGTGTTTCTCACTATAGTTCAGTTTTGTGTGCAGGTTTCAAATTCATACAATGGCCATACAATCCTTTTCCATAGCATAGATATTCTGTCAACTTCCTTTTACTTTCATTAGACATTTGATAAATATCCAGCTCTCCAGCTTCACCAACATAATTATGGCACATTTCTTGCAATCTTAAAGCAAAATAACAATGTTGAAAGTTATTGCACAAAACTGTTAATTTCATAATACAATATTCTTCCAAGTAATAAAATATTTTATCAAATTTTTAGATTACATCTTCTAAAACATCAACATTCAAATAAGTATCTTTTATAATATTTAATACATTTTTCAGAAGAATCATTCTTTCCTTTTGTCTTTAAATTATTAACAAGCATTTATATTCTTTATGATTTCTTGCATTTTTAGTATTTTGTGTTTCTGTTAAAAATTAGGCAATATACTTTCAATGGAAATTATGGCATAATTAAAGTGTAAAGTACAGCAGCAAATGGTTACTTTATTTCAATATTATATTTGTATTTAAATAAAGGAAATACATATACAAAAGCAAAATAGATAATATGTCCAAGTATCAACCAAGCATTTTAAATAACCATATCATAATTTCCAGAATTACCATGAGAGAAAAATCTTTAGTGTGAAATCACAGAATTTTATTTAAAATTAATACTTTATTTAAATCATTATTAAGTGGAATGAAATTAGTAAATATCATTAAATTTGTTGTAGATCATTTTATAAATAGCACCCAGTAAACAAAACCCATTACTATTTAATTATTTTATTACATGTATGAAATATTACTGTAGATCACTTCTGTAATAAGTTTTAATTGTATGAATTAATGTTTGAAATTTGTCATCTTAGGAACAATTACTGATTCCTAAGAAATTCTGATTTGTAAAGCCCTAATGTAACTTAATTGGGAAGTTAATGAATTTTTTAAATGTAAGCTGAATTTTCTATACAGAATCATTTGCGCATTAAAAATTGGTAGTGAAAATAATATATGGATTAAATTTACAAATTTTTACATCTAGAACTATATAAAAAGTTTTTTTCATCTAACAATTATGGATAATGCTATTTATCCTAAAATCTTCGTCAAACATTACCTATGAGGCCACCTTCCTCCCATTTGAGTCATGCCCATAACTTTTTCTGTTTCTAATCCAGGTCCCGAAAGTCTGTTCATCCCATCTACTTGTTTTGCTCCGTATCTGAAATGAGCACATTTAATTTTGCATGATATAAATACTTAAATGGCAGTTTTCGAGCAGTCAGCAATTCAACTTTTTTAGAAAAATGTGCTTTGTAATTTATAAGTACTGTTATTAAAATTATTTACCCATCAAAACCTTTGTTGCAAGTTTCTTCAATAATATCTATAATTTCATATTCTTTTAAAGACCTTCTCTTACCATTCTTGCTTAGTTTTATTTGTTCATGCATAATTGAGGTATATAACTGAAAATTAATAAAGAAAAATGTAAGTCAAACATAAAAAAATCTATTCAAAATATATAAAAGCAAAATGATTTATAAATCAAAGTTTTCTGCTATATTAAATGTTTTGTTAAAAGTATAAGGACTAAGCAGGAGATCAAACATTAATGCTCTTAAAAAATAAGTTTTTATAATACATATACATGTTTACGCATTAATTTTTTATTTATTTATTCAGTTCTTTTAGAATTTTCTTATATAAATGATAACCAATGAAGTAAAAGCAATAGAACTTGAAGAATGCATTATTTTCATTACTTGAAAAGCAACTGCAAGGCAAGCATCACATTTCAAATGGGACGGCATGTGATTACTGTTTGATTCTTCTTCAGATAACTGAGGCACACTCAAGGAGATTTTTTCACCCATATTCTCTTCACTTTCTCCAAAAACTATGTAAGAAATTTAAAAACAGTAAGCCATATTAAATTATAATAAAAACAAAATAGAAAATACTTTAGATAATACTGATCCTTATTTAATAAAGAAAAGCTCAGATGTGTATTTAAAAAAAAGTTAATGGAAAATATAGATTATCTATAAAAATAAAGAATTCACACAAATAAGAGGAATTTTTCAGTGTACCATATTTATTCAAAACTTGAAAATCAAAGGAAACCAAACAAAATGATTAGAAGTTGATAAAAAACTTCTAGGGGATTTCAAAGGATTCAGATTTTATCATATAATTTGTTTGGTAATTAATTAATGTATTCTCAACTAGATTTTATTTATAATTTCTAGTTGAAATTATAAATTATGAAATTATAAATAATTAGAAAATTATTTATAATTTCTTAAAATTGCATTCTTAAAAATATACTCAAATTTAGATTAATCAATGTAACAATGGATTTAAAAAGCTCAAAATAAAAATAATTGAAAATGTACATAAGTTACTGAAATTTAACATGATACATTTAGAGAAATTTTAAATTTAATTTAATTAAGAAAATTAATTTTTTATTCAGTATGATTTGGAAAGTTTACAATGAAGATGGAAAGAGAGAGAGAGGAACATGTATATTCTCAAGAAAATTAGATAGCATACAATTGGGAAAATGTTTCATATAGAAAAGTTAAAATAACTCCATTAAATGTTTTTTGCTACCATTATTTAGAGCATAGTAACATAAAATATAATTGTTTATAACACATGGTAAATTAATAAATTCATATTTGTATTTTCAGCAGAATCATGAAAATTGCTTAGATTTTCACTTAGATAAGGTTATGATTTTTTTTAACTATTTTTTTGAAAATGTAGAAAATTCCAACAGCATTATGTCACATACACATTATATGTCATTATACACAACATATATAATCCAATTTAGTAATTTTCTCTTCATAACTTTATATATTTAAATGCTTAACTTATTTCAGATACTTATCCATCATATGAGGTTTGATTAAAACTTTGATTAAAAAAGCCAAATAGTATGCTTTTTTATTGGCATTTAATTTTTTTAATAATTTGGTATTAAATTTTAATAATAAGGATCCAAATCTAATCATTTTAAATTCAGTTATAGGGAAGAAAAAATGTTATGTGATGCAACCCACCCACATTTCAATCTTATTGAACACATACATCTTGCTTTCTTTTAAACAAAAGATAATATCAATTTTGTAAAGAATTGGCTAAAGCCTAAGTGGCAGTGAGGGCGAAAAAATGCACTAAATTGGCTTATTGTGTCAAAATGTTTTCACGCATTTGTAAGACATAACTTCCTTTTTATGACATAACATGCATGAAATTTGTTTTGTGTGCTAGTTATCCTTGAAGCATTTGATTAGTAATTTGTTTTTATTTGATTAGAATTTAAACTTTTAAATGTTTGACTTACAGTTTATATTTTAAAATATTTTTTAAATTAAATTTTTGAATATTAGTTGGCAGTGAATTTTTTAATTTTAACTTTCTTAATAAAGTTTATTTTAAAAGTTTATAAAATAAATTAATTTTTATATTTTTGAATTATTACTTAATTTACAGAATATATACGTCTCATAGAAAATATATGGCCACATATTCCTTCCAAGAACATTGTGGCAGAATATTTGGCAGTTATAAAATCTGTTGTTTTAATCAGTGCCAATGATTTTGCAAACAATGATTAGCTGAGTTATTTTACTTTATATACTTAATTAATATTGTTGTTGTAAGGGATATTTATGCTATATAATAATAAATATTTCATATTTATATTTAGATAGATTCAGAATAGTTATGATAATTAATTAGAAACTATAGTTTTTATAAGAATGTTTATTTTATTATTATAGATATACTTTTATTTCCTAATATAAAGTCTAACACTCTTGATGAAAGACTTAATAAAATACTGGACATTGAAAAAGACTTCCCGGCACTTATTACGACGAGCAAAATAACACAACCAGTACAAGCAAAAATGAGAGACGGTCTCCCTGAATTAATGAAAGTTGTAATTTCACAACAGCATGAGATTGCATTCCTAACAGGACAGATTACACTTTAGCAAACTTACGCAGAGGCAATTAAATCGGATATAGACATTGATAGTAGACCAAAAGATAAAATACGTAAGATGAGAGATGCATCAAGAAATAGGCAAAACAATTTAGTCACAATATACCCACTAAAGTAAGGAACTACCTCAAGCAGATCAACTATAAAAAGAGTGACCCTGCAGCCAAATCTATTAACATAAATAACACTCGTAATATTAGAAACGGTGGAATTATTATTGAAACTAAAACACCGCAGGACATAGATAAAATAATAGAAGAATTTAAAATGAATGACCATATAAGTAAAGATTTTAAAGTTGACAAACCTCAAAAACGAAAACCAAGAATAGTCATTTAGGATGTAGATAAAGGGATAGAAAAAGAGGACATAGTTAGTAAATTGAAATCACAAAACCATTCAGATGAGAACGTGCAGATAGAAATTATATACCAATATGCTGGTAAATATGGTAATAACTGGATTTTAACTATAGACTCAGGCAGATATAACAAATTAAAAGATAAAAGGAAATTGTATATTGGTTGGAACTTGGTAGGATTCCGTGAACACATTAGAACAATTCAGTGTTATAAATGTTACAGATATGGCCACTTTGCGAAGAATTGCAAAAATAACAACAGATGCTTCAATTGTGGCAAAGAACATGAGGAAACAGATAAATGTATATATAAAATTAAATGTGGTAACTGCACTGATCACAATATATGCTATAAAACTAATTTTAATACAGAACAAAATGCTAAAGATAAAAAGTACCAGGTTTATGAAAAGGAGTTTAACAAAGTAATATCAAGAATTGATTATAGTTAATAATAATAAAAATCACATAATTAATCTCTTACAGTAAATTTAAACCCTTGTAAAGCAGCTAATATTCAAATTGGACAAGACCTCATAAACAAAGATATAGATCTGGCATCATTAAATGACCCTTATGTATACAATAACAAAATAATAGATATACCTGATAAATATGAAGTCATTAGCTATATGGAACCCAGAACTGCCGTGGTAGTCAAAAATGTATACAAAACATTTCCAATAATGATATTGTACCAAGCTCCACGGGTTCGTGTCGATTGAGAGTTGAATAAAGCAACCACTTAATGAACACAAGACTTTTATTCGTAAAAAACTTCACTAGATAAACGAAATTCCCGCTGTAACAATCACAATTATACAGCTACAATTCGTCATATATAATAAGAAACAGCTTCTAATCACAGGTCTCAAATACCTCAGACAGAGAGCAACTAGCAGTTACAACTAATCGTCTTCACTTACTGACTGTCTTTACAAAACTAAAACTCTTCCATGTCGGGCTGGGGTATTTATACCTGACTTGGCGGAGAAATCTACCAATTTTGCCAAGGTTCTGGAAGCTTCTAGGCTATCTCGAAAAATATTGGTCCTAGAGCTTAGGTGATGGATGTTTCCAGAAGTATCGATTTCTCGCCAAATAGAAACCACATTTAAGGAAATCCAAAAAGGCAAAGCTCTAGGATACAATAATGTAGAGATAGAAGTTTATGAAGAATTATTTAATTGCAACAAACAATGATTTACAGACATATTTAACTCCTGTTTTAACAAAGGTATTTTTCCACAATGCTGGAAAAGAGCAAAAGTAGTACTTATTTTAAAACCGGATAAAAATCCAGAACATAGAGAATCTTATAGACCAATATGCTTATTACCAACCTGTGGCAAAATTTTAGATAAAGTTCTAATGAATAGACTGGTGTATCATTTGGAAAAATATGATTATATGAGCAATAATCAATTTGGCTTTACTAAAGGAAAATCAACAGACGATGCAATTTTTAAAATAGTGTCTATGATCAAGGAAAATAAAGCTAAAAAATTATATACATGCCTAATATCCCTAGACATGAAGAATGCATTTAATTCAATTAAATGGCAAGATATAACAGAATAAATAAATAAATTTAAATTAAGGATTAACCTTTATAAATCATTTGTGTCTTTTTTGGATGATAGAACATACATTAACTCCAATGGAAATTTTATCAACTATGATATAGGAGTTCCACAGGGATCGTCATTGGGCTCAGTCCAATGGAATCTGGTGGTAAACGAACTATTACTGCAGGAATTTAGATCTGATTCATATATCCAAGCATACGCGGATGATATAGTGCTTTTACTAACTTCTAAAGTCTATTATAAATTCACTAGTATGTCCAAAACACCATTAGAAATAATAGAACAATGGACTCATAAATATGGATTAACACTAAGCATTAACAAATGCAATTATACCATATTCGTTATCAAGAAAGAAATTACTAGAAGACCGACAATTCTACTCAAAAATAATAAAGTTACTTATGAATCTGAACTAACGTATCTCGGTATAACTTTAGATACCAAACTAAATTGGACAGCTCATCTCAACAACGTACAAGAAAAAATATTGGGGATATCTAATAAAATGGCGCGAATAACAAGAAAAACATGGGGCTTGAAACCGAAAGTTCTCAAATTAATTTATCAGGTTGTACTCGAAAAGATTATACTATATGCTTGTCCGGCTTGGTATAATAACACAGTAAGAATTAATTCTAAATTAACTCAAATACAAAGAATACCACTTCTTAAAATTGCTAGAACATATAGAGCTGTATCTACAGAGGCAGAGGCATTACAGATATTGGCGGGATGCCCACCATTAGATTTGATAGCAAGTAATCTGAAATATAAATTTCTACTATGGAATCAAAAGATACCAATCACCATTGGTGAAAAGTCTTTAAATAGCAACAATGCCTGGACAAAGAATAGGATAATTTATCCACCTTGGAAAATACAAAAAATAACTTAGAATACTAATATTATAAATAACGATTATAACGCTTTTACAGATGGTTTAAAATTAGAACAGAGAGTAGGAGTGGCAGCCATTATTTGCAGAGATAAAAACATCATAGACATATTAACCATGAAATTAAATAATGAAGCCACGGTGAACGAAGCGGAGGCTATAGCTATTTTATAAACAACGAAATATACAATAAATTCAGAATTAACAAAAATGCACAGACACTCTGATTCAAGATCGGTATTAGAAGCCCTGTCCTCGAATAAGATTACCAACAAGACTATAGAAGAGATCTTAACCATTTATAAAAATTATGGTAATAGATTTGAGCTTCATTGGGTTAAAGCACATGCCAGAATCCAATTTAATGAAATAGCTGATAAAGAAGCAAAGGCTGCCACAACTAAAACTGAAGTTACACATGCTGTACCAATAAGTAAACAACAAGTAACAACACTATTGAAAAATAATACAATACAGATATGGCAAAATCGTTGGAATGTATCAAATAAAACGCGCAGGCTCTGTAGCATATACAACATAGTCTCCACAAAGCGTGTAGTGGCAGATTTTTATATTAATCAGATAAGAACAGGCCATGGAATCTTCGGAGAATATCAGAATAGGTTTCATCACAAAAATCCGATGTGTCCTATAGACAAAGTCATAGAAACAGAGGAACACATGGTGTATGAATACAATGAGTTCGCAAATGTTCAAACGAAATATTACCCACATAATTACAAGGAAAAAACTATAAAAGAACTTTTTTGTCATTCGGGTTTTAAAAAAGGAATTAATGAAATAATTATTACTAAATTACAGCAACACCTATCAACCTACAGCAACACCTAATAATACATAAAATTGTAATATTAATTAATATTGTAAACTGTTGTTAATTATTGTAAATATCTATATTTCACACATTAATGTAATTTAAAGTCAAATAATTATGTTCTGTATCCTATTGTTTACAAGTTGTAATATCATTTCACATACAAGTTGTATTTTATTTGTTATTATTATTAAAGGCAAGATACCCTTTGGTTATAAATCTTTCGAGGGGACTGGGTCTTGGTAGACCCTGGCTGGTGGTTGCCGGGCTATGGGCAATGCTTGGCAGTCCCTGGAAGTCACGGACTTTGGCACCTGGCTTTACACTTTCGTTGTAATATTAGATAGGGGCTGTGTGCTTCTGGCTACTCGATAGCACATGGCCACCTCGTCCTGGATGGATTTCTCCATGGATCAGTCATTGTTATCACCGTATACCTTCGGGTGGGTCGGTTTGGTTAGTTCTGTTACATTTATTTCCTGATTTAAATCAGGAATAAACTGTACAACACAGAAGTTTATTTTGAAAGGGGTGCCACTGCCTGGTTAAATAAAATTTGAATTTTGAAATTTTGATATTTAAAACAACGTGTGATTGCAAAGTTGAAGTTTGAATGCAACTGGTATTTTGTAACGAGATATTGCGAGTAGTGACGTAATTTAGGTTGGCAAGATAACTGTGCAGCGCTTGATACGAAAATTTAAATTTGCACCATACTCATACAGTTACCTTGAGTTTTACCAAAGAATTTTGCAAAATTAAATTACAAAAATTTGTTTATAAAGGCAAAAATATGTAAATATTATACACTGGATTTAAATAAATTCATAAAGATCAAGAGATAATGATTAATGTTAATTTTCTGTTAAAGGTAAGAAAAAATGTCACATTAAAGAACAGCTTATGCAACTACATTTCAATCTAATTAGTACATACATCTTGGTTTTGTAAAGCAAAAGTCAATATTGAAATATTCTGAACATTTTTTAATATGTTAACATTTCAACAGATTTAGATAAATTTCCATTTACCATAAATTAATTGATAATAAATTACTTTAATGTTATTGATTGTACTATAGTTAATGTTGAATTCAAAACATTGCAAACAAGATTTGTCATGAAAATAAGGAACAATACAAATATAAACTATATTACAGTTCAACTATACTTGTATAAGAAAATTAGCAGAATTTTCTGTTCTGAAAATTATATATTATTTTTAATATCCAATTGAATAAGAATGATTTGAAATTACAAAGTTTTAAGTAACCAGGTCTATTCCAAATATAATTAAAATTTTGCTTTGCTAGGTGAAATGTTTATTTGGAGAATCTGAAAAGCAGAACATAGTAATTTTATTTAACATTGACAAATTTCAAATTGATCAGTAAGTAAAAGTACATGAATTTTCATGATTCATAATAGAAGATTTTTTAGATGCGATAAAAACGGTATTCCGAAAAGTAATGATTCGTAGAGCGATGAAGATTAGGTGAGTTACTTTGTTTTTCATTACAATTTTATTCATATTTAGAAATTAAAGTTTTTATAAAAATGAATTTTTCTATAAGTAAATCAATGTTTAAGTTGTGTGCATTGTGTTTTTCATGTTAGTATAAGAATGTGCTGTGTACTGAAATTTCTTTAATGTGGGCGTAACTGCTCGATATATTAAAATTCAAGTTTAAACAAAAAGTGAAATTTGTTAACGTTAGAAATTAAGCTTTATTGCCTGGTTGACACTGTAGTAGGTAGTGCTACACTGATGTTTTTTTTACAGTAGGCGCCATCAGTATATTAAAAATCAAGCTTAAATAAAAAGTGAAATTTTGTTAACGTTAGAAATTTAGCTTTATTGCCCGGTTGGCACTGTAGTAGGTAGCGATACACTGATGATTTTTTAAGGTTGGCGCCATTGCTCAGTATATTAAAAATCGAATTTAAATAAAAAATGAAATTTGTTAATGTTAGAAATTTAGCTTTATTATCAGCTGTCACTGAAGTAGGTAGCGGTACATTCTTTTTTTTTTTTAGGTGAGAGCATTTGCACAGTATATTAAAATTTGAGTTATTAAAATTTCGTTTCTAGTTATTAGAATTTTAAAACTTCTATAGTACTTAATTATAATGAAATATTCAAAATTTTGATATTTGGAAAATGCGCGATTTTAAAGCTGAAGTTCGAACACGATAGGTATTTGTGGACGGATATCGCCTGTAGTGACGTAATTTAGGTTATCAACAGAGCTGTAGAGCACTTGGCACAAAAATTTGAAATCCCGCCAAACCTGTGTAGCTCTGTACATTTTTACCTCAACTCATATATTAAATCAACTTTCAAAATCAAAACACAATTATAAAGTCATTCACGATGACCAATGAGTAATAAAATTTTTGAATCAAAGCACTTTAGAATTTTATTAACTCCATTTAAATGAAAAATAAAAAAATCCTAATATTTTTATCAATCTACTTTCACATAGTTATCATTCAAAAATTATTCTAAATTCTTTAAGGAATATTGCAGTAGATAAATGTTTTGAAGCCTGTCACAAATAATTTTTAAATTCTAAAACTCAAGGCATTCAACATGTATATATTATATCTAAATCATAATGCTCATAATACTACAATAATACACAATCATAATACTACAGCTATAAAAAAATCATCCAAAAAGTAATAATTAACAGTGTATACTGTAAATTATTTTTTTGGATGATAAAAAAAAACTTCAAATTTTTAGGTGTCTTCTAGAGTGCTAAATTTATCCATGCAAGATATATGTTCCACATTTTAATGTATTCATTTTCTCAATATTAAAACCAAATACTTACCAAAAAGAGATATTGTGCTATACAAAGCACAAATACTCAAATAAAAATTTGAGACTATTGCTGCATTTACAGATGTTGACAAAATACTGATAACAAATATGCTATCAGTCAAATTGAACTAATACCAAATAAAGCTACAAAATCCTGCAACCTAGATTGTTATTAACATAGTAACAAAAATGAAAAAAAATATTTTGCAAAAATTTTTATTTGATTTAATAACACAAACAAATTACAACATTTATGCACCAAAGAACAAATGGCAGTTTAATTTTGCAAAGATTTTCCAGCCTCTTTAAGAAATAAAACATTTTACTGACAAAAATATGACATTGTCCCTGTTGAATTGACTAAATAAGTTAAGTGAGAGGCTATCACTGGATAACCCCTAATTGGGGATAGAAATTAGCCTCATACCTCATATAGCTAAATCGAAGTTTAGATTATTAATAAATGTACATAAAATGACATCAGTATAATTGAATCACACCAAATAGAAATTTTTGCCCAACAACCTCTTAATCATAAGCATATCTATACACGTCAAACATAATCTAAAAATAACAAGGCTCAGTTTTACTGTACGGTCACCCTTAACACATTTTTTTTTTGAAGCCAAATTTGGCAAACAGAGCCTTATTTTTTGATGGTGATTCTCGCGAGATGCTCGTCATACAGATAAAGACCAATAAGAATTAAGGTGAAAATTCAATTTTAACAACTCTAGTGTTTACGTCATCGCGATGAAATTAAAACATTTTGTTCCATTTCAGCATTTTACTAGAAAATTTTGCGAGTTAACTTCGTAAGATTTTTTAGAGTGTTTTACAATTTACTTGACATTTTTTTTGTTAAATTCCAGGTTGTATTGCTCTTTTTCATCAATTTAAAAATTTAAATTGAATTTAAAGTTACTGTTTAAAAGTGTGTCGATACATTATTTCTTTAGTTTATGTATATGGCATTCTTATAATTTATATTATTACTATAAAATACTATATAATTTGTATATACATTTTAAAAATTATTGTTTTTGTATTTAATTTCTTAAAGATATTCTATTAAACAGTTTAATTTGTACTTAATAATTCATATTTATTCTTTTCCGAATGTTGCTTTATTTTTCATTGTTAATCGTGCTCGGATTCTTCTGGAATTTTCGTTTGAATTCGTATTCTGATTTTCTTAAAACTGATATTTGAAATCAAAATTTTTATTCAAAATATTTTTGTGTTTTGTTTTAATCAAAAAATTTTATGGATAATTTAACATATCAACTTTATTATTTTACCATAGATGTTTGAAATCTATAAATTTGCGTTTTTTGTTAATTTTGTAAAATTACTTGAGTATATTGATAGATAATGTATGAAATATTTGTCACTATTTCAGCCATTTTTCCCGATCGGAAATTCGTCATAAGTATAACGTCATAAGGACTGGGCGACTTTTTGAAAATTTCGCCAAGGGTGACCGTACAGTAAATTTTAACCAATAACAATATAGTAAAATGAAAAAGAATTCAATATTTTAATCAAACTAAAAGACATACGTACTTTTTCCAAAACATAAGAAAAAGGACATTAAAAACACTTTTACTTTTTTCGACATTTTTATAATTATTTTAAAACAAAGTTTATAAATACAATATTGCTTAGTATGAAACAAATATTTGGTTTTCAATAAACTAATTTGCTTTTTAGTGTACTTTTAAAGTAGTTGTATAAGGGCATTCACTTTTTAAAAAAATTTGTATGATATTCATATAAAAATTACAGATATTTTTTTAAAAAATTTAAGAACAACAGTGAGAAGTACCAAATTCGTTTGTTAATGTTTACAGTTTTGGTATTGCTTATTTCCAATTACGGCTACAGTTTCGATAATCCATGGATTTCATCGAAATTTATTTACTTTTATACTTTGCATTTTCTAATTTTTTGTGAAAAAAATACATCTTTTAAATCCGTATAGAAATTTTAAATCAATTTAATAATTCCCATTTGTATGGATAAGCATTCTGAAATTCAATAAGTAAAATATTCTTCAAACTGATTTTTTAAAAGATTATGAAGTTGGCAGAAGGATGAGTTAGAATTTGAGTGATAAGTGATGAGATGCTTGCAAACAAACATGAAAGTGACATTTTGTGTGCTAAAAATTTGTTTTGCATGAATTTTTAGAACTTTTTTTTAATTAAGTGATAAAAGAGAAGAATGGGTGTCTCTAGTTCATCTCCTAAATTACTTTACGCTGTAGAAAAGAAAATTATTAATGATTTGATTAGCAAAAATTGTGTTGTAGTATTTTCCAAGACTCAGTGTATTTATTGCAAAAAAGTGAAAAAGGTTATTTACATATTTTAATTCTCATTGATTTTTGAATAATCAATTATATTTGCATTTTTAATTTCAATATATATTTTCAATATATATTTGCCTTCATTGCTTGCATTGATTTCTTTAATTTTTTAATCTTACACACATTTACATATTGAAAATAGCCTTCGAAATTTGCGTCATGTTTTTGTTTCTAAATTGATCCCACAATACTTATTCGGTTTTAATATTTAACACATCATTCACGTTTATCATTAATCATTATTACTTCAAATTGTTTATTCATAATTTTGTTTCTTATCTGGATGTTTATGATCTTTCATTCAATGCTTTTTAAATTGATTGGGAAAATTAATTCACAGCTGCCGTTTAATTCATTTTACGAATTTCTGTAACCTGTGATACTTTGGCAGGAACAAGTTCAGTATCCCCATACACTGATTTCTCGCCAAATCTGGTAACCGTTGTTTACGTTGTAATGTTGCCGATTTCAGCTTTTGTTTTTATTATAGTGTTGCCAAATTTAGTTTTTGTTACTATTTTTATTTTTTCCTTGCCAGATTCCGTTTTTCTCGTGTTTTAAAAAATTTTTACGTTATATATGTGCTTTTTGTAGTGGCAATAGCTTTTTTAGTTTCACTTCGAGAACTTTCCAGAACTTTCTTTGCTAATTGTTCTACGTTTTAATTGCTAGTCATTTTAATTTCGTTCACTTTTGCTGCTGGAATCGGTGGATTTCCCGCTGTTGTGTTTCGTTGTCGCCAGTGTCCAAACATCGTAAATTTTTCTTTTTTACTATTTCTTTTTCATTATTATTTTTATTTGGTTTAATTTTAATATATATATTTTTTATTAAATGATATATTTTATTTTATGTATTTAAAACCGTTAAATATTCTTTTTTCCTAATTTCGTTTTTTTAATTTATTATCATCTTTTATTGTTTTAATTACTTTATTTTTTGTTTTAATTTAAAATGTCTCATATTCAAAATGTTGTTCAAAAATATCAACAAGTTTTTTTAGCAAAAATTAAAGATAATAATGACGGATTATTGCTCAGGATTCCAAATTATTAATTAATTTAGGATTCGCAAATATTAATTAATTTTTAACGGAAATTGGATTTGGAGAAGGTGTAATTATTTTATTTAAATTCTATTGCTTACATGTATTTTTTTATTCTATTCGTGTTTCATTTTTATTTACTTAAAATATGTATATATTTAAAGAATATTTTATTCATGTTTTTTTTTTAAATTTAAAAAATGTATATATTTGAAAAATAAGCTTTTGGATGCTTTTTTTTTTAAATTTTATAAATTGTATATATTTAGAAAAATATTTTTGCATGCTTTTTTTGTAAAATTAGATAATTATTTTTACTGAAATGTGACACTGGTGACAAACGAATAAGTCGAAATAAATCGGCATGTCAGCTTAACTTCATATCAAGTAAGTCCATTATTTATATTTATTTCCCTTTTTAAATTTTCTGAAATGCATATTTTTCGAACGAACTTAGGGAAATTTCCCGTTTTAATAAACGCGCGCCTAGCTTGGCGACAAAAAAATTCGCCGCGTCGCCAAGTGTATGGGGATACTGAACTTTTCCCTTTGGCAGATATCCTTGCTTATCTAGCTACGTGGTTTTTATTATGTCATAGATAAGAATTATGAAGAATATGCTATTTTAGGCAACCCTACTATTTACATCATCAAAGGTAAATTTTAAACATTTATTCAATTGCAGGTTTTCTTAAAAAATATTGTGAGGATAGTTGTCTGAATTTTTTTTAATATGTTGTACAGATTTTTTGAATTTCCAGGTTGTCTTGTTCTTTTTTAATTATTATTAGTTAAAATTTAAGTTACATTTTGTAATTTAAATTTACTTATTTTTTGTGATTGTTCCTATTTTTACATTAGAATTAATGCTCCCGATCAGTTTTACTGTATGGTCACCCTTGGCACATTTTTTTGGAGGCCAAATTTGGCAAACATTCGGACCACCTTATTTTTGTCAGATGCAATTCTCACAAGATGCTCAGCTTATCTCGCGAGACAAGTCTCATGCTATAATCTACGAATTTTCAGATACCGTTTCTAGCCTTTCTTCGCAAATAAATTTCTGTTGAGTAGAGTAATATAAACAAAATTTGCGGTAAACATAATATTGCCGCCAAGATTTTATTTCAACAGGTTGTCTGCTGTGCGTTGCTTTTTTTCAGCTATTATCTTGCAGAATATGTGGGGAGGAAAAAAACAATAAAATGAGTAATAAATTTCTTGCATTCATCGATTCCATTAAACGGGTCTACTCGCCAAAAACATCTGACCCGGAGCAGGCAGTAGCGGCTTTGATGACAAAATAGGAGCTGGAGACAGGTATTTTTATTGTTCATTATTTACATAATTACTTGCAAATTAAATGGTCTTCATGAAATGAATTTCTTATGAGTATTTGCTGAGTTAAATTCATTAATATAAAATTTAATCAAAACATTTTATGGATAATTTAACACATCAACTTTATTATTTTACCATTGATGTTTGAAATTTATAAATTTGTGTTTTTTGTTAATTTTGTAAAATTAATTGAGCATATTGATAGATACCAACAATGTATGAAGTATTTGTGACTATTTCAGCCATTTTCTTCCCCCCGTTTTTCCCGATCGGTTTTCGTAATACGTATGACGGATTTTTGAAAAATTTCGCCAAGGTTGACCGTACGGTAAAATTTTACCAATGCTCCTATTTTTCTTAGAATTATTAATTACATTTTGAAGTTTGCTCCTTTATTTTCCTTATTTGTATTTACATTAATGAAATTAATGTTAGGCTTTCTTTTTTAAGTACCTAATGTTTAAATATTTATGCTTTTCATTTATTAGGTTTAAACCCATAAGCTTTTTACAGAAAGGAATTTGTTCCATTGCAGTTGTGTCATTTTGGCAACTCTCTTTTCACCAAAAATGTTCAGAAATGGGCATGATAAATTATGTGACAACTGCCAGTTTTAGTAATGGTAGCCCCTATGAAAGAATGGATTTCAGTAAATGAAATTTCTTATTTTATGAGAACATAAGTTTTTTCCTTCTTATTTTACTCTATTCATTAAACAGTTATGATGGCTTATAATAACATCTTTTGCAATAGTTTTTTATAATGATCAGTTGTCCTGAATATATAAAACATAAACAAGCTTTTTTAATTAATTACTTGTACCAAAGTAATTTATTATCTTGTTAATCTTTTCCATGATAATAATGTTTTCAAAAATTCCAATTTAATAATTGCACCACATGAGATGTTTCATGAGGTTTAAAATTTTGGTTTTAGAACATACAAGTTCTAAATTTATGCTTTAATGTTCTGTAACTGCCAATGTAAAAATTGGAATGTGGATTGTAACTCATTTAAACAAATGAAACTATTTATTTGATTTCATTAAATATATGAATCAACTATAGTGTTTATTTTCTCTTACATAACTCTCCGAAAGGCTTCTAAGGGATGATGGTTTTTGGAAAAATTATATTCCTGTTTTCCCAAGATTGAAAACACAGAGAACTTTTTTGACTTTGACCAGGGAATTGTCAGATAGGTATAAGATACCGGATGCAAATAGAGTGCCTATATTTAGACCCCCTATCTTTCAAAACCATATTTATAGAGCTGATTGCTGTCTAGACCTGATACTACCTGTTAGTAAGAAGGTCTCCACTGATTCTGAACTAGGGATGGCTACCCTAGCTACTATCAATGAGCATTATCCATCATCTGTTTGGTCCCATGTCTATACAGATGGTTCAGCTGTGGATGCCATTAGAAATGCTGGTGCAGGAGTATACTCTAAGAGTTTCAGGCTTTGCCAGGCTGTTGGGAAATACTATAACAGCTACAATGGTGAAGTGGCTGCTGTGCAATTAGCACTTGAGGAGATCAGAAAGGGTAATGAGAACAACATAGTATTTTTTATAGACTCTCAGGCCACCATCAGGTCTCTCTCTTCAATTGCTCCTAGCAGTATTGGGTCTGTTTATTTCTGTCAAATGGCAATTAGTTCTCTACTGGAAGAAGGACGACAAATTGTGCTGCAATGGATACCCAGCCACTGTGGTATCGCCGGAAATGAGGCAGCTGATAAATTGGCAAAGGCTGGCTCAAATCTACAACAGCCTTCTCCAGCCTTGGAGTACCATACTGTTAAAAGGCTTATTAATTCAAATATAGCCTCCTATCGTAGAAATATTTACAAGATGTGCATAAAGGAGAAAGCATGGGCTTCCTTACTAACAAAGCCTATTCCATATAAACTCCACAGAGCTGTGGGAGTAGCAAATTTTCGCCTTAAAACTGGGCATGATTATCTGCAAAAACACCTTCACCGTTTGGGTTTGAGGGACTCTCCAATCTGCCCTTTTTGCGGACTAGAGGATATGACTGGTGACCACCTTTTCACTTGCCCTGGACTTTCGGACGTCGCAGATAGAAATTCTGCGGAAGATGACTTTTCATTCACCTCAAGATTGTATTGGGCTGCCCGACAGAGACTGATGGTTGAAAAACCAAGGTCGGGCGTAGGATAAAAAAAAAATAATAAAAAAAAAATTTTCTCTTACATTTCAGAGCATGTTTTATTGCAAGATAATCAAAATAATGCAGAAGGACAATAATTTTAAATAAGTTCCAAAAACAAAAATATGTTGTATCTGTGGTATCAATCTCATTTATATTTTAATAAATGCACACAATTGGTTCAGAATTCAATATTTTTAAAGAATATGTTATTCAGCTATTATTTAAACAAATATCTATTTTTATTTTTAATTATTTAAAAATTTCTTGTTTAATTTCTTCTAGCTATTTAATGAAAATAATATAAATTTTACCTCTGTGGAATTAGACAAAAGAGAAGATGGAGATAATATGCAAGATGCTCTATTAGAAATAACTGGATCTAGAACAGTAAATATATATGTTTATTGATTTATATTCTTAACTGTCATAATTTTTTTGTATTACATAAGTTTTAAAACTATATATAGATTAATATTTTAGGAATGTTTACCTGTAGTTAATAGACTATCATTAACATTTTTTTATTTTATTTATTTATTTATTTATTTTTTTAAGAAATTCAGAATATTACTTTCAATTTTTCTGAATTATAAAAGCCATTCAAAAAACATATTTACTAAAAATGGAAATTGATTTTAAAAAAAAATCTCATTGACAAATATTTGCTTTATGAAATATCCTATTTTAAACTCTTTCCTATTACTTATTGTAGTATTAATAAAGAAAGAAAACCTGTTTTGCAATTTTATATTGTTATTGTAAATTAGATTTTATTTTTATAATTACACTGTAGAAATTCAAATTTTGAATAAAATATTTAAACTTAGAAGATTTAGAAAATAATAATTTGCTCCTCATATATAAATGCATTTTGTTTTTATGTTAATTGAACCGTAAAAAACAAATACAGGTAAAAATTATGGAATAATTCTAGATGTAAAACAGTGTAAGGGATTAAAACAGAGAATAATTTTCAATTAAATTTAAAGTATTCAGAAGAATAAATTTTATTTACTCTTACATTTTCACAAAATATTTAAGAAGCATGTTATGTTGAATAAAAGTATATCAAATAGCTAAAAAGTAAAAAAAGTGTAACCAGTGTAGTCAATTGTGCAAATATCCCCTTGAATGGTACATTTTAAATGAACATGTTTACATGTTGATTTAAAAATGATTACTATGCATTATAAAAAGTTTTTTGCATTGTTATGTTAATTTTGAAATGGAAATTTCATAGAGACCTATTAATTTGGGTTGTATTTTTGAAAATTTTCTTGCACAATCCATACTAAAAAAAGAGTTTAAAAAAATTTGTTCTTAACATTGATTTGTTAAGTTCCTTATTTATTTAGCTTCCATGTAGTATAGTGAAAACAATTAAGTCTTAAGTTTAATTTTGTCATATGTATCATAAAGGAATTTTCTTTCTGTTTTGATTTTCTGTGAAATTCAATAACTTTTTCATTAATAACATTCTAATAATAAAAGGGGAAAAGGAATATGAATAATCTGTAACATGATATTATACATAATTGTCTTTATTTTAAATATATATATAGAATGTCAGGGTGAATAAAAATAACTTTCTCTACTGTTTTACTTAAATATTATTTAGCTTTAAAAATATGTGTAAACTTTAATAGTACATTTAGTGTATTGGTATTTGATATTTTAAATATATTTTCTGATTTATGATTTTAATTTTATAATTAAAATGCTTTTTATTATATAGTATTTTTCCATATAATTAAAATGTAATAAATTATCCATCTATTGTGAATTCAACTATCAGTATTTATGTCTTTATTTCAATAATTTTTGGTATTTTTAAAGTCAAATTATAATAGCCTTCCTGCATTTTTAAAACATTGTTGTTCAGATAAAACTCTTTCCAGAACCTTGTGCATTGAGATTTCATGTGTTTGAAATTCTTGTTGGAAAAATTTTTTTTATTCATTTAGTTAATTTTTTCCTCTAAAAACTAGAAGATATAAAAGATTTTTATTCTTAAACTTGCATTAATAAATTAGAATGTAAATAAATATAAACAAAACTAAAAAAGCTATTTTTTTTTATTCCTTCATTTATATAATGCATTATAAGTATAATAAAATATAATGCAACATTAAACATACTAAGTTCTGTTGATTGATGAGTATTCTCTAATTTTATCCTTACAGAAAAATTTAAAAATTTAAATAGTCTTTAAGATAAATTTTTAAAAATCAAAATTTAAAATTTATATTAAGGGATTTTTAGCAATTTTTTTTTGTTGAATATTTTAAAGTAGAATAATTAATTAAATGTGCAAATGTAATTTTTTTCATGTTTCCTTTTCTTCAAAAAATTCTTTTATTGTAATTTGGTATAATTTATAAATTTTTGCGAAGCTTCATGAAAATATCAGGTATATGTGAGTCTCTTTGAAGCCCAGTGGCTTGATGGCAGGTCCCGGGTTTGATGCTCAGACTGGGCAAAGTCGACTTAGCCTGTCATTCCTTTTGTGGGTCAATAAACTGAGTACCAAGCATGCTTGGGATCTAAACACTGGAGGTTTCAAGTTAGTCTGACCACCTAACTAGAACATATGCTTCGCACCACAGGACCTTCGACCATGAAAACAATTACGGACACTGTAGGCCTTGGCTCACATGGGCTGTCGTCCCATGGAGTAGTTTTGCAGTCTCTTTTCCTTTTAAAAATTCTTTTATTTGTTATTGAATATTATTTTCTCCATAGAAACATTTTTCAGTAGCTACTTTAATTTAAAAAAATATATAATCATATAGAATAACATATGGGATAATTATTGAGTATAATTTTGCTTGTATTTATCCTCACCAGAAAAACATGTTTCTTACAAGTGTAGTTATATTGCAGTGCTATACCACTAGATATTTAAAATATTTGGTGAGAATTTTCTGCTTATTCTTAAATGTGGGGATTTTCAATTGGTCAGGTTATCTTTTTTTCAGGCTTATATTTAATTCCATAACAATTCTAATATTCTCAAATATTTCTCATTTTTCTTTAAGAATAATTTTTTTTTTTTTTAACAAATACTATTTTAAACATCATATTCCACAAACTGTTTAACTGCTATTTGTTCAGCATAAGTCTTTTTTTTTTCCTTTTTTTACAAATAATTATGTTGTTTGATACTTTAAATATTTTTTCTATGAATTATTACATATTTTTAATACTTTTCTCAATATAGACATCACTCATATATTTAATATTTTCCTATATAATGATATAGTCAAAAAATAAAATTTAATTTAGCATTATTTATTTGTTTTTTCACTATTCATCTGAATCTAATCAGTTCTATTTAAATTAACAATTGGATTGCTATTATTTCTATCTAAACTTTTTAAATCAAAATATCATGCTTTTCAAAGTTTTAATGGTTATTACTTTTGCTTTACAGGTACCTCGTGTTTTTATTAACTCTGAGTGTCTTGGAGGTGCATCAGACATTACAAAGCTTTATGAAGAAAATAAATTATTTGAAAAAATAAATTTATGTGGAACAAAATCCTGATCTTAAATAAATAGATATTTCATTATCTAGAATTATTGCTTGTAATGTATAAATTATTATTCAGCTTTTTTTCTTCATTTTTAGTCTTATTTCATTAAATTTAAATAAATTTATCCATGTTAACCCATTCGGTTTTTCATACATTTTTTAGAAGTTTCAAATTGCCTTAAATATTAAATCTGGAAGCATGTTCATAGTTATTCTATGAAAGATATTTTATAAATGTTAAGAGATTTTGCTCTGGCTACATACATTTTAATGTTAAAGATCATATCATATAACTATAGCAAAATTCTAAAATTTGTGCTTAAATTGGATCATGTTATTATTAAAATTATATTTGAATTATTATAATTTAATTAAGAAACTAATTTATGGAAATAAAATATGTTTAAAGTTATAAAACATTGATTACAGTCTAAATATCTGTAAATATTTAGATTAAAATAATTCTGACTGCAAATTTTAAAATTTCAGAATCAAAATGTTTTTTTGCTTAGATTTTTAGTTAAATTAATTAGTCAGTAATGGAAATTATAAAATTCTTCTATGTTTGAGGTTGAATGGTTTAATTGGTTATCAATTATTTGAATTAAGTTGCTTTATTGAACTATGTTTAGTAATTTATCATTTGTGCATCTATGAAGAAAGCAAACTAAATGAGTTAAGTATATCCTGATACAAGCTGATCTCTTTAATTTAGCTGTAGAATAAAAACATGGTTTTTAAAATTTGTTCCAATTTATCCACAATAAATTAATGTTAAAATGCTATTTCCTTCCACTGCATAGATAAAAAAAATAATATTCACTTAAAAATGATGTCAATTGTGTTATATGACTAAAAACTAACATTTTTTGACAATTTTTTTTCTTATTTGTTTAAAATATCTATATTATTTAATTTTAAGTCATTTGCATTACATCTCATGTAGTGTAATGTATTGAGTCTAGGTGTGAACAGCATACCAATACAATAGTGACTGCTAGTCATCTAAAATATAATCCTAAGAAGGAACTTTCCATACTGTGTAACCAGGCTGACAATCGAATAGTTAGTGTCTTCAGTTCACCGGCTCATGAGTTTGAATTTCACCCTGGACTTTGATGTTAATGGTTTGGAATCTACTCAAAACTGAGTCCCGGTCTACTTAGCCCTCGTGTGCAAAAAATGACCGTTGAGCGACAAACAAACAAACTAAAACAAACTACTCAAAACTGAAGATCCCTGTCTAATTAGCTCTTGGGCACAAAAAATTATCACTGAGCGGTAAATCAAACAATCCAGATTGTGTGAGACTTGCATTATGTAAGTACAGTACTAAAGTATACAAATATTAAACATATCAGTCCAGTCATATATCATGACTGGAATGAATCAGTATCCTCTCAAATCATTTGACTGCAATTGTAACACAATAAAATACCTGTCAAGTCTTAAATGTTTGGATTTCCTTTGAAAGAAGTTCTTTTTCTTAAAGGTAATGAAGTCTTTATTGTCTTTCGTTACTTAACAATTATTCGCCTCACTCAATAATTTAATTCTTATTGTTTAGTTGTGATCAAAGTTGTGCATGTTATTTTGTGCCCGGTGCCAATCGTTTTTAAATAGGTTAAAGTATCTTTAATACAAATAATGTAGAATATATATTTGTTAGATTTTATCAAGTGTAGAAAACATTTTTGAAATGAGCATCATTGAAAAAATTATATGTAAGCTGTCACTTATTTTTAAAATAATAGTTATGCTTATATAACAAGATGGTTTCCTGTACTTTTAGAAATATTAATGTGAATTACAAAACAATATTGTGTTTGTGAAACAGTTTAATATAAAATATAGAAAATAGACCTACAGTATAAAATAGCGATGTGTTGTATTCTATGTATGGAATACAATAATTAATTAAAGTAAAAAATATTGATAATGCAGGCTATTATTAATGCTTCATAAACAATATGGTACAAATAAGTTATTTGGGAACGACTGTAATTTGTAGTTTGCACATTATATTATGTGAAGTCATCTTATCATTTGAATTTATTCACATAAGTATAAAGCTATTTATTTATACCAGAATATTACTTTTTGGAAATAATAAGCATTTAAAATTATAATTCTGGTTAATAAAAGGAAGATAACTTGTGAAAGATGATAAATAACACTTATACTTTATCTCCATCATTGAGAACACAGAGAGAGCTGAAACATTGCCCTGACAGATTGATAGGTTCAAGTAGAATATAATTGATATCATAAGACTCCTGGTACGATAAGCATTTTATTATATTTAATCTTAAAATATTTTGAGATTAAATATTCTTTAAAGTGTTGCTTGATTTAAAAATCATACTATTTAATATTTTATTTTTTTATGTTTAATCAATATTTTGTGCAATAGATTGTTCCAATACTTTCAAAATTGGCACTTTTAGAAATACACGTGTTTCACTACTCTACCTTAAAAATGTTTAAATTTTTTTATTACATTATATTTTATAATGTTCTGACTCATTAGTATTTTTATTTTAAATGAAAATAATGTATTTAACAATGATGTGATGAATATTTATCATATAGAATTTGGATTCAATATGCTTCATGCTAAATAATATGCAAAATTATGAATTTAAATTATGATAATCATTACAATTATAAATTTATTATTTAAAACTTTAAAACAATATCTTTGCATTAAGAACAGAATTCCCTCTGGAAAATGTACTGCCTAAATAGAAGTGGCGGCTCGTGCTAGAGGTTCAGTGGTTCAGTGAACCCCCTAAAAAACCTGGTGAAGTTTATTACATCAATATTAAACCACTATCTATATGACTGTTTTGGTCTATTTTTAGTTATAGCACCTTTTAAGGAAGGGGGTAAATCATTTCAAACACCGCTCCTATAGCATCGGGGCTCTGAACCTCCCAAGTATGTTTTTCGCTTGTGCATGTCATAAAATCGGAAAGCATGATTGGCTAATCCGAGCAAAAGCTATTGAACTTGTCGCTAAAGGAAAATTTAGCGACAGTGGGGATAATTTTTCCCCATTCTGCAATATTTTACTTTGTACATTTGAAGATCCAAAACCTCCCCTTTCAGTATAACTCTGGAATGTAGTTTAGGGGGTTTAAAGGAAATTGAGAACAGGTTTTGACTGGACGGACATTCTAGGCACAATGAATTTTTTTTTTCTTTCTTTCTGCATCTACTTTAGTATTGAGTGACCACAGCGATGCTCTTGCAATATTGTCTATCGAAAAAAGAAATGATTTCTAAAATGGAGGACTTTAACGAAAGGGTTATAGAAAAATTCGCTGCAAAAAAAGAACGAAGGATGGACTTTACATACAAACTTTCAACAGCTGTTGCCAAAGGAAATAAGGAAACCTGATATTTATTTCGCTGTGAGTATTTTTTAAACAGCTTTTTTACAATTTATAACTTCTTACATTGCTTTTAATATGTATCTAAGCTTTAAATCTAATGCTCATAATACTAGAAAACCCGCTTAAGTAGTCTCTATGTTTCAGTAATATTGTTTTTTAGCTAGTAAACTAATACAGTAGCGTGGTCAAAATTTCAGTTGGGGGTGGAGGGGAGATACAAGCGGATTTGCAATGGAGATCATCATATAAAGTATTTAAATTTTTATAATTTATGTTTTAATACTAAGTTAAATTATTTAATCAGAATATTACTAATTAAAAGCCATTTATTTTTATTTTTAATTTCAACGTAGCTTTCAGGACGGTCAGCATGTTCCCCCTGCCCAGCTACTCCAGCGAGCTAGTGAACCCCCAACCCAACTGGTCACGAGCCGCCACTGAAGTGGCATTACTTTATATTTCAAAAGTTAAAAATTCTTACATCTCTTATGAGATTAAATATTTCATGTCTGATTAGGAGGATGAAATTAATGCACATATAAAATAGAAGCTAAAAACATTGTGTTTCATAAAAAGTTACATAAATAAATATGAAAAATGTTTGAATTTTTCTTTTAATAAATCTTTCCAAGAGGAAATAATTATCTTGATTGTTTAGATATTACCATAATTTGTTTTGTTTTTCATTGCAAACATTTTAGAGAAAAAGTTGTGGAATTTGAATTTTTCATTATTTATTTTATTGTTGAAATTCTAAGAACAATAAAATGAATCTAAATTCTTGGATTCCTATAACTGTTAAATAAAATTTTCAGTAATAAATTTGAAAAACCATGTAATTAAAAATACATTTTTTCAAATATTTTGAAACTTTCTATTTCATAAATGAAAAAATCAATAAGAAAAACAATGAGAAAAAGACTAAGAGCAAATAATGATAAAATGTACACAAGTGCAAATTACGCATTTAAATTTTAAAATAAAAAAAATAAATGAAAAACTAAGTATCACACCAAATTTACTAATATGATGCAAAGAACTGAAATATTGAAGTTTTTAGCAAGCAATTTGCAGAGTCTCTGGAGGAATAGACAATCCTAATTATCATCGTAGAAATCTAACAATGCAGTGCAAGAGATTAAGAGCAAACTTAATCATTTTAAAATTGATGTAAATGGAAACTATCCCATGTTTGACCACAAAATACAAATTTCTTTATGATTTTTTTAAATTAGGGATTTTAATTAAACTCTTAATGTAATGACTAATTATATACTTATCTATATAAATAAAACTATAAGTGTGCTCAGCAGAAATATCTAAAATTTAATACTTCATATAGGATTGTAAAATTTGGGAAGTACTAGAGTAGTTATTAAGAACACTCAGGATTTTATGAACTAGTGATTACTCCCTAACATGATCCCATAGACCAAATGATAATTTTACAAACTAAAAGATTCAAAATCTCTTTCATGAATTTTATTTTTCCTACACCTTTTGTTTGCATTTTCTTTTTATCCCCTGAATTTTCCATTATACTTCTTTCACTTGACGGATGAAAATTTGGATCAACATTTCAAGTTCCGGGTCTTTAGAAGCGATTCGCGTGGAGTTTCTCCTGCCGTCTCTCAACCCATAGATGACAGATAATCAAGCTTCTAATGCTCACCTTGGGTTAAAGGGTCCTTAGGAAATCGACACCCCAGATAAAATCACTCTATCAATCAATGCTTGGGATGATGTTAACTAAATGGCGTTATTCAAAGAATTTCGACGGGCAAGATTTATTAAAGATACCACCATAACAAAAAAGGATTTATTTGATGATTTGAGACAAAATAAATCTTTCCTACGAGAATGCTGCTATCAATCAACGTTTCGGATGACGTTATCTAGAGCATTTCGACGCGCAAAACTTTTTGAAAATACCACCATAACTTGAAAAGCAAAGGACATTTATTTGAGGACTTGAGGGAAAATATGTCATTCATATGAGGATGCACTTGTCCGTCAATGATTCCGCGGATGTTAAGGTCGTTATCTAGTGCATTTCGACGTAGAAGATTTTTTTAAAAACTGCAACAGTAATTTAAAAAGCAAAGAACATTTATCGGACGAATTGGAGTGAAAAAATGACTCATTCATACATTATCGCATGAAACCCTCTGCAAACGAAGAAGCGAAATTACGTCTAGGATTGTGGACTGCGATGTTATTTGTTTGAAAGAGGAATCAAGAAATTATTTATATACCATTATGAAAGAGGATGAAAAATAATTTTCAGATATTAAAAATAAAGACTTAAGCAACGATTATCTGCAAAACAATTAAATGAATATTTCATGATTAAATACTTCTTTTGAAAGAAAAAAAGCAGAAAAATACTTTCTTGCATCGAAAAAAATCTGTTTTAAAAATGTAATTTTGAAAAGAAAAAAACAAATAATTAAGCTAATTTTTTCTGTTTCAAAATTACATTTTTAATTTTGAAACAGTAAATAATTCAAGTATCTATGAATTTACTGATTTTCAACAATAAAAAAGAAAAAGTAAAAATTATTTTTTAAGAATATATTTTATTTGTATCTTTTTCTTTAAAAATGTATACACAGACAAAAATAACTTTTCCGAATAGTACTTTATGAAGAAAGTGGTTTGATAAAAAAAACAAATTTCAAGAACTCCTTTATTATCCCCACAAGCTCGTAAAAACGAGTGTTTGTGGGAAACGCGTGTATCAACAATTACGATTTTTTATACATATTTTGCATTCAAACGAGTTATTTTTAATCGAACTGTTCCTCATTGGAACTTTAATTAATAAATGATCTGGCAGACATCAGGACTTTTGGGACAATTTTTTTAAGTGAAATCAAACTCCAAGTTTAGGATTCTTATTTAATGAACTCAAAATAATGTTCATATAAAATATTATTTTAACAATTACTAATTCAACGCAAACTTACAAGAACTTTTTCTTTAAGATAATTTTTATAACTAACTTAGTTGAATGAACAATTTGGTAAAATTTTGTGAGCTACTTAGATTTTTAATATCTCGAACTTTCCTCGTAAATGTATTAAAAAAACTATTTTTATAAATATTTTTATTTTTTAAAAGACTGATTAAAGATTTAATCATGTGAATTAAGAAATCGTATATTTAAGTATACTTTATAAAAATTTCTATTAATATTTTCATTCATTCTAACTTGTATTAAAAAGTAAACAAAAATAGGTAAAATTATGCATTTAGAAACGATAACAGTTGCCATTTTGAAATTTTGCAGTAAAATTCGTTGTTGCTATTAAAGCAAGAATAGTCCATCTCTATTTTTAATTTTACTTGATTCCTTTTAAAATTATTTTAAAAATTATCAACATTGTAAAAGTATTATTTAAGAGAATAATCTGTTTTTTTTTTAAATCTAAATTTCAAAAAGGAATTTAACTGGAAAATTCATTAAGAGATTTGATTTATACAATAGGTGAAGATAAAAACTCATTTTTAACGAAATTTATCTTTTAACTTTATTTAATTTAAGTCTATTATTTTAGGTTACAGCGAGAAAGAGATACATTTTATTTTTCTTAGTGTTTTATAATTCAGAAAATTCGTCATTTGAATGAGTTTGATGCACAATGTAGAATTTTACATTCCTTTTCACAAAGATACTCGATGTGTAAAATGAAATCAAGAGTTAAAACATTTCATTTTGGGGAATTTTATTCACTAAAATGAAATGATAAATTTAGACTATGAATGCTCCTGCACGTGATGAAATGCAATTAACATTCACTTCCCTCGAATTAACCTTTAAATTAAAATTTCCGACTGGTGAAGACGAAATTCCACATTCAAATGTTAATTCATATCTTCTCATTTATGGTAATTACTCAGACGTATATTTTTATTCAGTCATAAAAGGACACGTAAAATATTAAAAGATCAACTGGAGAAAGGTAGGTAGGTAAGTTATCGCGGACACTTTTGGAGCTTTATGCTAAGATGCCTGTAGCTGTCATTGAAGAAGGCATTTGGAGAGGATTTATGTAGTCAATCGACTAACATTATTTAAGTAAAGTCAATTGAAGTCGGTGATCACTAACAGAAACGTCTTGATATGAGAAGAAAAAATTCGGATTTATAAATTTGCGTTAGAAAATAGCTCCAGGATTTTGAGTTGTAACTTTCATTTTTCTTTAAGATTAGAATCTGTTAGACAGGAGTAGAAATTCACAGCATGCAAGAATTTTAACTTTTAGATTTGTAGATAGTTCAAATATCCAAGAGAATGATAATGCTCCTATTCCTAATTTTTTTCCTAGTTGATTCCTCAAATGTTCGTATAATGGACAATCTAGTAGAATATGATCTATGGTTTTAGGTTCACCACATAGACAGCGGTCTGTATGCCAGAGATCAAACCTAAATAGAATCGAATTGGTAGGAAAACATCTTGTTCTTGCTCTGGCCAGCCATACGTCTTCTAGTCGTAATTTCTTTAACAACCTATGATTTTTGCGAATAGATGTCAGATGAGTGAATGCTTCAGCATATTTGCTATTTTTCCATTGATTGAGACTTTCTTTAAAGTAATATTTCAGATCTTCAGGAGAAATAGATCGAATAACATATTGACTCACTGTTGCTGTTTTCGCCAATGAGTCTGCGATTTCATTACCTGCAATCCCTGAATGTCAGCGAACCCAAACTAACTGTATTAACAAGCATTTTTGAGTAGATTGAATTATTTGGAGTTGAAAAAGTTGAATAATAGTTGGTGATGTCCTGGAACAATCTGAAAGAGCAGAGATGCAAGAAAGTGAATCAGTGAAAACGACATATTTTTTGAGTTCAGTGCAAATTTTTAGAGACTGCAATAAGCGGTGCCATAGCCTCTGCCGAAAAGATGGAGTTTATGGAACTAATTTTCCCTGTTATTGATAAACTGTTGTAAAATTTACTATTGCAATGTCCACATTTGATCTCTGCTTGGAAGCATCTGTAAAAATCAGCGTATCTGTCTGCCATGATGACTCACAAACCTGGTGAAATAGCTTACTAATTATATCTTTTGGCAATGATTTAGTCTGAAAAGGGAGACTCGAGAACCAATTGGAGATTTTTTGACATTTCTGGCCAGTCTGTTGGGACTTTTAAAATGCACGAGGTATTTATTCCTTGTTGGTCGAGCCACAATTTGGCTTTAATGGCCAGAGGAAGAGTACGATTAACTCGATTGTAAGTTAGCTTTTCCCAAGCTGAAGCATATGAGGATAATGATGACTTGCTTAAATTCCGAATGTAAAAGCTTGAGAGCTTTTCATGTCTAGAGTGAAGAGAAGTTTCTCCTGCTTCTTGTTGAACTATCGATATGGGAGTCCATTTAGGAAGACCTGTTGCAATTCTTAGGGTAGTGTGATTTACAGTTTCAAGGATTTTGCGGTCTTTTGTGCATGCTGAAGTAAATATATGACAACCATAATCCTACTGGAGACAATAAAGGATTTCATGATGTGAAGAAGATGAGCGGTACGAGCACCCCATCTATTACCTGCGATACCTTTTAAAGCATTCAACTTTTTTGATATAGATTTTCTCTTTTCATGAAAATGATGACGGAAAGATAAATTGTGTGAAAAATGTAATCCCAAAATTCGAATATTTTTACCCCAGGATATAGGAAAAGTTAATCATAGAATATTTTTCTGGGTCTATCGATAACTTCCATTCTTTACACTAATTTTGTAACATTTCAAGTGCAGATGTTAGTTTCTGCAGAAGTTTTCCCAAGTTAACAGATTCATAAAGTAGAAATATATCATCAGCGTACATGAAGCATTTGATGTCATGGGGAATGATTTGGTAGACGTCTGCCATAAACATTGAGATCAGGAAAGGTAATAACATGCTCCCCTGTGGAACTCCCCTATATGAGGTGGTGACTGATGAAGATAGCTTATTTCTCCACTTTACTTGAAAATAGCGAGTTGTGATGAACTGTTGAATCCACAAAGCAGCGTTTCCTTTGATGTTTGCTTGAAGTAATTTATAAACAAGGCCGTCTGGCCAAACTGAATCATAGGCCTGGGAAGTATCCACTACAATCAAAACAACAATTTTTTTGAGGATCTGGCAGAAATTATGTGATGATGAACGATGGATAAAATACTGTCACAACCTCGATGTGGCAGAAATCCGTGGTGATTGGGATGAAAGAAAGATATGGTTGATATATGGTCAATAAATCTCTTCAAAATCATTTTTTTCCAGTAATTTACACACGACACTAGTCAGAGATATAGGGCGGTACGATGCCACAAGATTGGCCATCTTTCCGGTTTTAAAATTGGAATAACAATGGAGGATTTCCATATTTCTGGTACAATACCTGTAAGCCATGATTTATTCATCAGGGAGAGGAGGTAGTCTATGTTGGTAGTAGTAATGCCTTTTAATATTTTTGTAGATATCTTACCTGGACCAACAGACGAGTTTTTATATCTTTCCAACTCTTCTTGCAGTTCAGATGCAGTAAAGGGTTTATTGTAAGAGAAATCTTCACTTGTACTTAAATCCAGTGGAATAACCTCTAAAATTAGTGAACGAGTGTAGAAGTCTGTAAACATATTAGCTTGATGGGTAGGATCTGTCCCTGGAGAATTATTATGTAATAAGATCATATGTGAAGTTGGAGATACTGTAACTCTATTTTGGAGATTTTTTAATAAGTTGAAAATATTTTTTGATGTTCCAGCTAAAATCATTATTTTGTCTTAATATTTTCGAGAGAGATATATGAGTAGTCGATGTAGTTTTTTTATATGCCATCCAAACGTACTTATCACATGTGCGTTTAGCGTTACGCCAAAGACGTCTTTTTTGGCCCAGGAGATAACCACATCTAGGAGACCACCATGTGAGATAAGGTTTACATGGCATTTTCTGCCATCTTCGAAACTTATGAACTTTATTTATGCAGAGATGATTGAATTGTTCAATGGAGTGAAGATTAGAAATTTCATGATCAGTATTGATGGAGCAAAGAATTCTGACCACAGGATACGTGATCTTTTCGGTATATGGTGATAAATATCTCCAATAGCTATGCTAGTTTTAGATGGTAAATGATCACTTCCCGAACAGTCTGGGTGAACTTCAATATGACTTAGGTGATAAATGTCTGGTGATACAAAGGGGAAATCAATGAATGAATGTTTATGATGTGGACCGTAATGTTGGAATTTCAGAGTTCAGGAGGCAGCAATTCCCTTCTTGAATCCATTCTAGAAAGTCATTTGCCCTTGATGAAGTTAAACAGCTTCCTAATGATGTATGTCTAATATTGAAATCTCCTATTATGGTATAAGGAGGCTGAATTCCTTGAATTATGCTATGAAGCCACTCTGAAGAAAATTTGCCCCAGGAGGAATGTAAACATTAATAATAGTTATTGTAGTCGTTGCCACTGTAATCTTGACTGCTAAGAGTTCTCTGCCATCATCTGAGAGACGTATAGGAGAAATTTGCCTTGTAGGAATGTGTTTATTTATTGCTAAGAGTAGGCCGCCACATCGACTGTCTTCTTTATCCTGACCAAAGATTATTTTGTTAAATAAAGATATCCTGTCAACTTTTTTTAACCAAGTCTCTTGTACTGCAATAACATCTGCAGAATTAAAATAATGAAATTTCCTGTATGGTCGCTTATTGCGAACACTTCGAGCATTCCATGAAATTAATGAGCACATGAAAAAAGTGACAATTATTATGATTACAGTTTGACTTCTGAGGACTGATGCACCCAGGATAAAAGTCTGTTAGGAAATTTTATTGCTTCCCTTTCTAAATTTTGCATATTCTATTACTTCTGACTGTTCTTCAGAAGAGTTGCCAAAATTAAATACACTGTTTACAGGTAAAATAGGATTGAAATTAATGTCGCTATTACTTGGGTTTGATGATTGCTTTAGGATTCGACTACTTTTCCGAGTTTTCCTTCTCGCAGGGGAAGACGAGTGACCTATAATTTCAAAAATTTTGTTTACAGTTTCTTCAAATTTTTGGAAAGTAGTATTAAGAATGGCTTCTTTTTGGGTTTGAATAGCTAAAATTTTTTGTCTACTGACTCTTCAAATTTCGTAAGTATTGAGGTGACTATATCATTTATTTTAGCATGAGTATTTTCTGATGGTTGACTAGACTTTACAATTGTAGCAAAACTGGTTTTAGAGCTTTTAAATTGTCTTCTTGCTTCAATAAAAGATAAATGGTTTATTGACTTAAATTTTAAAAACCGAGTTTCTTCACGAGATGAACATGAAGGATCATCTGAAGCGTGAGGTCCTTTGTAGATCACACAATATGGGACTTTAGTTGAACAAGGATCATTATTATGATGTGAGCCACAGAGTCTGCATAAAGCTGTTTGTACTTTACATTTTTTGTGGCATGTGTAAATTTAAAACAAATTCCACATTGACGAACTTTATCCACAAAAATCTTTATGCTTACAATAGATAAAAATACTTTAATTTGTGAGACGGGATTTTATGTCCGCAGACTCTTACCAAGATAGTTTCTGAAAGTTCTGAAGATCCCTTTTTATTGAAATGTCGTATTTGAGATACAATAAGGCCGTTATTTTCAATTTCTAATGCTAGATTTTCTAGACTTTCGTCCAGTGATATGAACGGGATAATGAATTTCGTAATGTATTGTTCTATTTGTATTTTGGGGAGTCACAGGGACATTTAATACTGTTTCGATTTTACAAATAACTGTTGAAGATTTGTAATCATTTGTAGTGATAATTAGTTTTTCGTTTCTGGTATGTATTCTTCTTCAATTCCATTCTTGTTGGATATAGCGTTTAATAGTTCAGATTTTAACTGTGAACGCCTCTTGAGAACAGAAGCATATCCTGCTGTAGGACACAAAAACACTGAAATTTGAGATTCCAGCTTCTGAAGCTAATTGTATAGCTAGAGGTGCATTATCATCATAGTCTAATACAGAGTTTGATGTATGTGTCGGTATGCGATATTCACATTCAATAAAGGGTATATCGTCTTGTGAGTCTGTCATGGTGAATATACCATCTTGTACGTACTTGAGAAACTAATTATTAAATAATCTTATTGGAATTCCAGAATTCCTACAAACTTAAATAAGTGAAAATAAATTGCTAGAGTTCTTCTCAAAGCTAATAGAATTCAAAGAAGTAAATACGTTCCGATAAAGTCTGCAAATATTTCTATTACAAATTCCGAGAATTGATAACGCTCTTGACACTCCAACTGGAAAAATAGAAATTACTCATTGATCTATTCTATTTGCAGAAGAGAAATGAATCTTCAAATTTGAAACGAATCATAAGAAAAAACAACAGTTTTCTGTATTTTGATGCACAAAGACACAATTGTTAAAGTATGAGAGGAAGTTTAAATGAGTTTTATTTTCATACTACATTGACAGAAATAACTGACCAGTGTAGCTGAGATGAAGTCATTTTTTTACAAATGAAGTAGCTCAAACATTTTAAATTAATTTTTAAGATATTCTAAACAAAAATAATCATTGATACTCTTCATTTTTTTCTCATTATCTGTTAAAGCTGAACGTGTTTTAAGACAGAATGTTGGGACTGCACACAAAAATATTCAGAAATATCATCAGCGCTTATGAGAAATATATCATTCCAAGACAGAAGACAATTTGTATGAGGTGGAAATGAATAATACAATGTATAAGAAGTCAGGCTTAAAAACTATGTTAAGACCTTACGGAGGAGGGAGAAATAATTTTTTCAAATAAAATACTAAGGGACATGTTTCTGCGCATGTCGAGATATCTGACAGTCATGTGTCAGCTCATGTCAATTCATGACATTGTCTGCACTTTCATTGCTGTATAAGTGCAGCTTGCCTCCTCATTTTCTGATGTCGGTTGGGGTGATTTTCTTCTAAATAATGCAATTTTTTTCAGTTATGATGAAATGGTTATCCCAATTTCTCAGAAGATCATGTCGGGCATTGTATACTTTTTGAGTTTCGCAAGGATAGTAATGCAGTTGCGACCAAAAGCGATGTTTATCCAAGTGCATTAAGCATTCGTCAATGCCAAAGATCGTTCCCCAATTCCAGATGAAATAATTTTCATCTGACTTCTTTCTATCAGGAAGACCAACATCAGACATGCTAAGGGTACAAGCAAAAGCAAATCCAAGTCACACAATCGGGCAACTGTCAAGCAGCATAAACCAATCTTGGTCGATCGTCTAGGAACAGCAGATTGGAAAATTAAGCGTAGCAGGTGTTTGGGCCCTCCGGTATGTGTCCGAGGAGATCACAAAGCCAACCAATCCTTTCGCATGCATGCTGCTTCAACGGCACCGCACAGAACCTTTTCTGATTGTTTGATCTCTAGAGACGGAAAAGGGATCCTAAATGATGATCAAAACCGCAAGCGGCAATAGTTCTCACCCGCGAAGTATCCCAAAAAAGCACTTCTGTGTATTCGCCGAATTGCTTACTTTGAAGTGCTGAAATCTGGTAACGCAGATCCCTTATTCGTGAACGATTGGATCGAGGGAACCAATCTTTAATCGAAAAGTATCCAGTGACTGTCAACAGAAAGGGCGTCATTCTGCAACACGACAAGACTGCACTGTACAAGGCGAACACTGGAAAAATTAATGAATTGGGAGTAGGAGCCACCCACCATACTCTCCCGATATCGCACTCTCGGATTTCCATTTATTCTGATCCTGACAACATTTTCTTAATAAAAAAATTTGGATACTATTCAAAATGCCATCTCGAGATATTTTACTCAAAGAGAAATAAATTTTTGATGGTTCCAGATTGAAAATTCGCACACTAGACGGCAAAAGACTGTTGATAACGAAGTAATTAGGTTATTATAATTAAAAATAAAAACTTATTAAAAATTTCTTACATATATTTCCTATATATTAGATTAGGGAATAAGTTCGTAGCGTTTTTACCACAGACTTTTCTTTAAAAACAATAATTATATCAATAAGTTAATCAATTATATATTCGCTGTTGCTGTTTACAACCTCTTCCCACCTTTCGACCCATTTGTTGATGCTGTTACGCCAAAAATCGCCTTGTTTGGTGTCAAAGAAGTTGTTGAGCCAGTTTTAAGGACCTCTTTGTTATCGAAGGTAACGCCCTTCATATGGTTTGACAAGGAGCGGAAAAGATGGTAATCGGTCGGGGCAAGGTCCGGAGAATACGGCGGATGCTGAAGGACCTCCCATTTGAGCTCTTGGACGAAGGTTTTGACGACTTGTGCAACATGGGGCCTGGCGTTGTCATGAAGGCGTATGGTTTGACCATGTCGATCAGGTCTTCTCGGTTGAATAGCCTCATTCACGGTGTAGCTGGGCAATCTAGAGCTCCTTGTTGACAGTGGCATTCTTTTTGAGCATTGCCCAGTGCACCAAGAGGTCCTTAAAACTGCCTCAATAACTTCTTTGACACTAGTCCAGGCGATTTTGGGGGGAACGGCATCAACAAATGGGTCGAGAGGTTGGAAGCGGTTGTAAACAGCAATGGCGAAAATGTAATTGATTAACTTATTAATATAATTATTTATTTTTGTTTAAATAAGTCTTTGGTAAAAACGCTACGAACTTATTCCCCAACCTCTCTAATTCACACACACACACACACACACACACACATATATATATATATATATATATATATATATATATATAATTGGGGTACATTGTACGATCATACTCTTTTCCGATCTTCATTTTTCTGGACGTGAAAAGCAAAGATAAGAAATGAATTAAACTGTAACATTAGATTTGTTTGACAATATTAAGTGCTGATAAGTAAATGAATCAATTACTTTAAGAGACTGAATAGATAGTTTTCCAAAATTAAACATATTTGGAAAAAAAAAAAAGAAAAATCAAAATCTGAAATTCCCATTTAGTTTGAGAAAACAAGGCAATGTTCTTAATTCATCCCGAATGTTTAATTAAGTCATTTTGTTTTTCTAAATATTCTGTTTGTAGATGATGTCTGGAAAACATTAAAAATTATAACAAGAGGACTTTTTCTTATTAAGGTGATTTACTTAAGAACGTTATTGTGTTCACCGAAGCCCTTTTGGTCGGATTGTATAATTCGAAGCGTAAGATCCCAAGTTCAATCTCAGCTGCAATTGAAAAACGGCGATGAAAGTTGCATTTCTGCCTTCTGCATGCACATTTGTCGGAGTGTGTGCTCGGCAGATTTCCGACAGAAGGTCCTCACTAGTTGACCCATGAATACAGTGCATTATGCATGAAAAAGTATCTGGGAAAGCAATGTGCACCACACTTCTCAAAATGTAATACAACGGCGTTAAGCTATCTCATAATGCGATGTCAAATATGAAGCTATTGCTTTCTTTAAGAAATGATCAGACTATCTGCTAAGATATATGAAGGATTATAATTATATTTTTTGTGTTGCCTTGTACCACCTAGGCTGGCATTATGGGGTGCGCTGCTCCACTTTTCCAACTGAACCCTATTTTGGTGTGGAGTCCGACTTCCTCAGTGCACGCATGCCATAGGGACCCGTTTATAGGGTTGGCAAACATTTACAACCCATTCACACACAACGAAAGGACAAAGATAAGATAGACAGAGAGAGAGTATATCTAGACTCTAACTGGGATTCGAACCAGGGGCTGCCTATCCGCAATCAGGAACTCTGATTTCTTGAGAGAGTCGGCGGAATATAATTATATTTAAAAATGGTAAATATTCAGATTATTCATCGAAAAATGTGAAAATTGATTCATTTAAATCAAAATGTTAGAAACTTAGATTATTTACTTAAAAATATTAAACGATGATCGATGTACTTAAAAACAAGAATAAAAAATTAGATTATTTGTGTGAGAACGTGATCATCGAAATCAAGTGACCGAGAAGAGCACACTCACTCGCCGATCCCCCTCTCGTCACCTGCGGCACACACCATCTGATCTGCGGGACCACTTCACTCAGAATCACAACGGAGCGGAATGTTTGAATGCAACTCCTGTAGGGTTCCCACATCAAATTCACAGCCGTCTCAAACAATATAAGACCCACACACAATAATTTTTCTGCAAAAATATAATATACGAATATAAACAAATAATTGTATACAACACAATATTACCACATTATATTTCGCGGTCTGTATCATAGAGAACGATTTTTGAGGTCTTTTAAGAATTATTTAGCGTGACATAACTGCGTTGCTTAAGTAAATAAACAATAGATTAACATTTTATTAAAATGATAAGAACACGAAAATCGGCAGATATATAAAAAGTATTATTTATAATATACACATATATAAAATTCGAATCATTCATTTTTTTTCAAGCCCATTTATTTATGGAAGAACGAGTAAAAGTGCCTAAAAATAAGCTTATTTTTTCAAGAATAAAGATATCGAAATTCATTCTTTCATTCAAAGGATTTAGTTTTGCAAAACAATTGATAGGTTAAAATTAGTTTATAAAGAAACTCTATTTTTGAGAAAGTGCTTCATTATTTCATTCGCTCTCTTAATGCCCAAAAATAATACTGTTTAATCATTTACTGGAGCAGAAATAAAAACGAAGCTTATGATTCAGCTAAATGAGATATTTTTATCTATTATGAAAAAAAAAAGAAACTAACAATCAATGAATTGCCAAGGGTCGCCGACAAGGCTTCTTGGCTGCCCCTACAGCACAGGTGGTTGTCGATGATGAAACAAAAAAGCCCCTTCTGTTAATCATCGGCTGCACAATGAGAGCAATCAAGGAGTGAAGCCGTTGCACTGCACTCACTTTTCCCTCGGCAGTCCCTTCTCCCCCGCAAAATAACCATTTGGAGCTCCCACTGTGTTCTGGGTGTCATGCCAACTTCCGAACAAAAGAATAATGAGATAAAAATAAATTCCATCCCTTTTGTGCGCCGAAAAGGAAATGCATCTTTATGATCTCATCTGCTCGTGCCCCTCTCATACACATGCAGAAGAGATCATTTCTTTTTTTAAAATAAATGCTTACAATTTTTATTGAAACTCGCAAACTATCACAAAATTCGCTCTCGCATTTCGAGAAGGATGTGCTGACTCAAAAATGTCACAACTGCTTACGACAAGCACAGCAGAAGACGGGCGCCGAGAAGACAGTCCATAAATTTCTCATGGCCATGAGAGACGGATGCGATACCTGAGTTGTCAACGCTTCCTCTGAACTTCTAATTTTATAAATGGAGGCGCATGTCTAAGGGGTAGAATCCAGGTGTGTGGAACATAAAGGCGCGGGTTCGATCCCAGCCACTCTTGATAGACGGGAGATGGATCTTGCGTTTCTGCATGTACGCCCGACCGAGTTGTAAGCATTTATTTTTGAATTTTTTTTATTATGATTCTTCTTTTTTTTTTTTTTTTTTTTCGTATAGGGAGTCTCGCTCATCCTAAGCGTACTCACTGCCATATGATTTTAATTTGATTGAGAAAAATGACTGAAATCATTTTATTGAGAATGGAAACCACTTCTGTTTTGATTTCGCTTGGAAACATCCTCCATTGCCTCTGGAAAGAGGAACGCACTAATCGCATTTAACTGCGCACACAAAGGACTTTGGTTAAAACAATATTTTCTTTTCAAAATCATAGTTTCATGTGATTGGATAAAAAGAAAACTCCTGATTGCTAATTCCGAGAATGACCTTTACTTGGAAGGATATTTCAAGCCCAAGCCTCTATCAATGAAATAGCAGAGTAACGTTTGAAAACGCATTCATTGAACACAATTCACTCTGTTTGCAGGATTATCTATTCCGCGAATCCTTCCTCCCTTCCTTCTTTAACAAAAAAGTTCTTACGATTCTTATAGTTTCTCAATTCACAATTCTTTAGCATTGTTTGAACAAACCAGTGAAAATCTTTAAGTTAAATAATTCTATATTTAAGAATTTTCCATAAGTTTATACATATACATACATACATACATATATATATATATATATATATATATATATATATATATATATATATATATATATATATATCATTGTGTGTGTGTATCCTTATATCATATAAATTGACGGCGATTACTTTGTTGCCTAGGAGTTTTCCAGGTTTTCCTTTGCGACAACGTGAATACAGCTCAATATCTATGAAAAGTTCTCCCAGAAAACAGTTTACGGGGTGGATGCTAAAATGCCTGGCAATGACTCTCGGTCGTTAAGCCGTTTAAGATGTGATGTCAGCAGAGGTGCATGGATTTCAAAAGCCAACATAAGTAAAATCAACATGGTGTTCCTAAAGTGAATTTGAATCGAAACTTCGCACCAAATCGCACATAATCTAGAGCATTAATTATTTCCACATCATATGATTCCATTCTTTTTTCAAGGATCATTGGATGGCCTTGATTCTCATTCATTGGAAGAATTCGAGGAAATGTTTTTGTGGGAACTGTAAAAAAACTTAAAAACAAATGGATATAAATTGTTGATGTTAAAAATACTCAATCGAGGTATTATTATGCATCTCCATTTTTAAAATAATTTTTTTTAAATTTTATTTACAATATATTTTAAATAAAAAGGAATCAACGCTGCCTTTCAAATCTGTGGAGAAATAATGATTGTAAATCTATGTAACTAAGGCAATTCAACTTATCAAAGTATCGCATTGGTGGTTAAATTGTCTTGTTTATGATTTTATCTAAACCAGTTTCAACAATTTTTCTCTGATTGACAGTTGAATGAGAAAGTTAGAAACTGAGTCAGTTTAGTCACATAAAATTTTTTGTATTCATGGTATCCAAAAGAATACAGTTTAGAATGCATCATAGAAAGTCACCAATAACTCCGGAACAACGAAATAAGTGTGAATTTGAGACTAGTCGCAAATACTTTACCTCTAGTCCCGCAGAGTGCCTCACAGTGTGAAAGGGGGTGAAACTGGGCGAAGTGCGTTGGGAGTGTGTTCTCCTGGTAGGGTCACCCAAGGCGAGAAGCCCCCCCTCCCCCAATGCGTCGAACTATAATCTGTGGAATCCGGAGCCGAGTCAGTCCTCTGCTTTTTGACCGTAGAAGCTGCCTCATAACTTACCCACGGTTAATTCACCCAGTTTTTCTCCTAATGCCTCGATCCTCACGCACTCTAAAAAGGATCGCTTCTTACCTTTAGTAGAGGGCTAGGCTCGAAAAATAAATTACAGTTTCCAAAACATATAAACTCATTGAAAATACTCCAAATCAATATGAATGACATCACTTCTTTCACCGCCAGAATTAAATTCGATCAAGTGTTGGAACTGGCTGAGAGATAGGTGTGTAAATCATAATTTTGCAAGGTAACCTAAAGACTAACTGGCTATTTTACAAGCGGATTATTATCAGTACTGCTGGCCAGTCCACTCCTAAAAGCAACTTCTAAAAAAAGAGAGCTTACTTAATCAATTTGTTCTTCTGCACAGGCCTCTCCTGGCTGCATTTTATCTTGTGTGTGACTTACCGGGCCGGACCTGCATCAGGAATCCTTATCGGCAATGGACTTCTGCAGAGTCAATGGCTCATCCAGCTCTGCTGTTCAAGGGGATGAGGAATAACAACAATTTCATCAGTTACAGTTAATGATTTGGCTGGTCCACTTCATCTTCGTTTAGAGTCAAAATGGCATATCTCAGAAACTCGAATGCAAAATCTATCTCCTCAGACAGCGAAAGACGTTATTATTGTTTGAATTGATTATTGAAAAACATTCAGTTGCAATGATATCAATAATCAAAGCATTTTCTGAAAAGAAATCTGATTGCAACTTCATGGTTTAGTGATCGCATTTAGACTTTGGACGTGTAAGAAGCCATGGTTATCACCTGGAAATGACTTTTAGTTTCAATTTAGCGTTATTAAAAGTTTTTACAATCTGGAAGTTAATGTAATCAATTTACTTCTTAACTGTTGTAAACATAATCATTAAATTTAATTAACACGAATTATTTTACCTCACGTATATCTATCGTTCTGAAACTCATTGATCAAACTGGAAGAGGAACAAAGTTGAAAAAACATTAGTTAATCCATCTAGAAAAAAATCCAAGTTCAATGTTACCCTGGAAAAATCTTGACTTTCGTGAAAAAGTCAGATATTTGGTACTTAAAGGAAAGTTTATTAAATGAATTATTCCACAGTATGCAGACCTGTAGATTTTGCTTAAAAGATTTTACAATCGTCATCTAAGTAGTCGTGGTTTTAAAGATCACTAAAGACTGCAAATGTTTGCCTTTCAAGTGAACTTTCTTTTTATCACTTCATACATAAGTTTCTAAATAAATGCAACAATCATGGTCGAAAAGCTTCCAACCCATTTTGAAGATAGTTTTCGATCAAGTCTTCAATTAACAGAATCAACTCTCATTTCCATTATAAGGATCAATTTGAGGTAATGACCTTGAACTGTTCCGCTAATAATTTTTAAATTTGTTATAATATATATATATATATATATATATATATATATATATATATATATATATATATATATATATATATATATGTATATATATATATATATATATATTCGCACACTGGTCAGGCATCGGTCTTTCGTCCGGAAGGGCGGAGTTAGATTTCCAATGCCACCAAAGACCCACCGAGTACTTGCGATATACGTGCTCGTTAAATCTCTGGAATCGAAAGTCCTGTGGTCTGTCGTTGAGCAGTTATAATGGGTACAAAGGTAGGCGATTCGAAGAGAGCTGACCCACCGGAAGATATACGGCCAAGAAATCGGCAACAGTAATCTTGAAGAAGAGGAAGCACGTCAAACAAACTTTGGTTAAAGTCTCAAAATGCAATGATGCAGAAAATGTCTCTGAACGAAGAGCAGGCCTATTGGGATTCTGTCATATTGGAAGATTTGCTTTTCCCTTTCTTTATTTTAGTGAACAAATTAAATTACAAAACAATGCGAAAAAAAAAACAATATGGTGAATATTTACAATATGTACAATTAGAAGAAAGTTTACTGACGAGAATAGTAGTACTAACATTTACAGTCTTCATCATCCTCTTGCTCCTCCACTTGCAGCTGTAACTCAACTAGCATAATGTTCCTTCTTACATTTCGAAAACCTTTATGCAATGGGAGCTATTGCAGGCTCAAATTAACAAATTATTCGGAAACTGTTGGTTCCTGGTATCGCTGTATTTGTTGGTAAATTAAATGCTCAGGGTCTTGAATTTCCTGATTGCGGGGACAAATCTCTTGTAAGTTGTGGAATCTCTTCCTATACACCCCAAAGAAGCCATGCTCCGTGAGGATTTGGTTGAGTAGGAAATCCGAGCAGAGTCTACTCTAGGATACTTTGTTAAAAATAGTGTAGAGTCGCCAGTTTTTGTTGGATTTATTCCAGATTTCTTGCTACCTATCTAATTCCCATTGAGAAATGAACGTCTTGAATTGTTGTCTGCTATATTTAACTGTGCAATTGACCGTGTCAAAGTTCGCAGCATCTTTCACTGCCAAGTTTGTTTTTCTTTGTGTCGAATGCCCACATGGGCTTTCACCCAATGTAAGTAAAATGAAGTGGGAAGTTTTATACAGCTTATTTATTTCAATCAAAGTGTCACTAGTAAGTTTAAACCCTTCCAGTGCGGTGAGTACGGACCTTGAGTTGGAAAGTATGTGACATTCTGGGAAATTGTTGTGGATTGCATATTTCATAGTTTTTAAATGGCCGTAGCTTCCGCCTAAAAGACTGAAGCATCGTCGTTGAGCTTTAATTGAATTTTATGCACTAGTTTGTAGTTGTGATAGATGACAGAAGCACAGTCAACGCTATTATTGGTCTTTGAGCCATCAGTTTAGGCAAAGAAGGAGTTGTGGTTTGAATTTGTGTTCCAGGGAACTGTGTGTTAAAAATAATTCGGTTTTTAACTGTCCTCAGTCTTCTTCAAGAAATATTCAATATGGTGTCCACCATTTTCTGTTAGAAGGTGTAAACGTAAAACAGTATTTTCCACAGCAGCTTGGAGTGTATCAATGCTGATGTTGTTACAGTTCTGCGTAATGCGGCATTTCAAATCCGCTAAGGTGTCTAGTGGAGCACTGTACACAACATTTTTCAGAAATCCTCAGAGCCAAAAGTGACAGGGAATGATGTCCGGTGATCGTGGCGGCCAGGGAGTTGGAAAATGTCGGCTTATAATACGGTCATTTCCGAAATGGCATTGCATCACCTCTTTAACCGAGGCTGCAATGTGTGGAGTAGCACCATCTTGCATAAAAATTGTCCCATTCAAACATTGTCGCTGTTGAAGTTCTGGAATGACATTGTTTTCCAGAAGAGATTTATACCATGTTGCGTTCAAAATAACGGTGACAGAGCCCCCAGGCCATAACTCCTCGAAGAAAAATGGACCAATGATAACTGAGGACGTAAAGCCACACCATACAGTAACTTTTGGAGAATGAAGAGGCAAGGAATGCATAACCATCGGATTCGCCTTTACCCATATTCTGCAGTTTTGCGTATTCACAACTCCGTTAAGATGGAAATGAGCCTCATCAGTCCATAAAATGTTCCATGGCCATGCAACATCCACATCCATCCGAGCAATAAACTGAAGCGCGAGTGTTTCACGTTATGCAAAGTCCGTATTGAGCAATTGGTGAACGTGCGTAATTTTATAAGGATAGCATTTCAGAATGCTTCGCAAAATTTTCAAAACCGTGCTGAGGGGCATGTGCAAAGAACGAGCAATTCCCCTTGCACTGGTTGTTCCCTGCGTACTCGTTCCTTCTTCTAATGACAATCCAACATCTTCGTCGGATGCAGAAGGAATAGGTTTCCTCCCTCTGCCAGGTCTTACGTCAAATGATCCGGTCTCTTCAAATTTTTTAATCATCGCCTCCATAGCTCTGACAGATATCGGACCACCTCCTTTCTTTAAACCCTTTAGTGCCCGGTATTTCCGTAATGCAGTTACAGCACAGTCACTGTTCTTATAATAAAGTTTGACAAGCAGAGCACGCTCCTTATCGGATAGAGTCATGACGAGATCTTTACACAGAGATTTTCAGACGACAATTAACGAGAATTCAAGCTACTCAGCATTTTATACCAGACGTTAATTTGCATATAACAACCTGTGCAGCGCCATCTATAGGCCAATTTTTTTTCCTAATTTTTTTTCCCCACGCCAAACAAAACCCCCCTGTTTGAAGTACATTCTGGTGGAATTTCAGGTCTTTCTGACCAGTGGTTCTTTTTATGCAGCGTTTTTAAATTTGCAGTTTAATTATGATCCCCCTGTGTATAATATATATATTTATGTTTATATATATATATATATTGATTCTAAATTGTTTTTACAATTTAAGAAGAATGATAGTACCCATCCAGACAAGTAATAATTGCATAGGAACATAGGGTTGCATTTTACTCTCAGAGGCAGAGAGGAGGAATTCCCCCCTGAACTTAGAACAGTGTCAGGTCAGCGAGTGAATAATGTTATAAGTTTCAAATCATTTTTATTTTTTAGTGGAAGCCTTACAGCAAATGTTCAGAAGGCTGACCATGCGTGTTGCTGCACATCTGACACCGGGGAAGGAAAATCTGGTTCACCCTCTCAAAGATTCATGGTGTCTTGATAATTTTGTCCGCGCAACAACGATTCTAGCCACGAGATCTTCAGCTGAATCCACTGGCGTACTCTAAAGGATTCATGTGCCCTCAGAAGAAAAAGTCCTGTGGGTTGTGGTCCGGTGAGCGATGGGGCTAAGTCACAGGTCCGCTACATTCAATCCATCGTGCGAGATATGTGGCATTGAAAAATTACGGTAGGGGTTGGAAAAATGTGTTAGGACTCCATCGTGCACAAACCACGTGTCTCCCTGAATGGGAAATGGAAAACCCTGCAATAAACTGAGAAGCACTTGTTCCAAGAAGATGCGGTATGTTGCATCGGTCAAATGGTCTAACATGATGTAAGGCAAAGATGTTTATGGAAAACTTCTGCTAGTGTCTACGAGGGATTGTACAGTGGTGATTTTTGTCAGACCAAACATGTTGATTGCGCATGTTGAAAATGCTTTCTCTGCTGCATGTTGCTTCATCTCTAAGCGATACCAATGCAGGAAATCGTGGATTGTTATTCTTCATCCTCAACATCCACTGCACAAAGTCTGTCCTGCAGGGATAATCATCTGACTACAGAGATTGGACTTTTTAATCGTGGTAGGGGAGAATACGTTCCCCGCGTAAAATACGCCACACCGCTGGTTGAGAAATACGCGCTTTTCGTAAGCCACTGCTCGCGTATTTGTGGAAGAATCCACTTCAAAATTAGTCAAAGCTCGGTCTTCCATTTCTAGTGTCCGTGCATTTCGCGAACGTTCTGCATTGTTCTTTGAGAGGGCAAATGAATTGCTGTTCTGTTGTCGTCGATCAACACTGGAAGAGGTAGAAATGACTTGGAATGCGACGAGTTGGAAACCGCTGTTCGTACAATCTTCGTGCTTCGCTTCCCTTGCCTTTTGCTTCACCGCATATGAGGTGCACATCAGCCAATGCTTCGTACTGCCACGTCGCCAGCGCATTCACGAAAATTTTCGGACAATGCTATCCAGATGATACTTGAAGCGATGATGTTGCTCAGTTTTTGAAGGACAACGTCTACTCTGATTGGATTCCTCTGTTAACCAATAAGAGCAAAATGCTTCTTTTCGGTGGAAATTTGCATACAGTAAATCCGTGATAGATTCTTAATGCATTTCTGCTTTTCTCTTTTCTGCCTCTCAGAGTGGAATGCGTCTCTATGTTCTTCTTCTTCTTCTTAGAGTTGGGTTTGTATGTTATTGGGCACCTCTTCTTTTATCAGCATTTTGTACTATTAACTCCAAACCCAATGTTTCCTAGTTCAAGTTGCTTGGGTCACCCACTTTATTAATAAAGTCCGATAACCCTTTAATGGAGTCTAGGTTTAACTCTCTAGTATGGATGATCCCTACAGAAGTTAATCTAGGGAGGACAAGAGCCTCGCATTCGTAAATGATATGCTTGACCGTTTCCTCTTGCGTATGACATTTCCTGCAGATAGGGTCTTACTGTAACAGTCTCATTTTATGGAGGTGTTTTCTGAAATAGTAGTGTCCAGTTATGAAGCCTAGGATTAAACGTATCTTCTGCCTAGATCATCTTAGAGTTTCAGAGGCAATCCTCGCTGATGATCCACAGATCTTACTTTAAGCGTGGGTTTGACCAGGAGTGTTGAGCCAAGCTTCATACATCTTCCGTTTTTCCCATCTAAGAACATTGGTTTTTGCGGCCTTCAAATTGATCCCACAAAAAGGTTCTGCACCGATGGGAGCAAAAGACGATCCTTGCTTAGCAAGTTCATCAGCCCTTTCATTACCTTCGATACCTTTGTGCCCTGGTACCCATACAAGGATCACCTGATTTCTAGTTGACAGTTCTGTAAAAAGGTTTCTACATTCCAAAATCATTTTAGATTTGATTTCGAAAGAACCGAGCGCTTTTAAAGCGGCTTGACTGTCACTAAAAATGAGAATCCACTTACCGTGGTAGCCCTTCCTCATATTTAGTCGCAGACAGTGGATAATGGGCAGGACTCTATGTTCCTATACAATTATTGCTTGTCTGGAAGATGGGTACTATCACCCCTCAATTTCTAAAAACAATTTAAAATCACCCTATATATATATATATATATATATATATATATATATATATATATATATATATATAGTAAGATAAAACATGAAGAAAAGTAAAATCAGAAATATAAAATTGGAAAGATACTAAAGTATATGAAGCAAAAGACAAGAAGGCATAGGGACCATGTCTTCATCAGGAGGGAGATGGTCAGCTATGCAAAAATGAACACTCTTTTCTGACAAGCTCGAAGGACAAATGTCTAAAAATCTTCGAGCAATTCCCCCGAAGATTGTTCGTATTGAAAGAACTTAATTAAAAATTAGACTAAATATATAAGTAGAAAAGATAAATATTTATGCAGAATAATAAAAATACTCTCTATAGATGAAAATACTCACATTAGTAGAAAAATACATACAGTAAAAAAATACATACAGTAGAAAATACAAAATACAAAAGCCGGTAAATAAGATTGAATTTATATATGAGAATAGTAGGAAGTTGCCAAAAGTAAATTTGAAATTAGAATGAAGAAATATTGCCAGAAGTAATTAAATTCAAATAGTTAAAGTGGTTTACTTTATTTATATTTTAGTATTTGAATTAAATTATTTTAGTATTTGAATTTAATTACTTCTGGCAATATTTCTTCATTCTAATTTCAAATTTACTTTTGGCAACTTCCTACTATTCTCATATATAAATTCAATCTTATTTACCGGCTTTTGTATTTTGTATTTTCTACTGTATGTATTTTTTTACTGTATGTATTTTTCTACTAATGTGAGTATTTTCATCTATAGAGAGTATTTTTATTATTCTGCATAAATATTTATCTTTTCTACTTATATATTTAGTCTAATTTTTAATTAAGTTCTTTCAATACGAACACTCTTCGGGGGAATTGCTCGAAGATTTTTAGACATTTGTCCTTCGAGCTTGTCAGAAAAGAGTGTTCATTTTTGCATAGCTGACCATCTCCCTCCTGATGAAGACATGGTCCCTATGCCTTCTTGTCTTTTGCTTCATATACTTTAGTATCTTTCCAATTTTATATTTCTGATTTTACTTTTCTTCATGTTTTATCTTACTTATATAAGCAAATCTTTCTTTAGCTGCTTTTGCGCTGGCTAGATTTCCTATTATGCATTGTAGTTACAACGTTATATTTTTAGCATTGTATTTATTACTTTATATTCATATATGTATTTTCTTTATATTAATATATATATATATATATATATATATATATATATATATATATAGCAGTCAAGAGTCACAAGAAAGAAATCCTGGAAAATTCCCAAGCACTCACCCTTAACAGACTTTCTTTGTAAAAAGCAGAAACATCCCGATAAAAAGGAGCCAAGGATGATCGCCCTCACAACTCGCCAAAGTCATTTGTTTTGTGAAAGTTCTCGTTAACGGTAATTTTTATGATGAAAATATTTTTCAATAATATTATTTGCTGATTTTCTTTCCTATGCTATATATTCATTTAAATATGTGTCAAAAAATATTTTAATTTTATAAAATTTGTATACATTGCAAAGTAAATATTTTTGTAAAAAGATTTTGTGACAGTAGATAGATAGATTTAGTAGATAGATACATTTTGTGACAGTAGATAGTTACTGAAAATATTTTGTTTTATTTATTTTGATTGAATTAATTTTCTTTTTTAATACTAATTAAATTTTTTTCTAAGGACTGAAACTGACTTTCGGATCATTAGAAATATATTTCCTTTATTACTGATGGTAAATGAATTGTTCCTTTTCACAGACAGTAATATATTATATTGATTCAACAAAATATCTCATTCGTTCATTTGAAAGTTGAGACTATAAAAATAAGGGAAATAAAAGTCAGCAGAATCGAGTGTTTTCACTGGGTTACTCGAAGATCTTTCGCTGTTTATACCTACGAGAGACAATTCAATTGAATAGCATTTCTAATTTTTCATGCATTTGCCTTTTCTTCAACTTTGGAAGTGAATCGTCATTGCTTGAAAGCGAGTTTTGAATTAGAGGTGAAAGCACATCTGTTTCTTTAAATAAAATGCTGGGTGTCAGATGGAAGGAGAGGGAGGTTTTTGTCTGTTGAGGCATCGCATATTTTTCTCCTGAAATCTAGGTTCTTTGTTTCTCAGATCCCACAGTGTTTATTACTTCAAAATGCATGTTTTCTGTGTGACTGCTTAATTTTTATCCGGAATTCAATGAAAAACGTATACAAGAGAAAGGTGGAAGTGTTAATGTAGGAAGGCGTTACATATTTATAATGCATACCATGATTGGCTATATCGAAATTTCTGCGTTTCAGCACTACAAGGGGTGGGAGTGACAGCATCAGATGTAGAGAGACATCCAATGGGGTGGTATAGAGGGCTCCAATAGTGAGTGGGTTCCCTTAATTTAGAAGCAGGGATCAAGCAGATGACCCCAAGTCCTGGTTTGCTACCTCACAAAGGCATCCTTTCACATGTGACCTGTTGAATGTTTCTCGGCAGCCTTTAGTAAATACGGTTGGGTCGAGATTCGAATTCTCTACCTTCTGATTGCGACACCCTGTAAAACTGCGCCCACAAAGAAAAAGTTTTGAATGGTCTCTGTTTACTTAAAAATAGCTTATGATTCATCAGAGCATCCATTTAAATTGTAATTAAGAGTGGTTTGGACTCACTGTAAAGTTACTTATTCCGCAAAGCATCCCATTCATTGAGTGCTTCAAGAAAAAAAGCACGTGATTCTTTCACCTATTTAAAATTGATATCGAAGCTCAACCTTTTGGATTATAAAAAATGGAACATTTTTTTCGGTCTCGCTCTCATTTTATTTTCTTACATAATTTTTTTTAAAAAAATTGCTATATTTATTTTATTTAATTTTTGAAAAAGTATCGTTTTTGTCCATTGCAGTTTAGTATAATTCGGAAATGAATTGGAATTCAAATTAAAAGAGAGCTTTCCATATTTAATAACTGTTGCGAAGCACCTCGATGAATTCAGAGTGCAAGTTGTTCAGACTATAATTTCATAAATGAAACACTGTAAAATAACATGTTAAACAGAAATATATATAACAGTCATACAAATTTTTACATTTTTTCAAAACGATATGCTTTCTTCGCCAATAGGTTAGAATTATCTTTCCCTATTTATCTTTCTACAATATGGTATGACACATTTATCAGTCAAACATTTTCGACTTTATACTTGAATTTTTCCCTACTAAAATTTATTACAATTACCCAATGGCATTTGAAATGGCTGCACATGAGTCACTTTCATTTTTTCTTAAAATATTCTCAATTTTTTTACATTAGTGAAAAAATTTGGATTTTTCCTAAGTCCATTTACAAGAATTTCTTGCACTTGAACTCAATTTGTTTTACCTGAAGGAATATTGTGCGTTGTAGAATAGTCCAGGAGTTTTTAAACTAATTTAATTTTAAACTTAACTTCAAATTCTTGTTGTTGTTACTTACGACACCTTCACAAGCCCAGCTCACTAACCGACGGCTATACGAAATTAATTCAAAAGGATGCATCTTTCGTTTTCATCAGAGCACAATAAAGGTGAAAGTACGTCTTAGCTCCAAGGCTCCTCCGATAGTTGGCACCACCAGAGCATCCACTCCCTCGATTTTTACTTGGTTCTGGAGGGGGAGAAAACTTTCGCCAGACCATTACACCCATGATAATTGCGCAACGACCGACCACAGGACTTTCGATTCCATAGATTTAGCAAGTACGTATATCGCATGTCCACGGTGGATCTTTGACGGCATTGAGAATCGAACCCAGCTCTTTCGGACAGAAGGCCGATTGACGAACATTCGCTTACCCAAATTTAAATAAATAAAAATTTCAATGTGCCGCATTTGATATGATTCTTTGGATTTCTTTGATCTTTGGATTTGATACTTTGATACTTTGGTTGATATGATACTTTGGATTTCAGTGGATCTCTCTGTCCGCGCCGCTGACTTGAAATCCCCCCGAATTCCTCGGGTTTTTCGTTTGCAGGGTTGTGTCTTATTTTTATATTTTATTTAATATTTAGTTTTACAGATTTTCAAATTTTTGTCTTGTATGTATTCTCAAATTATCTCTACTCTCATTTATTTTCTTGGAGCCTTCATCTGCTCTTGCGGCGGGGGAGTTGCCAGATGCATGTTTATTAATATAGTATTTTAGTTTAATTGAATAAACTTCTTCCGAATGTTTCATATTGCATTTCCCCATTCCCTACTTTATATTAACTATACATATGTGAGTGCGTTCACCTTATATAATTTTTTTTTTTACCTCGAGAACTATAATTTTTCCTAAATATTAGTTATTATTCATGCATTAAAATTTTATTGATTGTTAAAAGCTGGCAAAAATGTATATAGAAATTAAATTAAATATCAAAAAATAATAGCTGATAGTCAGAAACGGATTTTTAAAATAAAAATAAATAAAGAATTTGCTTATTATTTAATGTAAGACATCAAGTTTTTAGACGAAAAATTCTAATTTTATCTTAAAAAATCTCAAACACACACGCATACACACATGCATACACACACACACTACACTCACACCACACACACACACACACACACACACACACACACACACACACACACACACACACACACACACACACACACACACACACACTACTACATATATATATATATATATATATATATATATATATATATATATATATATATATATATATAATATTAAACTTGCATTTTAGAATGAAAGAAATTTCTCTTATGAGTTTGATTTAAATTTTCATGCGGCATTATTTACAAAAAGAAGAATGCAAAATGCCAAAAGGGTCGTTTTATGAAATATTTTCCTTCTCCATGCTGCAAGCCACATGGATGGAATGAAATGTTTTTCAGTCCGCATTCAAAAAGGAAAAAATAAAAACGAGCCTTTGTTTGAAGGAAAGAGTCAAATATAATCCAGGAAAAATGTGTCTAATCAAAAACAAACATCTTAAAATTTAATATTCAAGTTATGTATTTTTCTATGGAAGTTTTCCTTTGAAATATTCACATAAAAATGGTGTATTTATAATTTGGCTGATAACCGTCACTGGTGTGTGATTTAAATATATATAATACAGATAAATATGCATTCATTTTTCTGGAACAAATTCTGTTCCATGGCTGCAGCAATACTGTTGTTAAAATATGCCATTCTCAGAAGAGATCTTCTTCATCAACAGCATAAGCAAAGAAAAATATCGGAAAACATATTGGCGGTTGCAGTTGCAATTGATCTTATTTGATTGGATATTCAAATTTGTTCCGGGTTCTTTTCTTCAGTAGAATGTTCTTAAAGTTATTCATTTTATTCTTTTCCTTTCCAAATCCTTTTCACCAAGCAATATGAAATTAAAGCAGTTAACATTCAGTGCAATAAATATGCAACAGTTACTGAAATAAGAAAAAATACACTTGTTATTCAGCATTTTGAAAGATTTGTTTATGTTTGAAATTTTTCTTCAATGCATAGAATCTCAAAATGCATGTTCAATGAATAAAATGTTACATCAATATTTCTATAATTAATACATATATATATATATATATATATATATATATATATATATATATATATATATATATATATATATATATATATATATATATATATATATATATATATATATATATATATATAGAAATATCGAAAAATAAGCTTTTTTCCAAATTTACCTCTGGAACACGAATTAAATAATTATTAATATTTTTAGAATATGTTTACATTATTATATTTGTTGAAATTTACTGATGTTGATACTTTCTGCTAGATGTATACTATTAATTTATAAAATAGCGAAACATTTTAGAATTACAATGAAATTTCTTTAAGTGCAAGCAAAAAATTAGTTGAAAAATTTTCAAATAAATAAAAGAAACGCGTGTCGGGAATAAAATAAGTGTTTCAGTTCAATTTAGCTCATAATAAAAAATAGAGTTCAATTTGCCAAAAAGAAACTGGGAAAAGATGAAGTCTTGTAGTAGTTAATAATGAATACTTTTGTCTTTTTTCTGTGTGCAGATTCACATAGTTTCTTAATTATTAATGGAAATATGTTGGCTTACATAATCAGGAAATTTGCTTCATTTTAATTCTTTCTAATGTGCATATAAAATAATTGGAAACAGAAGAAAAGGTAAAGTTTGTAGATTTTTTTAAAAGGTTGCGTAAATTTTTAGTAAGAATTAATAAAAAGTGTTAATAACACACATTCTTATAATGAGTAACAATTATTTTATTTTGTAATCATTTTAGTTTTTTATAATTTAGCTGAATAATTTTTTATTTTATTTACCAAAAAAAGTATTTTACTTCATACATAGTCTTACGTATGTATATCACTTCCTTATAATTTTATATTCATACAGGCAAGAATCTTGTTGACATGTGCATGAATAGCTTATTTTTTTTATTTTGCCTTTTGAACTATTTTTGGGGAAGATTGACCCCTGATTGTCTTTTTGTCTCCATGAAAAGCAGTTCGCGGTTGATTTGGAAATGTCGTGGGTTTCAGACATGCAAAAAAAAAAAAAAAAAAATATTCCACGTGTTTCTTCCCTCCATGGTTTCAGATGGATTGTATAAAAGAGATAGCATGTATTCAAGTTAGGAAAACAGTATTTAGTTTTATATCATCTCTATCAGTTTAATCATTAGAACCACACACGATATCAAGTTTTACATTTTTACGTATGCAGTGTCGCATCGTAACATTTTATCACTTTTACGGGAGGCAGTTGTGTCTGGAATTCTCCGATTAGTACTGAAAGTGTGAATATGATAATACAACGTTATTATTCAGAAGATCGAAATCAGTACAACCCAAGTGCTTAGAGCCCTGTGTCATGGCAACCGAAGTGGACCACTTACGAGAAAAGTGTATAAAACAACCTACTTGTTGATATAAAGCAAGGGAGATGCAACCTCAACAATTCACTTATTATTTGAATCCCGAATTTTACATTTTTCAACTATTTTTTGTCTTTCCAACTAAAATTTTTCATTGCATTTCTTTCGAAAAGGTATTTTTCATGACGTTTTTCATCTGATATATATGTACATATATACCACTTTCTTATGTTTCTAGAGTGGTATGTTTTAAAAGTTTTATTAAAGTGATTTTTTTAATAATATTTCATAAATAATTCTCATTGCTTAAACTTAATAGTGTAATTTATTTAATGCCAACTGATTTATTTTGTACATAAACGTTAGATATTGGAGAAAAGATCATCACATAAAAATATCTCTTGACCCCAAAATATTTGTCAGTAATATATATTACCCATAAATATCTTTAGAAATAGGATTCAATTATGTCCCACATTTTCATTATTTATTCAGTGAGTGATCGGTTAGCGAACATAATCTGTTACAAGATTATGTTCCCTATCCGAATTGTTCGTTAACCGATCATCGATTTTCCATACATGTTTTTGTGAAAGCGATTAATTCGTTCCGAAAACCCTAAAAATTGAACCAAAAAAGGGTGTATAATTTCTAAGTATGTTTATTAAATAATATATACTTGCATATTATTCAGTCTTTTTCATTTTTTTGTTTCTAGAGTGGTATGTTTTAAAAATATTATTAAAGTGATTTTTTTAATAATATTTCATAAATATTTCAGTTTTGAATTCCCTCAAAACTGAAACTGATAGCTAATGTTGCTATAAATATTCGTAAAAAAATTTTTTCCCAATATAGAACTTTGAAGCTTAAGAGGAAAGGAACATAATTCAAGAGAGATGACAAACGATTTTTGATCCATTGGGCTTGGCAACCCTGCACGTCCTGTTCCAAGAGCCTAGAGGTGTTCCTTAAAATTTGTTTTAGTTCATTATCCGAAAATATGTTCGTTGTCCAAACACAAAAACCTTTCGTGAAAGAGTTCGTTGTCTGATTTGTTCGCTGTCCGAACTGTTCGTTAACCGATCACCCACTGTATAGGTTTATTTTGTACTAAAGTTGCTGAATAATCTATTGGCGACAGATTAAAGCAGAAATCAGGAGCGACGCGTGAGCTTCCTGTGTAACATTTTCTTACAAGTGAAGTGGTTTTCTTTAATACAAATCTTTAATCACGACAAACTTTTAACTCTAAATGAATAGAACTTAGATAGAAAGAAATAGACTTAAAACAAAACTCGTTTATTATTTTCTTGATATCAATCTGTTATTGCTATGTAAAAAACACGGTAATTCTTTCTTTTGGTAAATAAAAAACTTCTGTTGCCATATTAAGAAAACTAAAAGGTACGGAAATTAAAAATAAGAGGAAGAGGAAACATAGAGGTCACTATACAAGATTTTCTCATAATATGGATAGAGGATACTGCTTATATTTTCTGAAAATAGTGGTTTTTTGGGTTGAAATCCGAACAAATATCCGAATTTTTTGTGACTTACTTGAAACTTTTTAAGATTATTGAAATTATAAAGTCTTTTTTTTGCAAGTTTAATCCTTATTCATGTTTCCGCATGATGATTGCCGGCCAGTTAACTGTAGTGACTGGATTCATGAAGCTGTTATAATACAGTGAGTTGCTTTTTAACTGAAATCGCAACTAAGCTTGACATCAACGCTGACAAAATATTTTTGTAAATGTTCACGTTACATTTGTCGGGAAATCACTGTGACGGCTGTGCACAGGAAGCGAAAAGAGAATTGTAACTAGCTGATGAAGATGTTGAATGGAAGACTTTAAAGAAAGTCTGATTCCTTTACTTGTAGCTACTTAGAGGTATTTGGTAGATAATTGTATTTAACCTTCGTTGACCTACTTTTCTGTAAATCTGTAAATATAAATATATTATACACAAATAAATGGAAGCTTATTGAAAACCCTTTAAAAAATAAGACCTACTTTTTCCTGTTTTCCCAAGCATCTAAGAGCACCCAAAAGTTTATTTTACAGGCTTATGAAAAAGTAAATATGAAGCATCAAAAGTCAATTTATATCCGATGCATTCAGCTGCTTCGTGGTCAAATATTTTCCCATGAAGCCCCTCCTTTTCATGCCGAGTACTATTCAGAAATGATCCCGGCAGCCTGCTCCACACTCCTCAGCGCGAGGATGGCGGAGTGCACGCGCAGCAGGGTGTCCTGGTTGCACAGCTTTCATAAAATCAACCCCATAACCTAAATATGTTTTTCCTTATTTACACTTAAATACCTATCGACTACTCTAGCCTGACTGTTGGTAACTGCAGGGAACTTTACATCTCTGTAAATATTTTTAATCACGTTGTATGTTTATTTTATGTTTGCATTTTATTTCTCTAATATTATTCCATGTATTTTACACGACCTTCCTTTCTGATTATATTTATTTATTATTTATTATTATTATTATTATTATTATTTTTTTTTTGCTAGAGAAACCAACAACAAAATATGGTCAAGTAGATAGGAATAGATTATTCCATTTCTTTCTAGTGTTTTGATCTTTGCAAACATAATTTCAAATTTCTTGGTTTCACTTCTTCTGCCGAAAAGGGAGTCGTTTCCAGTCGTCTTCTTATATAAGTATATATATATATATATATATATATATATATATATATATATATATATATATATATATATATATATATATATTAAATTTTTTACAAAATTAATATTTTTTTATGTTTCTGATTTCTTCCTAATATTTTAAATATTCAGATTAATTTAAATCATTATAAGAAATATCATGAATTTTATCATAAAAATATTTAATTTCAATATTTTTGTCAAGATAGAATTTGACGGAGTTTTACTACACATCCCACGATATAACATTAGAGTACTTATACACACACACGCATATATATATATATATATATATATATATATATATATATATATATATATATATATATATATATATATATATATATATATATATATATATATATATATGTATGTATATATATATAATTACTAGTACATTTTATAAAATTAATAATCAAATACACTGCTGGAAAATTGCTAAGGACGGATAACAGTATCATCCATAGCAACCACAAAATGAAATAAAGCAAAATGTGGAAAATTAAAATAACTGCGTTATATATTAAGAAAAAGTATGCGTATGCAAATTTTTTTCACGTCTGTTCATCACGCGATAGCGTTCATAAGAGCTTTAAAGGTTTTGACGATTGTGGACAGTCGTTGTTTCAAGTCAAAGTTTTAAGGAAAGATTTAATAGACGAACTTGAAATTTTTGGCATATAACTTAGATGATTTTATGCGTGGCTGAATTATTGGAAAGATCGAAGAAGGGTGAAAAATAACAGTTGTTGCCAGGGAGTTCAACATCGCTCACAGCGTTGTTTCACGGCTGTGGAAGTCATTCAAAACTACTGGAATGTGTAGTAGGTGGCACGGGGGAGGTCGTGTTAGAATTACGACGCCTGCAGAAGACAGATATATCGTCCTATCAGCAAAAAGGAACAGGTGCACCACAGCTCAGCAGGTGGCAAATCAGTTTCTTGCTGCCTCAGGAAAGCAGATCTCCTGAAAAACTGTTGCCAGACGTTTGAGGGGAGGAGGACTATACGCCCGCAGACCTGTTGTGTGTGTCCCGTTGAACAGACAGTACCGTATTGCCCGTTTGCAATGGTGTCGTAAGCATCGCAATTGGACTGAACAGGACAGGGCATGCGTACTATTCTCAGATGAGAGTAGGTTCAGTCTGTCATCGGATTGTAGACGCCAACTGATCTGGCGCGAAAGTGGTACTGCTTATCGTCCAGAAAATATCCAGGAAAGGGACCGATATCCCACATGCAATGTCATGGTGTGGGCCGGCATCATGATCAATGGCCGCACGCCCCTACATGTGGTTGCGAATAGGACTATGACGGGCCAACGATACATTAATGAAGTTCTACTTCCTCATGTTCGTCTTTTCCGTGGTGCTGTCGATGATAAATTTGTTTTTATGGACGACAACGCAACATGTCATCGAACACTCTCTGTTCAGGATTGTTTAGACAGCGAGGGTATTCAACGCCTCGTATGGCCATCACGTTCTCCAGATCTAAACCCCATTGAAAACATGTGGAATGTTTTGGGGAGGCAAGTTGCTGGTCGAAACTATCCTCCGACAAACAATAACACCCTCATCCATGCACTCCCAGAGGAATGGGATAAATTGCCGCAACAGCTGCTGGATAATGTTGTGCAAAGTATGATACGAAGTGTGGAATATTGCATCACACTCCACGGTGGACATATCCCGTACTGATACCTTTCTTCAAGGTGCCTGCTGACTTTTAGATGCACTGTTCCATTTTTCCGTATGCAGCATCAAATGAATATTTTTTTCTTTCAGATGTTTCACAGCTTTTGTACTTTCCAGAACAATAAATATTCTTTATTCTAATGTCTGAACAGTGTGGCAACTATATTTTATCCTACTAGTCCTCAAGTCTCGCTTAATGTTATGCTATATTGCAATTTGTGATCCGTCCTTAGCAATTGTCCAGCAGTGTATTATATGGAGAATGATACATATTTAAAATACATTGAAAATACCAAATGGAGAGTAATAATATATTTATAAAGTTAATCAAAAACCAAATTTATAAAATTAAATATTAGATGGAGAATAATAATACATTGAAAATATTAAATGGTAAACAATACATTGAAAATACAAAATATAGTCAACAGTTGGAAAAATGTTCAATATATATTTTTAAAGTTTAAAGAGAATAGAAAATGGAACGAAGTACCAACATGGCCAGCTTCACCAGGGGGTGTTGACCACATTGGCACATAGTATGGCTTTTCTGCACTGGCCTGAGTCTTAAAGAAGCCAGTACACCCCAAAACCACACCAAAAAGTTCAAATTAGAATAAAAGAGATAGAAGTGAAGCTTTAATATATAGCCAAAATCCAGTGTTGCCAAAATACATTTAATTTATAGTACACAAAATTGAAATTAAATCCAGATCCAAACCTGCAAGAGCCGCACCAAATACCACATGTAAATAAATACATAAATTTTACGACTTAGTTTACCCCCCCCACTGGTTTACACCCCCTGATGAATGGCCATGTTGACTATATTTTGTATTTTCAATGTATTATTTTCCATTTGGTATTTTCAATGTATTATTATTCTCCATCTAATATTTGATTTCATAAATTTAGTTTTTGATTAACTTTATAAACATATTATTCCATTTCGTATTTTCAATGTATTATTCTTCATATAGTTTTTGATTTTTAATTTTATAAAATGTACTATTAATCATAAAATGTACTATATTTTAGTAATTCTATTTTAGCTGCTTTTGCGCTGAGCTGAATGTATTGCTAAACATAAATGTTTTATCTATTCTTGTACTTTTCAATTCTATATGTATACTTATATCTTTCTATTTTCGCTAATGATACTTCTAATCTTGCATTATATATACGTATATATATATATATATATATATATATATATATATATATATATATATATATATATATATATATATATATATATATATATATATATATATATATATATAAGCGCTAGAGCACTTTTTTACACTAGGTGTTTAAATTAATTGCTTCGGATATATATTTATAATTCATATCTATTCATAGATACATAATTTTTCAATTTTTGAAGTTTCTATTTTGTTTAATTCTGCAGTATGTTCCAAAGTAATTTTTTTTTGTGAGTTAACTACAATTTCGATCGTAAAATAATTGTTCTATTGAAAACAAATTTTTGTGTGACATTTCTAATGAAGAACAAAATTGTTGATCGAGCAAACATTAAATAGAGTACGGAAGCCTGCTTTAGACATAAATTGTCAATAATAAAGTCAAATGAGCTTGAAACGCTTGATATTTAATTGAAAGGAGCGTCTTTCAATCAGCTGCCGCGATGAGACGGGCGAATGAATGGAAAGCACTCACGATCGTTCGTTTCCTTGTTCTGTGTGTCAAACGCGTGTATTTCACCTCGGTGTTAAACGCTCACTGATCGTCTCTCCACTAGATGGCGATGGCGTCGCTAATACAAAGTAAACTTTGAGGCGCCTCCTGAAGTATCTGCGGGAAACTTTAGTGAGTATCTGCCAAGTCGTTGGAGCCGAGGTACTTACTTTCAGCTGTTGACTTTTTTAGTTAATTTGGGAAGGAGAATTGTGTTTGTATTTAGAGATGCAACCACGTGAAATGCGCAAGAAAAGGAATAACGTTGTTAAATATTTGAAAGAATGTTTTTAAATCAACCGAATGGATTCATAAAGTGTTTCTTGAGTGAACAAAAAGAAGATTGGATTTACGGGAATTTTGTTTACTAGAAATGGAATAATAGATATCGGCGAGACATTGTTTTATTTTTCTGATATAATTTTAAATAACTGTAATAATTAGGAATGCTTATTTAATTTTTCCCCCTCAATTTACTTTTATTACTACTCAGTCCTCTATTTAAGCATTTTAATAATAATCATTTTCGTGCATGAAAAATATATGCATTGGAAAAAGTAAACAAGTGAAAATTAAATATCTGGTTTGATTAAAGATTTAAAAGTTTGTTCCTGTCATTAATTATATATTTTGTTTTTTAATATTATTATAGAATAATAATTTCCAAAATTAAAATTCATCTTGATAATTAAATAATATTTGGTTGTAATTTTTGTTAAAATGAAATAAAAGTATACCATTTTTTTTTAAATGTTATTTTCAACTTTAAAAATAGATTCTGCACTCTTAATAATATAGATATGGATTTTATCTTTAAATTTTATAAATGATTCTCATTTTATAATTATTTCTAACAATTTTCAATCAAGAAAAATATTTTAAAACTAATTCAGAAGTGTTATGAGAAACATATTTCAAGCGATCCTGAGATAGTTATTTCTTCAATTATCTAAATTACTTACATCATGGGTAAGACCTAAGTAAATCTCAAAATTTTGAAAGTTTTCTCAGGAAAAAGTGCAATTCAGAGTGCAATACCGGAAAAATATTTGCGGAGTAAAGTTTGCAAGATAGAGCCTCAATATAGATAAATAATCTTGTGTTCCGTGGAAATTGACAGTATCGAACAAGAATGGAATTTGTTTGGTAAGATTTTTGTCATGTCTACTTGTCAGCTTATCAATCAGTGACCTGTTATTTCATTTTCTCAAAAGGGAATTCCTCAGAAAATTTAGTTTGTTCGCGAGGTACAGCAATCGCTGAATTTGTGAGAAGCATACCTTACAACTTCTTCTGAATTAATATTCTATGCAAAATTATCGTTTTCTTTCTTTTTTCAGGAATAATATTTTCTTCATAATATTATCTTTTTTACACCATTTTGTTTTCGAATTGACCATTCGAGCTATTTTTCATTAATTAATTTCAGGAAGGAATACTACATTATCATCTGTCAAAATAAATTCTGTCTTTGCAAGAACACTGAAAAGATTTTTCTACGCTTACTTAAGCACTTCAACCTATAAGTGAAGTGAAGAACACTAAAATTACGGAAGAAAAACATTCTGTTCTGCAGTTGATCGTGCACTCAGGTGTAGAAAGTGAAATTACACTAAAATTAGAATAGTTTTTACGCGGCGGGGAAGCGTGTGGGCGGATGGGGAGCGGAGTGAGCTCTTGCCATTCCGAGGGAAAGCAGGAATCGGAGAGCGATTCCTTCGAAATGGACCTGAGAGTCCGGGAGCTGGAGGAGAGAGCCGGGAACCTGGAGTCCCTCCTGAGGGAGGCGCAGGGGCAGGTTTCCCAGCTCAAGAAGCAAGTGGACGCGAGGGACAAGAAAATTGACTCTCTTCTGAGAGAGATTCATAAGTTGAAGGTAAGTCATTACCTTATAGCATTACTTTTGTGTTGTGCATGATTTCTGAAATGTCACTTTCATAATGGCAACGGTTGTTAAGAAGCACGTGGTAAGGCTTCTTTTCTATCAAAATTAAATACATTAACTGACTTTTCCATGTTTAAAAAAAAATCTAATCTTATTAACTATTTAGGATATATTTTTAAATTGAAACGATAAATAGGTTTCAAGAATATATTAAGAAAAATACATTGTTTATATTCTTGGATTTTATTATCCAAAAATACAAATATTAATTTATTTTTCGCTCATCATTCTTTATTATTTAATGATGCCTTATTATTTTATAATCCAAGATGAATCGAGTAAATGTGAGAAGTGCCTGCATTGAAAAATATTTGTTATAAATCATCTCCACTTATATTTCAATTTATAAAATATAATATTTATATTATAATTTGCAGATAATACAATTGTCTATATTATCGTTTTATAAGTATGTACTTTCGTAATAAAACAAGTTATAAATTAGTACATTATAGTATTCTGTATAATTATACAAGTATTCTGTATAATTATAGATTCCCTGTCAAATTTGGCAATACCAAACAAAGAAACAAAAACACTAAGTGTTTTACGAATTATAAAAATGAAATAATATTGCTAATTTTCAATGGGAATTCATTATGAATTTCCTTAAATAAACAATTATCTTATATAATTCTGTACTGTATTTATTTTCCTCTTTATGAAAATTTCAATTGAAGCACCAAACGGAGAAGAAACTTGGCTTGTTGTCATTGAAAAATGTTCAATCAAATATTGAGGATTATTGCTTTTGGGAGTAGAGAAAGATTTAAAAGTTTATCTTAATCATTGTGTTTAACAACTAGGATCTAAATTGCAGTTTTAGAGCATTTTATATTTCTCATACCTTTAAAGATGCATGGTTTCTGACAGTTGATGCATTCTCTAAGACTTATGAATCGCATAAAAGGAGGCTGTACACGATTCTTTTCCATGATGATAAAACTGGAGCTATAGAAATTATTGAAAACAATACATGTTTGGTGAATATTGAATAAATAATCTGTGAAAATAAATAAACAATTTATGAAAGTAGGCATAATTATGCTTCCACAGTTTATTTATTACGATTTGCTTATGTTTTCACAATATTTTCCTTAAAAATTCGATTTTTCTCGAGTTGTGTATTAGAGATTCCTCAGCAAGCTCATGTCTAAGTCAAAAGAAAAATTTAAGACATTTCAACAGCTTAGAATTTGCAGGAAGCATTTCTATCGGAAATAAAATACCTGCATAGTATTGAAATTAGTCATTCATTCATAAATGAAGCGAGACCTTCCACCAATGTTCGATCATGAGTTACGAAAACAAATAAAACGTTTTCACAATGTGAGGACATCCCCGGTACAAAACGATAGGAAAACAAAAAAACGATCTCTTATCAACACCTGAGAAAACGAGATTCAAAAGACTCGATGTCATAAGTGTGGAGTTTAATAATAAAGAGCAACTGTTCACATATCACTAATTAATATCTGTGCTATTCTCCAAAATATAAAAATGATTCAATGGGGTTTTCAAGTGCGATTTGTTGTTGCTTTTAGACTTGGAAATATTTCCTGAGGAAGTACGCATGGATTAAATGGTATATTCCGTAATTTTTTAACGTAATATAAATCGGTTATCTTTAACTGATCCTTTTTTTAAACTTTAAGTTATTGAAATAAATGCTAACCAATAAAAAGTTGCATTTCAGAAAACATTTTTGTAATTGTGCTTGCTTATCGTATAATTATTTTAACCACGAATAGTGAATGATGATGATTTTCTGAAAGAACTTGATTGTGTGATCCTGTTTCTTTGCTCCATCCACTGAAGGGCATCCGTCCAGAAGCATGAAAGTGGTACAATATTTATGTTGGTACAATTATAATGTGACATTATCCAGTCTTCACACAAGTTATTCGACTAAGAGATAAATAGTTCCTATCTTGATAAATCTAAATATTTAGATTCATTTGTAAGAAATCTTTGTTTTGAAGATTTAATATTTAAAATTTTATTTATATTTATTAAAAGTTATATTTAAAATTTACATATTTCTTACATTTTAAAAAACATACTGTCACAAGAATTACTTATTGTGTTTAACGTTGAGACTTTGAAGACAAAATACTTCTCTTAAGAAATATGGTATATATATATATATATATATATATTATATATATATATATATATATATATATATATATATATATATATATATATATATATATATATATATATATATATATATATATATATATAAGAATCGTAATAAAACATCTAATACAATAACTTATTTCTACATAGTTGCATTTACTCTAAATAAAATCAAACTTTGTAATTATTTCATACCATTTCTCATTTTAATTTGTATCGATATTTCCTAACAATTTATTGAATTTTCGTTGCAAAATTCATTCTTTTACGAAAAAAAAAAAAGACAAGTGAAGATATTTTATATCTTTAAGTGAGATATATATAACCCTTTTTTCTTTGATTATGGAGTTGAAATTTTCAACCATTCGAAGGCCAAATTTATTTCCTTATTTATCAAGCGTATATAGAGTGTAGTGGTTATTTTTCAATTTAAATATTATTCTATTGAGTCCTCAGATTGTTTTTAATTTTTTCCACAAGAATATTTCATTCAGTCCTATTAATAATACTCATTATTTCTTTATATTGATAGTTTATAAATTCAAAACAGATTTAAAAGTCAAACAACAAACATAAAACTGAGATAACCTAAAAATACCCGGAACCTCGGCGTTTTATTGGGAATTTCAGAAAGGATTTCCACAGACTTTTGTGTCTGGAGTATTCATTTAAATTCATTTTCTGCAATTTTCAATGTATCTGAATATTTATAAACAGTTTTCCATTAACAATAAAGCGTCACATTTTCTCCAAAGTCAAGAATTATTTCTAAAGAAAATATTTTTTCTTTTAAGTATTTTCATGAGAACGTTGTTGAAGAATTCCAGAATTTTTTCCCACCTTTGAAATGCAACAAAATGTAAAAGAAAAAAGATTTTGAAAGAATTTTTTTAAATTATTTAGACAGTAAGAGTTTCATTCATTTTGGGAACATAAAAATATCACGAAGAAATATCAGAAAACTTAAAAGCAATGTGTAGGAGTTTATAAGCTAGAAGATTAGTTATTTTGGTGTTAAACCAAACAAAGTAGTATAATTTGAGAAAATTTAAATATTAAATAGTTTTAAAGAAACCCATTTATATTTCTTGATATAATTATAAGTAACTTTGCTTAGGAAATTCTTTTTCTCTGTCTTATAGTCACTCATTACATTTTTAATACAATTTAACGAACAAAATCCGTTACATGACCATATTCGCAATCCGATAGGTTTTTTGGTGAAATCGATTCATTCGTTCTGGAAACTCTAAAATGGAAATTATGAAAAGGATGTTTATAATTAATTTATAAAAAATAATACACATAAATCAGTCCTTTTCATTTTTTTACTGGACGATGTCGATTGCTTTTCTCTGTTTCAGGATTTTCCGGAATAATTAATAGCATTGTCGTTGTGAAGTGACTGATGTTGCTGCACCCGTCTGTAATTCGTCCTTCAAGACTGCGTGGGAGAGAGCCGATGAACAAGGGGAGGGGGGGGCCCTCACAATGAAATCAATTTTGGTTTTGAATGTAATCAAAACCGAAACTAACGAAACTAAACTGAAACTTGTCTATAAATATTCTACTGGAAAAAAAATTTCCAGTATCTCACTTTGAAGTTTAAGAGGCAAGTAACATAGCTCAAGGGAGATGTAAAACCATTTTTGATCCTTTTGGGTTTAGCAACCTTTCAGATTATTTTCCGAGAGCCGAAAAGTGTTCGTTATCCGACTATGTGTTCCCTGTTCGAACACAAAAATCTTTCGTGACAGTATTCGTAGTCCGATTTGTATGGAGTCCGAACTGTTCGTTAATCACTGTATTCAAAATAATCAACATAATAATAAATTAACATAAAATATGGCAGAAAATAATTATTTACTCTATTAGCAATTAATACTTCCTTGGTTCCTAATATGTGCAGTTTGTTTTGTCAAAATGATGATTATAAATACCCAGATTTATAAATTTTTTGAACTTATATTTTTTGCTCTCAGGAAATGTTCCACTGACTTCCCTAACTTTAAATGCAGCTTTTTAACACGAATGGAAAAATTGAACTCCTTATTTATGCAAACGTCTAAATAAGACTTTCTTTCTGAGTAACCAGAAACTTAACTAAACGAAAACTTCTTTCATTCAATTAAAACTTCATTTTTGTGTTGTGTGTTTTCACTCTATTCTTTTATTTATTTCATTCTTATTACCTGTGCATATTAGAAGTTAAAAGGCAACTTTTCTTTCCTTTGTCTTTTTAATAGATTTCTAGTAAAACGTTTTCATTCCACTTTAGCTGTTCACTTTCGCAATTTACTTTTCAACTTCACTTTCTTTACTTATTTAAAAAATAATAATAGCTTTAAAATTTTATAGAAAGTTGAAATGTTTTTCTCTATCTGGAAGTACATTTTATTATTTAATTTATTTTCATTAATATTTAATTTTTATAATATTATTATTCAAGATTGAAAAATTATGATTTAGTCCTTAATAATTTTAATTTATATCTATCATAAAAAAATTAATTTCTTTTACAAGAATTAGTAAATTATTATATATGATTTTATATTGTATTTTGAGATTTATTTTATATAAATTAAAAAAGGCATCGTATCGTCTGCCTTTTTAACTTATTTTATTTGTAAAAATTAAAAATATATTCATCTCAAATATGTTCTTTTAACATATTTAATGGATTTTTATTAAGATATATGATAAGAAATTTCATTTTTATAGACTTAAAGTATTTTAAATGATTTTGACACTATTTTTATAGTACGTAAATACCTTATACAGAAAATTAGTGTTATAATAATAAAAAATAATCGTGAAATTGAGACGCGTAACATTATATTTTTTGTGAATATTTTTCCGTACCTTATAAAGTTTAGAAATTAAAAATATTGCCTTTTTTTAGAGTTTTGAGATTTATTAATATCTTTAGTACATTTTAATAACACGTCAATCGATGTGTTTAATCAGATAGGTAGTTACTATTGAATTGTATAAATTATGTACAAGTGTAATGAATTATAATAAATTACGTTTATTTATTATGGACAAGTAATAAATTATATACAAGTATGCTTAAGCTAAAAGGGCCTTAATATATTAAACGAATTTCTTTCAAGCAATCGTAGTTTAAAAATGTTGAATTTGCAGAATAGATTTTTGACAACTCGCGGTAAACAGCTTAACCACTGTGAGAGCGTATTTATGTGGAGTGTAGAGTTACTCAATGGGAGTTATTTTCGTAATCACATTCTTGCATCGAATTGAAGGAACCCAAGTCCCGATAGATAAGCATGGCGAAAGAAAAATAGGCAATATTGCACACTTCCCATTATTTTACATCAAATCCTAGGCCTTCTCCCCTCAAGAGCAGGAATCCATCGGCAGCACTTAATGGGAGCGTTCATTCAAAAATTTCATTTCACCCCCCTCTCACAAAATATTTTGTCTAAAATGAGCGTTAAGGTCGCCAAGGGAAGCCAAATAGAACAAAATAGGGTGATTTCCCCTCCCCCTTTGACAAAATTATTCACCAAAAGCAATCTATCGGTAAATATAGATTGATATGAGCGACTAAACAATACCTTATCAGCAATTTTTAATTCATAATATTTATAAATTTTAATTTGTGTCATCTGAATTTTTAAATATTCATTTAAAGTATGATAGCTATATGATATTCAATGTCACTGTGCTTTACTACGTACATAAAATCGAGATTTTACTGATTTCATTTTCTAGAAAATTAAAAATATATTTTGAAATATTTTAATCATTTCCATTGTATTAGAAACTACTGAATTTTATTTTGTTAGAAGGTTATAGTTAGATAACAATATATTCTGTTATATTTTCTCTGAAATTTGTTATGAAATGTTTCAAATTTTTGTACTTTACTTTTTTATTGTGAATTCATAATTTGTATTCCAGAATTCTTATTTTAAGTTAATTATCTAAAAATTTCAGAAATTCTAAAAAATGTATCGCAATTTCTGTGTTTGTAAAGTGACATGTTTTATTGCACAATCGTTGAATAAAATCTGAAAATTCTATATTTTCAGATTTTAGGAACTCTTAAATTGTGTTTTTTTCAAGTGGAAAAAACCTTCAAAATATTAAAAATAGGAGAAAGTTTAAAATTGTGTGGGCAATCTTGGTGGAAAATGTTATTTTTCGCTCCCCCCCTCGTAAAATGAAATTTATCATCAAGTGTTTAGTTTTCTGCGTCAGAGTTCTTAGGATGAGAGAGGCACACTTTTATGAGTCTTTCGAAGTGGCATCGTAAAAATGAAGATCTGTGGAAAGTCCTTCTGGTAGATTTCATTCAGAAAAAGAAGATCCGTTTATTGTTTCTGAAGGCGGGACTTCGTTTCAACTTCAGAGTTTTATTTCTTAAGCATGTTTCAAGGGTTTGCCTCAGAAGTTCTTGTTAATTTAGAGAATTTGATAAGAAATTTAGAGTGTGTGAAAATCTTTTAACTCTTATATTGTTTGGAGATAAAAAATTAATCTTTTTTAATTTAGAAGTAGTTTTACCGGAGAAAATAAAGAACTCATAAAAATACAAAATATTAGACATTACGTTTTAAAATGTTTGAAATTATATTCTCAATATAATGATGTCAATTTTAACTTTTTAAGAGATTAGGAATCCCTTTTAAAAAAGCTATGAATTTCGTTATCCATTACTATACTAAAATATAATTAAAAATTTCTGAATATCATTTACAAAGTTAAAAGTTCATTTAGTAAAAACCTTTTAAGATATTTCTTTAGAGTTTATACTTTTTCATTTTCTAACTGTAATAATTTTTTATAAGGTGGTATTACACTGAAAATTTAAATAACATAAGTAAAAGTTTTTCAAAGTCTCATTTGAAAATTTTTAATATCGTATTATAACACAATTTAAGTCGATAACAATCTTATCATTTTTGAATATTTGAAATAGTATTTATTAATGGATAAAAAAATACTTAAATTTGGTAATGATTAATAAATGTGAAAATATTTTCACAAATACTAAAAATTTATAGTATTAATATTAAGCATTAAAAATATTCAATTTAATTGACGGATTTGACAATTCAAATATATTTCAAGAAATATTTTACGTTTAATTTTAAAGTTTTTGCGAATATGTCCAGTTAATATGAATTACGTTATTGAGAATTATATTTTATTATTTGACAAATCAAAATCTAAATTTGATTTGTCAAATAATAAAATATAATTATTTGATTTTAAATTTTAATACCTTGTGCATGCTTTTAGAAGAATGGGACTTATTATTTATACTGTACACATAAAGACACATTTTGAAATCCAAATGAGGAAGCTGTCATGAGACAGAAGGAAATTTCTACTCATTAAGTACAATAGACGTTCTTTCATGCGAATTCTTAGGGGTTCGTAGAACAGAGAAAACTGTTTCCTCTTAAAAACTTTTTCTCCTTTTTTTAACAAATTGTGGTGTTTTGTAAATTAAGTACTATTAGAAATAATCTTTAGATAGTACTGTATAAACAATGCATGCAAAATGAAATTCATGCGTGAAAACAAATATCGCTATAATTTTATTTTACTGAGGAAAAATAAATTAAAACAACCATTTATTTTTTTCAATTATGCTCAAACTTGCTTTCTTCTTGATTGTGTGATAATTGAGAGCTCTGCCTCATTAACCACCGAGAGGCTGCTTCCTTCCCTCCCCTTGAGGCTACGTCACTCTGTCACAATTCTCATTGGTTTAAAGTATCCATGACGTCAGATAACGTTTCATCCACGTCGCATCGCATTGACATGACTCGTCCATGAATTTGCTGCCTGCCTTCGAGTCGCATTCTTCGAGCGGCAGCAAACAAGGCTAAGTTCACCCTCGAATGTCTGAGAATAGTGTCAAAGTTCATTCTGTTGATAAAACTATTTCTTATATAAAGACCAGAGCATTGGCTTGAGAAGCCGTTTTCCATTGAGTCCAGCCATTAACACATGGACAATAGAACAGAAGAAAAAACAACATATAACAAGTCAAAACAACTTTTTTTTCAGTCAAAACAACAAGTCAAACAAGGAACTAGACAAGTCAAAACATCCATTTTAAAGTGAGTTTAAATCAGTAAGGCAGATTTAAGTTTTTAAAAATTTCATCATTTAATAGAGTTTTAAATTAAAAATTGCAATTATAAGCAATCTCTTTTTAAACATATATATAATTGCAAAAATTCATCTACCCATTCTCAAAACCTTCATTTTATTTTTATTATTGTTCTCAATCATTGAATCATCAGATAATTCTTATGTACAAACTACATCTAGGTCCACGTTTGAAAAGTCCCGGGCTGTCTCTGTCGAAGCTCGTGAATGGGTTCTTCCCGCAGGTGGTCGCGCTCTCCTCAGCGGTGGCGGTAATAAAAGCTGCGTATCAAAATAGCTTAGGTATCGCATGCTTTGCAACATCCTTTCCAACCAGGGATTGACATGCGAATAATGCCTAGAGCGTCCATTTCGTCAGATGATTCCAAGGCATGATCACTCCTTGGAAAAATTGCATGGTTGCAAATATCTTACGATAATTGCAGTTAACACTACTGATTGTGGAAAGGTCCGATCTCCAGTCTTGACCGGCATCGCATTTCAGACAAAAGGGCTTAAAATGCAGCTTCAAGAGGGGAGGGACCTAGAGGCATGCATTGCATTCAGCTGAGCCTGGTGGAATGGCCCTGCTGTGGACAAAGTTTATCCCCTGCATCCGAAACGCTCCGGCCTGCGTGGATGGTCCAGAGGGCGCTCCCGGGCGATGCCAACCAGGAGGCCACAACAGCAGCCCCACTGATTTCAGTCTGGGCTGTAAGGCGGGAGGAACTGCTGAAGGAACCCGGAATTTCAGGATATCCACCAACTCATAAGGGTGTGTGGCTCTTGAATGAAAGCGTTCATCCAAGTTTCGCAGCCAAAAATGAAAAATTATAATATAATACAATGAAATATAGATTATTGAAACAAACAAACGAAAAAGGCAAAAAAATGAGTTAATAAGAAAATTTTCAAAATTCGCAAATGGGAAATGAAATGATCATGGTCGGGGATCAGCCACTATTTCGTAAAGTCATGGTGTTCGTAAATTAGAAATTCACAAAAACGTTGCATTTTTTTATTGTACTTTGATTCTCTAGATAGTTAATTATCAGCTAAATGATCGTAAATAACCATCTGCTCACTATTTAAGATTCAATACAAATAAAGGCGAAGCTCATTTGAAACTAATGGAACCCTATGACGATTTACAGAGAGGATGAACGAGATCTCATCAAAAGTCCAAAAGAAGAAGACTTCGAAACCCCCAGCAGAAAAGTAAATGATCAGGAGCAAGATTTCTGATACTAATATGTGCTAGTAATGGTGGTAGAATGCAATGAAAAAATATGAACCACACATCGGAAATCTGCAATAAATCATGATTTAGCTCTAACAAGGGTACTGTCCTTTCATGCATGTTAGTGGCGAGCCAATCTCGAACATAAGAATATTTTCTCTTATATGATATGAAATCTTAACAAGTCCCATTTGATGATGGGTCGATATTAATAGGGATAGACATTGATTATCACACGCGGTGGTTTGTCCTGAAATGTGCACCTGTATAATTACTTCCTTATACAGATAAATATTTCAATATACATTAGAATTCCAAATATCAGAACTTTAATTATCCGAACCGCTTTCAGAATTTCAGAAAAATAAAATTAAATAGTAGAAGAGAGGGAAGATGAGAAAACCACAGAAACTGAAGAAAAGGGAAGGGAAAAGAGAAAACTTTGATGAAAAATTATACTTATATAGATATTTATATAAAAATGAACAACTAACTTTTATTAGGTTATTACTTAAATTTAACTAGTTCCTTAAATATATTTTATTGAAATAATTTTAGTTAGAGTCGGTATTTATTTAATTTAATCATCGTTTAATTTTTATTTTAATGAAAAATATATTTAAATTTTCTAACTATTACTTTTCACATTACCTTTTGTGTGCTTTTTACTTTTGATTATGTTTGATTTATACTTATATCCAGATCTGTTTTTATCTAAATTTTATAAAAAATAAAAGTACACAATTAGTGTTATTAACTATCGCAATTAATCTTAGATTATATTAATTAGTGTTCATAAAAATGGATTGCAATCGTTTAATCTTATGAACACACACGTAAATTCATCGTAATGAATTCAACTCACACAATTATAAATAATAGTTTCAAACCTTACCTGAGCTGCTATAATTAGCAGTTAAATGCACTCATTTTTATTTGTAATCAATAAAATTGGTAACTAATGAGAAAATATGTGTAGTTAATACCAAAAATACAAAAATATACAGAACTTTTTTTTTAATTTTCAAAAAAGTATTTTTACGTCACCAAAAAAAAAAAAACGATATATTTCCCATAAATTTATTAATGTGTGCAAAATATATAAATAATATTCACAATTCTTACCTTGTTTCATTGGAAAATCCTTTTTTCTGTATGTTTTTATTATTTGTTTTATAAAAGCAATTGTCTTTGGTATGCCACCTGTTGGAATGAGATTGTACTCAGATTGTGCGGCAAGAATAAAACATATCACCTATAAAGAAATAAACAGCCAAGTATTTTAATTGCTCTCGGAAACGAAGAAATAATTTTGGTAAAAATGAAAACCAAAAAGTCTGCTTCGTTTTCTACATGAGGAGACGTACAATGCATTTCTACGTAGCTATGCAGTGCTGAGTGAAGAAGACATTCACCCGGATCACAACCAAAAAATGCTGAACTGGATCCACAAAAGCGGGCTCCTCATAATAATTAGAAATCGATTTTACGTGGAAAGATAAAAATGAATGAAGTTTTTCGGCACAGCTGTCGCATAATCCAGCATGCCAAGTTCTGAATTTTTTTGGTTACGAAGAAATGTTCCCAAGATGACGTATGATAACGTAAATACTAGGGTTGCCAAAATAGAATTGTCTACATAATTGTACATATAGATGTCCATCTCTGTGACGTAATAACAACCATATTGCCTGATAAACAAGAAAATGCGACAAAAAATAAAATATTTTTTACCAAAAACGCACTCATTAAAAAAGATATCAATGAGCTTGAAGCCTTTTGAATGGTCCTCCGGTCGTCTGCATCCCCTTAATAAAAACATGATGAATAAAGGTCAGTGACCACATTACAACAGATACATATTTATCTTTAATTATATAAAGAAATAACTTCAATATTAAAATTTTAATTAGGCTTCGTTATTATGGAATGTGTTAAATCATATTTATTTAGTTAATAGGGAAGATTATTTAATTTAAATGACAGTGTGTGGCCCAACTTGTCTAGTGATCAGCGTGCATGACTGCAGATTAGTAGGTCCTGGGTTCGAATCCCAGTTCGGGCATGGATGTACTTTCTCTCTCTATCTATCTTGTCTTTGTCCCTTCTTTGTATGAAGGAGGTGTGAAGGGTTGCCTACCCTATAAACGGGTCCCTATGGCATGTGCGTAGAGCAAATTCGTACTTTCACCTACATGGTGCTCTGATTAAATCGAAAGATGCTCCCAATCGACTTCATTCGCATAGCCAAGGCATAGTGAGCTTGGCTTGCCCAAGTGTCATTAGTAACAATAACAACAAATGACAGTTGATAGAACAAATGAAGTAATGTAATAGATTTTGAGGTAATAAAGTTATAATTACTGAATAATTATGCATTGAATTTTGGATGCTATCGAAATAGAAAAAAATCTATTTGCCTTTGAAATAAGCTGTATTTGTATAAATACTGTATTTAATGAATTAAAAATTTTCCAGTGAATATACGATTGCCTGGAATGATAATAGGAATCGATTGTATGCACTCTGTTTTGCCACTTCCCCTTCATGCATCGATGTAAAATGTAAATATAATGAAGTTTTCATGGCTGTAAATTCAATTAGTAGTAAATGCAAACTGTGTAAAATGTGAAATTTTACATTAATTTACAAAATTTTTTACATTTACAAAAATTAATTGATGATTTTTCAAAAACTTAATTCCTTATTATTAAAAAAATGAATTAACATTTCTTAGAGAAGTCGTGTTTTCCTGGAAAGGCAGTACAAAATTGCTTCGGTTGAATCTTTTGTACTTTATTTTCGTGAAATTGTAGATATTCTTATAGGGCTATTCATATTTCAGATGACGACTTATTTTTAATTCCAGATGTTCAGTTACATCTCAATCATTTATATTAAAAATTTCTTTAGTTCATCTTGCTTTGAAAATGGACGTTCTTTTTTTGTTTATTTCATAAAGTCCTTCTTTCATAAAATGTAATTAAAATGCGACATAACCTCAATAGAACCAATAACACCCGAGTTTAAAATTAGAATCTCTTGAAAAGAAAAGAAAGTAGGATGGAGTTTGTCAGAATGAAAAATGTATTGTATGATTTCTTTTGTCAAAATATCGATGGAATGACTCATGTTGTGGTAAAGTAATTAAAAGTTGGAAGAACTTTAGCTGTGTTTGCTTGAATAGGCAAAACTCAATGGAAGTGTCGATTCTGTTCAAAGCCTTTAAATTAGTGATTTTTCCTTTAGGATTGCTAAGGTTTTTTGAAAGTATTTGATCTGTTCTTCCAACGTATTACTAACATTATTCAATAAGAAATTGGGTGGAGACCAAATGTTATGTAGAGGATCTGTAATTGTGATGAAAGAACAAGCATTTAATTAATATTACGGATGAAAAGAGATTATAAGTCCTGCAAAGTTCATTCGATAAGTGATGTCACAAGAATTAGCGCCCTTCAATGGGGTACAGAGTCGTTATCTAATCATAATTGTAAAGAAGTAAGTACTTTTCAGAAACAAAGTTGTAAATAAATCAGAAAAACTGGATTTTGGGAAAAAATTATTCTTTGTAAAATTTTATGAAACTAAAACAAAATTGCAAACCAAAGATTCCATGCAAGAAGTTTCAACAATGCACAAAAGACAAAGAATATTTTTGTTTAGGAGTTTTTTTAGACGGTGTAACCAAGACATTCAAAACAAGGGTCATGTTACACATTCAGATAAGGAATTTAGCTCTAATCAAAAACACGACATAAAACTGTCATGAATATTGGATAAAAATATCGTGCGTGCGGTTTTTCATAAAATTAGTAAGAAAATATTATTTGGTGTATTCCCCACGTGTATAATTTATTCCATAAAAATAAATATGTGTAAATGGATGTAAATTTCTATGCAGATACAACGTGCACATTTGTGCATAGAAAGTTCCGTTATTTATATTTGGCTCCCGCCATCCATCCTTTCACCTTAATGTTAAGAGAAGTGAGTCTTACTTGACCGATCAGTATCATTTGGAGACTGAGCAATCCCACCCTTCAGCTGCAGAAGCGGCGTTCATGCAGCTCTTTCGTGCGCTCGGGGATGCACTCACTGCTTGAATTGCCTTCTGGGAGGACTTCTTATGCTCGTGGCGCAACTGAGAAACACCCGCGACTGACGTGCATAAAGCAGCACAGTCTCACGTTGCTCAGCAGCGTCTAGAATCAAACCCGGACCCTTTCGATTCGGAAGACTGGCATCCTATGCCATGGTACATCTTCCACAATGCTATAAAAGATTTCTCTTGGGCCACGATAGGTTGTCGAGACAAATATTCTTTTTCGTATTCAAAAGTTATCAAGTGTTTACCGAAGGTAGTTTTATGGTGAAAATTGATTAACATTAAAATTTCATTTAGTGTCATGTTCCTGAGCAGATGTGATATGGAATTATGAAGCGGTGATTCTCACAGGCGAGGAATTAATGTTATCAATATTGTTAGTAATCCTAGTGTGCGCAACGTTTAAAGTTGGTTTCGAGAATGTCGCCAACAGCGAAATTCATGCAAGTATAACCATCAGCATAAGCGAGTATTTCATATTCGAAATAATTGGGAATTTCAAAATGTCGATATATAAACAAAAAATTTGAATCTTAACGTCCCTAAATCCATCGCGTTAAGGATACTAGGATTAATGTCAAATTGCGTTGATGGGGAATACCTATTTTGTTTGTTTAAGGTAAAAAATTAGTTTTATATTTCGAACTTCTTCAACTCTCATAATTTTGAGATGAATTTATGAAAAATTCTCGATGAAAGCCTTCAATTTACTTAACGGATGTTCCAGGTTCGAAGTAACTTGATTATATTAGTGTAAATTTGTGTACATCATGCTAAAACAAATATTACTGAAATAGAAATTGTTTTGATGCATCACATCATAAATGAAGACGTCGTTGAAGAAGAGATAGGGTGGATCTTCACTTTCTGAGAACTTGCATTCTTGAATGTAAAAATACACACCTGACCCTAATGATTCCTGCTTGAATGAATGGGCTTTTTGTTGGGTGACTGAAAGAAATTCCTCCCCTGAATATTTCCCCTCGGGTGGTTTGCGAATCTTAACGGAAATATTAAAACTAAATTAAGAGCGGGAGGGAAGACTCTCCTGCCAGCCCTCATCACTCACATCGGAATTTCCGGCGCGTTTATTCTATATATATATATATATATATATATATATATATATATATATATATATATATATATATATATATATATATATATATATATTTGATAAAAACGTTTTACATTTGGATAAACATTTTCGATGTTAGTGCTCACATTCTGATAAATTTAAATCAAGAAAACCAAAGTGTCGAGAAGGATCATGTGCTTTAATATGATTAATAAATGTTTTAATGAATGTCTCAATAGATCCGAACTAGAAGTTGCAGTGACAATCTTTGGTAAAATCCCGAAAGAGGAAAAACACCGATGCTTAGTCCTTTGAGGTTTGAATCTTGACTGGGTAGAGAAGAGAAACCTTACAACAGATGAAACAACCAATAAGATTTAAGCAATTGTAGTTTCGTCTCTTTGTAGTTTCATTTATATAAAACCCAACCATTCGTTCTGATAGCCAATGAAAAGAGTTTATTTTAAAACTTTGCGCCTGCCATTTTCATTGTAACTCATAAGAGTGATAGCAAAATGTTGTCTGATCATCTGAAAACATTATATGCCATGCATTTTCCAAGTGGCCCCCAACATAAACAGACCGTGGTGTTCGAGATTATTTTGGTTGGTGTCACGTGATCGATATTGATTATGTACCACGTTGCCGGCAGCAATGACATTACTCCAATATCCCATATACAGTGTTAGGATCTTTAATGGTGACTACCGTTCGAAGTACCACACCAGGAAAATTTACAGATCATCTATGATGATTTGTAAGAAAAAGGAAAATGTGCTTTTCCATGCAATATACCATTTGTTTTTGTAAGATTTTGTGATTTGAATTCATCCAGCACTTGAAGAATCCTTTCAGATCCATTCGCCTTTTTACTTTTCTAAAGTTAAAGCCACTACTGATGTTTCAAGTGCAACTGGATTTCAAGACATTTCGCCTGCTCGTCCGGTGCACGTCGTACAAATATTTTTTTATAAGGTTATGATTGAAACTCATAACATCATGAACTCAGTAAATTTCGATCAAAACCTGTCTTCTTAGATATCCCAAATATTCCATTTTCCAAAGTATCCATGGCGGTATGTGATGCCAATCATTCAGGCGCTGTGAGTCCCTTATTTTGCTTCTAATAGTTCACTCCATGCAATAGTTTTAATGCGATGCAGTTCTGTATTCTGGGGTGAGCACGAAAAACAATATGATGTTCTATTGACCCCCTGAGGGACTGAGTGCACCGTTAATAATGCACAGAAGACATTCATCGTGTAAGTTCCCAAAGAATTGAAATTGGGAAAAGAATCGCCTTACAATTGCATACTGAACTCAAAAACTTGAGAAGCGATAGATAAATATATTTATTTGTGTAATGGTTCACTTCAATTGCTTTATTTAAATTCCTGCACTGATGCAGACAAGGAGTTTTAACAGTTAAAATATAAAATTTAGAAATTCGATAGCAGACATGAGGTCAAAGAACAAGTAATGTCGAAAAGGAACGAAATTAGAAACACAAGCCACAAGTATGTTAGAAGAAATATGTCACAAGGAGGTAAGAACAATCTGGTAGCTTTACAGTAACTACAATAAACCAGTGAAAGCGGGAGATTTTTGAGAACAGTAGGTATCACTGAGGGAGCGGGTCTCCAACGCGCACCCATTGTTTCCCGCTGCGAAACGTGAGCTACAAGTACCACACACTGAAGCGATGGAAGCAAGACTGTACGCATGCGCAGTACATCGGATCGCGGATATTGTTTACATTTCGATTCTTCTGTTCCGATGTCTACTTGTCTGTTTCGTTGTCTTCTGCTTTTGCGTACGTTTGCCAGGGAACTTATGTGGCCTCTAAATCGTTGACATTGTTATATTAAATATTAGAAGTTTAAAAAAGGAAAAAAAAATCCCAAAGGATATATTATATTACAAAATGACATTTTGTAATAAAATATAGTGTTAACAATACATATATATATATGTGTGTGTGTGTGTGTGTGTGGGATTGTTATTTCTATTTACAACTGATTTCTATTGAGTGTTACTCACTGTACTTTCAGAACAAAGGTACATTCTTCCAATTTATTAACTAACGTAACACTAAATTTACACCGTTTTCTTCAAGTTTATGTCCCTGACTAAAATATCATTAAATACACAAATTGGATTTTTTTAAGAAAAAAATAGGTAAATTTGCTAAGACGATAAATTTATTATTTGATTTAAAAGTATAACTTGAGACTAAGTTTCATTTCTTTATGTAAAAATTAAAATAAAAAAATTAAATAAGATGTACTTTCCAGTACTTCTCTTGTGAATAAGATCGTAATAATCTCTTGCTGGGACATGTTAATTGCAAGTACTAATAATTTTAAATGCTTTTAAAACTAAAAGTATTAAATACTCTAACTAGAGAATGATACGTTTTTAAAGGAGCAAAAAATGTTCTCTTTACTTGGTAACTTTCTGATATTCCTGCCCAGTTCACAATACGTGTTATTTTAATGTTTCTTCAATTCATGGACTCAAAAATAACATTAGAAATATTTTGATAAATTTATTTTAAATATATTAGATTTTTTTTTACATATTTTAGTTACTTTTGTTGATATTGAAAATTTGTTATGTTACCTAAGTATAAATTAATACATATTTATACATTATAACAAATTAGTTCAATATGAATCATTTCAAAACTAAAAGTAATTAAGAATAATATATGTCAATGGAAATTATTAAAAATTATATAAAATGTATTTTAATGTAAAATAACTGAGCAATCCAAATAGTAAATTATAATTGCTTATGTTAGTTAAAAAATTAGTTTGAACGCTATTATAATAATGTGCAAGAAGATATGTGAATACACAATCCCATAGAAACTCATATGGATAGAGGTTCTTAATAGTATTATAGCATTTAAACTAGATTTTTAATAAGATTATTTTAATTTGATGATTTTTTTAAATTTAGAAACTATTAGTTCAGAAACATCTATGCGTTTAAACAAGAAATTTAGAAAAACTTATATAAAATTTACTACATAAGATGATATATTTCAACTTCAAACACTTATCGATTAAAAATGTTTTGCACGGGAAATTATTAATTTTATCTAAATTTCGTAAAATTTTTAAATTAAATATTTTAAATTTACATATAAGTAAACATAAATATAAGTAAAGTAAGAATAAAAAAAACCTGGAAATTTCATTTCAATAAATATTTCCATCAAAGGTTTTTTTGACTTTATTTTGATTAGAATAATCTTCGCTAAAAACATGTAATGCAGGAAAGTTTTTACGCAAAATTAATGAAACTGGTTAAATTCAGCTCTCCTCTGTGAACAATGGAAATTCTCTTTTGAAGAAATGAAATCAAACATAAAGAAATGCAAGCGACAAGGGGTATCACTAAAGTGACGCTGACGATAAATACTACTCCAATGGGGGAGAACCAGTTTTTACTGCTTGTCTACTGTCGCCTCGGTGGGCCTAGGACTATAAGACTAAGTGGGCCTAAGGCCTATTCTACCTAAGATTATAACAGATATCTGAGAGACTGAAAATGAATGAAGGTATACAATAAAAAATGGAGTGGAAGCAGTACTGATATAAAACAAAATAGCAGCAATGTGGTGTTTATATCAGTGAGGATTGTGGAATTATCAAAGCCGGTAAATATCAGTACAATCTTCATTTACATTAAAAAAATGAAAATATAACTTCCAAAATGACCGAGATCATGTTTCATGACTAATTGGTTACAGCTCCTTGTGGTTCAATGTCAGATTTTGTGTTATTTTAAACCATTGTAAAGAAATATGTTTGTAAAGAAAATATTGCGAGAACTTAATGGTGCTTGCTCAGCGTAACTTTACCTTTGAAATCATGTTGACACCAACTTTAAATTGTGAGAAACATGACCATGACCGGACCTACTCTATTAACTAGTTGGTTAACCAATCAGCCACTTGTTATAGTCAAGATGTCAAGATATTTTTGGTTAACCGATTGGTTACACTCTAGGAGTCACTTCTTTTTTTATATGAGTATGTGCTGGAGGCAGAATAAACAACATAAATCATATTTTATGTAAATTAATATAATCAGCAATTTATGAAAGTATTTTTAATTCTTACAATTGTGCAAATGGAACAACTGTTTTTGCAAATCGACCGATATATAATTCATTTTTTTCTACTCAGTATGCGATTAAAGTTATCATAAGCACTGTTTAAACGTTATGTAAGACATAATAAATTTGTAAATTTAAAATAAAGTTAAATAAAAAATTTAAAATAAAGTTAAATAAATCTTAATCAAGACAGATATTGCATAGTAAGTTGATTAATATCTTTTTTAACAGGAAGTTCGATACTGGCGGCCAGAAAATTAGGCGAATTGTAGTGAAACATTTTGTCACTTCTTCAATTATTAGGAAAGACACCCAATAAACAATGTGAAGGGAAATGTATTAGAAATGAGAAAGCATATAGAAAATAAATGAAAAAATGTTTGCATATGTTATTAAACAATGTCCAGTAATATTTCCTTCAAACGAAATGTATTTTCACTCTTTATAAAACTTAATCAACTTTAAGCCATTAAAACTTATTCTTAAAAAAGATGTGAGTGAACCCATGAAAATCGCACTGGATTCTGATTGCATTGGATTAGCTCTCATCAGATTCCCAGTGCGATTCCGCAATTAAACTGCAAAAAAAGATTCATTTAAGATGGTAAATGAATGGGTCATACGTGACACTCAAAGTCTGCAGAAAGTCACTTAATTTTTGTAAGCACAAAACATTTTCGAAAGAAAAATTTCTCATTCTAAAAACGAGACATTCCTTTAGCCACATGGAATCACAAAGAAATTAGAAAATAAAGGAAATTAATGAGCCTATATGTGTGAATGATTTTTCACTTTGGTTTTGTAATAAATCTGCATTCTTAGGAATTAAAGGTTCAATCCCAGCAACTTCACTATCTATGAGAAAAATCCTTCTTGAAATCTGTACGATGTGGATTTTACAGTCTCGCGATAACCTTTAACTGCTAAGATTTCCCCAAAGCAACTTCAGAAACAATGTCCTAGAATAAATTAAATGTAATATGTTTCCAGTGCATAAAGCTTAGAACTGTAACTGCTTATAATTCTTTTTTAACAGTGTTTGAGAAATACAACCCAAAGTAAATTTAACAAAAATATATTTGTAACAGTTATCTGGAATAAATAACAATGTACAGATGAGAAACTGAAGTGAATGAAAACATTTATGCAAACAATTACTGTTTGTTCATTAAAAAGGCAGCAGAGGCTATCTTTCGCATTCTCTGAACTCAGACCCAACCAAGAGAAATCTTGCTGGAAAAAAATCTGTATATATTTATGTGTTTGTGTGTGTGTGGGGGGGAAATTCCAATATATATTTCTATGTATGGCGTGGATATTTAATGGTGAAAACTCAGTCGCGGGGTGTCACTAGACTTTAATTTTCCAAAATTACCAAGTAACTCGCTATGTTTCCCAACTTCGTTCGTCAACGGAACTTGTCATTTGGAAAGACTTTGTAGAGGTTTAATTTCTGCGTTTTTAAATGCAACTTTATATATATATATATATATATATATATATATATATATATATATATATATATATATATATATATATATATATATATATATATATATATATATATATATATAATTTATGTGTAAATGTTATAGCTATTATATATTAAAATGATATAATAATGTAGAATGCCAGCTTTATATAAATGTTTTCAAAATTATAGCTTGTATTCTGAACTGTGGAATGTATTAGCTATAACTGTTAATTATATGATTGTAAATAGTCACATTATTAAAATTTAGTTGAAGTAAAGCGACTTCTATGACTATATTGGCTTAGTTAGATCTTTCGCGCAAACAAATGACCATCGAGCAACAAATAAATCAATCGATTGCATCGTTTCTTAATGAAATCTCAATTCTTACACGTGACTCCGTTGGGATGTTGGACAAGATTTTATTGAAACCCCTCTGGTGATCTCGGCAGGTGCGCTCTGGGTCGAAGCAAAGGCCGGTGGTTGATTGGAATTGCGAGTGAGCGCAGTGAATTCCCGGAGATCTCCGGAGCTCATGGCACGCGCGAATCTTCAGTGGATCGTTTTAGTGAAGGCGGTAGAGTAATGAAGCCGCTTCAATGGAACCCCCATGTGGCAGGTTCGAGGTTCGATCCTAGGGCTGGGAAAAGTCGATTCAGCCTTTCACCCATTCAGTGGGTCAATAAATTGAGTACCAAGCATGCTTGGGAACTTAACACTTTGGTTTCGCGTTAAGCTGACCACCTAATTGGGACCCTAGAGCCATCGATCGGGAAACAGATGTAGGCACTGTGCGCTCAGGCATCATTGGCTGTAGTGACACAGGTTTAATTTTTAGTCGAGTTTTGCCCTAACGATATATGAAAATGCAAACACAGAAAACGTTTGTGCTGCTAAAACCGTTAACAAACCGATATTATTTTCGTAAGCACTCTTTATATGTAATCCTATGAACAAAGAAAGATTTCGGTGTGAAAATGAATTTTCGAATTTTATAAATTTGGAAACAAATGGAAAGAAAAATTTGTTTATTTTTCAAAAATTAATTAAGAATTACGACAAATGTAAAAAAAAAGCATTTTATCTCCTGTTGTTCTTGCTTGCATACTTAATTAAAAAGCAAACATAAAATGAATTATCATAGCATAAAAGTTGAATTTCATTTGAGAAAAACTACACTTAAAGAGCCCTTCATAAAAAGTGCAGAGAGGAAAGAGCAATTTCCTTCGATATCTTCAAACAACACTTTTTGGACCAATCTAATGAAATGAAATGAATAGAACATTTTAATGGCTTTTTTAAGAACAATATATGTTAAAAATTCAATTTACAAGATTTTTAATGAAAAAAATTAGGAAACATTTAGAGGTTATGATTTAAGAGGCTTTAGTTTAAAAAGATTAAATGGGTACGAGTTTCAAAAAATTATTTCATGCACAGGGAAACAAAGTGATAAAGAAACATTATGCAAATAACTAAATGATTCATTAATTAATTACAAATTTTTTTCACTTACAAATTATTAATTACTTACAAATGATTTATTTTCATTTATTTATCATTTAAAATACTAATTTGTCATTTTTTTATCAAATGATTAAGGATATTAAAGATAAATAGAAAAGTAAATATTTGTAAAGGCTTCATTTTGAGGAAATTTCTTTAATTCAACTTGAAAGAAAACTGCTGTAAAACGGAGAAATAAACCAAAAATTTAATTAATTATTATTAATAAAGGTTTTGTTCATTATATATTTTTGCAACACTTAATTAAAAATATCTAGATGCTCTTAAAAAGAATTTCTTTGTGTTTTGATAACCTTGACATTTCATAGAAGAATAAAAGAGGAAAATTTAATAAAAGTACTAAGGTTTGATTTTTAAAAGGGAAAAAATAGAAATTAATATTAAAGTGATATTAATGTTTTTAGGAAGTTTAAATAAAATGAAAATTTAAATAAAGTGAAGTTAACTTATTATTAATTAAATTTAAGTAATTAATTAATTTAGATCGGGATGTGAAAAATCCTTAAATTTATCATTTCATAAATAGATTTTTAAGCTGTCAATGAATATTTTATTTAATTCACTTTGTATTGCACAACCTAAATACGAAAAGATTTTTAAAATGTAATTTTAATTCTCATTTTCATAAGAACATAAATACAATTCATATTGTCATATCATTACAAATTGCAATCAATTAAATAATTATTTCCCATAAAATATATTAATATAGAGATTTATAAATAATTATACCCTCATTTGAAAATAAATTGCAATTATTGTTTAAAACAAATTCAAAGCGATGCTTTTCTTTAAAATTTACATGACGATTTTGATATTAAAGAGTGAAATAAAAAGTGAATCGGTCAAATTTTAATATTTTTTTATAAGTCATCATCGCGCGAGTGTACTTAATTATTAAAATATTTCAATCATCACACAACTTAAAAACATAACATACAACAATTACAAAATTTTTAAAATGTGTTAAAATACATTTTTTAATTACTTTTTACCAAGGGGATTCCTTTTTTGGGGTGGAGGAGGAATCTTACATTTTATGTCTTTCGTTTGTAAACATTTTAATACCGAATAGAGGATTGCTTAAAGGTGATTCTGTTTTAATTCTCTTACCGTCCCCACCACATTTACGTTACGAGGAATTTTTCACTCACCATGCATTTATTTAAAAAAATGTATCAGTTTTTATTCCCCTTATAATATTAAAATACAAAATATAATAAAATTTATTTCATTAAATAATTAATCTTACATTACATTTTGGAGTCCATATAAATGTTACAATTAATTTTTGAATATTACTAAATTGACAACGTATTTCATTATTTTTCAGATGTCTATGTATAATCAACAGTAAAATTTTTGGCATCGAAAATTAAGAACAAAAACTTTAAAATATTCTATCAAGTTATTTTCAATCAAAACCTAATTATGATGAGTTTTTATAATCTTATATATGGAAGACCTCATAAAATTTGTATGATAAACAAATAAAAATATTAAAAATAATATGTATTTTTAATTTTATTTTAATTAATTGTAAATAAATTGTACTTCCTATAAATAATGTCCCACGCAGGTTATAAAATGTATCTATTTTGTGGATCATATTATATCATAGATATAAATAATATTTACATTTATGTGTAGAGTAACTACATGTTTATTATGTATAGTTACAAATTTATCAACAGTATTGAAAATATCTCAGACAGAATTCAAATACTCGGATTTTGGGCAAAACTGCGCGATTTAGGAGTGTTTTGCGTTAAAAGCGGCATTTCTAATGATTTGGCGACTTAGCGACCTCTTGGCAAGATTCTTGTCAACCTTTGGTGAGATTTTGGCGACTTGGCCAGAAATAGATATTTTTGAAAAAATATCAGCGAAGCTCGAGGACCCAGACTAAGCGAGATAGCCCTAGAGCCCTCCAGAAAGTGGATTTTCACGCCAAGTCGGGTGTGAATATGCTGCCCACCACAGAAGAGTTGGAAAACGATCAGTCTTGAACGTGCTTCGAAGCTGTTGTCTGCGTGAAGTATTTGAGACTTCTGTGACTGGAAGCTGTTTCCTGTTGTATTGGCTGGATTGGAACTGTGTAGTTGTGATCTCTACAGTTGGAATTTCCAGTATTTAGTTGAATGTGCTACGAATAAAAGTCTTGGGATTTTTAAGAGATTGTTTTATCGACTCTCAACGAATGCGAACCCCGAGGCCCCGTACAGTATGAATATCACAGCTAATTCAATTGAATTTTGATTGATACTGTATTAAAAAACCGTGTATTTTTATGTTTTTTGAATAAATAGTTAAACACACTATGAATGAAATATTGACCAAATTATTGTAATCTAAATATTTACTTATGGAATTATTCATAAAATTTATATCGTCAATTCATAATAAAATGATTTGAATTAACTTTAGTTTCCTTCAAGCTGAATTCATATTATGCTTCATAATAATACCATAATGTGACGATTTAATGTATTAACCACAAGAAAGCCTTCAAAACCTTCCTTTATAAATCTCCAAAAAATTTTTTGAAGTCTGAATTTTTTGCTTTACAAGGTATAATATTTTTTATTCATTTCCTAAAAGCTCAGGTTTCCTTACACTTGTTGGGACTGTTTTTACTCACGCCTTTGTTGAAGGGATTTCATATTTGTATCTCGTAGAATAAAAGAAATACCACAACATGCATTTGAAAAGAGACTTTTTTCGAAAAGCGTTTCGTTCTGAAAATATATTTTGACTTTAAAACTTTTTTTTTAAACTGAATACATCTTCTCATCATTTGAAAACTCTCAATAAAGAATACATGAAATATTAAACGGTAACAAATAAGCCAAAAGATCCTGTCTGGTGGCCAATTCTAAAGTTGTCTGATATTACCATTCGCTATAAAATTATTATTTACTTTTTTGTATTATGCTTCTTAGTCTCCATTTCAGTCGGCTGAAAAAGGCTGACACTAAAGGGAGATATTCATCTTGGAATTTTGAAAGATGATCAGTGACGAGATGACACCTGAGTACTTGCCATTACCGTCCTCAAGTCTCCCTGTCTGAGGGCTCTGCGTCCGGTGCAGATCGAGAACCTTTCAAAACGACGTCACGGCAGCTTCTACAAATCACGTCTCTTAAGATCTTATCAACAATGTTTATCCTCATGTTCACAATGACTGACTTGGTTCAAGTTCTCGCATTAAGTTTTGCTCACCGGGTTGCTTTGGTTCTTATATAAGGGGTTCTTCACACAGTAACGGGATCTTGATCTACACGAATTATGATAGAAAAAAAACCGCAATCCCGATAGACTACAATTCTATTGATATCAAAGTCAGAAGAATGTTAGTAAGCCTTTCCCATTTTTACCCGAAAATATAATCTTTAAAATCATTCAATGCATTCTCTTTTGGGTACATTCACCAAACTAATTGAGTATAATGTTACAAATTTGTAAATAATGATTATATTTGTCTTAAAATATCTCAGACAGATCAGAAATTCTCACATTTTGGGCAAAAATTGCGGTTTTTAGACGTGTTGTAGTTTAAAAGCGGATTTCCTAATGATTTGGCGACTTGGCGACAGTTGGCGAGATTCTTGGCGACTTGGCGACAGTTGGCGAGATTCTTGGCGACTTGGCGACGGTTGGCGAGATTCTTGGCGACTTGGCGAGAAATCGATACTTCTGGAAACATCCATCACCTAAGCTCTAGGACCAATATTTTCCGAGATAGTCTAGAAGCTTCCAGAGCCTTGGCGAAATTGGTAGATTTCTCCGCCAAGTCAGGTATAAATACCGCAGCCCGACATGGAAGAGTAGAGTTTTGTGAAGACAGTCAGTGAGTGAAGACGATTAGTTGTGACTGCTAGTTGTTCTCTGTCTGAGGTATTTGAGACCTGTGATTGGAAGCTGTTTCTTATTATATCTGACGAATTGTAGCTGTATAATTGTGACTGTTACAGCGGGAATTTCGTTTATTTAGTGAAGTTCTTACGAATAAAAGTCTTGTGTTCATTAAGTGGTTGCTTTATTCAACTCTCAATCAACACGAACCTGTGAAGCTCGGTACAACTGGTGTCAGAAGTGGGATTGAAGAGTTGATGCAGCGTGTCACAAGAAAAATGGATATGGATTTAATGAAAAGTCTTCTCGAAAAATTAGCGGAGCAGATGGCTGAGATGAAAGCTGGACAAGAAGATATGAAAACCGAGATGAAAGCTGGACAAGAAGAGATGAAAACCGAGATGATGAAAGAGATAAAATCTGGACAGGAGGAACTTAAGAAGGACATTGTAAGTGTTAAAGAAGAATTCTCCAACATCATTCAGGAGAAGATGAATGCAATGGAAGATAAGGTAACTTCAGTTGAAACTAAAGTTCTGGAGATAGAAGAAAACGTCGAAGTAGCATTAGACAATATGAATAAGAAGATTGAAAGCTTGGAGAAGCAAATATCAAACAAACATGAGGAACCCAACGTGACATTTGTGCCTTCCCTAGCCAATATTAAACTCTCAACATTTGATGGGAAATCATCCTGGCAAGTATACAAGACCCAGTTTATGATGGTAGCGGAAGCTAATGGATGGAATCCCCGAGCCCAAGCTTTTCACCTGGCGGCTTCGTTAAGAGGAGACGCGGCTGACATCCTCGAGACGCTTCCGGAGGAGCAGAGGCACGATTTCCAAGCCCTATCGAGTGCGCTTGAGCTGCGGTTTGGAGATAAGTGCACTAAAGAATATAGCAGACTACAGTTAAAGTCCCGCTATCAAAAAGCGGGTGAAAGTCTTCAAGAATTGGCTGCCGATATTCAACGACTTTCCCATCTAGCATTTTCGGACTGCCCAGCTGAGATACGTCAAGATTTGGCCCTCCATTACTTCATCGATAGTGTGCGGGATCCGGAGATACAGAAAACACTTAGACTTGCCGATGTCAAAGATATTGGATCTGCCCTAGTCTACGCACATAAGATAGAGGCTGCCCAGCAGGCCACGCGTAAAGACCAGCACTCAATCAGAGCCGTTTCTGCTATTGATACGAACTATGATCTAAGAAAGCAAATTGAAGATTTGCGGCGAAAATTACGTAGCTTAGAATTGAGTAAAGGTGGCAGAAACACGAAAATTCAGTGTTGGACTTGCGGTGGAGTCGGACACGTACGTAGATACTGTCCGAAAACAAAAGATGGTGGAATTCCTAAAATGGAAATACGTCAACGCAAAGAAACTCTTCATGGAAATACTGATGCATTATCAAGGAAACCGTGTAATGAAAGCTGCCGATATTGTTCTAGAGTAGAGAAAAACTATCAGCTGGTAAATCCTTCGGTACGCCAAGTTACTGTTTTACCTCCATCGAAACCAGACCCATGGAGTGATAAAGAACTTAGAGAAGCCCAAAAAGAAGACCCAGATATAAACCCAATTTTAGAATTAAAAGAATCTTCCAGTATGAAACCAAGTTGGCAGGATATCTCTACCTACAGTCCTACTACTAAGCAATATTGGGCTCTTTGGGACTCACTCCATATAAGAAATGGTGTCTTATACAGGAAATGGGAGTCCGATGATGGACGTAATTTCAAATGGCAGCTTGTTCTTCCAAAATCAAGAATTTCAGATGTTTTGAAAGAATTGCATAGTAGCTCAACTGGAGGCCACTTCGGAGTAATGAAAACTCTACAGAAAGTTCGAGAACGCTTCTATTGGAGCAAAACGAGACAAGATGTAGAGAAATGGTGCCAATCTTGTGATGACTGTGCGGCACGTAAAGGACCGAAGAAACGTAGCCGAGGAAGGTTGCAGCGGTACAACGTAGGAGCACCTTTTGAGAGGATAGCATTGGACATTTTGGGTCCTTTACCACGATCCTCAAATGGCAACAAATACATACTAGTTGTCATGGACTACTTTACTAAGTGGCCTGAAGCGTTTGCAATCCCCGATCAAGAGGCGACTACAGTAGCCGAGGTTCTAGTGCAACAATGGGTTTCCAGATTCGGCACACCCTTACAAATCCATTCTGATCAAGGGACAAAATTTCACCTCTGTTGTGTTTAAAGGAATGTGTCAAATTCTCGGAATAGACAAGACGCAGACCACACCACTACACCCACAATCGGATGGCATGGTAGAGAGGTTTAACAGAACCATCTTGAATAACCTCTCCCTTATGGTTTCCAGAAATCAGCAAGATTGGGATTTGAAGCTACCGCTGTTTCTGCTTGCATATCGCAGTGCTGTCCATGAGACTACCGGATATACTCCTTCACAGATGCTCTTTGGTCGCGAACTTCGTCTCCCTTGTGATCTTCAGTTTGGTCGTCCACCGGATACATCTTCATCGCCAGAGGAATACCTTCGAGACCTTCAGGCACGTCTTGAAGATGTCCATAACTTCGCTCGAGACCGAATCAACCTGACGACCGAAAGAATGAAGACAAGGTATGACACAAGAGCGACGGGACATGAATTCCAAGAAGGTGACAAAGTTTGGTTGTGGAACCCGATTCGACGTAAAGGACTTTCTCCAAAGTTGCAAGCCAACTGGGAAGGTCCCTACACAGTCCTAAAAAGACTGAACGACGTCGTGGTTCGTATAAGAAAATCATCTGCTTCAAAACCAAAGGTAGTACATTATGATAGATTAGCTCCTTATCGTAATGTAGAGTAAAAAATCAGTAGACCATGGTCTGTTTGTAAATAGTATAGATAATTTTAATCTTTTCTATTTTCTTGTATTTTTAGTTGCTTGTGTATGTAATGTGCTCTGTATCCTCTTGAAATGTAAATTCTTTTATATTAAATTTAGCCTCCTATCAGGGGATTGTACTGCCCGGGACGTGCAGTCCTTGAGAGGGGGCAATGTTACAAATTTGTAAATAATGATTATATTTGTCTTAAAATATCTCAGACAGATCAGAAATTCTCACATTTTGGGCAAAAATTGCGGTATTTAGACGTGTTGTAGTTTAAAAGCGGATTTCCTAATGATTTGGCGACTTGGCGACATTTGGCGAGATTCTTGGCGACTTGGCGACGGTTGGCGAGATTCTTGGCGACTTGGCGAGAAATCGATACTTCTGGAAACATCCATCACCTAAGCTCTAGGACCAATATTTTCCGAGATAGCCTAGAAGCTTCCAGAGCCTTGGCGAAATTGGTAGATTTCTCCGCCAAGTCAGGTATAAATACCGCAGCCCGACATGGAATAGTAGTAGAGTTTTGTGAAGACAGTCAGTGAGTGAAGACGATTAGTTGTGACTGCTAGTTGTTCTCTGTCTGAGGTATTTGAGACCTGTGATTGGAAGCTGTTTCTTATTATATCTGACGAATTGTAGCTGTATAATTGTGATTGTTACAGCGGGAATTTCGTTTATTTAGTGAAGTTCTTACGAATAAAAGTCTTGTGTTCATTAAGTGGTTGCTTTATTCAACTCTCAATCAACACGAACCTGTGAAGCTCGGTACAATATGCTTATTTAAGCGTATAATTAAATGTTTGAAATGTACTGTATATAACCTCGCGCGAAAACACTTCTCTATCCCTTCTCTCTGTTATATATATATATATATATATATATATATATATATATATATATATATATATATATATATATATATATATATATATATATATATATATATATATGTGTGTGTGTGTGTGTGTGTGTGTGTGTGTGTGTGTGTGTGTGTGTGTGTGTGTATATATATAATTAGAAATACAAAAATATGAATTAAAATATAAAATATATATATTTAAGACAAAATACGAAAAAACAATAAGTATAGGGACTATGTTTTTTTTCAAGGGGATATGGTCAACCGCAAAAGAAATACACATACTCTATTCTGACATGCAAAGAATAATAGATCTAAGGAAATCACGTAATTCCCCCGAAGTGTGTCTGCAATATAAAATTTAAAATATCCAAATTATAAAGCTTGAGCAAACCTTCAAGAGACAAAAGGTAATATCAAGCAAATCAACAATTCAAAACCCAAATATAAACCTTAATGAGATAGATCCATTGCCAAGAATTTAAAATAATTTAACTGTCAGAAAAGACTATTTCTTTTGCAAAGTTGACCATATCCCCCTAAAGAAGACATGGTCTCTATGCTTCTTATTAGTTTTTCATATTTTGTCTTAAATATATATTTTTTTATATTTCAATTTATATTTTTGTTATTTCTAATTATTTTTCTGACACCTTTCTTTAGTTGCTTTTGCGCTGGATAGATGGTTAGGTATATTTCGGTATTTTCTTCGTATTCTTTGTTGCTTTTAAATTGACTTGTATTATGGTGTTTTTCAGTTGATTACATTATGGTAATCTGTCTCTTGATTTATTACTTATGTTTTGTATATATATATATATATATATATATATGTGTGTGTGTGTGTATGTATATATATATATATATATATATATATATATATATATATATATATATATATATATATATATATATATATATATACTTTTCTTATGTTGCGAGCATTTATTTTATTTCATTTTTAAGCTACCAATTGTAAATGTGAAAAATTAGCAAAGCACAATTTTTCGATTCAAAATGTCTTACTGTGATTTTGGAAAAAAAAAATGAACACGAACAAATGAAAAATGAACACACACACAAACACACACACACATATATATATATATATATATATATATATATATATATATATATATATATATATATATATATATATATATATATATATATATACGTGTGTGTGTATCCTATTATAACTTAAAAGTTTCCTCTCAAAAAGTTAAAAACATTGTGAATAAAAAACACATAATAAATAAATGGGCTTAAGATTTAATGTGAGGGGAATCATTGTAGCCAGCATTTTGAAGCTATTAACGCACCTTTCCCTTATGGAGGATGTTTCTGCTCCGTGATGCCGAAGAACTTTCTGAGGAAATGCCGCATTTGCCGACTGGTCTGCAGCAGTGGTCCGGCTGCTTGCTTCACAAATCAAATATACGAGGCAAGAATTGGATTTCATAGAGTTCTCTGGAACCAATGCGGATAAAAAGTCTTAGACACAAGTTTGAAGCTCAAAGAAATTGCAAGGGAATATTTCCAAGTCTTTTTATTGCGAGAAAGAACGAGAAATTATGATCGGATTGTGGACATGGCATTTTAGCTTTTTGTGAAATTGAGTTTCTGCAACTAAATAGAAGATGCTCCAGTTAAAAGTCGTAAATAAATTTTAACTTTGGGAAATTTTTTGCTTTATTAAACTAAATAAAAATTGTATTTTCAAGTTTAATGACTTTTTGAGGGTTTGATTTCCGATGCTTCTCTCAATTATTTCTAATGTTTCTTTACAAAAAGATTTGAAAATATTCATTTTATCTTAAATCCAAATCTCAATAAATTCTTCGATTCGTTGTGAATTAAGGCATTTTAGAACCTTGTAAATGAAGTTTATGATGATAAAATACTATTGAATATCGAAGTATAAATTTCATTTTATTATTTTGAATTATATATATATATATATATATATATATATATATATATATATATATATATATATATATATATATATATATATATATATATATATCTTATTTATAAATAAGAAAAACAAATAAAGAAAATAATTTTCAAAAAGTATACAAAAATAACATTAAATAAATGCAAAGAGAACAGCTTACACCTAAATGATTTTCTTCATTTCATTGTGTGAAAAAGCCTTTTAGTATTCAAAGAAATATGTTGCTCGAGATATTATGAATTTATTTACAGTTGAAAATATTCTAAAGAAAAAGATGGCAGTAATGGAGGAAAAAACATCTTGACTGGAAGCTTCAACGTTTGATCCCATCTGAAACTGCCGCGTTTTTGAGACTCTGGTATGCACCAGACACTCTCGGCTGATTCGTTGCCCTCTTATTAACATGGTATTGATACGTGATCAGAACTTTTCCAGTTCAGGTGTCAACTTCATCACTTCATTACAGTCAATAACTATCAGACATTTGTCTGAAGTGAAGAATCGATAGAAATAGCAGTTGGGAACGAATTGCAATAAAACAAATGAAAAAAAGTACTTTTTGAAATTTTTAATTGAAGTTTATGGATTATGGTAACTTTATTAAAAATTCTTTGGAAATTACAGCTTTAATATTTTTTCTTCTTCGAACTCAAACGTCAAACATGGACACTGGTGGTTTAAAGTGAAAGTTGATACAAGTGAGTATTACCCACACAAGTTAAAAAATATCAACAAAATTATTCTTGGGTTGAACTTTATGAGAAAAGATACATATTTTTGAGTGAATATTTATTCGAATTAAGAGAACATAGTTTCGAATATCGTAAGTTCTTAAAATATCAGAGCACTTGGGAACTTATTTGTAAATAACTAATGCTTATGCTTATTTATAATAGTATATAACTAATCCAATTATATTATATTTTATTTAATAATCACGCATACTAATTTAATAAATACTGATTAAAATGCGAAATGAAATGAAAGATTTTGTAATTTTAATTTAATGGATTAATTATAAACATTCGATACTTTGACATATCTTTCCATGTTTCATATGATTTAGGTTTTATCATTTTGATTTTTTTTTTTTGAGGTCTATAATCACATTTTATTATAAGGCATTTTTATCTAATAATTTTTATAAAAATTGTTACTTGTGGGGAAGACCCCAAAAATCTTTGTTGAAAAATGTGGCGTTCTTGCTATGACAGGTGCTTGAAAGTCTCTCTGGTTGCCAACACGTGAATTCGTCCGATTATCCAGGAGTATAAGTCCGCAGCGTTTCATAATTCTGCAACAAATTTCAACTGTAAGGCAATGTCTATAAATCTAATACTTATATATAACAACATGATTAATATTTAAATACGTATTCAGGCATTTTCATCGGTAGAATTACTCAACATATAATGTAAAACATGTTTTGAAACCTATATATTATTTCTTGTTTGAGAAATAAGTTGATATGATAGGTTTTTCCTTTTTTTTCCATTCAACCTATTATTGTTTCCTATAAAACTTTGAATATTTATTTACGTTTATCTAGAGTTTCCTACAGAATTTTAACAAGCCTTTCTCTGTATAGACAGAGCATCCCATTGTACTTGTATAAATAACCAAATATCATAGGTGATATCTGAAAATGTTTTACAATTTTGACGCCATCTGGACTTTTGAAATCCATACAAGAGATTTCTTGATACGCCGAGAGCTTCTTATAGATAACGGGACCTGCTTCCATATCACTAGAAAAGAAATCTGAAAACTCTTGAGCAACTAAACAATCAAGTTGTTCACAAAGCCAACATACATTCCAGCCCAAAAAACAAAATTTGACCAAGGGGATTTGTCTCGTCAATGATTTCAAAATTAACTTTACTCATAACCTCCAATAGCAGTAGTTTAAAATCTATTGCTTTTACAGGTTTTAAGCTACAGTTACTAAGATTAGGGTTTTTAAATTAGAGTTATTGACGAATTAAATCACTGCGGACTAGAACAATGACTGACAAGCTACAGAGCAAGTGAAAATTTGTACAAAAATTTTCAATTGCTCTTCAACGTTGGTATGTTTATGTATCTTTCAGTTGTCACTTTTAGCACACGAAGACTAAATCAACGCGGACTCTTAGGCTGAAAGGAGCACTAAATTCACAAACGAACATCTACGTCTGAAGTAGAAATCAAATCTATAAATTTTGAAGTCTATCAACAGCACAAATCCCTCAGTTGCCAACTCAGCCAAGCTCAGTGAAAATTTTCAGTGATTTCACATGATAGGTATTATTTTCTTTTGAAGCTTTGCAAAACTTTTTTATTGTTCTCATGTCGTTATTTGGATTTTATTAAAATATTAATATTTATAATATGTAAATTGTGTAAATGGATCCCTGCCATTGTGGTGTTCAGGGAAATGTGACCGCTGCCATTCCAGTCCAGAGAGGACCCTTGAAGCGTCACAGCCTTCCATAGAATGCAGGGGAGTCAAGGAAGCCTTCAGAGCCGATAGATTCCAGGATCTCATTTTTATTAATAAAAATATAAACCACAGATTAATCAAATTCGTGCAGCACCCGAAAAAGAAATCTGTTGCAATGTTCCGTCTCATTTCTCGTCAGGACTATCTTCAAAAGCACCTGCATCTTATAAATGTTGCACACTATCTGGCCAAAAGTATCCGGACACCCCTTAAAAAAGTGGTTCGGGCGAGTGACGCAATTTGATACGTAATTGAAAGCAATAAAAGTATTGGTAGTGGTTTGTTAGCTTGTATATATGCGTTTTTGTGTGAGGCAATGAGTAAATCAAAGGAGCTTAGTGAGTTTGATCGTGGGAGTATAGTTGGATGCCACCTTTGTGGGAAATAATTTTTCGATCTAAAAGACAATTTTAATAGATAATTTTTTGACGTACTCGGAAGATGTGCTCCTATCTGTTTCTTCCCCCTTGGATTTGAAACAAAACTTACTTCACGGTAAACAGAAAATCAAAACCAATTATTCCATGCACGGCATATAGAAAAAATACCGTACTCATCATACTACTAATTTACAGATTGTTTTAAATTCCTTGATAAAGGAAATGGCGACGTATTTTTCTTTAAAAATAGATCTGAAAACCAGGGTTTTACGCCGATTATAAGTCGATACTGTTTCTTCATGGGGACTCGGGACTGGGCATCATGATCTCTGCAAGACAGGAGAGCACTGGTGGGCGATTTGGTCTCCACTCACTTAGCTCTGGCGGTCCTCGAAGAAGTTTAAAAGGACTGAGTATTTGAAATAATACTTTTTATTTGTACTGCTTAAGATTTGAAACACTGCAAGTGTTCGAAACCGCTTGTGTTCGCAGTAAATATTATTTACCACTACACTTGTGATTTATCATGATACGGAGACAATGAAAGTATGCAGAGAAGCTCAAAGATTCGTATAAGCACTGAAAAATCAAAACACTGAAAAAATGATGTCTCATGAATTGGGAATTTTTATTACGAACAGATCTGGCGAAGTACTTAAAAGTAATTTTTCAGTCATTTTCTTTTGCTAATCAGAGTTTTGGCAACTTTATTGAAAATTATTTTTGACTCGGGGAAATGAGAATTCCTACTGAAAATATGTTTCTATTTCTACTGTAATTGGAAAAGTTAGTTGCACAAATCCTTTCACCTGGTTTCGTGGAATACCCACAGCATCCTAATGAAGTTTTGATCAATCATACCAGAAAATATTCACTTAAACAATGTAAAAGAGACCATGGCTTGTGTGTGTGTGTGTTTATACACACGCATATATACAGTTTCCCACTTGTATTGTACTATCTTAAATCATTTCGCACATACAATTACGTTTCAATCGTCATACGCATCTGATTTTTAGCATTTACATAGCAAGAATGTGCTATGTAAATTATTTTAAATCATTTATTAAGTTATAGGCGATGCACGGAATTAAGCATTTTATCTAGGTATTTTATAAAATGTCTAAAATTTAGGCAAAGTATGAAATTTAAAAATTATTATATACATTCCCCTTAAATATTGTATCAATTCAATCCTCAAAAATATAAGTATTCTATTCAGAATGTCAAATACTATTTAGACAAATTATTAAAAGAGCTTAGGATAGAGTATTTTTAATAAGGATTCATAATAAAAATTTTTATAAGTTATTCAATCCTCAAAAATAAGGATGTTATTCAGAAAAATAAACAGTGAGGTACAATTGAATAAATGATTGATTATCATGAGAATATGTACGTAGGATGCTTTTGCAAGTCATTGAACAACTTCTCAACGTTTTTCACGATGGTCTGCTGTCCACTATCTAAATCAGTTATTTGAAGCACGTAAAATATAGACGCGTGATGTAATAATAATGATACTCTTTAAACGAATAAATGAGTGCAAACTCATTTTCCACAAGCTTCACCTCATGCCTGTTAGGCAGGGAGCGGGCTCTTTCTTAGCAGTGACTTTGGCTTTTCTTAAATCTTGTTTATTAATTTCTGATTATTTTGTAGTTTGAGTCAAAAACAAACTGTTTCTTCGGCCACAATATCTGAGCAGTTCATCTTTGAATCGCTGTTGTACGTCGATTATTGCATTTGCGACAATTGCTTGTAACTTTAAAGCTATTTCGGAAAAGTATGTTTAATCCTTCATGGTGATCCAAAAATTGTAGTTCTCCTTCAGACTGGCAGCTGATTGGTTAGCTCTATGATCTTCAGTTCCACAGTGTATGGGTTCAATCCTTAAAATAGCTTACTTCGGTATTCACTTTGACCTATTAGTGCCGTTGCATCAGGTCGAGTGATTGCAAACCAAATAAACAAATAAGTATTAAATTTCATTCGCAAAACTCAAAACAGCGCTTAGATTTCGTTAATTCGATGCATGCAACATAAGAATAAGAAGAATTCTATTTTTCGGAAATGGGCATCTGAGAAGAAAGGCAAGCAAAAATTTAAATCCTCTTAAGCGATTTAAACTAACTTTAAAGTGTTTTTTTTTTTCGCGTTTCTTCTGTTCGAGATTTCAACCTGGTCAATTTTGGAAGCAATATCGCTAACGATTCGAAAGCCAATTATTTAGAACAACAGGTGTAGGAGCCGTCCTACTAGCTACAGAATTTAAAGTGGGCTGTGATTTAATAAACATAATCAAACATGAAAGAGGAATAACGGAAGACGGACGGCAGGCCCTTCCACTGTCACAGCTGCCCTCTCACACATCTGCGTAAGCAGCTCCCTCACTTGGGGGAGGAGCAGCGCTGTCTATATTATAACAGAGGTCTTAAAAACAGGTAATTGTCAGGATTTTGGAAATTTTTACAAACGGAAAAAATTACAGTTAAAATACATTTCACTTCATTGTTACTGATTAAAAAAATCATGAATGTTTTCTTTTTCCTCATGAACGACGACACTCAGACATTCGATGGTGAACTTCGCCTTGTTTGCTGCTCTCAAAGAATGAGATGTGAAGGCAGGCAGCAAATTTGTTGATCAATCGGATTTATGACACCGTTTCAATACGATGTGACGTATATGAAACGTCATCTGATGTCGTAAGTTAGGAAGGAAGTAAAAAGGTGATTTCATTCATACTTTCAATCTTGTGAAGACCTCCCTCAATCCGTGCTTATAATATTTGAGCGCGCTCTGCTGGAAAAACTACAAGAGAAGAATTCATTTTCTTTTAAATGTTTGTTTATTATTGACAGTGAACACATGTTAAGAGTAGATGATTCATGAGTCAATAAAAAACGCGAAAAATTGTAACTTCTATCAGTCACAAAAAAGTGAAGTATAAGATTGTATTCAAAGAGTATAATTTAAAAAATTCCAGAAATTTGGCGTAAAAATGTAGCAATGAAAGTTACCACTCTTTTAAAATTTCCATAAAATTATTTAAGTAATTGGCATGTACTTTTTATTTTGACTTAAAGTAATTGACTGAAATATAATTTTATGAGTTCCTCGCGTAAATTCCAAGGAGATTTTCAGTTCTTATCTGAAACTAAAAACACTTCGATTTAAACTTAAGAAAACACTCTTAGAACTGAAGCTCATCATCATTGTGCACTTAAATAAATATTATTGTCCTTCTTAAGTGCATAGTAAAAATTACAAATATACATTTATTTCTCAATATTCTAACTGTCACCAAAGGCCATGAAATTAAGAGAATGCACGCACATCATTGCAGCAGAGTCATCGCAACTGAAAATATCTATACCAATGCCATGAAACAAACTAACGGATTCCCAAATTTTGTAAAGAAATGCACTTAATGAGCAAGGAAACAAAGTTACAAAAGGAGTCGCATCTCCCTCACGCCTGCACAGCTCTCGAAATCACAACTGTGAGACTCCAACAGCAAACTTTCCTTAGCTATCAATAACAAAAACCGCATATTATTATAATTTTTATAATAACGGCGGGCAAACCCTTCCCACAACAGGACTACTCATTTGTCGTTACCCAGCGGGTACCTGTGAACCCAGTCACGGAGGCCAGTAGCATGACTCACGCCATACCACCACAAACCCCTTTATAGGGTGTGTCACATTCATACATCATCTCAAAAGAAAGGACAGGTAAATACAGAGGGAAAGTAACACCCACAGCTGAGGAAGCAGCAGGCCAAATCCTATAGTATAAAATTATGCAGTGGTTTAGCGATTATTATTTTCTTTGTTTTAAATGAAACTTGCACGCCACCAAGTGAGAAAGCATGGAAACTGTCCTACCACTGAGAGATATGTGCAGCACTGGAGGCCCTTCTCTTTCTAGATTCGCACAAAATAATAAGTTTCTAAGCAATTATGATAATTATTTTTACTTAAATTTTGAAAGAGTATTGTTCTCATCCTCCGCATAAAATGTAATTTTCAATACATCAACGCTTAGAAATGTAGTGGAACAAATACACTGGTGACCAAAAATTAAGGACGAAATGGAAAAATTAGCATAACAGCGGAACAAACAGGCAGATCGGAGCGAAAGACCAATCAGAAGATCGACTACGCTCAGGTACACAAGGGCATACTCAAATGACGCAATATGACGTAAAAGGGAAATGTCGGAGGGTTATAAAGCAGGCTGGCGGTGTACGCTCAGCGTTTCTGTGAAAGCTATTGCACGGCGTATATCAGTTTAAACGACGTAGAGCTGCTTAATCAGTGTGAAATAATGAATATCAACCTCGTAGACGACATCTAGATGACCTTACGCGAGGTCAAGTCATTGGGAAGATTGAGGAAGGTCAAAGTGAGACAAGTGTGGCTGCGTAGTTTGGAATCGCTCACAGCATCGTTTTACGAATCTGGAGAGCATTTCAAACTACAGGAACAGCTGTCCGAAGGTTCAGAAGTAGTCGTCCACGAGCAACCACGGCAGTCGACGACTGGTAAATGGTCCTACAGGCGGTAGATGACTGGAGAAATCACGAGACACCTCCAACAGACGACTCTACTACCAATATCACGGTTTACAGTCGCCAGGAGGTTGCACAATGGTTGCCTATTCGCACGACGACCTATGCGTTGTGTACCATTAACGTCTGCCCACCGGAGAAGGTGCTTTGTGTGGTGCCGAGAACACCAGAACTGGACGGATCAGCAATGGGGTTGAGTACTCTTTACGGACGAGAGCAGATTTAGTCAGACTACCGATTCTGGACGCATACACATCTGGAGAAAGCGGGAAACAAGCAATAACCCCTCCGACATCGTCGAAAGGGACCGGTTTCGAGGTCACGGTGATCTCGTTTGGGGAAGCATCATGCTTGGTACGCGTACTGACCTTCATGTCGTCCAAGGAGGTTTAGTCACCGGGTCTCGTTATTGTAAGGATATTCTCCTTCCTTATGTGCATTTTTAGAGGTGCTATGGGTCCCAAGTTCCTCTTCATGGACGATAATGCTCCTTCTCATCGTACAGAGGCTGTCGAAGAGCTGTTGGGAAGTGAGGATTTTGAACGCATGGATTGGCCGACAAGGTCCCCGGGTCTAAATCCAATCGAACACGTATGGAACTTTCCAGGGAGACGCTTGGCGGCACGTCACCAACCGCCAGTAATGATTCCGGAGCTGCGATTGGCGTTACAAGAAGAATAGGCAGCAGTACTTCAACAACTTATTGACAACCTCACACTCAGTGTAGATAGACGATGTCAATCCTGCACAGCAGTCAGGGGAGATCATATCCCCTACTAAAAGCTGGATGTTTCTTGCTAGAGAGCTGTCACATGGATGTTTCGGCCGTCTCTGTTATTCTGCTCCATGCTTATTTTTCAATAAAGTTCCTTTTTAGTCATTTGGATTTTTTTTTCCATGTTCTTACATCTGGAGGATGTTCTGGTACAATTTTCATCGATTTGGAATACTGCTGAGCGACGCTGCACAAGAAAAACCGTTTCGTCCTTAATGTTTGCACACCAGTGTATATAAAAGAGTTGAAGCATTTACGTGAAAAGAAAACAATTTTATTTGGATGTTCTGCCAACGTCAATCGTGTTTGTTTTTCGCTCTCTGGATTTAATTTTGCAGTAGTTTAATCAATTTTTCAAAATCCTCAATCCATCAATTTTTGCTAGGTTTCAATTCAAAACTAAATCTTACTCAATGCGAGCTAAAACTCCAAGAGCATCAAAGCTCCGAAAACAGTTTTTTGTCGTTACTTAACCAAACCTCTTGCAATATTGAATGCATTTATTTCTACATATTCTTAGTTTAATAACCGTTATAAGCCACTTTCTGTATAACTCTAGATTTAATTAGTAAATTCAAGAGTTCCAATTTTAATATCTGTTTTGCAATGTGTGCACATTTTTTTGTTAAACGGTGGCACGTATTTTAAAGAGAAACCTCAGTCACAAGGGACTCCTTTTGAATTTCTGTCACATTTTGGGGCATGCAAAAAATATCCACACACACAATGTAAGTAATTTTTTTCAAAGAACTGAAGCACTCGCTAAAAAAGCGGAATCTCGGTACGTGTTTTCCCAGGCAAAATCTGAACTAAATAGCATGTGACAAGTCACGTGTCAATTATAAATTCATTCAACTAAATATTACTTAATTCAAACAAAATGCAGTTCCATTTAGCTAGTTAAATAGTAATCTTTTTTTCTTAAGATATAATTAAAAATACAGATTCAATTCAAAAGTACTACATGTAGCCACAATTTTTATTTTCTACATTATATGTGTAAAAAAATCATTTATTTAAATAAATTTAGTTGCACAATAAAGAGGCAAGACTATTCCATTATTCGAATTATTTTAGTAACTGTTGTTATTTTATAGTTACTTTATTAATTGTTATTCAATTTCTGAAACTGTATTTTTCTAACAAAATCTTAATCCATCATCCAACAGCTTTATCAAAATTTTGTTTTTCTGCTTCGAATGAATTCCGAAGTTCTTTAAGACAGATGAGATGGTTTAGGCTAGAAGCCAAGTTGTGCCGCTTCTTCGTGCATTACGTTAACACATTTCCAACTTTTGTGTTGAAATGTTACCTGCTATTTTACTTAATAATGAAGGGAAATGAATCATCTCATTTTTATTTTTAAATAAGTTTGTTCCGTGTCTTGATAGCATTCTTCCATTTTATGGACTCTACGATATTTTAAAAAGAGAATTAACTTCAGACGAGGAATGTGGAACAGCGGAATAAAAATAAGAAAATAGGATTTTCAGACGACATTTTTCTATTGTGAATAGCTTTTAATATTAAAATTGACTGTCGATCTTAACATTTTTGCGTTTTGTTTGTTTGCTTAAAGTAATAGAAGTTTTGTGAAAGATAATGTGTCCATAAAAGTAGACCATTGTTATTGTATGATTTTTAAAGATATTCTCAATCTAATAGAGTGTTGATGATATATATTTACGAACTCGGTAGAAAAGGAAATAAAGAAATCCAATGTCAAGCTGAAAGGAGGCGAAGGAGTCCTCTTCCTGCGATCTTTGGCGTGGAATTTTACGAAGTATGAAAGAGAATTCAGACTAATGAGCATTCATTAAGTCCCACGGATTTATTTTTACATCGATTATTGTCTTAGAACAAGAATGCTAAATAGAGCGATTCTCCACCCCCGCACAAATAAGCACCACACATTAATTGCGGAGGTAATTACTTACTGGGGGTGCTGGAGCCACAAAACTGGCTGATTCGTGTTTATCACAGAAGTAATTTAAATTTGTCCCCCTCCCCTGTCTGATGACCCCCTGTCTGGAATTTTATGCCTAGATCTTCAGTTAAGGGTGAATAAATTTATAAATACAAATCCAGTCATAAATCACTAAACTGTCATAAAATTTTGATAAGCCAATGAGAAAATGTCATTCTTTTACTTGTGGAAACAGTCAAAGAATGCAGCAGTTTGTGTGCTTGGCGCCCATTTCTGGCTCACTCAATAATCCCAAATATTCATCCTATAAAGTTCATAGAAATGTAAATGTTTTCACTCCACTTCAGGGGAGGAATTAAGAGCTGAAAAGTATGGTAATATTTCATGAACAGGCTGCTTCCCGAGACAGGGGCATCTCCTGACCGATCACCTGACCTGCGAGCCCAGCTGACCGGCATCACGAGAAGAAGGGAGAGAGAACTGTTTTTTTCGAAGTTTTACTTTCGGTGCTCATTTACTGCGGATGTAGAAAAGTTTTCATGACTGTGTTAAATAGTTAAAATATTCTAAATCTCAAGTGCTTTGATCTTTTTCCTATTCCTTTAAATGAGCAAAGTTTAATTTTTTCCAAAGTTAAAATACTATAATGTTTAAAATGCAAAATTATTTCACTAATTTGAATTTAAGAAGTTTTATAATTTTTAACTGAGTATAAAAAATTTGAAGCATTGCATTATCTAAATATATGTAATTAAAAAAGGATAATATCAAATACTTTTAATATTGAAATCTTACTTCTTATAATATACAATACTATTTAAATACATAAATATTAACTATATTTTCCAACACTTGATACAAAAAGTGTTCCCTTCATACACCTTTTTTTCTATTGTGAAAGAAACATTTTTTTCAATCTGAGACATTAAATTTATCATTTTCAAAGAATAATTTAAAAGGAAAACGAAACAAATTTCTTATGTAATTTTTATCACAAAACAATTTTTTGTAAATAATTTTATATAAAATGAAAGAAAAAATTTCACAGAAATATTTTTATTTTGTTCATTCCAATTTATACATTTTTTTTTCCAACGGCGGGCACTTGAGGGCTGAACCCTATGCCACATTAAGGCCAGAAACTGCTACTCGTTTGTCGTTTCCCAGCGGGCACCTGTGAACCAAGTCACGGAGACAAGTAACGTTACCCGCGTCATACCACCACAAACCCGTTTATAGGGTGGGCCACATTCATACATCCTCACGGAATAAAGGACAGAGAAACCCAGAGAGAACAGAGAAAGAAAGTAACATCCATGCCCGAACCGGGATTCGAACCCAGGAGCCATAGCTTAAGAGTCAGGAGCGCAACCATTCAGCCATCGGTCGGCACAGTTTATACATAAAATGAAATAAACTTATCGTGCATAAAACATATCATACATCAAATTTAATAAAGATTCATCATGCATTAAATTTCAATAAAACGATTGGTAAAAGGTACATGGAAAATATAACTTCATGAAATTACAGATAATTTTGAAAGGTAGTAAAAGAAAGCAATTATGATTATAAGGTACTAAGACAAGCAAAATTTATATATTTCGAAAACACATGTTTGCATGTGAATTTAAAAAAAAAGGTATATAAGCACTTTTTTATACCAAATCATTTTCTTCGATGATATTTAAATTGTTACAGCTATGTTTGCCTCCCAATAAATTGATCCAGTACAGTAATTATAATACAAAACAAGAAAGAGTTAAAAAAATAGTAAAAAAACACTTATGCATGTAGACTTTCTAAATTATTTCTACTGTTTGAATTTAAATATAACTTAAGTACACAAAAAGTAAAAGTGGTTATGCACAGATAAAATAAAAATAGTATTGTTATCTACCATGTATTACAGTAATTTGTGAAAGCTTTATTTTAATTAAATTTTTTTGATGAGTTGGAACCTAAGTTGTTAGTAGTTAGTGTTTTAACTTCATTTTATTCTCAGACTTCTGTTTATTTTTTTATTTTCCTTGATATATATCATTTTTAAGTTTACAATAATTATTAAGAAAAGTATCAGTAGATGACTTCATTATTTTAATGATTATTCTCTCAAACGGATAACCACAGTTGCAAAATGAGAAATCTCACATTTTTTTAGAAATTAAATGTTTTTTACTACATTAATTATTAAATTACGTTGATTTAAAACTTTTAAAAAAATCCATGCTCATACTCTTCAGAAATTAATTTTGATGTTACACTATAAATATGAAGTACAATATTGATTACAAATTCTGATAAAGTAAACCACCTCTATCACATCTATTTATAAAATTACAATCTAAATCTACATCAACATTCATTGTTTTTTCAGTTATTATCTTTCCACGACACTGTACACTTTCAATGCTTTTATGTGAACAATGTCCTGCTAAATACGTTATGAGAGGTATAAAGAGTTTGTTATTTCATCTATATCAGAATCTCTGAGTTCTATATTCTGAAATATTTCATTAAAATTCTGCTGCAATATTTCCCTTTCATCAGAAACAGGATTCTCAAGCACATTCATATCAGTATTCCCTACACTAAAAGACACCAGTTTTAATAGTTTGCTTAAGCGAAGTTTTTATTTTTAGTTCCCTATGTCATATGGGCAGGCCTCTCTGTTGACCGAAACGAGATTCAATATTTTTCAGTTTGAGTCTTGTCTAGCAATAAATAATTCCTATTGAAATTAATTGAACAATATTCAATTATCTTTAATAAAAGCTTCAGAAGTGTGTTAAAGCAAAATGCGTTCTTCCAGTTCATTTACCATTATTTGCGTTCATCTTTTTCCCAACTATCTAACCAATTTATTAATTAAAAAAAATTCTTTTTTAATATTAGATTTATTTGTAATTGGTTCACACATGGGACTTAGCTTCGCTAAAAATGACCCTCAACTCGACTTCCTGTAGGGTCGTTATCCGGGGACAACTTTCTAGAGACTTTCTTGTTGATAAGGGAGTAAGACAGGGGGGTGCTCTTTTTTGACTTTTGTTTAAAATCGTTCTTGAAAGAGTCATCAGGAAATCTGATATCAATACCAGGGGCAGTATCTTCGTAAAATCTTTTCAAGTGTTGGCGTTTGCAGACGACATTGCACTGCTAGCCAGAAGTAAAAAATACTTAATAGAAGCCTTTGAGGCTGTTGAGAGGGAGGCCAGTTCGGCAGGGCTCGTTGTCAATCAAGTTAAAACTAAATATTTCCCTGTAATTAGAACCCAATTTACCCAAACTCATCTACTCATTGGTGATTATAAATTTGAAACAGTTGATGAATTTATTTATCTTGGCTCAATGGTTAACAAAAATAATGACATTCTCCCAGAGGTAAGAAGCCGTTTAACTATAGCTAACAAAGCCTCTTTTGCCCTAAGACATGTATTAAAAACTAAATTTTTATCACGAAAAACTAAGTTACAGATCTATAGAACGCTTATCCGTCCCGTTTTGACCTATGCCTCGGAAACTTGGACTTTGACTGTAAGAGAGGAGAGGTTGTTGGGCCTATTTGAACGCAGGATTTTAAGAAGTATCTTTGGAGGTACGAAGGAAAACGATGTCTGGCGCAGAAGATACAATACAGAAATCTATCGAATGTACAAGGAGCCAGACGTTGTGCATCACATTAAAGTAAGCCGTCTCATTTGGGTTGGACATGATATTAGAATGAAGGACAATAAAACACTAAGGGTAATATTTTTTGCAAAACCCATCAGCGTAAGAAGAGGAGGAAGATCAAAGCTGAGATGGGTAGATGCAGTCGAAGAAGACTGTAGGGTCCTTGGAACAAAAAATTGGAGGAGTTTGGCTGCCAGTAGAGGTGGCTGGAAGAAACTTGTCAGAAGGCTTTGGCCCATTCTGGGCTGAAGCGCCATGAATGATGATGAATGATGGGACTTAGATTAAATTTTCCTATAGAGATTGATTTAACATTAGCTATATCCCACCATTTTCAAAATATTTTAATATACACTGCTGGACACCCAAATTGCAACACCAAGAAAGACAAGAGATATCACAACAAAATTTATTTTGTAGATAACATGTTGACCAAGTATCAAATGGTTATATTTATAGACTTCTGAGAAGCGTGGTTCCTGCCAAAATCAGTAGCCAGTGTAGCCGCCATTGTTGGAGATCACCGCTGCCCCACTCCTCGGCATTGGTTCAAGAAGACTCTGGATGTGTTGCTGGGGTGTAGCAGACCAAGCAGTTTTTTCGCCCAACATGACTACCGACTTCCCCGATAGATAATCCATAATATCGGTAGGCCACTATCATTCCTCTGTCAAACTCGGATACTTGATCAAAAAATGATAGCCGTTTTCTACGAAGCATAATTGATCGTTATTAAAGAAAACATAAGAAAAATACAATTGCCTAGCTTGAAATTGTCGATATCTCCAAGCCTTAAATAGCGCTTTGAAGTGGCGCCACAGGCGTGCGTCTGTGCTGAAATTCTAATCCTTTGCATATCTCACCTCCGCTAATGCATGTTGTAAATTTCCTGTTATTTGCATGCTTCCTTCAGGGTGTGGCATTGACGGTGGCCAGCAGAGTAATTAGCTGTTTCATAATAATGCAAAAGGTTATAATACTTAATTCTTTCACATACTAAATGAAATTGCTATTGAAAATTTTTAAAGTCAGGTTAGCATTTTGGCGCTCTAAGTTTATTAAAGATCTTTTCTAAGAAGCTATATTAAAGAGCTTTTCGCATCAAACCAAAGCCGTTGCGTTGACTCAATATCACTTATCTTTCGTAAAGGGGTGAAAGGAGCAGTTTGAAAATCTTTTTCATCCCCAAATGGAAGGGCACACGGCAGTATTCTGCGTCGCAACGAAGAGAATTGGGAAAACTTCTTTGGATCTTCCCCAATAGAAATGCATTATAAAGTAGAAATGTTGCATCTGTTTCCCGTTTATCAGCAAGGGTTGGGAAGACCATTATCATTTATGTTCTTTAAAATTACTTTTAACACAAATATTACAATTATTCTTAAATTTTATAAAAAAAGATATTAAACTTCTTATGCTGTAGTTAGACATATGGACGCTTCTTTGTGCTTATCATAAAATTATATTCCAACTTTTCTTACAGCTTTGATGTTTGTCTGCACATTTATATTGCCTTGGAATTAAATTGCTTTTCACTTGAATTCGATATCAATAAATTTTCTTAATTTAATCTAAATTATAAAAATGACCTATTTATTATATTAATGTTTGATAGTATTTTTCGTAAGTATTAGTTCAATAACAAATTACTTAAAAGATGCAATAATTTTTCTTTGCCGAAAGGAAAATATTTTCTCAACTAATTATCTTTCTGGAAACTGAATGGGAATCTCTTTGATTCACAAAGCTAAACATGGGGCAGGTGCATTTAGTTATGTTTAAATTTGGTTTATCTATATTTAATTATGCTCAGCTATATTTAACATAGATTTGTAATTGCTTGAGAGATTTTGAAGCTCTTTTCCAGCTGCTTATTTCAATCGATTATAAACACAAGTAATCACCTCGTCACTTTGAACAATAGAAAAGAGAGGCCTGGTTGGTTAAGGGCGTCGTTCTCACCATCGAAAGATGGTGAGTTCGAATCCCGATTTACCAAATATCCGTCGTGTGCGCTGAAAGCAGCTGAGGCACATTGAATAGGTCACAATGTTCTTTGGGTGATCTGACACCTATAGGGAGGTCAAATCAAGTAGAAGACCTCTGCTTCATAAGGCCCGGCTGCTTCTGTCTAACTGGTAGAGCCCACCTCAGGACTCTGTAAAAGGAAGCTGCAACAACAACACCTGCTCTTCCTCCTCGGGAACGCGGCGACGACCTAACCTCATGAGCCCCAGTCATTGCGAATGATTTTCCTTTTCTTGTGTATGCATTGCCTCCACCAAATGTAACAATATTTCTATGAAAAACTGAACTGATTCATTTCGAAAGAGTTACTGCAGCACCATGGAGCAACTGAATAAGTTCTCAATACAATCAAAGGTCCACTGCTTAATTGTCACTATCTGATTTATCACCACTGCTATATAAAAGATGTCCGCTTTGTTATAAAATTATCTTCTTGATTAAAGCTTAAAAATATAAGACGTTTTCTGGTTTGTCTTGATGACAAACTAGAACACGCCATCGCACATTACCACTGCAAACCTCGTGTGATGGAACTCATTAGTATGGCAGATGCTGCTTTTATTTTACATATTTCGAATGTTTAATCATAAAGTGGTTGTTTCTTTCATTCCACTTGAGATCAGGATTACGCCGCTTTATTACAGTTTTCATGGGTTTGAAATATACTTGACGTTAGGTAACGTCTCATCCGCGTCTCATCATACTGAGACGTCGCCGTAAATCCGACTTGTCAACGAATTTCCTGCCTGCTTTCAAATCGCATTATTCGAGCCGCAAAAACAAGGTGAAGTTCTGAACCGAATGCCTAAGAATACTATCGAAGTTAATTTTGTTCATAAAACGAGTTTTCATGAAGAGACCAAAACTCTGGTCTGAGAGGTCGTTTTCCATTGATTGAAGCCATTAACACGTTGACAATAGATCAGAAGAAAAATGGAAAAGATGAGACAAAACATTCACTTTATGGTTAGTTTAAATCTGCAAGGCTGATTAAAATCTTTAAAAATTTCATTAACTAATAGAACTCTAAATTAATAATTAACATATTTTTTTTATTTGGGAAAACAAAAATATCTCCCTGTGCACCAAGGAATACCACACAGGACCCGAAGGTACAACAAATGTACTACAAAACAAATCCAAATAAATCATGAGATGAAAAAAATTATAATAAAAGAAGGCAGAGAAAAATAGAGATATAAAAATGAAAAAGGAATTAGATAACAGCATGGATAAATTTTATAAAAAATTCAAAATTCTCTTTCTTAACTAGGTCCACCATAATCGGGGGCCACCTGTTATTGAAGTCTTTACAAAGCTCGTTCCTTTCTTCTGAAACAGATGGGCATTCAAGAAGAAGGTAAGAAGGGTTATCACTCCCAGAGTTGCTCACTGTTTTTAATGTGGAAACGGTGTAGGTAACTATTGAATTTCCCATGTCCAGTGAGGAATTGCGTAATTTTAAAGTCAATGTAAAACCAGTAGTTCTTAATTCTGCAGGGAACTGAAGGGAAAAAAGATTTTGTCCACTTATACAATTAGGAGAGGAAACGAAACCTGAGTTCCATTCTGTGATAATCTTCTTTTTGGTAGTGGTTTTGAAAAAAGACATGGGTAAGCTGGTATTGAGTTTATTTGGAAATGAAAGAGAGGATTTGGTCTGGAGATCCGCTCTTTCATTTCCATCCACACCACTATGACCCTTGACATGGGAGAAAGTGAAGGAAATATTTTTGATATCACACATATTAATTGAAGTCTGGACTTTTACAATAAGTTTTTCAAAACTAGTTACCTCTTGTAGAGCCAGTAGAGATGACATCGAGTCACTGCAAATTAAAAATTTTGGAAAAGGTAATTACAATATTTGTAAACAATTTCTTTTAAATCTTAAAACTAATGCCTTCTTTACGCCAGTAATAAAATTTTTTGTTTTTTTTTTAAACATTTTTCTGCTATGTTTATACTGTATTTTTAAGGATAATAGCGTGGTACTTTGAAATTATAAATATGAAATAAGTAAACAAAGATTTGAATTTTAGTAAAAAAGATATTTGCGTATTCAGATTTACACTACTACAAGATATTGATGCGTAAGCAAGAAAGAATCTTCATTTGTTAGAAACGCCTCTGTAATCTGGGAAAGATGGGAATCTTTGCCCTGCTCTAAAGTTCATCTGATGAAAAGAGGAGAATCCAAGAGAACAATGCACGCCAACATATATAGAGGTTAACATTTTTCTCGGATGGAGGTGGAAGTTAATTTTATAACCCCTTTTGCGCTCGACCCGGGGAACATCCCTCTGAACGATTGCCTCCTTCCGAATGGAGGGAGGGCGTCGCTGTGGGAGTCACTCTCTCGGACGCACGAACGCGTCTGGAAGTCACTTGACTTCCTTCAACGATTTCTGTCACCAGGAGTCGACGAACAACCGCAAAGCACCGAAGAACATTCCCGAAGGGTTGAATGGTTGATTCGTGCAAAAGTGACGCTTTTGAGAGAGTTTACGCGCTTTTAAAATTTTATAGAATTATCTCCAGCTTTTAAAGTGTATAAATGATGAAGTTAAAGGTAGAGTCCACATTTTTCTCAAATGAAGAAGAAGCTGATGAAGGTATTTAGAGACTCTGGGTAGTAAATATATAGATAGATGGATAACGGCGAAAAAGAGCTTTACCTGCTGCCTCCCTTAACATCACCGGAGCACCTTTCATCTGGGACATGCGCTGTTGGCCTCTTTCACAGTCAGTTATTATTCGAAAAATAACACAGTGGAGGAACATCAAAGCTTATAGAATCCTATGCAGTCGCAATTCTTTAAGAGAATAGATTTAATAAGCATGTAATTGTGTATTAAAATAGAAGTAAACATTTAAAATGAAAACAGTAGTAGATAAAATGGTGAAAAATGATAGAGGTAAAGAAAATTAAATCTAAGCATCTATACTAACTATATACAAAATATACAATCTTGAAAATAATAGGCAAGACTCCCACTAAAATTCAAAATAAAATTTGAAATAATGAATGAGTTTTACTCATACAATTCATTCAATGTTAGACTCTTCTGAATCTGTTGGAAAATCCAGTGATTGTTCATCATGCTGCCTTTGTTGACACAGTTCAGACCCTTGAGTGCAGAGGATGGAAATGAGGTTTTTCTCCTTTGATATGCATTGAGTGCGTGCTGATGCAGAATCTAATGAAGGCAATTTGTGAAGAATGTCTTTCCACGTAGAAATCTCTTGTCGAAATACAATTCTCTATGTAATGCAAGGGTTGTCTTTATGAGCTTGGCGTCCTCCATGAAAATGTATAGGGCTAAGGTTCATGATGAGTCAGCAAGTAATGGACAAAAGTATGTAGATAAATATTTTGTAGGCACAGTTTTAAAAAGAGTGTAGGTCAGAGAATAAAAATTAATTAATATTAAATTTGGAAAAAAGAAATCTCCATTTTATGTAAATTTCAAGACTTTATGTAACAAACCAAGTTTTGGATTTGTTTATGCAAAACTTTCAAAAATGTTTTATAGTCATTCTTTAACTCCTGGGCGATTGTTAACATGCGGATCAACTTTGATCCTTCTGTGGTCTCATCGACATTGTGCTCCTGGTGAAATGGCATCAAAAATACCTAAATGGAATCAACGACACAAAAGTTTCATGTAACTAGTTGCACAATATAAGGAGTGGTCCTCATTAGAAGGTTCCTTACAAGGAGTGGTCGTTCACAATTTTACTTACCAGACTTACCAGCCTTTATCAAAGAAAACTGTAAAACGTACCAAATTTTCTTTATTGAGTTCCATTTTTAACATTCTAATTTGCAACTGAATCAACACAATAGAACACAACAAAAAGAGTTCTTTAGTGCGAAATATCACTTTTTGAACGAGCATAAATCTAAAATTGTTTCTTCGCAAAGTAAATGAAATATTGATAATTACAGCTGTCTGCTAAAAAAATAATGAATTTCTTTCACCTGGGTGTATTATTCAAACTAAGTTATCACTAGCTACCGCGATTAGTTTGTTGCTTCATTAAATTTGCGAGGTGACGAGGTGGCTTTTGAAACCAGCTTCTCTGACTCGCTAAGTTCTCGTGTTAAGAGGAAAGTTTTAAGTTTATTTTAAATAAACTTCGTTACTATCCGGAAACCTTGCCAAAAATGTGCATTACTTTTCCTTATCATTTACGTTTTCCCATGTATTACAAAAAACATTGCTGGACACGTTCATCTCGCAAAGTAAATGAATTTGTGTATGAAAATGTCTTAAAATTCCGGGAAAAAAATCTGAAAACTGGCTTAAAAAACAAGTTCTTTAACTTTTGTTCTCCAAAGATAACACAATAGAGGTTGAGATCAGTCAGGAGGAGCTTTGACAGCGCCCCGACTGCTATTTTTAGGGCTCTGACTCGCTGCCTGAGAAAGAATGCTTCCCAGCCTCCTCTCCCCCTCCCCGTTGTAGTTCACCTCCCCCAGGCACAGCGGTAGAATTATCTGCTTCTTGGATACGGGAATGAAAATATTTTCATTTCATTATATAACCATTATTTTCACATGTAAAAACACACACCTACATATAAATACATACACGCTACCGCTGAAGCCCTTAAAATGAGTTCAATTACTGATTATCAAGGTGATATGTAATCTGTACCAATTTAACTATAGAAACATTAATCAAACTAGAGTGATTCGTCAGGTAACGAAAATTGCTTAGTTTATCGGTAAATAAAATGAATAAAAAATCTGCAATAACAAATCATAATCTACCAATTATCTATTAGACATTCATTAAAATAAAAATAATATTTTTGGTAGAAAAAAGTTATTGTTACAGTACGCCGAAATGAACGTATTTATTTTCCTATATCTGAAGAATCCCGTAAGCTCAATCACAGACAGTCAATCATCATCAACTGGTAGAATGAACCATCCATCCATGAAAACCCTATGACACAATGCATAAGGAATTATCTGCTAGTTTTATTTATCCTACTGAAATTTTAGTATAAGTTTACTGTCAGACTCGATGTAAGAATTGTTTAATCTTTATATTCATTATTAAACTAAAATTACAATTTTAAAGTATGACTTTAATTTAGAAAACTTCAAACCACTGTTTTGTTATTACCATTTTTGTTGTTGTTGTTGTTTACTAATGACACTTGGACAAGCCAAGCTCACTAGGCTCTGCGAATTAAGTCGAAGGGGAGCGTCTTTCGTTTTAATCAGAGCACCATGAAGGTGAAAGTACGACTCTACACACATGCTATAGGGACCCGTTTATAGGGTAGACAACCATTCACACCTCATTCATACAAGGAAAGGATAAAAACAGGATAGATCGAGAGAGAAAGGACATCCATGCCCGAACCGGGATTCGAACCCAGGACCTCCTTATCCGTAGCCAGACACTCTGACTACTAGACAAGTTGGTCAGCACCATTTTTAATTCACTTAATAAGAATTTCCGTGATTTAGTGCTGCTCTTTTGAAAAAGTGAAAATATCTTTCTCTAAATGCAAGTTCATCTTTACAATTCTTTGTTTAAGTTTTATTTTGAAATATGATTCAATATAATAATACGGATATTTAATGTAGACATTACTTAAGAATATCCAACGAAAAAAAGGAAAATTAATTATTATTAATTTTAATCCGATTTAGAATTCTTTAAATTCTGTTAAAAGACACAATTTATGCACATATAGAAAGTGGGGATTTAGTATAAAAGCACACAAGTGTGCACAAATATAATTAAGTTAAAATAACAAAATGTTCCGAATATTGAGTTGCGTCAAACATGTCTCGTGATTGATTATGGCGTCGTTTCATCATTTCTCGATAGTCTTAGCCCCCACCCCCGCCCTTAAAACTTCCTGAAAGTCTGTCTGTAATTTACGGGTTACAATTGATAAACATGACTATTCCTTAGAAAATTATTAGTACTTAGAAATGGGGGCACTTAAAAATTAGTTATGGGGAAAATGAAAAAAAATATCAACACAATTTATTTCTTAATATACTAATTAATAGTTTCTATCAAATAATTCAGCAACTGTGGAAAGGGATTTTACATGAATAAATTTATAAGCAATATGAGTTTCAACTATTACACTTCGACACAGTGCATTCGGGCTTCTGCAGGACAGCCTTCAACTCCCCTGCTGCAGAGGAGCGCTGCAGTGACGTGAGGCGAAAAAAGGAAACCCTGAGAGAGATCCTGGCAAGTGCTCCATCTCAACAGCGGATAAGCCGGCCCGGGGGTCGCCTGCTTCTCCAAAGCGAAGCATCATTTGCCACAATGAATGACCTCCCTCCCCCACTGCGTTGAGTTCCGTGGGTTGGGGGCGTGTAATATGTGATGGCATGTCAACGTTAAGTTCCAAGGAAATAACATGCTCTAAATGGCGTTATCAAATAACTGCTTTTTTGGAAAGTTATTCCAAGAAATCCGTTCCCTCGGAAATTCTATGGAGCGAAAGGAAGCTTTCGTGGGGTGACAAAACTGGTTTTATGAGGAAATGAAGTGTAGCGTAAATTTTAATGACTGTATCAAAAATCACTCAATGAAAGAAATTTTAGCAATTTTTTTTATTATTTTTTTCATTTTTTATTAGTGTCCTGCTTTATTCTACGGAGACATCATTTAAGTCTAGACTGATTTTCATTTATTGATTTTTTAAAAAAAATTTGGGGAAAAAAATGGATTAAATTAGATTTTTATTTTTTTTACCGTCAACTGATTTTTCTCAGTTAAAAATTCTTAAATAATGTGTATTTGCATAATTTGTTTCCAGTGATCTTAACAACTCATTAATAAATTTTTTATTACTTTAACATATAAAATATACCTAAATTTGAATTTTTTTAGACCAAACATTATTTTTTTCTTTTCAACAAGACGAATTTAATTTATTCCTCATTATAATTTCTATTATAAATCCAAATTATAACTGATTTTTCTTTTACACAAAGGATTACTATTGAGTATATCACTTATGCTCAAATTAATCTCAAAGTATATCTACTTGGAAAAAGTATTTCTCTGATTAGACACAATATAATTAAAACGCTGAATTTTGATCGAAATTTCTTAATTTTTGTACTATCTTATCAGCTTATAAATATAACCCTGCGATTCATCAATATCCATGGGTACCATCCATCATTGTTTATGGTAACATCAGTACCGAACCCACAGTTTTCAAATCGTGAAGTCATAGTAACGATAATTTAACCAGCGATATACACAAAGCTTACATATATTTCATACTTAATTATATTTTACCGTTTCCAATGAATTTCCTTTTAAATAAGTAACCTCTTACGTGAATTTTAGTTTTCATATAAATCATCTGTGTAATAAAAGGAAAATTGAATACATACAGATGTCATATACTATAAATCTACATATTTCTGAACATAAATATAAAATATCATTTTGTTTCAAAATAAAGAATTGTGCGTGTAAACCAGAATATTTAGCACCTACGATAAACTATTCGAATACAGGAATTTGCCTTTCTGATAATTTGTTGTATTTTACTTCTTATTACTGTTCTAGGCAAAGCAATTGTGTGTGAAATTCACCTTAAACATTTGTACTAGATGAAATTACTCATCACGGGGAAGTAAAAAAAGGAGACCTATGTGATATTAATATAATGTGAATTTAAAGTACTGGCAATTAAACAGTATTTTTAAATAAAAATATACGAAAATTGTGCTTCTGTAAAACGATAAACACATTATTACAGTAATAATTCACAAAGTTTTTATTATTGACGTAATGCATAAATTTGCAATTTTTAAAATTATTTGCATAAAAAATTTTTTTTGTCATAAATACAGAATTTTATATACTGATAATTTTTTTTAAATTTGTATTGTTTGATCTGCAAATATCTTTTGATATCACACAAAAGAGCTTAAATAAATTAAACTAATAAACAGAATTAACATTTTTACTTTCCATACTTTACATGCTAAAAGCAGTTATTACTTTCCGTTAAAATTTATGATTGATGAGGAATATATGCTATAGGATTACAAAGTTATTTACTTATATATTCTATTGAAGAGTCTTTCAAATTAATGTAGTTCTTACGTGGCAGAATTATAATAGAATTGTAATTCTAACTCTTTGGAAATATAATTGAAAAAAAGTTATTAAATTGAATATATATATATATATATATATATATATATATATATATATATATATATATATATATATATATATATATATATATTCAATTATTATCAAACTAATCTTTTTTTCAAAATCCTCATAAGAATCTAATTGAAATTACACACACACAAAAACGGGAATTTTAATTAACTTGTATGTATAAATAGATTGATTATTTCTTTTACAGTTATACAAAATAAAATGTTAAAAATCTTATCAATAGATTTAATGTGTACTATTTAAAGAATTGAATTGAAATTAGATTGGAATACAAGATCGGTGATTTTATAAACAATTATTTCTGAGAGTCATAATTGTAAAATATTGAACATAACTTGAAAAATAAATTATGGAAATTCAGATTTTGCTGCTACAGTACATAAGTACAGTACATACAATATTCATTTCATAATTTTATTTTAATAAATAAAAATGTACTTACAAATTTATTATAATTAATTTAAAATAAGTAATTTGTCAATACTTAATATTAAGTTTCTTAAGAAAAATCCTAATTACTTTAAAAACCATTTATGATACATCTGATAAAAAGTAGAGCAACGATAATTTTTCTCTCAACACAAATATTATAAAGGATCTTTTTCAAGAAATAAAATGAAATTCATTTATTCGAATATACATCAATTACAGTTTTGGGATTGTAAAATAAATACATTTTATATTCCCATAGATATATAGATATATTAAATGCAAAAATTATTATAACATAATAAATTTTAATTTATAATATTTTAATCATATTAACTATATATATATATATATATATATATATATATATATATATATATATATATATATATATATATATATATATATATCAGTCATCCAATAACATAAATGTTTAGAAAAGGGTGTATTATGTACCGACGTTCATGTATCCAATAAATTTTCATGCAACATAAATATATTCTTTTTCACAATCCCTAATCTAATATTGATTTAGTCGTCATTATTAATAACTAATTATCCAGAACATTTTGATCACATATTTATTTTACAAAAATTTATGTAATTTCATTACACATAATTTAAATCAACATCATTTTATAGACAACAAATAAGATTGGATTGATATTTAACGCTGTTTTTTCTTAATTGTTAGTTTCATTCTAATATTTTTTTAAAATATTATTGTGCAGTTTTATTTTTAGCAGTGTTAAACTCGTATGACATTCAAGTGAAAAATGCATGTTGCTATTTGAAACGAAGCTATTCATCAGCGAAAGTTATTTGCATTAAAATTATTTCGAATACAGAGCTGAAATTCACTGCTAGAATCTCAAATAACGTTTGTTCAGGCTGAAGTGGAATATTTCATATTCTGGATCCCAATTAAACAAGCATATGTAATAGAGAAAGAAAAATAAAGTTAATATTTCCAAAACACGAAGCCGAGCTGGCAGCCGAATGGTTAGCGCTCTTGCCTTCGGTTCAACAGTTCGTGGGTTCGAATCCCACCTTGGGCATGGATGTTTGTAGTGGTTCGGAATCCACTTTAAGCCGTAAGTCCCGGTCTAATTAGCCCTCGTGAGCAAAAAATGACCATTGAGCGACAAAAAAAACAAACAAACAAACAAAACAAACCAAAACACGAAATATAGAAATTCTGACTAAATAAGCTATTTATGTTTGCTTTTAAAGGAGGTTTTTGCAAAGTTATGTAAACTCAAATCTGAATTTGTGTGATGGGAAACGCATAAAAAAGAATAGAAAACTTCGCGAGTTGTAGAAAACTGTTTTCCTGACACAATTAAATGTATTTCTTGTGCTGTGTGAATTCATAAAAACTTCCCATAGAAAACGATTCAAAACTTTAGGAAATAACTAAAAACTGCTTTTGAAGTGAAATGAAGCCCGAGGACAGCGTCCAGCGTAAGGCAAAGCAGAAAAACAATCTTAATGAAAATTACGCAAATACTTTACTTGAATAACAGTGATATGTAAAATTAATATATACCAAATTAGAGACTTGTGAAATCACTGGATATTGTATTAGGTTGGTGCGTATGAAATGTCGGATTCTTAAGTGATTGTATAAAACTGCATATCTTTCTTCAAAAGCTGTTTATTCAATCAAAGTATGCTCCATTCGCTTCAATACACTTCTCCCAACGAGATTTTAAAGCGTAGATGCCTGTCTTAAAAAAATTTTGGTCTTTAGAATTAATAAACTCTGATATCGAGTTTTTTAGACTGTCTTCATTTTCATAGTGTTTGCCCCTTAAAAACAGCTCTAAATGCTTGAAAAAATGAAAATCGGTCGGCGAGAGATCCGGTGAATAGGGTGGATGCTGCAATGATGAGCATACGTTTAACCGATCCAGCTTATTTCGCTCTGTCAGTGCGTGCGGTACCCACTTGTCCATCTTCTTAACCTTGCCAATCTCAGAAAGGTGTCTCAATATCGTTGTATGGTCAACTTTCATCCTGATAGCAAGTTCCCTCGTGGATACGGCTGGATCCGCTTCCACTAGAGCCTTCAGGTCATCATTCTTCACAGACGTTTTGGGTCTTCCGCGCGGCTCATTTTGCAGTGAAAAATCGCCAGTCCGAAATTTTTCGAACCAACGCTGCACTTTCCGATCGTTAACCGTATTCTCCCCAAACGCTTGGTTTATGTTGCGTGCAGCTTTTGCAGCACTATTACCAAGTTTGTACTCATATAAGAAAATGACGCGAATGTCGGCAGAATTCATATCGGCAATAAACTCAAAAGAAATAAAAAAGGGAAGACCTTCGAGAAAACCTATTTTGCTGAAATGAGTCTCTGGCAATGGACAATACGAGTATGAATGAGGTTATGCCAAATACAAAAGTATAACGAAAACAGGGAGGAAAACGTCCGCATGTAAAGAGAATCCGACATTTCATACGCACCAACCTAATATAAATGTAATTACCTTGTGCAATACTTAATTGTCTGACGCAATATTCGTGTCATCTGATGAAATAACGCGGAAAATTGAAAAAACTAAATGGCTGATCAACCTATTTCTTTTCGATTGAAAATACAGTCCATTATGTTCCAGTTGGACTGAAATTTTCATATACCTCATAGAAAACTTCGCACAAGTAAAAACTTCTTCCGCCCAAAACAGATTGAAAGGTAATTCGTGGAATCACTTGCAATTAAAAAAGTTTAGGAAACAGATACAGTAATCCCTCCTCTTGCACGACACTTTTCAAACGATTATGCAATTTTCATCTCCCTCGTACAGCACGTGTTTTTCCCCGTTCCAGGCTTTATATTTCTGCTCTGCGAAATGAATAATGATGTGTAGAGTTCACAATGACGTTTGCGCATTGTGTCTCTTGGGCTCTTATACAATTAAATGAAATTATTGACCTTTGAACATTCTGCTGAAAAATGATATCTGTGGAACCTTATGTCAGACAGCTCCTACGGCGAATAAGCATGTCATTAAACTGTTTTAGGAATTATTTGAAATGAACTGTTTTTCAGTTACATATGCATAAGCTCTTTATCTAAAATGTTTTTCATTTGGTTTTAATGAAACACACCCATTTTGTTCCTAACACAGTTTTTCCTTAATGTTCGATTGAAAACCCTTTTAAAGAGAAAAAGTAAATGTGACTCACACATTTGTTCATAACACGTTATATGAGCTCGTTTTACGAGAATGCTCGAACAACGCACTTTCTTATAATCCGGAACTAATAGACCGTGTTTACGGGACAAGTTGTCACTTGTATTTCTAATATTACAGAGGTAGAAAAGAAATGTGAGCAAAGCTGAAAATGTATTCAGCTTCACCCCCATTTATATCGAGAGTTCATTTCGATTCCCCTGTATGTTAACCACGACACAAAGAGTGACATTTGTGCCACTCTTTATTCATGCAGTTAGCTTCTAGTTTTTTTCTTAAATGCATTTGTAATACACTTAAGGGTGCAAGTGGCGGGCAGAATTCGTAAAGAAAACTTCCCAGAGTGATAAGCGCTGCGATTTCCAGGCGATGAAGCCCTGAGCGAGTCACTCAATTAGGGCGAAGTGAAGGATAAGTCTCGCCGATCCCTTAACGTGACGATAATTAAGATGATATTTATTAGGAACATTCCTTCGAGACGCTGGAAATGTAGCAGCCCTGTCCGCAGTCATTTGGAGCACATATCATTTCGTTATTACTGCATCATTGGAAGCAATGGTAACTGTGTTCGCCAATCGGAGAAATTGCAGCGAATTTTATTCCTCATAATATTTATTTAAGTACATGACATCATACAGAAATGCTCAACTACGGTTGTATATATAAATACTTCTAATTACATTTAAATGTATCGACATTTTTTATGTTCACAAAAGTATTTTTAATATATTTTAAGGAAAATATTATTTTCTACTGTAAAAGATGCTTTAAATCACTTGTTGTAACGAAATATACAGCAAATTTTAAAGGTTAAATCTACACTTGCAAATATGAAATTTGCTTGTAATTCATATAAACGTGTCTACATATTTGTGTAGATTTAAATTTCATCTGATACTCGAAAAATCAAAATTTTATGTCGATGAAATATTTTTGATTTTGCAGTTGAATGTTGTCAACCAAATAGCGATCGAAATTGAGTTATTTATCATTTTGGCTGTATTTCAACTGTCATTTGAATAAAAGAAATATGGTAAGTAATTACAATAGAGATTTTAGAATCGAATAGTATGTTCTGCAAAAAAATTCTTTCATTTGAGAACTGTTAATTATGAATAATAATCTGTGCATTTGAATAAATGTCTTGACAATTTTTGAAGAAGTCCAAATAAATATATAAAAAATGGAACGTAGCGTATTGAAAAAACTAGAAAGATAGAGATTTTCTTTGTAATATTCTATAAAAATATTGATATATTATATATATAAATATTGAAGAATTTATGTATATGACTCACTCTTTTTTTTTTTTTTCGTATATCAAGGATTTTGGATCAACATCAAACTTGAAAAGACAGCTACCGTATAAGAAATAGCGTTACGATTTCTTATACGAATAGTGTTGCCGTATAATAAAATAAAATGGTATTTGTAAACTTCAGCAATCCCAAGTGCTTCAATAAAAAACATTCCTGAATTATTTTTCGTGTTATTACAAAAGGTTCGCAATACTAGAACTTAGAAGAGACAATGAGAATAAATACTTCAAAGATATGAAACATTAGAAAAAGGAAGCATTTACAATCGAAACGCATCTTATTCCTTTATGGATTTTCAGCCACTTATTGTCGCTTTTTTAGTTGATCTTAGAAAATAGTTATAAGATCAATATTACAACTGAAAAAAGAGAATGAATAGCTTTTACAAGCAATCTACTTTGAGCCGACCTAACTAAAAGAAGAAGTGGGTATGATGCACGAGCTTTTGAAGCAAAAGTTTGTTTTCCTTTTGTTTAAGGTCACATAGAAATCAGATCTAATAAAATGAAGTGAATTTTTAAGTTCTGCAAAACTTACTCACACCATAATAGGATTCAAACTCACAAATTCTTTAGTTAAAAACCAGAAAGCTAATAAATCGATTGCCAACTACGACTTAAAATAATATTCATAAATAAAATTTAAAACGTATTTTTTATTTTTGAAGAGCATTTTTTTATCAGATTCGAAAACAATAGAACACATGGCCAGAAGAAGGCCAAATTTAAAATATTATTATAAATTCAGAGTATTAACTTATCCAAGTAAATGGAAACTATAAAATGAAAAATAAGAACTTGTAGATCCATTTAATATTGGAAAGAAGGGCATGGAGATTTATAATTTGAAGCCTTGGAGACGATTACTAAAAGAAGATTAGCAAAAAGGAAACTTTGGGGGAAATCAAGCCTCTTGAGAACGTTTTGTCTGATAAGTCACTGAAGAATTGCCACAACTGCGAGGCTATAAATGTATAATTTAGCCTCCATTTAATCGTAACTGTGTTCGCGTTTTTTTCTCTTAAGTTGCTCCTCTATATTTAGCATCTTTGAGAACAGATGGCTTACAATGAAAAAAAGAGATTAGCCGTGGATTCTTCTGCCGCTAACATCAGTCTATGGGGATTCATAAAAGATACAAAATGTCTTCTGCAATGCGAAACAGAGCATCACTGAAGCGGTTCATATCACGATTCCGATTAAAATTGTCACATCACATCACCCTTGATAGTTTCGATTTATGTAACAACGCTTTTAAATCTTGATACAATTACAAATAAACTCACTTTTTATTTTCCGCTAAAAAGTTACATTTGCCATGGAAATATTATGCGGAAGATTATTCTACAATACTTTTCAAAGGGTATGATCTGTTCGTGAATTGCCAATAAGAATATTATATTGATGAATATTTGATAAATAAAAATATTGCCAAAAATTCAATGCTTTCACCAGATTCTGTCTCATTCTTAGTTATGATTTTGAAAAATCTTCGCTTTCTCATTTTTTCACATTTAGTTCCATTTTCCAAAAACTTGATGTATCATTGAGCAATGTTTCTAGTTCTTTTCTATAAATACTAAAAAAGATTTTTTTATTATATATCAACTGGTATTATTTTAATGGGCTGGATATAAAGGTCTTTTTTGATTATTAAAAATTTGCAAAAATTTTCTCAACAGTCAATTTTACAAATATTATCTCAATAGATAATTTATCATCAATATTCCTATTCTTTAACCAGAAAAGTATTTATATGTCAATAAAGTAAGCAACAATAGTTCCCAAATTGAGTTTGATGGCATCAGTAACTTTTTTTTGAGTTCAATCTTAAAATTTAATTTTGTTGAGCATGTGGTTGCACCATAGAGGGCCTCTACCAGAAACAGTTGAGAATATCTATAATTTAGAAGCGGGTACTGAGCACGTCCCCTCCACCGCAGAAGCATTGTTTCAATGAGAGAATATTGCGACAGTGGCCTATTAAACGCGCCTCTGCCCGTATGATCTTTGGTTAAGCCGGGATTCGAACGCATTATCTTCCGTTAACAAAGCCCTAACCAAGTAGGCCATCGTGGCCTCTTTTGTGTACTTTTTCATGAGCCATTTTTCACGCATTGTTTTATATCCCACCAGTTGGTTTATAATTGTGTGTTTAATTCCCTCTAGAGTAATGTGTTCTTCATTTGAAGCAAAATTAATTCGCTTGTGTTCATCTTATCACACGAACATCGTTCAAAACTAAGAAGGAAATGGATTTAGCTAAATTAAAATCGATGAAATTACTTAATCGAAATAGCATCGAACTATATGCAAAGCAAATAACAGACAGAAAGCTCAGTAATTAATAAATATTAGGTCTACCGGAAAGTTCTGTCCGCTCCGGTTACAATCAGTTTCAACAAGTATTCAGCTCAACAAACCATTTCCGACCCTATTCGGAAACTAGGGTTTGTGTGGAAGTATTCGAGATGGGTGCCACCGAGTTAAGGGAGAAGAATTTGAATGATTGATTCATTCTATGCACATCTTTGCTTGTACACAACAAAATCGAACCCTTCTTGGACCGGATCATAACTGGGGATGAAAAGTGGATTACCTATGAAAACATCATAAGAAAAAGGGCATATTGTGAACCCAGAAAACCTGCCCCCTCTACCTCTAAGCCGAAATTCAGCCTGAACAAGAGAATGTTGTGTATAGGGTGAGACATTCGAGGACCAATACATTTTGAGCTGTTGAAACCAAACGAAAGGCTCAATTCGGAGAGGTACTGTCAGCAATTGGATAAATTAAAAACAGCACTCCAAGAAAAGAGGCCGGCGATATTCAATAGGAAGGACATCTTACTGCTTCATGACAATGCCAGGCCACATGCTGCTTTAGGGACTCGTCAGAAAGTCGCCGAGCTAGACAAATTCTGTCGCATCCACCATACTCCCCGGACCTAGCACCATCTGATTATCACTTGTTTCTGTCCTTACAAAATATCTTGCAGGGCAAACAATTCAAGAACGAAGAAGAATCAGACAAGCACTGGTTCAATTTTTGGCCTCTAGAGAACAGACATTTTTTAAAAATGAGATATACAAATTGCCATCACGCTGGCAAGAAGTCATAAATAATGATGGCAATTATATTATTCAATAAAGTTTATCCAAAGTATGAAAAAATGTATTCCTTTGTTTCATTCTAAAACGGACAGAACTTTCCGGTAGACCTAATATAAGATATTGACGATATTAATATTTAAATTCTTCAAACTTAAAGTGGATGTTTCCTTCGCGTGTCAATTGAGATCATTGCCTTCGTTGCAATCCTCACTGGTTCAAAATATCCATTGCGTGAGATGGCGCTTGATCTACGTCACACATAATTAATTACGACATCGTATTGAGACGGCGTCGTAAAGCCGACTTATCAACGAATTATCTGCCAGCTTTCAAATCGTATTCTTCGAGCGGCAGCAAACAAGGCGAAGTTCGAAGTTCATTTTGTTAATAAAATGATTTCTTATATAAAGGACAAGCTTGGGCTTGAGCAGTCGTTTTTCATTGATTCAAACCAATAACGCGTAGAATAGAAGAGAAAACGAAATAAAGAAGACAAAACATTCACTTAATGGTTACTTTAAATTTGCAAGGATGATTTAAATTTCCTTGGTTAATGGAATTTTAAAATAATAATTGTAAGATTTGTAAGCAATCTCTTTTGAATCGTAAGACTAAAGACTTGCTTAAGCCAATTGTACTTCAACAAATAAAAACTGTTGAGCGCAGCAGTTATGACATCACAAGTCCTCCAATCAATTTTCTTTTAAATATTTATATTTGTCACTTTAATTTCCTGTTTAAATACGTAGTAAAAATTAAAATTTTAAAACACAATGATTTTATTTGTTTAAAATATATTTACTACTTAACAATTAAAAATTTAGCTCTAAAGCGTTGAGCTTAATTATTTGAAATACTCTGAATTTATCTTAAATGTTTAATAAGATAAATTATTATATTTTATTTAAAAATATTTTTTCATTTTATAAATTTCTTTGACTATTTATGATAAGGTAGTTGTAGTCATTTTTATGTATACTTTAGACTGAGCGCAAATGCGCCGATATTCGTACGCAATGTTTCGTGCGCGATGATCTAAGCGTCGCGCGTAAAACTCATCCGACGGAATGACGTCATTTATGTCTTAGTTACGTCGGATAATGGGTGGAGCGTATGGAGAATAGTACATTGAAAATACTAAATGGAAAACAATACATTGAAAATTCTAAATGGAATGGTATATGGTATATACCAATAGAACCATATATACCAATATGGCCAGCTACTTCAGGGGGTGTTGACCACATTGGCACAAAGAATGGCTTTTCTGCAGTGGCCCAAGACATAGTCTTAAAGAAGCCAGTACACCCCAAAGCCTTACCGAAAATTCAAACCAAAATTAAGACTATGTCTTGGGCCATTGCAAAAAAGCCATAATTTGTGCCAATGTGGTCAACACCACATGAAGAAGCTGGCCATGTTGGTACTTCCTTCCATTTAGTATTTTCAATGTATTGTTCTCCATTTGGTATTTTTCATTGTATTTTATAAAATATACTATTAACTATATCTTAGTAACACTATTCTAGCTGCTTTCGGGCTAAATGTATAGCTGAGAATAAATGTATTTTTATATATTCTTGTGCTTTTCAGTTCAGTATCTAACCTTGCATTATATATATATATATATATATATATATATATATATATATATATATATATATATATATATATATATATATATATATATATACGAGTATATATTCAGTTTCTTTATTGTTACTTTAACATTTTGTTAGGATGAATGAAATTTATTATTTCTAATAATTAAAGTATACAAATCATTTTTTCGCTGAATGGGATTTAATGATCATAAAAATAAAATGGCTTTAAAAACTACTCATATGCAAGTGTATATTTATAATTTGCTTATCATACCCGTATGTATAAAATACTCTATGTCATTTTTTATGTCCCATACAATTTGTTATATTTATACAACGTAGAAAAACCTAATATCATTTTGAAATGAGCGTTTCTTAAATCAATATGTAAATTTTGCAGGAACACTTAGCTAATCAGAAACTTCTATGATAATGAAGTAGCGAAAGGTTTAACGTCCAGATAAAAATGATATTATTTGACCATTGTTAAAAATATATGATCTTGGGGCCTGTATTTACAAGTTTTGATTGTTAGATACAATAAGGCGTATATTTAAAGCAAAAAATATGTTGTAACTTCTCCATTTCTATTTCACAAGAGAAAGAAATCGTTTGTAATGTAAAATACTTAGCTCCCATGGCTATATATACGAGGGTTACTCTGAAATTTTTGAGATACGCGCAGACGAGAATTTACAAAATAAAAATAACGGTTTAATTTTAAAGTACAAAGTATTTTAACACAGAAGGCGATTTTTTACTGACTTACTTCAACTTGTTTAGCGTGGAATACATTTTAAACAGAAGAGAAAATGGAGTTGACGCGAGAACATTTTCACGCTATGATTTTCTACGATTTCAAAGCAGGATTCAATCAAGAAGAATGCGTTCAACGGTTGCAATTAGCATTGGGTGATAAATCTCCAGCTCGTGCTACTGTATTCAGATGGTTTAGAGAATTTAGAAGAGGTCGCAATTTTCTTCAGGATGAAGAACACACAGGAAGGCCGCCGTCGGCAGTCATCCCGAATAATGTGTCTGCCATACGAAAAATGTTAATGGATGATAATCGCTGTACCTATCAAATGATACAGAAGGAACTTAACATTGGATCCGCAGCCATACTCAAAATCATTCATGAAGAATTACATATGAAAAAAGGAGTTTGCCGTTGGGTTCCCCATAATCTAACTGAGCATCAAAAAGAAGAGCGTGACAGAATCAGTAAAGAAACTCTTAATATGCTGAATGATGGTGGCCATCAGATCATTTCTAAAACTGTAACAAGTGATGAAACGTACATACCGTTTTTTGACGTTCCAACACGTCAAGAAAGCAAAGTAGGGGCCTTTGAAGATGATCCCACGCCGACAATGGTGAAAAAACAAAGCGCACTGAAAAAAGTGATGTATGCCGTTTTCTTCAGAACTACGGGATGGGTCAAAGCCATCCAGTTGGAAGGACAGAAGACAGTAACAGCAAATTAGTATACCACTCAATGTCTTCCAAAAATTCTACAAGAATTGAATGTTAGGGGACTAATGCTTTACCATGACAATGCATCTTCACATACAGCCGGATTAACAGTTTTGAGTTTCTTAAACAAAAACAAATTAAAGTGATCGAACATCCGCCGTATTCACCTGATCTGGCTATGTGCGACTTTTGGTTACTCTTTAATCTAAAAAAGAACTTACGTGGACGTCGTTTTCATTCAGAAGAAGAGATTGATGTGGCTATAAATAAATTTTTTTCATCTATTCGAAGAAATGAATGGCTTGAGGCATTTAATCTGTGGAAAATTCACCTACAAAAGTGCATTGATGCTGGAGGAGACTACTTAGAACACACCTAAAATTTTGTAAGTATCACTTTAAAAACCTAGTTGTATCTCAAAAATTTCTGAGTGACCCTCGTATATATATCTTTTCACATTATTTTTTTACATTAGTACTTTATGGCTAAAATTTACAAAAGGGATTTAAACAGTATTTTCATTTAAATTTTCACTGAATGAATGAACACGTGATGAGCAAAATTAATTTTTTTCGTAAAAAGCTTACGAAACCTTGAATAAACTTTTGATTTGTCATGTTTTTGCTACTTATTTACAAGTGCTATCAATGAATAGCGTACACTGAAGGTAAAAGTTCGCATAAAAAGGAAGCAATTCATCATTCAAGTGTCGAAATGCCGATCAATCGACAGCTTTTCAGGCGTTTCTTCCAATCACACAGCAGAGATACAATCCTTCCTTTATTTTCTCTGAAGGCGTGAAATTTTAATGGCAAAAAAGAAGGAAAGAATAACCTTGACTTTCGAGATGCGTCCATTCAGAAACAGTTTCTTTCATTCCGTCGGATTTCATGGCTCGGAATATAAATACTGAGGAATTTATATCACTTCTCTTTACATATCTATTTATAGAAATGAAATGAAGAGCATACATTTCAAAACGTAAACAACTTCAATATCAAAGAATAATTTCCATTTTAATAAAATCATTGATTATTCTCATCGTTAAAAATTATTGACGGAAATCTTACATTCAATATCAAAAATATCATAACACCTCTTATCGTAAATAATTATATTTTGCATTCAACATCAACAATTATAAAAATCAAAAGTAAGAAAAATCGATCCAAAACTTATAATATAATATAATAAACTTTTTGCTCGCAATTTATAATCAAAATTAGAAGACTCAATTATTCAATTCAAGTTTCAATGACTGGAATATCATTCTTATTCATTGTGGAGGGTAGAATAATTGCGGCTTCGTCCTCGTGACCGAACTGAAATTGTATTTTTTGTTTTAGATTCGTTTTCATGAACTTTAACAATTATATTTATTTTTAAGGTTATTAACTCATATTCATTCAATCCAAATTTTAGCGGTAACATGTATCTTCTCAAACTTTATATTTAATCAAGGTTTTTCAACTGAATTGCCTGTGTATTTTATACAAGCGTAATTATACGAATATATTTAATGATAATGAATAAAATATTGTGCTTCAGTTTTGTATTTTTTGATAATTTTTTGTTCTGCTATTTTTTTCAAACTAAATCACACAAAAAATATTTCCCACTTCAGCATACAACTTTTTAAAAACATTTTAGCAATCTGAGATCTCGTTCTTTTTGTCATAATGTTTAGATTGCACCTTAAATTAAGAAACTTCATTTGTGGTCGCAAAATCTTTTATTTGTTCTTATTTATATATTTCAAAAAAAATGTTTTTCTTTCCAGTACTCTTACATTAACCGTATAGTTATCAGGTAATTAATTAAATATCAGTTTTTAATTAAATATAAATAAATTAACCACTCTTCAATGATGAAGAGAAAATCATTGGATGCCGACTGAGAAGGAATGTAAAAACTATTATTTTAATTCTAATAATCTTAAAAATGCACACTTTTTGATTACTTTTTTTCCAGCAAATAGTTGCAACATTAAATAATCCGTTACGTCAAGCCATATTTATTTATAGATAGAGTGAAATAAAAATGGAATTTCACTACATTTTTTAGAGGAAATATATAAAAAAATGTGAGTTATTTTATCGCGGAATGTGGATTTCACTATATGAAAAGAAGATATTTTTTCCTGCTTGCGCGCATAGTTCTTCTTTCTCGAAATATCTTTATGATAGTCACTGAGAAAGTGTAAATCATTAACAGAAAATACTTATATTTATCCAGCTATTTAATTTTGATATGCTGGTAATTTAAATACATGATATTTTTATGGTGATACATCAAGAATGGGTAGTCAATTTTTTTAAAGAACTTTATATTTCAATCATATTTTTATCAAAAAAAATTTAACTCATTTTTACTTTTGTACATGTATTCGTTTAAGAATGTATTTCGACTATAAAAGTATATATATATATATATATATATATATATATATATATATATATATATATATATATATATATATATATATATATATATATATATATATATATATATATATATATATATATATATATATATATATATACTGTACTAAGATATCCTTTTTTTCTACTGTTTCACAACTTTCATCAATTCTAAGTTTATTAAGATTGTTTTATAGATGTATATTTCTTTTGCATAAGAGAATGATTAATATTTGTAAATGATTTATCACGTTTTATAATATCTCTAAAAATCCACACAAGAAATAATCACATTTATAAAACACTTGTAAGATTAATAAACTAATTGTATTTACTCTTTCATTGAGAAGCACTTAGACAAGAACAAAAAGATTTCTTAAAACTATTTTCAAATCTTAAAAGAAATTTAAACATTGTTTTTTAATTATTTCTTCGGATAAATAACAGCACAGATATAATTTTGATTTATCATTATTTATTATATCATGTTTAACTACTTATATTAAAATGCAAGTAATAGATACTGTAGTATATCCCAGTGAACTGTAAATATTCAATACATGACATTGAATTGTTTTGTAAATAATTGATTTAGGAATTAGTAGGAAAAGAAATTAATTTACATTTAACAAAACTAATTTCTTTTGTTCTTCTACATATTGCTTAACATTAATATTCTGATTTGAAAATATGTTATCGAGAAATTATTGCATATATATGTGTACATTGCATTCTGATCTCAACGTTTTGTGCTTTAGAGATATAAAAAACATTCAAAATAAGATAGAAATTTTTAAAGCGTTGATTTACTAACTCCACCCATTAAGTAATGAAAAGGAATACGTTGAAATATCAACTTCAAATAACTGAATTCATAGTTTGTCATTTTATGTTCCCTAATTCATTGATAAGTAATTTACTTAAGCAAAAATATTTATTTCCAATATTTATTTTTATTTTGAAAAAAAAATAGGAAGCGCGCAAAATTCTTTATCTTTAGAATCAGTAGCTGACACAATTTTATCTCAAGGTCCCAAACACTGCTCTTTACTCATATAAATCTTTTGAAATTTGTAACCTTTCAATAACGCAATTAAATTCAGTGAATTCAGAATGATTTTTCCCTGAATCACATCTTAATATTCCTCTCATTGAAATTCTTTTCTTCATTTTTCGACAACGTGTCTTTGTTTGCTTAAACTTCTTTTTCACATTGTGAGAAAAATACAGCAACTGGCAATTTGATTTGGATATTAAATTTATGAAATACCAAATGTAAATAAGTTTTTTAGACTTATTTAACCATCTTAGACAAGAGACAGAATGTTTACTGTTATACATTTTTCCATTGCCACATATTATTTTTTGGAAATTAATAAAAAAATTTTTTACATGCTTGATGTTACTGAATTATAAATTCTAGTATTTAAGAAATGGAGAATATTTTCCGTTTCTATATAAATTCGTAAAGGTATAGCTAATTAATATTTCCTAACAGAAAATAAAAATGCCATCAAATCTCGTTTAAAGTGCACCTTTTTCACAAGTGATTCTCATAAAAAGGAAAAGAAAAAGTAAAAACATTTCCTCCATTAAAAACCAATATTTCGCAGATTCCGTGAACAGGTGACATCATGACGTCACGCATGCTATCTTTCGATATAGACGATGAGTTCTTATAAACGCAAACACAAATTTATCAAATGCTCTTAGAGAATTTTTTAATAAAAATAATTTGGTAAATTCATAATTTTATTAAATGAAATCAAAGAAAACTTTGTTTTTAAATTCTCAATTTAATAATTAGAGAAATATATTTAAATATCTTAATAGATTTTATGCTTTAAAATACATTTAATATTTTATTTTTGTAGACTCAAAAATGTAAAGTATATTTTCATAGATAATGTCGAGGAAACACACAAATATGGATCTATTAATCCAATACTTTAAATGTAAGTGTTCGCAAACTTCCACTGTTCTTTTAAGGTAGATGAGAAATTACCAGTGTGAATCAAATTCAAAAAATCCTAGTTAAGTGTCTTGAGTAAGAATCGATAAGAAGGCTTCGAAAAGATGTTTGCTTACAGAAATGTTCATCTCTTGAGGACATCAGCCTCTCCGCCCTGCTGGATGTGAGCAGCCCTTAAAAGTGGCCTTTCTTGGCGAATCTGGGGGTGTAGTACTTGAAGAAATAACATTCTCGGCAGGGAAATCAGGAAAAAATGATCTTATCATAAATTGAGAAACATCACCTGATTCAAGATAATCATTTCCATAAACAGGAAATATCTTTCTATTCTATTGAAAAAAGTGGTGTATCATTGACAAGTAATTACTTTTCTACCAACTATGCTGAGTATTTTTTCGGAAATGAGAAAAATGTATATAATTAATACTAATGGCAGCAGTTTCCCTGTAGTAAAAATTATGTAACTGGTGTTATTATTTTGCTTAACACGCATTTCACCGTACGACTAAGACCGACTTATGCGGCTCAAGTTCCAATGAATAACTTGAGTTTGCGCCTCCAGGTGGCGCCTCTTTCGATGTCCGAGGAGCCGCTCACTGCAGATGATTCGTGACCACGTGATTATGACGACACTTGAGTTAGCACCCCTTCTCTGAGCTGGTGTAGCTTGACAATGTCTACAGAGTAAAAGATATTGTAACTGTGATCGTTTTTCAGTGACGCCACTGGTGTTCGGTTGTGAGTCAGGTATAGAACCCGTCACCTCTTCCAGTCGAGCCTTTGCATATTTTAATTTACCTACAATACTAAATGTTTGATTTTTATGATGGGAGAAAAAAGCGCGAAGCATTTTCCAAAAATTTTTATTGGTCATTTTTCGGAAAGTTTTTTTTTCAACATAGCCTGTGGAATCGCATCTTCTCTTCGGAACTAGTAGGGTATATCTCCCCCAGTGGCGACATTTGCGACTATTTTTCGTCACCAAGCAATTCAAACGCTGTTGCCACTTAAATAAAACCACATATATGACGCAAAAACATAAGGAAAAAATCTAACCTGTCAAAAAAAAAAATCCAAAGAGAAACAAAAATTTAAATCGGGAGCTGCGATGGGATAACCGAAAACGCTATAATCTAAACAAAGGACGCCATATTTGGCGAGAAATCACTTGGTGGGGGGTTATATCATACTTATATTCTTCTCTTCCAACTAGCACATTACTTTGTCTCAAATAAAATATAACTAACCTTGAGGATCAAAATCAGTTGTAAATCCAGTTATGAGCACTCTGTTGTTGTCACAGAAGCATAAATTGTCTTGAACTGGTTATGCGCAATGTCATCCTTCCTTCACTTCAACAGTTTGTTGGTTCGATTCCCGTCTCGTGCACATGGTTATGTGCTACGATTCATAAAATTAACTCTATATTATAAATCCCGGTTTAGTATGAGTCTGAGCGTAAAATGCGATGGAATGAATCAATTAATAAATCTTCTTCGTCTCCACTTACTTTGGTAGAACAACTAAAACAATCCGTTTAAATTATGAAAGATCTCAAGTTCGATTCTTTTGATGACAAAAATGTTATGTTCCTGTAAGCTTTCCACATGGATGTGCGCTGGAAAGTTTCCTTCTGAATACAGTACACACTCTTCTCATGAGAAAAGTACAGTGCTCTGAGGACTATTCTTTCATCATCAAAGCTTAAGCTTGAATTAGATTTTGATTTATAATGACAACTGATCCACAATTGAGCCTAAGCATTTGACCGGTTCATGATTTTAAGTTACATTCAAAGATTAAATCAACACACAAAATTAGCTTCCATTTTCCCGAGTTTTGTTTTGACACCTGTTTGATGACACAAAAACTACAAGAGTACTCCTTGTCTCGAGCGTCTCCAAGGAGCCTCTGGAGCGTTTTCAAGATAGGCTTCCTGAGCGCATGGTCAGCCACGTGACTCCTCTTTCAGCTCGTGTTAAAAAATTAACATTAGTTGAAACCCCGATGCTTTTGTATTTTTTTAAAAATCTAAATCAGTTATTATATAATATCCACCAGAGAAAGAGCAGAAAACTTCCTTCCCTTCTTCATATCAGACCAAAGACCGCCTCCCCTGTGTCACACTGTTAGCAGGATATAGGAGATTTGAAGGGATTTTTAACGCTTCATGTATTTTCCTTAATGGCAATAGAGTGTTTCAAAAATTGGTAAAATAATCAATAAAAACATAGCCCAAGCGTCATAGAGTAAAAAAATCCCAGCTCTAAAGCTTTTTTAACATTAATTACGAATATATATAGTTTTCAGTTGTAATAGTAGTTTTTTTTACTATTTGTGAAATTTGTTTTTATTGAAAGATTTTAAAATGCGCGCCATCCATTTGTTTCTTAAGCTCTCTGCTAAAGACAGGTTTCCGTGACGTCATAAAAAGTTTCAAAGTAACTTTCTCTCATTTTATAAAGTATAATATCTTATTGACAGAAAGATTGAGTAATCATTTTTGGTTATTATTTAAAAAAATGCGGGCTTCTTGAATATTTTTTGGTTTGCCCAGTAACGCAATTTGTAGCCAAATACAATATTTTGTTTCTGTCTAAATAAATTATTTAAACAATTCAATAAATAAAGTATAATACAAAATATTGTATTTTATAATATTTTGAAACAAGAATGCGCAAATATATAGAGGAAATTAATTACATTTTCCTAGAAAAGTGCTTAGCGTGAATAATCAAAAAGTATTTACTGGTGGTAATATGCGGCATTCCTAAATATGTAAAATATTATTTAAAAAAATTGTGTAAATAATAAAAACTTTGTCAGTGTTGTTGTCATGTCTAAATTATTTCGTGCATGAAGTTCATACTACAAACATAAAGTAATTATCTTAGAAACCTTCTGCTAGCGGCTTTTTGCTTGTCTTTGACCGCATTTCTGTGGCGGAAAATTAATAACGAACCCGCGATATTACGCCAAATATTCTCCTGCCAATTCTTTTACACAAAAGTTACATCGGAAATGACATACTTTCAAAAGAAATAATTTTTTTAAAAATTCAATAATTAGTTTAATTCTATTTGAAACTTTAATTCAGTGGAAAAGAACAAAACAATTATAATTTGGGAATGAATGTGAAATAATTATGAGCTAAAATCATATAGTCATGTCCTTTTTCAAAAAGACTAGAAACAAAAGTAAATAATAGATTAAAAAATATTTGTTTATAAATATGACTAAGAAATGCTTTTGCTTATTTTTCATACTCTGTTTTTACAAACTGACAGGTCAGGAGGATCAGGTAACTTTAATCAGTTGCCATAGCAGCGATTTTAAGACGGCGAAAATTTATTTTTTTGTAAAGGAATTTTGTTTGCTGTGGGGATAACGTATTCTTGACATATATTCGATCTAAAAATAAATCATCTGCGTTCAGAGCATTCTAGATATGAAATGTGCCCGAAAACCAACGAAGCTCCAGGGTTAGCAAAATTTAAAAATATCCATTTTGCAATAAAATCATTTGTCTTCAGCAAACTCTCGTGCCCAGGAGGCTTGAGCCAGCCAAAGACCATCATGCTGAGAGGACTTATCCACGTCAGTATTCATGGATTCTAATGTCTCTCATGTTGACTTCCTCACTTCGCCGGGAAGCAAATGAGCGTTTCATTGCGTCACTCAGCTAAAACAGGCGCTCCGAAAGCTAATGTAAATGTGCTAAAAAGAGGATAGTTGCACCTGAATTTGAATTTCTGGCAGATGTAAGACCTGACGGGTAAAAGAGGCGATCTTGTGTTGGGTTCCCGAACCAGCCTGAGGCAATCTGGCTGAGAAGGTCAATACAGGTTGAAAATATCTCAATGAGTACGACATTACGACATGATGTAGAGCGGTGTTTGCCAACTCAGGTGTCGACCTCATCACATCAGTTTGGTTCAAAATAACAAGGCGATGAGCTGTATTCGAAGCCATCATTCACCATAGGCAGGCACAAGTGGAAGCGTATCACCATAACCTCATCCAACTTAGTGGAAACAGTGTGTGGTTGATGTCAAAGGAACCGAGAGAGTATTAGAGAACAGGCTGCGTTCTGGTGAAGAGTAATGAAAGATTGCAAATTTATTTTTAGACGCTTGAAGGTGAGCTTTGCATATTGTCTAAATATGTAAACATCGTGACCTCGCCATTTTTTCTCCTGCTCGCTTCCTTCGATTCGGTGCTCGGCCGCTGCTCCAGTTCCGCCAAACTCTATTGGACTTCCGGCGGACATCCGGGCCCTGCTGCCAAAAGTCTGCCTCGGAACTGCTGATAAGGGCCCCAGTCGCCAAATTCATTATAAATTTTACTACGTAATAATTCGCTCCTGCGGTTTCAGTTAGTTATTTTTGCCAAGTAAAGTACTCTTAAAACACGATTTCATGCCCCCCCCCCTCATTTCACGCGCGGATTCCCCGAGCTATATTTCTGTACTGCGAACTTAATAACAATTTGTACAGTTCATAATCCATTTCGCATACGTTTGCACATTGTGTTCTTATAGAATGAAATTACTTTATTAAATTTGCGTTTTTGGAATTATTTGATTTATTTGAAATGAACTGTTATTTTTTAGTTACATATGCATAAGCTCTTTATTTAAAATGTTCTTCATTTGGTTTTAATGAAACGCACCCATTTCGTTCATAACACAGTTTTTCCTCAATGTTCGACTTAAAACCCCTTTTAAAGAGAAAAATTAAAAGTGAATCAGTTTGCATAAAGCGTTATATGAAGTCGCGTTCCATGTGAATGTTCTCACAACGCATACCGCGGAACTAATGTACTTTGTTACAGGGGGAGGCATCATGATATATCGCTTTCTGATGAATCAAAATACTGTCTGAATTTTTTATGGTCTCTTTTGACGGAAGAGCACTCAGTCATCACCAACCATCAGCCGAACTGGCCTTCGGTTCAACAATTCCTGGACTCAAGTCTACCTAGGGCACAAGGATTTTCAGAATAGTTCCGAATCCTTTTGCAGTTGTAGGTTCCAGGCTAAAGTGCTCTTCAAAAAATGACTGCTTGGCGACAAACAAATGAAGCCATCAACCATCCTTAACAAACGTTATAATTGAGCCATCGCTAAAAACTGAATATAACCAAATATGTAATATATCGTAGCCAAAAATTACCTTTCAGTGGTAAGATTGAAAGAACGTATCTAGAAAAACCACGGGCAATAAATAATTTGAATAATTTCAAATCTCTACAGCTCTTCGTAATGTTTTTAATTGTTTTAATAGCTTGTGCTTATAAAAACAGCACCATTCGGTTAGAAATTCGTGTCCAAATCAGAGAGGCTTATTTAAGAAGCATTTCTTTCAAACACAAATACATGTTAATGTGATCTTATGAATTTCCAAATACTTTTTTCAAAAGTAAAAATGTGTTAAAAAATAAGATAATAATTATTACTGTAATTGTTTTTAGAAAGAGAGCCCTTTATTGAATATAATTAAATATCTAACAATAATTTAATATGGTTTTTGTATTTTTTAAAGTCATTTAAAAACTCAGATTTATATTTACTTTCATTTATTTTGGCATATGAAAAGTTAAAATTTAAGCAAATAAAATTAAATGTTTTAAATCGAAATAAGCTTAGTTGCCTATCCTGTAAAAATAGCAGTTTATCAAAAATTCATAAAAAGTAGTATAATTTCCAATATTACAAATCCTAATAGTGCATTATTGGCAACATGCCAATAAACTGTAAAGCATTCACTGCAGATAGAACCGATTATATTTTTGTATGACGAATAAATAAATATTTCATTTAACGTGCTTATTGGGCGGTAAAATTGCGCCATAACTCTATCACATTCATCTCGCCCACTCATGAGCGTACGATAATTCTAATAAATAATATAAAATATGGGATTGCACACAGAGTTCCGTTATATAATAAGATCCCTTTTTTCTGTCAGAGCTTTAATGATTTCTAAGAAAAAAATAAAAGCAAATAATTATTGGGTAATCTATTTTATGCAACTGCAATTTCTTCCTCTTTTATCTTATTCCTTATCACTGACCATTAATGGCTTCTAATTAGTTTTAATTGTGGGCTGAGAACATGGAAATGATTTGTGAGATCTATTGAGCACTTTCGTACAGTACTCGCTCAGTTTGAATTACCTTTTTCTGTGTATCTCAATTCTGCAAAATAAATACCCATTGATTTATTGCGCGCGGCATCACGAAATGGCTGCAAAATAGTTCACATGGAAATTGCAACAGAAATTAAAAGAAAAAGCTTTCACAGACATCTTTTTCTTTCTACAGTTTTTCTTGTTGAAGCAAATTATACTAAACACACATTTATTTTCCATTGTTTATAATTCATACGGAGAATCTCTTTTAAACTTTTAACTATACATATTTTCCATATACAATATACAGGAAATGAAACCACGCATCGTCATCCATTGAAGTCACGTGACACCCACAGGTGGTGCCATTTCAAGAAACGTTACATAACTGTTGATATTTAACGAAAGTATGATTTGTTATGAATAGAAAAAAAACTTTGAAAGAATCTTCTTGGAATAAATATTCAAGGAGTGTCCTGACATAAGAATATTTTATAATTTATTGTTTTAAAATATATGTCGGTTGTAAAATTCAATATATTATTTATTAATGAATGAGTACATGTGCCTACTATAGTCACATAATCCAATTTATTAAAGACGACTATTTTCTAATCTTCAATACCGTGCCAACACTGCTAAGTACAATATCTAAATTTAATCATTATATGTTGGGACTAATTGCTACTTTGTTTACTTTCGGGACTCATTAATTTTCATCGTTATGATTATTCAAAGTTTAGGAAGTTGATTCTTCATCACCTAATGAATTGATTCACATTGTTTCAATATTTTAAGGGGCTTAGTAATATCTTAAGAGATTCATTTCTGTGGTGAGATGAGAAGGGTCTCGTGACTGATGAAGTCTCCGCTCATTGGACGGGAATGGAGCTCACGCAACCTTATTGCAGTGGCTTCACTGCACACAAGTCGGACGGACACATGCCGTCGACCAATAGGTGCAAGCCTTTCCCAAAAGCTCACCCTTGCCCAATGGTATGGCAACGCTCCTTAAAGAGAAAGGTCTCAGGTTCGATCCTAGCCACTATTGAATGAGATGAATGTTTTGACACCTCGTCAGCCTAGCGTCGGATGTCTTTGTAGGGCATTTTGGCATCCACTACGTAAATTGTCTTACGGAAGGTTTTTCATGAATAGGAGTCCGTATTCATGTGTCACAAGGGTGGGAATCCGAAAAACTCCACAGCACCCACCTTGGCAGAAGCGAACCTGTTACCTTATTCTCTAGAGAGCAATACCCAATCACTGAGACACGGTGCATGTTTGGGTGGGCTGGAATTTCTCTCTTGGCGATGTTCGAATGCTGTCTGTGAAAGGTTCTCTCGAATGGCTGCCAATGTTGAAAATCCCGACAATATCCACGAGAATCTGTGTATTTGCTCCCTTACTTGTAGTTTCGTTACATTAAGTGAAATCCTTTCATGTACTTTTACTGTAAGGGCAATGGGAATACTTTGAGGCATTCATTCGGTGGGTCTCTCTTTTGGTGTTGTGGCATAACCTTCTCAAATGGATGTCAATATTTTCTACACAAAACGATTATCACGTACTCATTTCTGTTGACTGCATGACACATCCCTGTTTTCCTGGAACACATTTTTAGTTTTTGCTTCAGGTGATTCTATCAAAAAAAGAATCACATATTGGAATTTATTTTTGCGCCTGGAATACTGACTTTGATCTCTTATTTTCTAGTCTGTCCTGGAGATAACTTCTCACGATGCTTCTTCCCATCCGGTCTCCAATTCTCTGCGCGAAGCCTCGGCAACAGGTGGCAAGAAGCAAGGGGTGTCCGGGGAGAGCGCCGCCCACGTCTCCGCCAAGATGCCGACCGGCTACCAGGTGGAGAAGCACGAGAAGGACTTCAAGTAAGAGGAGACATTTCTGCTTTCATCACACGGAATTTCCTTCCTCCCTCTCGCAGCTCTCTGTAAATTTGCTTCCTTGCATGGCAATTGGCTCCTCGAGTGCAATGAGTCTCGTACCTGCAGATTGCACTGCAGTCTTTCCTGCACATCATTTGTGCAATTGCGTTGCACTGCAATCCATGTCGGTATTCGAGTTCGAGCACCATTTCGGTGTCTCAGCAAGCACATCGGCACGTGCAACGATGTTTTCAGTGGAAGTAATACATGTGTAAACAGGGATTGTGCGAACGTATCACTGTTTACACATGTATTATTTCCATCGAACATTTTACTTTCTATAGTTCTTGATCATCATAATTTATTTCACCCAAATTGAAATTAATTTCATCAGATTCTCTGTCTTAGAAAAGCAAATAATTGATTCCATGATATAAATTGATTTTCTTTATCATAATTTTAGCGTTGCCTTAGATTTTATATTATTTGTTATGAAGTGCTATTTTAATTCATTCCTTTCTGGTTATAAATATATTAACTTTTCTCATCTTACGAGCGCATGAATATGGGAAGAATTTTCCATAAATTTCATGAATACTCGAATTTTAATTTAAAAAGTTATGTAAGACATTACAAAATAGAAATAGCTTTTTATTTATATAAGGAAATGGTGTGAATATATGTTTTATGTTACTTGTGTGTATACATTAGTTCTATCAATGTAAGGATTTTTATTTTATTTTTAAATACCCTTTTTTTCATTTTCTAATTAACTTTTGTTCTTACTCAATTTATTGACTAAAAATTCAAAACTCAAAATAATAACAGAACTTTATTGCCGCGACCCCCAATGAGAATCCGGTGTAAAAACAGTTTTGCTTGCAGATCGAAGCAGCTGATCAAGGACGCCATTCTCGGAAACGACTTCCTGCAGCACCTGGTGACGTCATCGCAGGCGAAGGAGATCGTGGACTGCATGTACCCGAAGGAGGCGCCCGCGGACTCCCTCGTCATCCGAGAAGGGGAACCCGGGAGACACCTCTACGTGTCCGCAAGTAATTCTTCACTCTTTCCCATCGCTCATCTTCGCGCATTTTAACCAGAACCAGTTAACACACTGCTCGGCTACGTCAACATTCATCTCTCTTATATTGATGCTTATAAGAGGTTTCTGAGTTACAAACTGAGTCTCGCGCGCGACTCAGAAACCGGATGCAGCTTAAAGAAAAAAATTGGAAGAATATGTTTATTTTTCTATTAAAACTGGATGCGTTAAACCGTATCTTGTGAAAATGATTGGAAGAAACACATTTTCGGAAGGGGGAGGATAAAGAAATAAATTAAAGTTCTCAGTAAAGTAAAATTAAATGACACTTTTTATTGCATCTTCCCAAATCCTTCTTTCATAGAAATAAATACTGTAAAATTTTATCACGAAAATACATTTTGGAAATGATTCCCTTAGCATTCTTTTTAATGAAATAGAACACCTGTAGAATTTTCAGATATTTTACTCTTGCCGTTTTGAAAAGGTGACTTTGCATTCATTTCCTTTGCGTTCTTTCTGTTTCAAGAGAGTCTTTTAATTTATGGAAATCAATCTATTACTATACTCGATTTGCTTAAGTGCTAAACGCTTCTCTTGTAACGGGGTAATAAAAGATTCTCTAATGATGAAAAAATAATTCTCACATATTTGATACTGAACTTCTTGAACTCAGCAGGTCAAAAATGGAAATCCATCTTAAATTTGGTGCAGTGTCTTGAATAAATGAAATGTATTCCTAAAATTTCAATATTTATTCGATTTAGATTTTAAATTATTTTTTATAGAATTTACGTGCAAAAATTTATTTCATTTTGTCACTGTACTCTTGATTTTTCGTTCCAGTAGCCAATTTGATTGTGATAGAAGAAGAAAAATTATTTTATTGCAATCTAGGGAACAGTGTGTGTGTTAAAAGTTGTTGTTGCACATGACACTTGGACAAGCCAAGCTCGCTATGCCGTTGGCTATGCGAATTTAAGTCAATAGAGTGCACACTTTCGTTTTGGATCAGAGCACCACGAAGGTGAAAGTACGACTTTGCTCTATTAAGGTGCCTCGTCATTTTGAACCACGGTCAGGTGACGAGGCCACACCTGAGCTGGCACCCTCCTCTCCACATCCACGCCACACCAGCGGAAGGACTTTGGTCGTCACAGATGAACGTGGACACGTCCCCAACCCACGGGTGTGTTAAAAGTAAATGTATACGTAACTCTTACACAATTCATGCAGAAGTGGCTTTTCACGATTCCATGACTTTTCCTTTCGCAAGTGAACGTGTTTGAAGAAATGTATACATGAAAGTACCAAGTCAATGAATTTCTTATCATTCGGAGTATTGTTATGGTAAACTACTGACATAAAATAATTATATGACACTTGATATCAACAGCACATGAGGATGTAATCAACTGTCTATCATGCAGAATACCTTTTTGAGCGTACTTTACAGTCTTTTGCAGAATACCTTCTCGAGCATACTATACTTTTGTCTCTTGAAGAATACCTACTCGAGTGGAATACCTTGCAGAATATCTTTTCGATCGTAGTGTAACTTTGTCTCTTACAAGTAATAATCATGATGATGGATTAATCTACCAAGGATATATTTGAACGTAATCGAAACACACCTTTTGGCAGTGCTGATATTGCAAGGAGCGAACAGTGAAATTTATTATTACCGTCTCTGGAAATGTGTGCCACCTTAAGTATTTTCACTTGTTATTTGTGACTTACTTCTCATGGACAACTCTCACCAAATCAGATTTTTAACTTAGACCATGTCAGACTGTGTCAGAATTTTAATTCTGTTGTACATGCGACTTGAAAGTAGACATTGAAAACAACCTGGTTTATTGATTACCGGGCTTATTATTTCTTAGAAAATAATGGACAAACTGACATTCTTATGAAGAATACCATGCAAACAAAGCTTGGATTTTGACATCATTGGTTGCTATTTTAGAGCAAATATAGCATGCAAATTAGTAATATAGATGTGATACTACTCCTTATAGATCCCTGTCAGCCATGAATGTTGCATAAATTTCTTTCATATTCGAAAATCTCAAGACTAAATGTGTTGATAAATCTAGGCCACAATATACGTATTTCACTTCAAACATAGGCATACAATTGGTTAATTTACATGAATAGAGTTTCAAAATATGCTTTTATTTGCAATATATATCATTAATAAATGTACTGAACAGCGACTGTTCAGCTCTGCAACTTGGCAGAGCCCATGAATAGGACCCGCCTCCACGGCTGTGCTGCACTGCATGGCAGCTGTGACTCATCGCTTTATTGGCAGGCCTTTTGGGAGAACAGTCATCTCGTCTCAAGTCTGTTTCGTGATTTTTCATGCCTTTTATTTGTGTTATTCCTTGTATTTGCCTGCCATTGGAAATAAAAAAAATTCGTAATATATCGTCTACTGAGGTTTTCTGCACATGTTAAAGGCTTTTATTTGAACGTAAGGAAAAATTATCGGCTTGTAAAATTTTATTTTCACAACTTTTTGAAAGTTTTATTTATCACCTGATATTTAGAATTATTCTTCAGATGCAACAGAGAGCTTCTAAAATGTGTTCGCGCTTTTTCCAAAGCGAGGGTAAATCTAATTTAGTAATACCAAAACGTTGTGAAAGCCATAGTTTTTCAGTATCTAAGGTCACGAGGGAAAATAGAATGATTAATAAAAAAAGAGAAATCTTCATATTCTGTCAACTAAAGGGAAAATCCTCCCAAATTGTTTATTTAAAGACAAAACGTTGTTTATCTAATTGCAAAAGTGAAATTTTTAATGCTGATATAAAAACCTTCCAGTTCAAAGGTAGAATACGTTAAACTAATCAGTTTCAATTGCAAATGAAATTGATAGCAGCTATAAATTTGATTGTTAGTGCCATTCTCTTATATTTCGAAAAAATTGTTGCTTTTGTAGGTCAATGATTTCAGAATGCTGTAAATTATATTTTTACTTATCGGAATCACATGAATGATGTACCATTTTTTGGAGAAGTTTACATTTCTTTTGATCCCTCTTACAATTTTTGCTCATGAATGGCCTTTCAAATATATATACCTATATATTAACATAGGAAAAACAAATTAAAATATATTTAGTGATGGTATTCATCAAACTACAGAAAAATAGTTCATAGAAGTTCTACAAATTTGCGTAATAAGTTTCCTATCACCGAATATTTTAGTTATAAAAATGTAGCAAAATATTATGGATAAAACTATTTAAATCTATTCCCATTGAATCTGCTTTTTTTAGAAATTTTTGAAACAGTATCGCTAAAGATTTCAAAATTTGAAAAGTAATTATTTCCATCAACAGGTAATTTTCATGATTGTGAAAATTTTTACAAACGGAAAAATAATACAATTAAAAAATAAGTTTTAATTTCTGGTAAAAATCACGAATGGATTTTTTCTCGTCGCCGACGACACGCAGGCATTCGACGGTGAACTTTGCCTTGTTTTCTGCCGCTTGAAGAATGCGATTGGAAGGCAGGTAGCAAAATATTTGAAAACCCCTCTCAATAGGATGTGACGTAGATGAAAAGTTATCTGACGTCATGAATACTTTAAACAAATGAGAATTGTAATAAAGGGATGCAGCCATAATCTCAAATGACTGTCATACACGAGCTAATTTAATAGCGAAACTCTAAGAGTCAGAAACACAATTACATGTTCTTCTGTTAACATTTTTTTCATCTGCATTTTTATAGGTTTGATATGCATGAATTTTGCTTGTTATGTTAATTAATTTTTTCTATATTAGGCGTGCTTTATTTTTTTGCAAATTTTCATGGGATTTATCTAAATCCAATTCCTTGGTTTGGGATTTTCATACCCAATTACTTCTCATAGCTTATGTAATTTTTTTATCGATGTATGGTTACAACATTATGTATGCATCTGTAAATGTTAATATTACAGCTGACAATTTATATTTCATGTAAATAATTCTCTATGTATTTTTTTACCGCTGAAAATACATAGAAAATCCAAAATACTTTCCTATGTAAGTGCACACATAAGAATCATATAGTTGATGCAATCCAAAAACACAAAATTAACATAGGCAGCAAATTTCATATCGATTCAAATTTATCGATTCAGCATATGTGAAGATTTCTCTTTTTTATTTTTTCAATGCATTCATAATTGTCTATTTCTGTCCACTACAGGACTGAACACGAGCATTCGTGTTCAATTTTTGAATCACCGTCAAATGATGTGGCCGACATCTGAGCAAAAACCCTCTTCTTTACGCCACACCAATAGAAAGATATTGCCTTAGCGACCTATTTTAAGTGATTCCTTCACCGTTAATGAATACATCTGGGTTTGGTATAGAACTCACTTGCCCGTAATTATGACACCTTCCCCAATATGCTGCGTATTTGGTTTTCCTTCACACACAAAATCAGCATGATCATATATTAATACTTTCAGGGAATTTTTCTCTTGGAAGTCTAAGACCATACCTGTGAAAAGCAAATCACTGTAAATAATAGTAACTTTTTGTGTTAGTAATATAGAAAAATAAACATTTCAGAGGGAGAACTGGAAGTTCGAAAAGGAGATGCCATTCTGGGGACTATGGGACCTGGTAAAGCTTTTGGAGAGCTCGCCATACTCTACAATTGCACTAGGACGGCCACCGTGAGAGGTACTGTACACACAATATTTCTTTTTAAAAACAAAATTATAGAAATATGTCTCAATAATTTATTTCTAAATAATACTGTCGTGATTCCTTATGCTAAAAAATGCAAATAATTTTTTAATTACATTATGTGATCGATTCCTGACTTGAATATCAAATTATGTCTATGCACACAAGTCCCTGGATGGAAATTGGTCAAGAACCATTTCTATTATTCACGCTCAAAGTTGAGAATTGAATCCATGAGCTACTAAACTATACAACTAATGTCATTTGATTACTAGATCGGCCTTCGTTGACTCGTTCAGTCACTTACACGAGTCACATAACGTAGAAATAACTAAAGTTTTGGACTCAGCACTGAATGTTAAGCTTCGTAATATTCAGGCATTTTTTTAAACATTTTTTCCATTTAATATCAATTGCAGTACGAAAAAGAAACCTTTCCATTGTTCTATATTTTTATGTTTTTAAAACATTCAAAATTATCTTAAATTTTAAAATTAATAATTTCGTTAAAATGCCTTGTGGATTTGATAGTATATTCTATTTAAATTAATTAAGTACATCTAAAATTATTAAAATCACTATAATAATAATTAAATAAGTATCTATAATAAATTGTAATTTTAATTATCAGGTGTGGATCCCTTAAGAATTCACTGCTTAATATCTAAATTAAGTCTTGACTCAAATTAAACTTTCGGATATTCTTAATAATATTTTATTTGTTTCAAAAACTAAAACTAAATAAAAGATTATCTATTTTTTAAAATATAACCGCATATTTTAAAGAATCGTTGACTTCTCACTATCAGATGCTTTAAGTGCATTAAACACGAAAAATCAGAATGATCCTTAATTTTGAATTGCAGTGATTGATTTTTAAATAAAATCATAATGAACTTTATTATAAAAATTACATATTGGAAAGAAATAATTGAATGATTTAAATATTAAGAGTGAGAATACTTTCAAATAAATAGTTCTCTCATTAAATACATTAGGAAAATATTTCGTTTCAAGTTCATGTTTCGAAATTATTGTTTGAAACCATTTGATACTTGTATCATTTTTGATTCAATCGCCCACTTGCTCGCTACAAATTGAAATCACAAATATTAGTAACATCTTTAGCATTTTAAATTGCATAACTATTCGCGTCAGTTGATTTTCCGGTCCATTGAACGATTCTAGACTTTCATCAGTTTTCATTGCCTCCAACGGCATTACAATAATCAGCAATTTCATAATTAATTTTTTGATGGTAAAGATTACTTATGGGTACCCCTTGATTTTTTGGCGATCTTTTTGAAAACAAGATAAGTGCCAGAATGTGAATAACAAATGGGCAACCGTAAAATTATGTTAAAGCACTGAAAATATTAAATTTTATTGTCAATATTTATCGCCAATTTTTTTGCCAAACAAAGGTGTACCTTATTCTACTCCGAACCCTTCTTTGATCAAGTTTTATAATTTACTTGATTGCCTTCATTTATTCCACTTTGAGGATTTCAAACTTAGCAAATTCAAAGCATAGATTCGAAAGTAGAAATGATATGTTCTTCACTTGGTTCCTAAATTTGACATCATTTAAGTGAAATTTAGGAACCAAATGAATGATTTTGAAAGTGCTTCAATGACTCGTATTTTATAGATTAACTAGGTATTTCGTGAAATAACTAGACAAGTCATTTAATGTATCCAACTGACGAAAAATTTCATACTTTAACTAGTTATTCTATGCAATAATTAATATATTTCTAGTAATATAGTAGTAATTATTGTATGAAATAACTATTGATAGACCATGTGTGTGTATGTGAAACAATACTACAAACAATTTCAAAGTAATTTTGTCACTATTTCATATTACCTCCGTACTATAAATATCGTAACGGGAAAGAAATATATTGCAGTGACTGTCCTAAGCATTTGCCTCGTGTGTTTTTTTAAAAAGGTATAGAACAGCTAAAAAATTCTACAAATATTATATTTACATTTTAACTAAATAATAATCATTTTTTGACAAAACGTTTTTAAGCGCCAAAGTTTATTTCTGACAAAGCTGCTAACAATCGCTTCGACAATCCCCTGCAATAGCTTCTACAAAATTTTTTTATACAATATTTGATCAGAAATCGCTAATGTCTCGCGGAAAATACATTTTTTTCGAGGATGAATAATTAATAAATAATATGGAAAAGCAGATGATATAGCTTACTAATATTCATGTTGCTAACGTATCCACACCGCTTGAATCTTATTCCTCAAAGCAACGAAATGAAGCATTCAGAAGCATGCAGCGACAACGGCGGTCTCGAGACAAACTAGAAACGCCTTTTCAAAGATCTCTAGAAAATCTGACAAACGGTCTCCATTATTATCGTTATGAAACGAAAGAACCGTTAATGTAATCGTTATTTTATAGAATACCTAATTAAATTGTAAATTCAATGATTTTACAAACTTCATCCGATTTGTCTAGTTATTTCGTGAAATATAATTATTCTATGAAATAATGGATTTCATACTTTAATGGTAACATCGATGAGAAAGCTAAAAAAAAAGGTAATCAAAGTAACCATGGACCGGTATGTTTACAGGGGTTCGAGCTGTAAACCCCTGTCCAATTAGCTCTTGTGTACTAAAGTGATCATAAATAATTTTTACATTGGCCATTAAAATCAAATTGCAGCCAATTATTATTTTATTGTATATGTTCTTTATTCAAAATAATATAAATTGAAAACAAAGTGGAATAATGCATTTGTCCTCGTTTTTAACAGCTGTGACTGATGCTCTCCTCTGGGTTCTGGACCGCAGGGCTTTCCAGACTATTATGATGGTCACCGGACTCCAAAGACGGCAGGATAACATCAATTTCCTCAAAAGGTATTTCTGAGTAGCATTCTTTTCCGGACTACTTAATAGCATTTCTGAAGCAAGGACTGAGAAATTGAAAAAACATATTTATCTCGCTACTTCTCTTTCAAATGATTGCGACAGCTGATACCCACTCCCGTTCTGCGAATATCTAGTTTTAGTGAGTAGAAAAAAATATTTCCGAATTGCTTTTTGATGGCAGAACTTTTTATTAGAGACAAATTATTTTTTAGTCACAATGAGAACACCTTTATAAATTCAATTTCTACTTTCTCTCGATAACATGAATGATTATTATTTATAAGATTCCTAACCTTAAATATTTTTAAAGTGTAAATGATTATTTAAAATCTTAAACAGTACCTGTGAAATGTGCTTAAATTATTTTTAAAATATTTCTTTTGAGTGAGAGAAGTTAAATACGTATAAAATGAAGGCTATTGCTTATCACGGAAAACTATTAGTGAAATATGCGATATCTTTTTCGGAAAATTGAATTGTAAATTAAAATGTATTAAAATGCCATATCATTTATTCTCAAAAATATTTTGCAGTCACTATACCGTTTATTAATATTAGCTCCATTTCTCCATCAATTCCTTCATAAGAAAAAATCCTTATCATTTTTAAATGCACAACTAAGATAATGAGCAATGAATCTGATAAAAGTAACTGCACTGATCTTAATGATGGCTTCCCGATCAATCAAGGCATCAGGATCCGATTGCTTTTATTTATTTAATTAACGTACTTCTGTTGATATCCGGTATTTATCAATGCATTCTGGTATTTATCTGGAGCAGCTGTCTAAAATTCCTCGCATATTCTAACAATCAATATTTGGTTATGAAAACAGAGTAAATAAAATTGCAAGATGGATGCACGGTAAGGCTTAGTAAAATATATATAATGCTACAAAAACAATTTCGGATATTTATAAAATAAACTAAATAATGGAATAAAGATAGAATATCATACCAAAATCAGTAAGAGACAAATAAGCATCATTTCCGCTGGGAAAAGTATCATATATCATCTTTTGAAAAACAACATACAGGTTTTAGAATAAAAATCATATATGCTCTTTAGAAAATTAATTGTGAATAAACAGAATACAAACTCGGACTCGCAAACGATTGATTGAACACATAACAAAATTCATTTCAAATAATCTGTCGAATATTTGTGCAGATCAAAAGCTTAATTTTCATTGATTAAGTACTATTAGATATCCTTATATATATATATATACTCTGAAACTTTGAAAATGCCATTCTAAGAAAGAATAAAGATGAAAAAATATACAATGAGACCAAGTGTGGGAAGGGTCCAGTTTAGCGACAATGCTCATGACCACGCATCCCTGAGCACAGGAAGTGGTCTTTTTTCAAACTGGAGCAGAAAGATCATAAACTCTAATGATCTTTCCTGACAGACATTTGAAAAGACAGTTCTCACAGTTAAGCAAGTTTGAGAATAACCTTTTCATCGCTTTTATTGAGAACTCAGGTTGGTCAAAGCAATGTTATTCACCAGCTCCGGATGGGACGTCAGAACATGCTGGAAGCAGAACGTGCATTAATAGAAGGAATCGAATAATCATAGAGCAAGCTTTTAGTGACAAGGAGAAGGAGATTCTAAGGATTTGACAGACTTCCTTTGCATAAGTGGAGCAAAGCCAAGACCACGAGGTCTCCTTCACCGCAGCCCAGAGGACTGAAGGAAAGGTTTCAAGAGGAATTTACAGAGTAATGAGCAGACAGAGGTGCTGTTTACAAATGAAATTACAAAAGAAAAAAATAATCGTAAAGCTTGACAAAGTGGATGTACAAAAGGTGAGGTGTTTCACGAAAATTTAAAAATAAAGTCCACAAAAAATCTTAATAAAAAAGTTCTGAATAACAACTCCAGTAGTTCATTTAGTCTATTGTGTAAAGAAAATAGAGTCCATCAAAGTCTGTATGAAGTATTCAAGAAGTCCGAGTCGAAGAGTTCCAGAGTTAGATACGAAGCAGGAAAAGACCGTCCGGAATTCTCAGAAAGTCGGATGCTGGTGTGCCGAGGGAGGGGTGAAGTCTCGCACAGATCCAGGCCTCTACGATTGAGGAAGCTAATAATGAAAATGATTTTCTGCATTAAGTGAGGTTAACTGATGATATAGTGATGGAGTGTGACAGTGTTGACCGTTGCTTAGGTTTCCGGACATGCCATTTTGAAGTGAATGCGCAGTCGAAGACATAATGGTCCAGATACCCGAGGCTGTTGCAGACGCTGTTGTTAGAAGATGATCTCCCGAATCTGTTAAAATATTGCCGAGTGGCCCGTAAGTTACTGTGCAAAAAGTGTGTTGTTGACAATTCCATCGGTTGAAACCTTTGGATAAAAGTCAAAAGTTCTTCGACCTTCGGTGATGGTGTTCGATAATTGATGTATGATGCTGATGATAATTTTGTCCACTAGTCAACCGCAAGTTTGCGAAGTGTTTGGGTGAGGTGCAATTTCCGCCATCTGATGTTGATGGAATACTTCGTTTACGAGATGGCAGCTTTGTCAAGGTTGTCGGCCATATCATTTTCAAGGTTGTTATTGTGTGCTTTAGTTCACAGGATGAAGCATTTGGCTGAGGTGTCAGAGAGGCTGATTTGAATCCGTTGGATTTCAGGACTTCGATGTTCGTGGTTGAAGAATGCCGTTATTGATGATTCGCTGTCTGTGAAACTGGCGAAGCTCTTGAATTATTTATTGAGTGCGGGTTCGGTGGCCTAAAGGATCGCAAATGATTCTGCTTGGAATACGCTGTTGTTGGGGTGGAGTGTTTGAGACCAGTTCGTCATCACTTCTTCACCCTTGAAGCAGACGAAGGCACTGCCAACGTTTCCATATAGTTTGGACCCATCTGTGAAGTACTTAATTTCGTCATTATTTACTGGGAGAGTTTTTTTGTTCGAAGTGAAGTATATGTGTGACAGATCAGTCTCATCTACAATCATGTGTAAGGTGGCTAGTTGTTCTATAAAAATTTCCAAACGTATTGTGGAAACATATCAGAAGTTCAAGATTTATTTTCGGGTCATCTGTCTGTAATATTGAAGCATCGACAACTCCATGTACTGTGGTGCTAAGCTAGAAAGATATAGAAGGTTTCATAACTGCAAAGTGCTTAGTGAAGAATCCATTTTCGGTTGACAGAAGCCTTGCATGGGCAGCTAAGTGAACAATAGAGCTCCGTCGATGTATAAACTGTTGTCACAGAAGGGTTAATGATTGGGATGACTATAGTTCATGAAATTCAAACTGTGGTGTCGGAACATTAACAGACGAGCATTGTATTGATGACATTTGACTACTTTATGTAGTACTTTTCCAGAATTTTCTTTCGCGGATAATTTTCCAGCAAGAAAGAACCCATTCGTAAAGATAAACAATTTGAAAGACTTTTTCGTGGACGCTGTGCTCTCCCTTCTAGTCCATTGTAGAAAAGCCAGATGTCCCCGTGTCACAAGGAAACAAGTGAATCAATCTCCCTCACACTGTGTGCAAAATGTGCCTAATTGTTGAAGTTATATTTCTCTAACTGTACTTGTTTGATGATCTTGATTTTTGGATGAAATGAATCTCTCATCTATATTGTAGTTAAGCTTCATTTCAAAGCGCTATTTTCAATTTGATTAAAAATATCGTACATTTAACACCTTTAACATGTTAGAATTACCTTTAACATGTTAGAATACCTACAGAAAGAAATGTTTTTTTTTCTCAATACAATAAGAGCTATGTTTTAAATGCCTCTTAAACAATCTCAATTTGACTTTAAATTAGGTTTTGTTACGCCGAGTAAGGTTTGTAGAGAGTAGCATTTTGATGCTGGAAATGTTATGATAATCATGCAAGAATTCAAGGGGAAGCATATGTTACTTTAGTGCCTTTTTTCGTATTTGTTGAAATTTTTGCTTCTTGTTATAAATTCTGATGGGCAATTTTAAAGAAAGTTCTTGAACTACTTATCTCCAATTAGATAGTTGAACCGTTAGATTTTTGGCCATATATTCTGCCTTTCAAAATCGGTCTTTCACTTCAGGTATGAATGTTTCTTATGTGGTTTGGACTTTGTTTCAAAGTGTATATCTTGGTGAAATTATCTCTCTTGAATAAAAGTGGACAGAGTAAACAAACAGTTAATTAGTCTCTTCTGACCCAGTGATATATCTGCCGCAGAACATTTTATGATTATTTCATCGATTTTGTCAATTTACTTCTCAAAGAAATAAAATTACTTTGTTATTACTTTTATTTTATTACTTTGTTAAAATTTACAATTTTAATCATACAAGAGATTCTTAACTTTTAATTAAATCAGAACTTCCTCTTTTGTAGAAATTATAGTTATTTTTTATATTATATTTAAGAAAAGAAATAATGAATTTGTATAGGTAATACCTTTCAAACGTAGGCTTAAGCTTCTGAATTGGGTTATAATGGATGCAATGTAATTTATGAAAATGTAAATGTTTTTCAGGTGTATTTTCTTAATGCTAAACTGAATTTAAGAATGTAATTGCTTAACCATTGCATTGTCTTTTTAAATAAATTATTTGCCTGAATGAAGATTCAAGGGCACAAATGCAAAGTAATTTCTCCGAAAGCAATTCGAATTTGTCGTGGAAAAGAGCCAAACTAGTTTCGGTGGTTAAAATACTCTTCATTTGTCTCCTATTTATTTTGCATTATTAAGGCAATAAATCACTCAAATTTTTATCATTTATGGCACAACAATTATTACCCATGAACCACATAATTTTTATCAATTTCCGAGGGTTTAAAAGAGTAAATTTACATTTCTTCATAACCAAAACACAAGAAACTAAATTTTAATATTTCAAATTTCTCATTTAAGGATTTTTTTACTTTTTAAAGTGAGATTTTTAGAACAGTTATTCCTAAAGTTTCGATTAATGATAAGTACTCTATTGAAAGTATTAAAAATGCTTTTAAGGTGCTTGGAGAAAATTCTAACAGCGGAAATCCGTCCTATAGCTCTTTTCATCCCAATATACACATTGACAGGAAGACTTTCACTAAACAATGATTCTTAAACATACATCGCTAGACGAAACTCCGGAAAACTCCTAACAGATAGACTAATAGATAATATTTCGGATAATAGAAACTCAGCAAGTTTTTTTCTAGTTGGAATAGAAATTGAAGATTTATCTGAACACATTCTTTCGTGTTTATTTGAAAATATCGGTGAAATGTAGTTGTATAAAGCTTTATACTAAAACAACTTGAGTTCGTGTTCTGGACAAAATAAATAAGGAAAAAAATGTATTTAACGCAATGAAAATTCACTGTATCAACTGAAAATTCACTAAATTTGTATGTTTATATTAAACACTTATCTATTATTCGTAATATTAAAATTTTTATATGAATTTTTAACTGCACTTTAAAATGTCTGATCCAATATTCTCATGCAATAAAAATGAATGTAAAGCCAAAATGAAAAAGAAAAATACTTTATTGTTATTTTATAGTGTTCTCTGATTTAGAATAAAATAGCTAGAATATTTGCATTGAAACTTTGAATATTACTTTATTCAACTTAGTTGGTTTGAAGTTCAGGCCTTGAAATTTCAGTTAAGTCCACTCGATAAAGCAGCCATCTAAAAAGACCGAAGTTCAGAACATCATAACTGGTCTAGAACTCATCTGAAAACAAAATTTAAAAACACATACTTCAAAAATATCGTTCCTTATAGCGCAATTCACAACATGGAATCCACACAAAAATATTCCTACCCGATGTTTTTAACGCTGCTCTCTGTTTCAGCTGCTTCCTCACAAACCCTATCCAAACTGATTTCTTAAAATTAGAAAATCAGCCTCCAAAAAAAACTGAATTAATTATGTTACTTGATGCCGATTTATTAAGTAATTTCATCTGAAAAAGTCAGCCGATCAGACAGAAGGTCAATGTTTGCAACTCTACTTCCGAAGCACCCCTAGGACTCTGCTGCGACAACCTAAATAGTACCTTGCAGCATCCACCGGGAAGAAGGCATTCTGGGAAGGCAGTGGGGGCCGCGAGGCAGGAGACCCGGACTCACGGATCTCCAGTGGTACGGAACCCAAAACCATATCGGACCACTAAGTCCTGGTAAGCCTCGGCGCTTTTAATGTTATAAGCATCGCAGACACGGTAGTCTCCTCAAATGACAAGGAATTATAAATATGTAAACATCCAGTGAGGCGATCATTAGGAAGCACCCATGAATCTTCTTGTGATCAATTTCCGGTTACTCATCAGATTGGTGCGATACTCTTCGGACACGTTTCGGAAAATGATGAACTATTTTTTCTGAACTTCACTATAATAGTCGCAATAATTACAGATGTTTATGTCTAAATCATTTTCATTTATGTAGCCTTATCATCGATGACTAGTATTTCATTATGGGAATATCTATAAATTATGTTATTTTGCTTTTCTCCACCTCTATTTACTTTGTTTCCATCCTTCATCCGATACACATTAAACTTCTTGTGTAATGATGATTGTTTTCTATGTAATCTCATTTCAATGAACGGTCATAGTTAAATTGTGACGCAGAGCGTTGGATTGGTCCGTGCCAGTAAACTCTGTGTTTCAAAGACATTTTCTTGGAGTCTGTAGGAGGAGCTGTGATAAAATTAGTTCAAGGCCTCTCGTTACCTATGTTTTTAAAATATATATGAAATGCTCAGCAAAGTTTCTATAATTTTATAATTATTTAACTAACGTAACAAAAAATAACTGAAAAAATCATGAATGGATTGTTTCTCATCGCTGACATTCGATGATGAATTTCGCCTTGTTTGCTGTCGCTCAAAGAAAATGATTTGAAGGGAGACAGCAAATTCGTCGATTATAGTCGGATTAACGACCCCGTCCGTCACCCTCTATAGCGAAGAAAGCCCGAACGCTTTCTTGCGAAATCAGGCGGTGGCTGAAATCAACTGCGTTCGTTTGCGAATAAAATATTCCGAAGAAACGAATTTCATGTTGTTTAAATGTCCTTAGCGATTAATTTTATACTTTTAAAGTGATTCTGATATTATTTCCACGTAGAAAATTAAAAAATTAATAGAGCAGCTATATGAAAAAACTTATTCAAGTATATCTTGTAACAATTGTAAATATAACTTATAATTATGAATAACAAATTTTCTACTCATATTAAGATCAAGTCTGTGAAATTTTATTCAATATCGGAATTTATATTTTCGTTGGTGTAAAGGAAATAGATATCTGCGTTGATTATTAACATATCAAATCAACATAAAATTATTTTTATGCAATATATATATATATATATATATATATATATATATATATATATATATATATATATATATATATATATATATATATATATATATATATATATATATACATACATACATAATTATTATTATTTATTACTATAATTCCTGTGCATTTTTTTTAATCCGGGTACTGTATGTTTTATTCTAAAATAATTATTAGCAACATAATCAATTATGAATAAAAAATATTTCTTTAAAATCTTTTAAATGCAAACACGTGATTAATTGATTAGCAAAATATATTCCATATGTATGACAGATGTACAGCATTTAATGGGTGATGACTATTTTGTATGATTGAAGTGAAAAAGACAAATAACAAAGTAGAAAATAATTTATTATAATCATACTTGTTTTATATTTCTTCTAAAAACAATACACACATTTAATTTGAGAGACAAAGATAAACATTATTTTGCATATTAGAACACAAGTACATTATTATTATATATTAGAACAAAATTAGATTATGTACATAACTTTTAAATATTTATTCAATTTATTTTAATGTATTCCCAACAATGGATAAAAATAAACTACATGAATATACTTAAACTTATTTTCAAATTTTCTTTAGTATTTAAAGGAAATAAATATTTTGGAGATATAATTTCTGATACAAATTACATTAAAATATAATTTTTTCAGAATTAGGAAAAGTTTGAATTTTTTTTTAGATTGAGGATTAATTACTGTAGAGTCATCCTTTTTTTACTATAATTTTTAAGAAATAAATTTATACATGATCTGACTATGAAGAATTTTACTTCTTCAACAGCATGTCCCTTTTCCCATTTTTCAAAAGGTAGCTAAATTTCAGATTCATTCAGAGTCCTAATTACTAAAAATGTATATGCTCTGCGATTAGAACAAGCGGCAAGTAATATAACCTTTAAAAAAGAAATCTGTTTCTTAACAAAACATCTCTCTGCATTTTATTTGCAGTATTTTTAGACAAACAAGATGAAATATTACAATAAAATCATACAAATCTGTTTCATAATCCTCATAACCTTGATTTGATTTAATTTGCATAATATTTTGTTGTATATTACTAATATTAATTACATTATTAATTTGAGCGGTTTTAAGTCTAAAAATGTCATTGATAGCTCTTATCGAAATTTTGAAAGCAGATTTATACTTTTACAGTTTTTCATTGTTTTTATTTGAATAATAAGAAAATGAAGAAAATTCTCTAAAAGATTTAAGTGAATGGTGAAATTCAGAATAGTGTTAAACAATTCAGCGGATTCTTTAATCTGGAAATGTGTTGGCTTCTTAACTACATTATCTGTATTACAATATCTTGTGTAATTATGATTTATTTTTTATTCAATTATTGAGAATTAAATAACATTTAAAAAATTATCAATATGCTTTGGAAATAAAATTGCTTAAAATGAATTAAAGAATCATATTATTAATTTTTATTTATTTATTTATTTATTTTTTATTTATTTATTTATTTATTTTTTTTGCTTAGCGTACCGCTTCTAAAAAACCTGAGCAACGAAGTGCTTTCCAAAATGGCGGATGTCATGGAAGTGGTAAGTTTTCGTCGCAGTTATTTCAATCCAAAACTATTAACATGTTTCCTAGTCATACACAGTGAAATATCAAGTATTATTCATATACACAGTTATTTGTTAAAAACAGACTCGCCTCTATTTGTTCTCACATAGTTCTATAATTTAATTTTGCTTAATAATTAAAATACAACAAATTATTTTGAAATAAAGATATGTGCAGAAGTTTGCTGTTTTGATATATATCGCCAATGATAATCCCCAAATCATTACACTTCCGTTTCGAGTTGTTTTTGCGGCTTCTTTGAGCCATGGTCTTTTTTTCCACGAACTTTCGATTTTTTAACGTTTTATATTTTATTCGGAAATATTTCCTGTTCTAAAAGTGCTAAATGTTTTCAATTTATCGAGGAGCGAAGATAAATTATACTTTACTTCCAAAAAAAGAGCTGTTCCGCCTCGTATTAGAACTTGTTCAAATGGACACGAAATGGAATTCTATACCAAGAGAAATAGATGGCGCTGCAACGCGAGAAGAATTGATGGCTTAGAGAAAAAGAAGTGGATCTGATAAATGCTTCGAGAATTCTATTTGCAGCAGCGTTACAACTTATTTGCCACTAGGGCTAAGGAACTCGCTTCATTTAATTGACACGAAGAACAACTAAATATTAAAGATAAAATAACAATTGTCTGGAATAGTTTTATACGAGAAATATGTTCTTTGGAATACCTCCGACATCCTAAAGCACCAATGGGCGATTTTAAAGAAATAGTCAAAATCCATGAAAGCATGTTCGTTCGAAGAAAAACAACGCTGGAAGGATTCTCGGCCCTTAAAACCAATAAATGTTTTCTAGTTGAAGTATTAAATAGAGAAGCAACTGCGTTGATTCCAAAGATTACCGAATAGGTTGAGGTATCATCCCTAATATATTCGGACTGTTAGCGTGTTTATGAAATTGAAGACCTCGAAACATCTGGATATCATCATAGGAACGAAAATCACAAGTGCCACTTTGTGGATCCAATTAGATATTTGCATATGACGCCATCAGATTCTCAGGGACGAAATTATCCGATTACTTTTGAGAGGAAAATTGAAAATAAATATGAGTTGTGATTCATCTTGTGAAATGCACACAGTAATCTTTGATGAATTAGCATTAATCACTTGCATACTGAAATAAAAAAGAAAGAAATTAGAATTGCACATGAATATAGACTTATGGCAAAAAAACATTTCTATTTAAGCATTTCATTTTCGTGGATCTCAAAAGGTCTGCTGGGACGTATAGAAAACAACCGCCACGTTTTCCGTCTTCAGTTGTTTTCTCGTAGTAAAAGTATCTTAGTATACAAGCGTAGAGGCACAAAATATTGAGAGTGACGATCAGTGGAACGAAAGACAAATGCACTACTTTCTTATTGATTATTCAAGTAATCATGTAAACTTGATTGTCTTAGATAAATTTTAAGATAGAAAAATTCATCTAAGATTATTTCAAAAAACAATAGCTGAAATATAGCCGCTCCGACCAAATGTTTTATGACTAGGCGGCAACTCTGACTAAACTTTGTGAGTGTCAAAAGTTTTTTGTTAAATTATGTGAACTCAATCAGAATGCCTTGTCTTGATGCTCTTCAATCACTTCAGTATTTTGAACTGTTTGGCCAGATGCTCGAGGCATCTGCTTAAATACACAGGGTGACAACTTTATTCTGTTGACAAAATTGTACTGCTCTTGATTCGCTTAATTCATGTCCACCACTTTTTATAATAATTTCATTTGCTAAAGAGATCTTAATAATAATAAAACAAATAGGCAGTTTTTATATCCTTGTTTGAAATAATATGTTAAACCAACGACAGTAAATATATTCTTTATTTGAGGCTAGATTAAAGGAAATTCAAATTGCCAGAAAGCTGAATGTCTACAGACACAAACGGTGTCACGTACTATAAAATGATTCTTGGAGTTTGACCATGACCTGAAAGAATAGACCCTGAAAGAACAAAAAAAAATTGTGAATACAAATGAAATTCGCGAAATTATCAATAAACGAATCAACCGAAATTCAAGAAACTCAATGAGAAAAATAACTAAAGAAATAGGGATTAATAGAGAATCAGTTAGACAAATTACAAAGGAAGAACTTGGACTTAAGCCATATAAACTTCGAAAAGCACAGAAACTAACTGAGCAAAATAAGCGTACACGGTTGCAAAGCTGTTGAGCTCTCCTTCGAAAGTCCACAAAAGGCGAACGGAAGCATTTCATCATCACGGACGAAAAACTTTTCACAATTGAACAATCCTATAATCGACAAAATGACCTTTACTGGTCATCTGATCGTCCTGGAAATTTCACAAGAGTAGAACGATGGTAAAAATTATTGTTTGGGGAGGTATTTGTGAATCTTGAAAAACTCCTTTAGTTTTCATAGATCAAGGCTTCAAAATGAATAATAACATGTGCTGCAATGAGATTTTACATACAATTTCACTTCTTTGGGTCCGAAAACGTTTTCAAAATAGCATCTGGGCTCTTCAACAAGATTCTTCCTCTTCCCATAGAGCAAAAGCAACGCAAGACTGGCGTCAAGCAATTCTTCCAGATTTCATAGTTGTGGGAATGTGCCCCTCTCCATTCACCTGACTTAAGCCCAAGAGATCTTTCTGCAATCAAGAGTCTGCTCCAAGCCACGTCGAAGTTTGGAATTCTTAAAGGCTACTCTTAAGAAGGAATGGGCTAAATTAACGCCTGATGAACTGCGGCCCATTGCAGAAAGTTTTACGCGACGTTTAAGGCCCTGTATCGATGCCCAGGGGGCATTTTGAAAATACTTAAATATATTATATCTAAGTAACAAAGGACTTAAGTAAAGTTAGTTTTTTGAAAATAAATTCCATGTTTTTAGTTTAGTACATTATTTTTTGTCAACAGGATAAGGTTGTCACCCTGTATTATTATTAGGTTGGTGCGTATGGAATGTCGGATTCTTAAGTGATTGTATAAAACTGCATATCTTTCTTCAAAAGCTGTTTATTCAATCAAAGTATGCTCCATTCGCTTCAATACACTTCTCCCAACGAGATTTTAAAGCGTAGATGCCTGTCTTAAAAAAATGTTGGTCTTTAGAATTAATAAACTCTGATATCGAGTTTTTTAGACTGTCTTCATTTTCATAGTGTTTGCCCCTTAAAAACAGCTCTAAATGCTTGAAAAAATGAAAATCGGTCGGCGGGAGATCCGGTGAATAGGGTGGATGCTGCAATGATGAGCATACGTTTAACCGATCCAGCTTATTTCGCTCTGTCAGTGCGTGCGGTACCCACTTGTCCATCTTCTTAACCTTGCCAATCTCAGAAAGGTGTCTCAATATCGTTGTATGGTCAACTTTCATCCTGATAGCAAGTTCCCTCGTGGATACGGCTGGATCCGCTTCCACTAGAGCCTTCAGGTCATCATTCTTCACAGACGTTTTGGGTCTTCCGCGCGGCTCATTTTGCAGTGAAAAATCGCCAGTCCGAAATTTTTCGAACCAACGCTGCACTTTCCGATCGTTAACCGTATTCTCCCCAAACGCTTGGTTTATGTTGCGTGCAGCTTTTGCAGCACTATTACCAAGTTTGTACTCATATAAGAAAATGACGCGAATGTCGGCAGAATTCATATCGGTAATAAACTCAAAAGAAATAAAAAAGGGAAGACCTTCGAGAAAACCTATTTTGCTGAAATGAGTCTCTGGCAATGGACAATACGAGTATGAATGAGGTTATGCCAAATACAAAAGTATAACGAAAACAGGGAGGAAAACGTCCGCATGTAAAGAGAATCCGACATTTCATACGCACCAACCTAATATTATTCCACATATCATTTCGTGAAGTTGATGAATTTTCCTTTCCTAAATTTTTGTTAAGGCCATCGCTGCTAACAGAATTCATTTTAAGTTAGACTTAAAGAAATTTCTTGTATTAAATTTAAGAGAAGTGCTTGACATTCTAACTAAAGTTGTTCAAATTATAGAATAATAAAATTCATTAAAAATAAAATTTTGATGAACTGTTTGTATGATTCTATAATATTCCATAATTTTAAATGTATGTAGAATTGAGAAGCCAGAATTTTAATTTATTGCCTGCCCCATTTTGAAATCCTTGATTGCATTTCCCCTCCAGAGTCAACGCCTGAAGAGAGCTACTTGCCAACAAAATGAAATCCTTCGAGTCGAACTGAACCAGTTGGGCGACCCCAAAGCTCTCCTCTCACGAAATGAGGATGACCTCTTGCGTTTATGCTTTTCAAAAAGTTGTATCCATCTCATTTTAAATACATTCAGAAGTTCCGTTTCGGTTTATTGTGTCAAAAGCATCACCTTTCCGAATAGAACCATAAGAAAGAAAATTTGAAAGTTACTAATATCTAAGTAAATCTAAAATCTCTATTCATGCGCGTATTTTGTATTTCTTTCAGAAATAGCTACACTTAGATGAAATAATTTATGTAAGTGAAAGAGGAATTAAACAAATATCGACTTAGCTGCTGTCAATGATGTAAAAAATTTGCCAATTAAATTTTTGCTCTCGCAAAGAACTAATTTTTTAGTGGAATCACGTCTGTGGTTCCTTGGTTTGTTATGGCGTCGTTCTCGTTATAATAAGGTAGTGAGTTCGATTCCTGACCGCACTAGATATCTGTGAAACTCACAGCTAATGCATACAAAACATGTCGTGCTCCTGACATCCTCAATGAGGGATGATACCTCTGCGTGTTGCAAGTCACGTTTTGGAAGCCTTCTGCTTGATTCCTGTCTCAAAATTATGAGAACTTCCTTTTGTAACCCATAAAAATCTTTTTGTTCTTCAGTCCAGCCACTTCTTTTATTTGGATATCATTTTTGACAGTAAACTGACTTGGAAAAAGCACGTTACAAATATACTGGAAAGTGCTACCAAGAGACTTACTGTAATGAAAGGAACTGCTAGCTCTAAGGAACCCTGGACTTGACATATGAATCTTGTACTTTGCTACTAATCACTTACTGTTCCGAACCTTTGGTGGCAGTAAGTAAATTGTGTATTGATGCCTTTGAAAAATTCCATAACCAAGTCCTAAGACTTAACCCAGAAGCTGTTACGGGAACTCCGATTGATGCGCTTCTGATATCCTCATGAATCAGCTGTAGAAGAGATTATGGGGAAGATTGCTTTTCCCTGTGGAATCATCTTTTGTCATCATCTGCACGAAACCTTAAAACGAAGGATTGTACCGGAAGTGGCTGTACGTGTTAAAAATGGCTCCACGTTGACTAACTGTATCAATGCCGGCGTCTTTTGTAAGCTCTTCACATTCTGTTGGAAGGCATGAAACAGCTATTGATGCGATAATTCATTTTGCCACTGCTCCAGGGTCGGTTTGAAACTTTTTCAAATGCTGTTGCAACTGTCAGATTCTAGGGCTTCCCTCCTGATCACTGCGTCCGTTGATTCGTCTGGCTTTCAATGATTTAATTGGAGAACATAAAAGGTTGCATTGCGCTGTGGACTCCAGGGAAAGGAAACAGCTGAATCTCTGGCAAAGATAGCAGCCAACATTTTATAAATAATAGCAATTCCTCTTTATACCGCTAAAAGATTAATTTAAAATTCTTTTAGAGATAATTTTTGAAAAGAGGCAAACTAAGGCTAGAAATGGGTCGATGAAATCAGGAATATATCGCTTTGGCCAAAGGACGGATGTGTTCCATTTTTCGATTGTCTCTCTAAACATCTATATCGTACAGAAATGCTGTCAACATGCGAGAGGAAATGGACGCGACCCTGCACTGGACTCGGAGGGCACTCGTGGCAGAGACAGGGTGCAAGATGAACGATTTACTGTGATTTCAATTTTGTTATCTGACTTCATGTTATCTTTGTTCTAGCTGTAATGCTTGCTATTCTGATTACAGTTGTCTTTTAATTCTGCCATTAGAAATTAAAAAGAAATCTTTTGGACTTGTGGGAGGACGCAGGCCCTACTGGGTGCCCACATTATGGAAATGTGCCATCTCTTCTGTCTCTTGTAGTTGGGTATTGGAAATAACAACATACCTAGTCGTTGTGTGTATGTGTAATTTATTTTTAAATTGAGCTGATAATTCTGAATTGGATTCACAATAAAATAGTTATTTTGTAATGATGTTGAGTAATGGAAAACACATTGTAATGGAATGTGTAATGGAAAACACATTTAAGTAAACCTATTAAGGTTTAAGTAAACCTTAATAGATTTACTTAAATGTGTTTTCCATTTGGAATGGGATTAACTGCACTATAAACAAGCCATCGTAGAAAACGAACATGAAAAGGATTTCCTCTAAACGGTCATTTCTCATATCGAAACCATAACCATCCTTCCCGCATAGCCAAAGAGTGGACAGACAAATATGTTTATACAGTAAAAAAGTGTATAAAGAATTAAAGATCCCACATACTGCAAATCCCATTATAACATTTTTAAAACTATGCGATTAATATGCTTCCTACATTTCACACTTTTTCTCAACTTACTGAGATTACCAAATATCTCCCATTTTAATTTGATTATTCCCTCTGAGTATGAATATTTTAAGTTTTTTTAATTTCTGTTTGTTTTTTGTTTTTTTTATCATTAAAATGTTTTTTTCTCCGTACTTGTAGTTTGCATATGGGTCCATCATTTATAAAATTTCTTTCTTTTAAATCAGGATTTCTACCCTGCTTCAGAATATATTATCAGGCAAGGAGAAACAGGAGACACTTTCTTCATTATCAGCAATGGAAAAGTAAGATGTACATTTAACATTTAATTTTATTAAAAAAAATGAATAACCATCCCCGGCCAAATATAGCATTATGTGCTATACTCACAACTTGATATAAGAGATTTGCATGCATATTCAATCTAGTTTTAAATGATTTTACTTTCTTTTCGTATTATATGTCATATATTATTATTATTGAAAATGTTTATTATAGAAATGGATTTCCTTACAAACCGTGAAACATTTTTGTAAAGAGATGTATGCAATAAAAATTCTACTTTTTGATAAACATCCTTACAACAGTTTTCAACATCACTTATTATTTTTGTCTAGCTAGCTGATTTGATTTGGTTTTCTTTATGAGAGATCCTTTATTTTCTTGTCAGGTGCGAGTTACTCAAAAGGTTGTCACTGATGACGGTCTCTTCACAGAGCAGGAGATACGCTGTCTTGAAAGAGGAGAATATTTTGGGGAACAAGCATTACTCAGGTACCTATTCGGGTATTTAAATTTTTCCTGTTTACAATATTTGATACGCAAAATACCCATTACGATATTGGTCAAATTTTGGTTTTCAACTTAATCCAAATATACCTTGAAAAACTATTTATTAAAATAAGGAAATTATAATAATATTTAACGAAAAAAGTGCACACAATAATATGGATGGTACATCAGAGGAAAAAAATACTAACAGGTAATGCAGTCATTTTAATTTCTAATCATTCTGAATTATTTAAATAAAAAATTAATTTGGCAATACATTGCTTTCATTTTTCAATAAGTAGAAATTAAAAATGTTTTACTTATAAATAATTGTTTCAAAAATTTACCTAATTATAAATCATTCTCTCCCAACTCATACAAAAAGGCGTACATTGTTTTACAGCGATTAACATGATATATTTTTAAAATTAAAAAGTTCTGTATTTGGCACCTTGTTGCAGTCAAGTGTTGCTGTGCGCTGTTTCATTCAGAAAGCAAGGCAAACTGTTGAATGTCTTATCTTTAAAAAAAGCTTTATTTCGCAATTGTTCAAGCTTCTTGGCCTTCTTCCCTTGGCACTTTCCCAATAAATCTCCACATTTTCCTGAGATTAATAAGCATCCCAAAGTCTGCGATGAACAAAGGAGGAGCGTCTCCCACATTTTAGAAGGATTTTCTCGATTGTACGGCAAAAAATATGAGAATTTTTTTATTCTTATGGGGAAATATTCTTATTTTAAGTGCCATTTCATTTTTTGTCTCATTCGGAAATTGTAAATTTTTATGATAATATTGACTGTTTATTTGCACACTAAAATTTTGATCATGTAAATAAAAGTTGGAATAAAACATAAAATTTTTATTAACAACTAAATAAAAGAAACCATTTCACAAATTGCAATCCAAAGAAGAACGGATTCCCGGGGAGCTGATGGCAATTCCTTTCGTCACTGCGTGATGGATTGCCTAATAATTTGCATGATTGCATTTTAGAACGGACCTCTTAAATTACCTCCGAATAGTGAGTGCTCTTGCCTTTCTTTTTAACAGTTCGTGGGCTCAAATGTCACACGTTAACAGTAGTTCGAGCTCCCATTTAAGCTACAGATCTTAAACAAATAAGCTGTCGTGTGCTAAAAATTATCATAAAGAGACAGACAAAACCAACCGGGAATACTTCTTATAGATTCACGTGTCGCAAAGGAGGAAACCCGGAAGACCCCTAAGTTCGAGCTCCGACAGACATGCATGCAGACATAACATAACAAATATCTCTCATTATTTATAAGTTGCTGGGATCAAACCTGGGACCTTATACTCTGAAGAGCGCTGTGATGAGCCCAGGAAAATGGAAACGTCGGATTCATGTGTCCGAACGATGACCAAACACTGGGTAAACTGTACTGGGGGGAGGGGGCAACAGGAACGGCGTGCGCAAAGGGAATTTATTTAAATTAAGTTATTCTATGAATCATTCCACGATTACTTCATACAAGCAAAATCAATGATTTCAATAATACTTTTTTATTCAAGAACTACTTTAAACCTGTTCATATGTTAATGGATGAATAATTTTTTAATTATTAAATAATATTTTGTACAACTTAACAAACAATATATATTTGTATTTTCTTTTAAATAATGTAGTAGTTAAGATACAAGAATTTCTTCAAATTTTTATCATTTCATATCTGTTTAAAAAAAATTTTTGAATAGTGGATAGACACCACAGGCCTTACAATAGATTAGCAATTTTTATAATCGGATTCTTCACTTTTCATGATCACTATGGAAACAGTTAACTTTTGTAATGCTTACTACTACAGCATTCTTTCCTATACTTTACATTATTTGTTGTGAATGAAATAAGAAAATCCTTATGGCAAATTTCGCTGCTATATTAATTAAAATAGTGCATTATTATTTTCTGTAGGTTTAAGAGCTGTTAAACTCATTTACTGATATTTAAATATGGAAATAATTTTTTTTGTACAAAATGCAGCATAATCATTTCAATACTAAACTTGCCTGGACTTGAATGGAATCGTTAGCAGTCTGCATTCCATTCAGTAGCTGCTGCTTCTGAATCTTATCTTAGTTATGAATATTTGTAAAGGTTGGAAATTTAATTTAAATTGAATTTCCCGATACAATCAGTCTTCCTTTGCAGAAAATAACCAACGAGCGAAACGACTGCTTACAAAATGTTTACATTAGTAACTTTGAGTTCTTAGAAATGATTTTTGTGATAGTAGCTAGATTATTTATTAGATTTTATAAATTTATAAACTTTTTATGAATAATCGAAATTTGCAGTGTATTAATTATATATATATATATATATATATATATATATATATATATATATATATATATATATATATATTTATATGCATATGCAAGTGTTTACCGTTTTTCTTACATTTCTTTGTATGTAAATAAAAACCTTCTTTAGAAATAAATCCAAAACTACTTCCCTATATGATAACAAATATTAAATACATCATCATCAAAATTACATAAAATTTAAAAATATACGTTAGTGAAAAAAATCACAAAATAAAGAAAATTGTCACCAAACATGAATAAATGTTATTTTTGCTCTTAGTTTTAAATAATAAAAGTATAATTAAAACGGACACAGATCTCCGACTGAAGTTTTTTATTGTCTTCATCCATTAAGTTTTAAGAGCGAAAATATTTTCTCAAGTACGTAAGAGATATTTCCTTACTTGAAAAAAGCACATATAGATTTTTTTTAAATTTCCTTTCTGCATTTCCTGTGGTAACTTAAAAAGTTATTGTTTTTCAATATAAACTCTTAGGTATTTCTTGTTTAAATTTATATTTTTATGAGGAACGCTCCACGAATACATTCATTATAAGTTTCTCATTTCGCGTTTTTATAGCTATGCAATAATGTATTGACGTGAAATCAGTTCGCATGCATAGAAAATAAGATAATATTAGGCGAATAGCGTTAAAATCATTTACAATTTTGTTCGGCAATTATGTTTTTAATTGAGTGTGATTGCATTTTCTGCAAGCAGATGAAAACTCATCACAAAATTATTTCTTTTCCAGGGAGGAGCGAAGAACGGCGAACGTCATAGCCATGGACCCGGGAGTGGAATGCCTGACCCTCAACAGGGAGTAAGTCCTCCGATTTTTGATTCGTTACTATGGTGATGGCAGATGAGAGGATTTCAGAGAGCCTTTATGCTGAAGATTGATTTCTGATAGTTTTTTAATTATTTAAAAGTAAATCAAGTGAGAAAAGTAAAAACCAAACTTCATCTTTTGTCTTGAAACATTAGTAAAACACCATTGACCTCACCGTGATTGTTCGAAAGTATCGAATATGGGCCTGAAATAGCTTCCATTTAACAACAGGTATTCAACCCCAATATACTCTTAGCATATTAAATATTTACGTATAAGCAAATAAAAAATATAAACCCCGTAAACGAAATAATTGGATAGAATGGATGGACTTTTGAATACCTTTCTAAACATTATCAACATAAATAATAGTGGAAATGCTTGAATGCTTTTCCCGATTCTTTGATTCAACAGGTCCATAAGGCCCTGTAACAATGGTTGAAAATTTTCAGAACAAAAGTCTCTTATGCTTCTTTTTCAAAAATAAATAACGATATTGACTAAATTTTCCAATTTTGGAAAGATTTTTCATTTGTTTAATGCCGTGAATACGTTTACGGTTTCACAATATGTTGTTAATCTGATCTACTGAACCGGAGTTGAAAAAAGTTTCAAATTCATCAATTTATAATTTCGTCTCTAAGAAAAATTATCAAGAGTCTTACACTTCATTAGATTTATAACTGCTATATTCGTGAAACTTCATTTTCAAAAGTAAAATTGTGTTTAACATAGTTATATAAAAATAAAGGATGACCTTATTTCCCAACGAAACTTTATTTTCGAATGATATTTCAGTAAAAACTGGTTCCCAATGGAAGACACGGGTGCAAAAGCCCGCTGAAGGACATTTTTAATAAGCAGTCAAAATGAAAAATTAATTTCTTAAATGAAAAAAATGATTTTAAATCAAATGATTTGGAAATTCGAAACATTATTTAATTGATTTAAAACTTTTCAGTCTTTTTACTTTGTTGTTTCGGATAACATTGGGAGCAACAATTTAATAATGAACGAGATTATTTTATTTTCTGATAAATTATTTTTAAAAAAATTGCTTCTATATTTAGTGTAAAAAGTCACAATTCACGGAAAAAAAATTTGGATTAGAATTTTAAAAAAAGCAGAAAAATTATGTAAATACTATTATTTTCTTGACCAAAATCCAATGAACTAAAATTGAAGGCTATTGTATTTAAATTATAACAATAAAATATTTTAAAATTTGATTAATATGTACGTAATTGTATTTATAAAGAATATTAAATCAAGGATTTTTCTTACTGAATATCAGGTTAAAATTCCACGATCAGTCGGATGATGGGAGGTCTTGAAAAACACTTCTGTACAAATTCATTTAAATCGAGTGAGGAAGCAAACTATACAACTCAGCTCAACCTCCTGGAAAGGGTTCGGAAGTCCCAACATTTGGGTTTGCGCGGAAGATCAGACGTGTGAAATACTGCGTCTTCATTCTGGTTCTTCCTCACAACGAGTTTTGAAAGCGAGGTTTTGACTGTGGGATATGGGAGTCAAATCTGGTTCTACATGACGCATTGTTCCAATGCATATTTTATTATTCTACGAAAAGTAACGTGCTTAAAGAGTCGCAGAAAACCACGCAGTCAGCTGGTCATGAAAAAAGAGATATTGCTTTTCCCCATAAAATTATTTTTAACAGTGTTTAAATACTACTAAATTAGTTTTTATCTAAAAATATTTAAGATGATTATTTTCTTTCACGGGAAAACCTTCCGATAAAGTGATTATTATTTTCTAATTACTATTCAATAAGTGTGGGGGGGGCAGTTTTTTCACATGAACTTAAATATTAAATAATTAAAATCATATGTGCTATGTGTGAATTAATTATAACTAATTCATGTTAATCCTGACTAAATGCGGAGTAATTTTACCTAGCGTAAACCTATTTTTTATTATTATTATTACTAAAAAATTTTCGTTATCCAAAAATAAACGTAAAAGATTATATACTAAATTATTTGCATCAATATATAAGAATAGAAATTAATATAGTATTCAACTAGTAATTGTGGAATAACATCGTATATTTACCTATTCGTAATCTATGGATTATATGCAGATATACGATGCGATTTCGCAGTTACTAGTCTAAATAATGTGTTACAAATTTCATTTCTAATCATCCCATGAAATTTTTCGGAATTCAATCACTGTTTACTTCTTCAGCGATTAATATCTGTATTCATTGTAAAATAAATATATTCAAGATTCAACGATACAGAAATGATTTATAACACCGAGGAAAAGATATTATTCTGCGATCGTTGTTGTTACTAATGACACTTGGACAAGCTAAGCACGTTATGCCTTGGATATGCGAATTTAAGTCAATTGAGAGCGTCTTTAGTTTAATCAGAGCACCATAAAGGTGAAAGTATGACTTTTGCTCTTCAAATCTTTCGATAGATGGCAGCACCAGAGGATCTACTCCCTCAATTTTGGCATTGATCCAAAGGGGTAGTAAATTTCTCCAGATCATTGGAGCCATGGTAACTGCTCAACAACCGACCACAGGACTGTCGATTCCACAGATTTAAAGAGCACGTATATCGCATGTACTCGGTGGGTCTTTGGCGGCAATGGGAATCGAACCCCACCCTTCCGGATGGAAGTCCGATACCCTAACTCCTAGGCTACCACCGACTTGACCCTACCAGTGTGATCGTAACAAATATGATCAACCACTAGGCCAGTAAAGGAAGATGAAATTATGAATTTGTCTTAACAAAAAATTCGTTAATACTAATCCTAAAGGAATCGTTAAGTTGCTCAGAGAGATTTACTCATGCTTATATTGTTGGCATTTACTTTTATTGCAATAAAGCTTTGCGGAAATAAGCACCAATAGGATTGAGAGGTGATTCTCCTGAATGAATAATCAAATGTCTGTGATTAGTTCATGAAGAAAATGGATCGCGCGCGAGAAATACACCAAGAAAACGACAAGTTAGCTAGAGTGATATTAAACGTATTCAACCTTATTATTATTTTGGGCAGAGCTTAAAAATTGCAAAAATCAATGTCTAAGGATTATTGTTTTCAATCACTATCTTCATAAATATTTGATAAAGAACAGCCTAACAGAACTGAACGCGTCCCCATTCATTCTCCTATTCATCTGTTTCTTGAAAGCAGAGCACAGGAAGATTCGCACCCACATAAGCCATTCATTTCTGGTTATGAAGCAGCAGTTGCTTGGGCCAAACTTACCAACTCTTATTCTGAATGTTCCTATATAAAAACATGGAAAATATTTTTAGCTCAACTGTTTCTTTATTGTTCAGCGAAAACTGCTTATTTACTTTTCCGCAAAAGCGAAACTTAATATATGAGAATGGGATATGATAAAAAAATTGAGTTTGCGATAGAAAAGTAGCCGAAGAACTTTTGCACTTCATCTTTCTTCCGGAAATGCATTTTGAGTTTTTCTAAAATTGACAATTTTTTGAAGCATTATAATTAGAAATTTTATAACAATAGAAATATTTTGAAACGATAATTTTTTTCAAAAAATGATAACAATGATAAATAAATAAAGCAACGATTTCAATTTTAGAAAGAGATACTGCAACTAAGTGAAATTAATTAATTGTTAATAATACTGTTCTAGCTTAAGCAAACAAATCAAATATTATAGGTGAAAAGTACTTTCTTTTCGCCTATGGTTCAATTTCCGAGAATTCATTTTAACGAAAATTATATGTATCTATATGTGTATGTGTATGTATGGTTAAAATAAAAGTTAAATAAAAGCTAAATTAAATAAAAACATAAAGTTATTCAGAAATTTTTAGCATAATAAGTAAAAAAATGAACTTCGATTACTGAAAATATAAAATATTTTTAAGAAATTAAAAAAAAAGTTTCTTGTAGGAACAAAAGAGGAATTCAGAAAACAAGTTAAAATAGTATGCAATGATAGAATGAGTGAACATGAAAATTAAATTCAGGAAAATTGCGAAGAAAGGAAACAAAAATATTAAAAACCTAAATAATTAAAACTTGTCACTTCTTATCATGAGGACAAGGAAATGTAGTTTCGAATTCATTTGTGTGTAAAGATGCTAAAATTTGAACAATGCGCAAATGAACTGCTCCCAACGTCTTAGAAGAAAATTAATATTAATTTAAATTTCTGAATATAAATTGAATGCAAAAGTTTATAAACGAAATTTACGAAAATATAACCATGCTTTATAAATATTTTTAAAAAAATTAAATATCGAGCGACGTTATTAGTAAGTAAATGTTTTTGTGACTCGAAGTGAGAGCATAAGAATTAGAGAAGTATTCAAAAAAATAGAATGATTGGAAGAACATGCCTACACACACACAAGTATTCCATGTTATCCTTTTAATGTTTGCTTTTGCCACTGATACTTCAAGTGCAAAAGTATTTCGAGTGCATATTTTTGGTCCTTTATTTTAAGCTGCTCATCTTCTGCCGTCAGTGATTCGCTTAAGTTGTGTGTTTACAGTGTTTTCCTCATAATCTTTTTCTGCATGCAATATTCCTGTTGTCGTTTTCTTGTCCAATAAAGTAATGCAATGGACCAAAAGTGTCCAAGATAACTCTGGCCATATCTGTAACTTCCGAAGAATAGAAGAGTTGTCATATTCCTAAATTTGGCTTATATGTACATATATTTATACAATCATATATATAAATAAATGAATACCTTTTCATTTTTTATTGCAGATCTTTCAATCAGCTGATAGGTGACTTGCAAGAACTGCAAACCAAAGATTACGGTGACGAAGAAAGGCTTCGGAGGTGGGTGTCTCTCATTTCAAGCATGAGATAAGCCGGTTTTTTTTTTTTTTTTTTTTTTTTTTTTTTTACAGTAATTGCTTACGGGCGATTCTCAAATCTTTATTATGCGATTCGATGTTCCGTTAGTTGATTTTGAGCACTTTTCGTACAAGATGACTAATTTTAACTGCGACCTGTGAAATAAATAGATTCCTAAGAACGGGATGCACATCCAAGCTGGGAGTCGAAACCAGATTTTATACGAATTAGAGGAATTAAAATGAATAATGTTTTAAAATGTTGTTAAAAATTTTTAAACAATGTTAAAAATTGAGTGCTAACAATTCATTTGCCGTTAAACTTGGCACTCAGAAAAACTCTTTTTATATTAGTTGATTTGATGGTAGTTCCCACATATCAATCGCTGAGGCCTCTTCAATGAACTCGAGTTTCGCACTCTTCTCGTGTGCTCGAAGCAATGGATAATATATTGATTGTAAATAATTTCTTAATGATGTGTACTGCGTTTGTTTGGTGTAACAGTACTTATCTGCAATAATAATCCTAAACTTTAAAATTCTTTTAAAATCGAACATTTTTCCTATTATTATCCACTTTCTTCACAAAACATTTAAGGAAATGACATTATTTTATAGCGTGATGAAATATACAAAATAAAATTAAACACGCTGTTTCATTTGATTTTTCTATAACTTATTTCCTTAAGGGCCTCATTATTATAGAAACTAAAGGAATTACAAATAAGAACTGCAAAGGACAACTTCAAACGGTGTTTATTTAATAAAAAAAAACACTAGGATCCTATCCGAATCCCCCTCAGCTTCTGAGACCGTATCAACAAAAACTTTAGTTATCAGGCAAAAACACATAAATTAACAAATACGAAGCGAAAAAAAATTGTTTTTTAGTTTTTTAATTAAAACTAAATTAAAAATTAGTTTTTTTAATGAATGAACCATTTTAATTTGAATAAGAACTAAAATTTTACAATTTCAAAATTTGAATCTTTATTTACTCTGCCGACTTCCTCTTTTGCCCACAGACTGTCGAGCTCCACTTCTGTGACGACGTGCGTTGAGGAAGAGTACAAGCACATCCAGTTGGATGACCTCGATGTCCTGGCCACCCTCGGGGTCGGCGGCTTCGGCCGAGTCCAGTTGGTGAGTCCTTCTTTCTCAGTTGTTGTGGATCAAAGAGGCGCTTCAATGTGCCATCATCAGCCTCAATGTACCTTTGTACCTATCATGTTAGCATTCTCTGTTTGTCATGTCAACCCGCTAATCGATACTATAAAGTGAAAAAACTCGCAATTTAAGCATTCCGATTTAAAAGAAATAGACTACAGATTTACAAATACAAGCAAAGATAAATTTAAATTAATAATTTATGAAATAAAAAAAATTTCAATAAAAAACTTGCACTTATTATACCTTACTGGTAGATTCATGGTTTTTAGAATAGTAAATCCTAGGTTCGAATCAAGGATGTTTGAACAAATAATTATTTTAACTTATTTGCCACTTCACAGTCACTTTTTAGTAAGAGATGAAATTCGACCGTGATCAACAATTTAGAGTGGATTCTGAATGATAACAATCATATGAACATGAGATGAATATCAAGCTGACGATTATTGATTCCATTGCAGCCAAATGCTTGTCATCCCATTCGGTGTCGGAGAAAGAAGAGAGGGGTGTGCGTGATGCGCTTATGGTTGTTTTCGAGACATCTTCCATCGTGAAGAGGGGACGTGTGAAAGATGCAGCTGCTTTTATCCGCTGCGTGCTATCAAAGGATGTGTTCAGCCTTAAACGGAAATTGCAATGTTTTGAAAAGAAATAGTAATATCAGAATATATAATGATGACAAAAAAGGAAACATTAAGACTAGGTTTACGGACATTTCTTTTTTATTTATCTATTCAAATACGCTTCTATTTGACGCATGTACAAATAAATACATTTATATAAAAAAACAACCTTTAAGAAAGCACTATAAGAAAACACCATAAATAAAAAAATGAAAATAGGAGATATATATTTACACGTAGATTTTTTTATTCAATAATATGTTTGTATATAACTTCAAAATTCTACATTCATTCCATTCTACTAATACACAAACACTCACTGCGACTGTAATTCATTTTTGCGTTTTGCTCAAGTGATAATCGGGCTTATTTCATTTGAGATGAGGGCATCGACCCACTCGGATTCATATTCATTATTGCTCTCATATTTGCATGGGTAAAAATAATTTGTTGAAAAATTTGTGCCCACCCTCCAATAGATGTATATCCGTAAAGATAAATGTACCGCATTGAGAATTCCAATATTTTAAAACTTTTAACAAAAATAGACCCCATTATATAAAAGTCAGTACAAGGGAAGAGATAACTTAAAAATATAATCAGTTTTGGTAATTTTTCTAAAAAAAATTTAAACTGGGTCAAAATGATACATTCCGTGAATTTAGTGTTAATCAAAAAGTACATCATCTTGAGAAAACTGATATTATTGTGTTTATAAGAGTTTAAGGAAATGTTTTTATACATGCAGATGTTTACAAAATATATTTTAAATTTAAGTTAATTAGTAATGTTTCTTCGAGAACTGAAGGAATCGAATACATTTAGAAGTATAGCTTTACAATTACATTAAAGGTGTTATACCCACATATTCGATTATTCAATCCCAAAAAATGTCGTTTTTGTGTGCGTCTGTATTATAAATGAAATGAAATTCAATTTAGTATCTTTCTTAGTTCACGAATCGATGCCTGCTGAGCCAGAGGAAGATGAATGTTCCCCCGAACACCAGCTTCGGTCAATTATTCGATTTCCAATTCTTCGGATGCATTCTTAACTCTGGTTCCTCAAACTCGATTCATTCTACACAAGATTTCAGCCTAACAATACGCAAAACACAAAGAATAATCCCACCAACAAATGCATTAATCTATTGCCGTCAATGTTTTTAAATAAATAGCACGTGTGTAGCAGTGGTGTAAATATTTTGAAACCCAGAATCACGTCGAGTCAGGAACAAAAGCTGTCTTTAATATTCATGGGATGAGGATTTAATTCCTTCTGAAAAAATTTCGTCTTTTTAGATTCATTTCTTAAATTACTGAGCGAAATTTTCATGCATTATTCATGAAATATAGTGTAAAATTGATTTATATGAAGTATATAAGCTCTTGAAAAATTACTCATTTCCTATGCATAATTTTCAATCCGTTTAAAACAAATCAAAAAAGTCTTGATGTAAACGAGTAAGAAATATATAATTTATGCTAACGATATATATATATATATACATATACATATATATACATATATATATATATATATATATATATATATATATATATATATATATATATATATATATATATATATATATATATATATATATATATATATATATATATATATATATATAAACCCTGAAATTTCCAGAATCCCTAATTTTTTGGAATAGAGATGAAATCTCTCTCAAACTTTTATTTCTTTGCTAACTAAATAATTATTAAAATATTGTTGTTGATGCATATCTCTGGTGTTTAGCAACGCTAAATTAGAGCGATAAAATTTTCCACGCTAAGAGAATCTAACACTGAAATTGGGCTTGAGAAGAAATCAATTCTGGAAAGTCCCAGACAATCCAGAATATGGGTCAGGAGTGTCTTGAAAGTCAGCACACTTCAAAGAGGCTGAAGAGACCTTTTTCCCCATAAGAATAGGATATAGATCTCTTGTGTCCACTGATAAACCTCGTGATTGCTGTCTGGTCCCGCCTACAACACTTGAGTGATAATTTCTGCCGGCACTACCATTAATGAACAAGTGGAATTGTTCAAGAAGCATTAACAATTTTTTTCTCTCTTGAGAACAGCTCCAAATAAAACAGTGACTCGGGTATGTCTAACGGCCCGCCAGTAATTGCTTTAGCAAAAATATCTGTTGACCCATTGCCTTGTATATCAACGTGGGAAGGTATCCTTGAACCTCACGAAAGAATGAAAGATGCACCAGTTTGTTTGTAATTGCCTTTCCTATAACATCTCGCTCTTTATGCCAATTAGAAAGGTGCTGAAGAGAGCCTCTACTGTCAGACAGATCCAAACGGTAGCTGATAGAGGACAGAATTGCTTCGAGCCCAACATCAGTGGCAACCAGCTCACTTCTGAAATCTAAGCGCTCATGTCCTACACGCAGCTTCACCAAAGTTAAGGGGTGTCCCTGGGCGGAGTGGGTGAAGTACGTGGGAGTGGTAGGGTCACCCAGGGCGTGAAAACCATTCCATTTTGCCAAGCTAATGCTTGGGACATAGTCAGTCTCGGTGCTCCAGTTATTTCTTTTTGACAACAGAAGCTGCCCCATTTCTGCTATCTATGATTACGCGCACAATTAAAATGTAGTAGAAGTATGACCAAAATTATACTATCAACGCAATATATCCAGCGCATCAAGCTAAAAAAATATCGTCATAATCCTAATTCACTCATTCTTCCCAGAGACTAAATATTTGAAAATGAGTCAGCTGTGAGCAAGATCATGGTTTTCTGATTGGGAAATCCAAGGTATGATTGCAGTCACTGTTGAGAGATTTATATCTGGAAATCGCATAGCGTTCATCATCAGGTTTGATCATCGGTGGTTGAAAGTTTGTAAGGGTATTTCTGTGTGGGAAATGTTTTTATTGATAACGGGACGTGTTTTGTATTGTAAAGGAGGAAACTAGAAAAGCTACCAAACACTTACCTTAATTAATGTACATGCAAATCCCATCTTCTATTATTTAACAATGAGTGTAATTTAATCTCGGATGTTATATTACAAAGTTCGTTGTCCTATCGCTTGGCCAGAGAATAACAGGAAAAGTTCCCTTTTGTTTACTCTCCAGCCTTCTTCTATTAACGGAATAGGAAACCTTGGTTGGACAATTCCTACAACCAATGCGCCTGTATATACTGATAACGTATTACGTGGATTATTTATAACAGTAGAATTAGTAGTATCATTTTTCATCGGAATTATAGTATTCTTGTGAATAAGCCCTTAGAAGCGTGGCAAACAACCAACACATTTACAAAGAGACTATTAAAAGTTTTTCAAGATTTTATTTTATAAGTGCGCTTAAGCCATTACTTCAAGGTTCAACAGTGAATATTTTCAGATTGGGTAATCCTCAATTCAGAGATAGTCAGGTTATGAAGAGCAAGCTATTCAATGAAATGCATACATTGCTTAATAGCCTTTGTTTAATTACAATGGAATTTATTCATTTTTATATTCCATCTCACTCTGCGCACCTTCTTAAGTATTCTTGATCCTGATGAAGCGCTTGCTTAAAATCTGAGTTGAAGCCAAATATTTTAGATTATACATTGTGACATATTGCAACTTATAAATTCATAAAAGTCAGAGTTCTTTCAAGATACTGTGAAAAAATGTTGGTAGCGCACCAAAATAAATCGAGGTGTTTTTTCCTTAAAAGTAAGAGACTTGGCGTGTTTTTTTTTATTTTACTATTTTGTCGACACCAGACATCGTAAATTTGGTTTATGTTTATAAACGTTGCTCCCGAAACTTTTACATAATTTCGTTATTTAAAATTGCTTTGTTTTACAGCGATGTGTTTTGAAATTTGGGATTCACCATGAGATGAGGAGGCTGCGATTTCATTTATACAAAAAAGAGGCATTATTTACAAAAACTGAATGTATTCGAATGATCATATCACGCAGTTAAAGTGTAGACTTACTCTAAAAGGGCTTCTTTTTACCATCAAAACGTAACGCGTGTGCAAACGTGAACTTGATGTACTAGGTCGCTCGTTATACATCCGATTTATTTATTGATGTCAGGAATTAATATCTATTTAATTATGTGAAAAACATTTTTGAATTTTAGCTTGAATTTCATGTCGCCTGTTTAATACAATTTTCTTATAAATTATTGTACATTTGTATTTTTAAGCACAATTTGCTCCTTTCTGTATTTTGCTTCCACCACATTTTGTATTAAATATAAAAAAAATATATTTTTACGATAGTTATTTGTGTTTATTTGATCTTTTATTGTTATGAAATATATTTAAGAATTTAAATTGCGTTGATTGTGCCAAAAATAAATTGACCCTAAATTGCTCCAAAAAGTAACGATATACGTTTAACGGAAAAGTGCCTAAATCTATTTGTTAAGAAGATTTTTACTGTGGCGCCGACCCCTCCGAGGGGTAAGTACCAAAAGTAAATAAATCCTCAAATCAAGAGTAAGGGAAAAACTGTTCCTCACATGAGGACAACACAAACCGAGGATAGGAGTCACTCATTCTAACGCTATGATGATGGAACCCATGCTATATAAATGACTTAAAAGATGATGTGCCGCCCAACTTGTCTAGTGGTCAGAGTGCCTAACTGTGGATAGGGAGGTCCTGGGTTCGAATCCCGGTTCGGGCATGGATGTACTTTATCTCTCTATCTATCCTGTCTTTGTCCTTTCTTTGTATGAATGTTATGTGAATGGTTGCCTACCCTATAAATGTGTCCCTATGGCATGTGTGTACTGAGGAAGTCGGACTACACACCAAAATAGGGTTCAGTTGGAAAAGTGGAGCAGCGCACCCTATAATGCCAGCCTGGCTGGCACACGACAACAACAACAACAAAAGATGGTGTATGAGGGAATTAATTTAATAGACAAACAAAGATTCAGCCCTAGGAATTGTGTTCGAGAGCTTGAGTAAAGTGGGAACCAGTAAGTCATCTTGAAAATATAATTTCATCCTCATTTTGGGATACATAACAAAAGAGATTCGTTATTATTGGGCGAGATGTTGGATTTAATAGTAATTTATATAGACTTGAATTTCTTGGAGATTATGTGGAAGATATTGTCTAAAATTCGAGACATTTATAAAGATAGTGTAGGCTATCAGCCTCGGGCACAAATAACTGCATTGTTTAAGAATCTGCTGGCCGTATTTGTGAGAAGCTGGGACAGACAACTGTTGGAGCGAGTGCGGGGACGGAGTAAGAGTGGACCGACGGGTCGTTATCAGGTGCTTTCTCAGGTCGTGTACTAGGGTAACCTGAACAGAAACTTCCTAGAGCCCTACAGCCGCTTTCGCTCATTCCCAAGGCTTCCCACGTGGGCCCTGGTCCAATGAAATCGATTTGTTTGGGCTGTTTTGTACTTTATTATTTATTATGCAGCGCATCTCAATGAATCAAACTCTGTTCGGATGATCGCAATGTTTTCATTTTTTTTCCTTTGAAAGCTCTGAATGTGCATGAATGACATTAGAATGACATGAATGATATTAATTTCCGATATTTTAAACATTTCTCTCCCTCAATTTGCAGAAGACATCACTGAGATGAAAACACATAAATGCATTTGAAAATCTTGCATTCTAATTTTATTGGAATTTTCTGCGGTTTGCACATATGTTATTTATTTATATATGCATAATAATATAGTTTATTTAAATTTAATTTCAAAAACTAAATTACATTAGCAGAAAATATATTTTCTGGGAAAAGTTATTGAGGAATTTATCATGTCTTCTTCCCATCAATTCTCTCCCTTGTACTTACTTCTGAGAGTTTATAAAAGTTACCTCGTGTGGTACAAGTATTTACTTTACAATAATAAAAGGAATTCAGCAAAAGACATAACATTGAAAAAAAGTTGCATACTAAATATTTTATAACCACCTCGTCAGTAAATAAAAAAATTTGCTTTTTATTAAAAATTTAAAATTTTATGTGACATTAATTCAGAATTTCTGTGACATTTATTTCAAAACATTATAGCAAGTGTTTAAAAAGAACTATTAGCAATTTTTGCACTAATAAGATGCAACGGGGAAAAATAGTTTATGTTATATAATTATTATATTACTTCAATTTTTTTTAAAATTGTATTAAATGCTGCCTTAGAAAAAGCCTTTTAAATTGTACTAATTGCTGAAACTACTCGAATAGACTCATGAAAAAATTATTTAAAAGAGAATACAGTCAATAATAATAAATTTAATGACCGATTCTTTTTAAAAGATTGATTTTCTTATTGACGCTTAGCTCATTACTAAAAATAAAATAATGAAAGTATTTCCGCTGCAAACAGTCAACGATGAAAGAAGGAAAGTCTTTATTTTTAATCAAAAAACGAACGCGAAACAAATTCGCAACGGCAGTGACATCTGGCGGGCAGTCCAGAAGATGTGTTTCGCAATCGAAACGCTCTTGAAATATAGACAGCCGATATAAATCCTGACACCAATTCTGGTGTTTACATTTCCACAGCTGGATTTCTTCAAAACACAAATTCCTTTACTCTTGAGAAAGGAGAAATTTAAGATTGGCTACTACGTTTCAGTAAACATTAAAAATCTATCCCATAAAAATAATCGACTTTATTAATAAAAATGATTGACCTAAATATTTTTGATCCACATGTATGGGTCGGCAGGTATTTTCGATAACTTCTTATCCTGCATATAGTGTTTTTTAATGGAATGCGTTCCAAAATGTCGTTTAAGCCTCTGTTCCTATAACATAAAATACATTGAACAAACAAGATATCTAATATTCTTAGTTTCACATTATATTAGAATCATAATTTATTGAGTTAAAAAGCTGATTTGATATTAAAATAACTCAAATTTTAGAAGTTTTTAACACTTTAAAATATTACTCTAACATTCAGACCGTAGCAGCTTAAAAGAATGAGGTGACTTGTGGATAGTGAGTTTTTTAAGCGAAAACTGTCGTTCTCGTACAGATGGACCATGATTGTTCCTCCGCAAGTGTGGCGGGGCGTGAAAAGAATGGTGCCACGTCAAGTATCACTTTCCTCGTCCAACCCTATTTCAAAGTTATGGAATAGTAGGCTGTGTTCGATGGCTTTATTCAGTGGAAATAGTCGGTTAGAAGCATAGTGCGACACCCTTACCTAAAGCAGAATTTTTAATGAAATTTAGAAGCAGTAATAGTTTTCGTGTTAAATGCGTATTTGATAAAATGGTTTTGCATTGGTAATATGTAATGAAAAAAATTCATTCAATTAAAGTTGGAAATTAAATTGTTCTTGTTGTATAGATAAAGTGAAATTATGAATACAGAAAAGACATGGAAACTCCTTATAACTGAACCAAATGAAGTTTGCTTAGCAGAACCTACAATATATGAAACTGAACTAAAAATTAATATTTAAGGTTTGAAATCATACTTTTAAATAAACTGTTTTGAATATTGAATATTATTTTTCGCAAAAAAAAGTCTTTTATTTATTTATTATATATTTTTTGGCTTGTAATATATTACATATTTTAATGTTTTTCCATTCGAATACACGATTTTAACGAGAAATGCGAGTTCGAGTTTACAAAGTGACATCGGTATTCTTTTTTGGGAAGACTTATTAATATATTCATTTATGGTTGGCGTGCGTCTAAAGAGTGTTTCGATGTACTGCATAAAATGTTATATTCTAACGCTTAAGTATGAAGCACAATGTTTCACATCATAAGGCAAAATGCATTCAAAGCCAGTAATATTTACTAAACAAAAGCATGCCTTGTTTTTCTTTCCACTCTCGGGATATCGTCGCTGTTGCCACATATTAAGTATCAATCTCGTATTTAGTACTTTATTTCTGACTGTTAAAAGCGAAATCTGCTGATAATACTCGCAACTCAAAAAGTTCAAAGGAACAATTTATTTTATTTATGTAACGTATTTTTGATTTTGCAGAAGTGAAATGAACTAAAAATGACCCAGATGACAGTGTTTCAGTTACGTGATTATGAGATTTCCTTACTCACACACAGTTTTACAGTGATTTAATTGAATGCGCTGAAAGCAGAAAAGTTAAAATATTTATAAGTAGTGTATGGGGGGTAGAGCTTAAGAACACTCTGAAAACGCCATACTTTTTGTAAAATTAGAGCATTTTTTATTTTTAAAATATAAGCAAAAAAGTGTTTCATGTCATTGAAAAAATTACGTCTTTTTCATTAAAATATACAGTATTTTTAGAGTTTGTAAGCTGTTTTTGGTTAAAAATAGAACTTTTTTACACTTTTAAAATTTTAACAAAAAAATCTGACCTTCCATTGAAAACATGATCATTAAAAAATGCATTATTTTTATGTTTTTAAACTGTTTTTTGATAAAAAGTGAGTTTTTTAAGCTGTTTTATGATAAAAAATTGTGTTTTTTTTTTTTTAAATTTAAACTAAATGTATGCTTTTTAATGAGAAATGCAGATAAGATAAAAGCCATTTTATGTGTTTCTTTTAAGAATATAAAAAAAAACTTTTTTAAACAATTTTTACCCATGTACCACAGTTTTATACGTCAATAAACTTTCATCTGAAAGTTGTATTTTCATCATTACAGAGCAATCATGAGCTTATTGTAAATTTCTTATTATAAATTCAGAAGATAAATTCTTTTGGTATGTATAAATGCTATTTAAATCTACATGATCTTCTAATTTTTCTATTGTTTCTTCTGACATTTTACTTTGATATCTTGATACACATGACATATTTAATTTGTTGATAGTTTCGATTATAAAAGAATCCCTCAGAGATTGAAACTTAGACTCATGAGATCAATTTATCTTACCACTGTATTCTTTTATGAATTTCTCAGATAATTTTTGATGTCTTGAAATTGTATCCCAAGGAAGCAAATTTTCATTTTGTATTAAAAATGCCTCAGAAAGAGGTTGATATAATATAATCCCAATCTACCTTATCTTTAAATTCCATTATAAAAGGTTCAGATAACTTTTGATATTTTGAAATTAATTTCCAATCTACGGTATCTTGTGGAAATTTCTAGTTAAATATTCATTAAGCGGGTTTTTAGCTACTTCTATCCAATTAATTTGTGTCATGTATTTAGATTAGAAAAAGTCAATTCTTTCTATACATTTAAATTGTTTTGATTGCCACCTGGTAAAATTTCTAATTTTAATTCATCTGGAGATAAGTTTTTTCAATTGACATATTTTGATATCTAAATACTTTATAAATACATTTTAAAGAAAGTTTAGTTTTTCTATATGTAAGTAAGGTTTTAATTTATTTAAATTTCCATCACTCGAAATTGATAATTTAATACAGTCGTTTCTCTTTTACCATATGTAAAGCATGTAACTCTGAATCTGTATCAGTTGTTAAAGGTCTAGTAAATATAAGTACTTTTGCAATTTGTAATTGTATTAGGAATACGATAATCAGATTAAAGAAAAATATGTAATTTTCATATGCATATTAGTTATTAGTTTTAAATCAGGTTCCAATAGTTTAGAGCTCATTAAATGGAATTCTACAGGCCTAAAACTTTCTGTATAATATGTTGCATATTTTATTTAATGGTAGCATACAAATTTTGAGAAAACACATTCTTTTGTTGTAACATTTTTATCATAGGATTCGCAACATTTGTTAGTCTTACATTTCCAAAATTATGCATGCCATTTTTAATTAAAGAAAGTACATATAATCCATCATTATCTCTTATTAATATATTATCACTCATTTTATTATTAATGAGTGTTTTTCTGTCTACATAATATATATTATTATGTAGACAGTAGGAGTTAGAACACTAATTATTTTTTTGATTTTAGCATCAGTTGCATTTTTTTTTTCAAAACTAAATCATTGTTTTCAAAGTAACGTTTATTAATAGCATTTTTTTCATTTACAGGATCTTTTATATTGCCAATTATTTTATCTTTAGCATCAAAACCACCTTGACTTGAATATATTAAACTTTTCTGTTCCAATTCTTGTACAATTCTATTCACATAATTCATATTAGCTGTATCATGTAAATCTTTCGGATCTGAAATGTATGAAATTCTTTTATGCTTAGCATTATAATAATCAGATTCATAATTAATAAGAGAAGCATCTGATAAATTTATAACGTCTTGTTTAAAATGTTCATGAATTCTATCCACATATGATTTTGTTGCAGAATCAGTTAATTCTAAAAGTTCATTTACATTTTTTAAATTCTTTTCTTTTATATCGTAATTTCCATCATTTGTTAATTTAAAATCTACACCTGGAGGTCCTTCTTTTATTTCCTCATCAAACAAAGAATAACAAGCTGTCATTTATTAATATAATCAAATCATTATAATTTCAGTGTTTTAATTACAGTTATTTCTTCAGATTGCATATTCATAGAGCATTTGTTTATTTCTTTCAAAATCAAGTAATTTTTGGTAGTATTATTTTTAAACCTCCAATTGAATTCAATCCTTAAATTATTCAGGTTTGTATAATTTTCATGGTTTTCTAGATTAAAACAAATCATAGGATATTTACTAAAATTTGATTGATGTATCCATGCAACCAGTTTCTGCAATTATATTGTTCATTCCAGCTTCTAAAAGAGCTGTATATATTCGATTATAATGCTTTTCATTAAAATCCATTAAATAACTTACTGTTGGAACTTTTATGTTATTAATCATTAACCAACATTCTGTCATATCCAAGTTATCAAGCAACATGTTGTTTTGGTTCATATTTTCATTTCTTTCTTCATGTTGAGGAAGGACGTATAAACTTAAAACTTCATCAGATGTTGCAGGAATATTATAAGATCCACAAGCATTTTTATTAAATAAATTTGATTTGATAATATTATAATGATCCCAATTTATTTCTATAGGAGTATCAGATCATTTTAGTTGATTGAATTTTACAGCAGCTGAATTTTTAAATCTAACATATGGTAACCAGAAAGATAGGTCTTCAACAACTGCTTTGAAATCAGGATTTTGTGCGAATATCTGTATATAACATATTTTTACTATCATTTCTTTGAATTCCTATTTTAATTTGAAATCCTGTAAGTACTTTCTTATATTCCCTGAAAAAGTTAAATGTATATTTAAATGGTATCCATATTTTTAGTTTGACTACCTTTAGTGAATTTCCATCTTTTTGCAAATCCATCATTATATTTTTCATTCATTTTAAAGTGATTACAAAAATCAGTAATTTTAGTTGCATCAACCAAAGTCGCATTATATTTGAAATTATTTCCGTCAGCATATTCAGAAGTATCCACATAGAAAAACGTATTCGTAGCTTCAGATGTTGAATAATCAGGTGTGATATTTATCATTCCTAATACTTGATTCATGATTGCTTTATAATTAATCGTAGATTCCATTTCAGTATTTCCCATTGTTAATCTGCTTGAATTAATTAAACCACCACCATTTACAAAAGTAATATTTTCATTGTTTATATTGCTCCCATCACCTTTCACAATTTTAATTTCTTATTGCAAAAATCCTTCGGAATATAATATATTAACATTTTGTATCATTTATAAAGGAATTATATGTAGCATTTTCATAGGGATTATTTTGACTCTGTTCTCATGTTTAATTTGTCTATATTCAAAGCTTTCAATTTCGTTACTATAATAATAACTGGTATCGCTCAGATTATAAATTTTGTTCATTTATTTAGGATAAAAAAATTCCAATCCTGCACCATGTTTTTTTCTTTTTTGATAAAATCTCATTTAATTTTTCTCTAATGAAATATTTACATTTTTCGTCTATAATAGGTTCTTTTTCTGTAGTATGATAAGAGAAACCTTCAATTTTTTTACTTTTTCTGTACTATCTGTGTTTGTTCATTTATTTAGCTATAAATCTATACTGTACTTCTTGTCTATTTATAAACCAATTATTTCACCTCGATGATCTGTAATTTTCATTCTAATTCTATGTATGAAATCAGATTTAACTGGAAAAAATATAGGTTTTTCAAATTTCTTAGAATATAAACTTCCAGGAGGATTTGTAGTTGTAAAGAGAAATCACATCAAATTGAAAGTGATTTATATAAGCACCATTTACTATATCAAAGTGAATATAAATATTATCATTACCATTAACTATATCTGCTATATATTTACCTTCTTGTTCTGCATCTACATATATTTTTGCTTCAAATCCTACAATTTTGTACAATTTACTCTTGGATAAATCAATTTTATAATTTTCTTTTAACTTAGTTGCACAAATCTTTGTTTTTCTTCTATAATTCCAAATAATATTGGAAGGTCATTTCCAAAGTATTTAACCATATAACGATTCAAACTTTTTATACCACAATGACCATTTGCAATAGTAAAATCTACCCATTATTTACCATCAAAATATGGAAATTTATTATTTCTGTTTGTAATATTATTCCAAAAAATATACATAGAAAATGACTGAAGAGCTATTTCCTTAAAATTAAAAGGTTAGAATATTCATTTGGTAAATCTTTTGATTTACTATTATTTTTAAAATCTACAATGAAGTACTTCATTTATTTATAAGTAACAATTTTCTCATTAGAAATACTAGGTTCTTGAGTAAATGAATATAAAATATCAATAGAGGATTTACTTTTATTTCTTTCAGTTATATATTTCATAAACCACATTTTACAGATGTCGGTTGCTATACAAAACTAGAATTATAACGAAATTTCTTTTTTTGAAAATTTTAAATAATTTTCTATATTTTTAGGACGAAAATTATTTTTTATTTTTATTTTATCAAATTCATATTCTCCAAAAGGATCAAAATATTCTACAAATCCTTTTCCGATTTTCATATTTTCTTCTATTATTTTGTTGGATATTCCAATGGAAGATAAACTTCCTTTCCACAACATTTTTTTTAAAAATGTCATATTCCGAAATTTTATCTAAAATTTTTTTTTTTTTGCACCCATCTTTCTGCACCACTAGCAGCTCCAAGTCCTAAAGATGTTAGAATAGGAGTCAAGAATGGTCAAAATCCTCCAGTTTTTTGTAATTCAGCTTTACTAATTGTAATTCTTTTACCTTTTGCAATTTGATTGATTTGTGTAATGGTAAGATGTAAATCATAATTAGGAGTTTAACTTTTATCCATTTGTAATGAAACTTCACCTTTTTCATTTCCAGATTTTAATTTGGAAATTTGATTATCACTCAAATAAACTTTTTTTGCTACATACATTTATTTAAAGTCAGTATTTTTATAATATTCTTTTACATAATCGTTTGTTAATATTCCTTCTTCTAAAATAACAATTATCTGATTATATAATATTTTAGATTTAGAGCCTTTGCATATTTTATTTGTTAATTCATAGAATTTGTTTATACCACTGCCTATATATTGATATCCTGCTTTAAGAGTATTCAATGCTTTTCTATACATTTTTAAACCATTCATGTTAGAATCGGCTACATTTATTTTATCTTGTATGTTTTTCGTTTTTTCTTTTCACTAGTCTCATAATTTCTGTCTTTAGTTAAATTTCCCTTTTATACCCATCTCGTTTAGATTTTTCTGTATTGATTATTTCATCAAACTCATCATCTGTTTTATTTAATAGCTCAGAAGACAACTTTAATCCTTCATTTTTAAGTAAGTCAAAATCTAAATCTTTGTTAAAATTCAACCTTATTATTCCTTCAGCTTTATCCATTAATTTTTCAGCATCTGAAGAATAATCTAATCCCAATTGCTTAGATGATTTATGTTGAGGTAAAAACGACACATTATCTGCTATAAATCTTTTATAGCTTATTGAATACTTTTAAGATTTTGTTTGCTTAAAATTTTCTGGTATTGTAATTTTTTAATTACTGGTTTATGAAAAATTACTAGTTTCTTTTAAAGATTTTTCTATACCTCTAATTTGGATTTTTAAACTGCATTATTTTTTATTATTTCAGGTTGTAATTTTATTATTTCTAACTCATTTCTAATCTGTTGTTTTAATTTTTTATTTCTTTCACGTTCAATAATATTGATTTATTTATCAGTATATTATTTTCTACTCCGAGTAGATTATTTTTTACTCTGCGTAGATATTATAAAAATAAATTAATGATAAAAATAAAAGATTATGCGGAACCTGAAGAATTTACAGATAAAAATCAAAATCCTTCATTACTAAAACATCCTTTTAGAATTTTAATTGTAAGCAGTTCAGGATCAGGAAAAACTAATTTGCTTGTTAATTTAATATATGATTATTTGAAATTTCATGGTTTATTTGTATGTACTAAAGATATTTATGAACCAAAATATATTACACTGCAAGAAAATTTTACAATCTTTGATGACCTAGAAAGAGAAGATATCGTATATTGTAAGAACATAAAGAGAAAAGAATTATTGTTGGAATTGTCTAATAAATATATAAAAAAGCAAGTATTATTTTATTCTTATTTCAAAAAATTCATAAAAGTAGATGATTTAGATCCATGTATGAAAAATCTAGTAATTTTTGATGATTGTATAACTGAAAAAGATCAAAACGATATAGCTGAATTGTTTATCAGAGGAAGAAAGAAAAATGCATCCATTATTTATCTGAGTCAATCACATTATTCTACTTCCATTAATATAAGGAAGAACTGCAATTATTTTCTTTAGTTTAAGACCAAAGAAAATCCAACAGATTTTTAGAGATATTGATGGAAATCTTACTAACGAAGAATTTAAGAAATTATACAAGAAAACAATTTAAAAACGTTTTGATTTCTTTTTGTTGGATTTAGTATATCTAAATATGAGATATGGAAAAAATTTTGAATCTTTATAAATGAAAGAATATTTGGAAAAAAAAAAGAAAGATTTTATCTTTCGAAAGTCTTATCAATTGAGGAATAAATTGGGTGTTTCGTTATCAGTTGCTAAGTTTTTATTTAGTGCTTTTAGTTTATCTGGATTCGTTTTTCTTCCCTTATCAGCATTGAGTATAACAGCAAGTGTCATTGAAATAATTGAGAAGTCTTTAAATATCTCTGCTGAAAAGAGTGAATACAAACAAGCTTATAAATTTTATAAACAGCTATAATATTTATTGAAATCAAATAATTTGACCGAACAAGGAGTGTATATGAGAAAAGATAAATATATTCAAAATTTACAATATTTTCATACAGAAAAATATATAAAGAAAACTCAATTAAAAGGTTATAAGTATGTTGATAAATAATTTTATATCTAAATAAACGTGTAATAAAAGTAATTGCAAATGTAAAAATGGAAAAGGTGTTATTAATAAATCTATTCATATAATTTACCATTTGAAATGCATCTACCTGGACATTCATGAATTTTACGTGGAACTCAATTACTACATGGAAAAACAAGATTAAATTCAGATTTATCATACAAAGAATGGGGCAAACCAATTACCTGAGTTGATGAAACTGCATATAGACATGATATTTGTTATTTAAAAAATAAAGATATTAAAACAGGAAATGAAATATGTGATACCAATATGTTAAAAGAATTAGATGGAATTCCAAATCCTATACAATTTGTGAAAGATTTGAAAGAGGAATTGCTAAACCAATCATTAAAGCAAAAAAGACATTTGGAATGAGTTCGCTCATTTACTGCTTAAAATGTAAAACTCATACAAACAGTAAAGACGTTATAACCACTGCATCCAAAAATGGAAAACCTATGATGAAAGGAATTTGTGTCAATTTTAATTCAAAGAAAGTGTTTTTAAAAAAAAAAACAAATGACACCTTAAAAGATGTATATTATGATCCTTGATGGAAAAGGTTATTGTGGTATCAATGAGTTAAAAAAAACGAAATTTACACAAAAAGATATTACTGATTTTCTTCATACTCAAGATGTATATGCAAGATACAAACCTATTAATAGAAAATTTAAAACAAGAAGGATTTTTATGTATCTCATATTGATGATCAATGGCAAGCAGATTTATTATTTATAAAACCTTTTAGTAAATATAATGAAGGTATCAATTACATATTAGCTGTTATAGATATATTTAGTAAGTATGCATGGGCTGTTCCAATTAAAAGAAAAACAGGTGAAAAGGTATCAAATGCTCTTTAAAAGATATTCAAAGAGAGAAAACCATCAAATATTCAAACTGATTATAGTTTGGAGTTCTTATCTTCTTTAACACAAGAATTGTTTTCAGAAAATAATATTCAGTGGTTTGATACTAATAAAACAGAAATAAAATGCTCAGTAGTTGAACGATTCAATAGAGCTTTAAATGTAAAAATAACAACATTTTTTAGCAGCTAATAATACAAAAGGATTTGTAGATGTATTAGATGAATTAGTTTACAATTATAATAACTCTTATCATAGGTCTATTAAAATGACTCCAACAGAAGCAAGTAAAAAAGAAAATGAAAATATTGTATATAATAATTGTTAAAAAGACACTCAAAAAACCAAAATTTAAAGAAGGTGATAAAGTAAGAATTTCAAAATATAAAGAAACGTTTACAAGAGGTTATCATCCTACTTTTGCAAACGAAATTTTTATAATATCTGAAGTGTTAAAAACAGATCCAATTATGTAAAGAATATCAGATTTAAACAAAGAAAAAAATAAAGGCACTTATTATGAGAATGAATCAGTTAAATATATTAAAAGAGATGAAGTATATCAAATTGAAAAAATAATAAAAAAGAACGGAAACAAGTTATTAGAGTAAAGTGATTAAATTATCCAGAAGAATATAATAGCTGGATAAATAAAAAAGATTTAATTCTAAATTAAGGAGTATGTAAATCACATACCCCTTGATAATATTAGGTTTGGCAGAATTCTCCATCCCCCAAAAAACTTTTATTAAAAGATAAAAAATCAACAAGGTAAAACGGCCCCCTCCAAAGAAATGGGGGTAAAAATATTAAAAATCAATTAGGGCGAATTCTTCCTATTTGGAAAAGATCAACAAAAAACTAAAAATTCAAATTATTTATCTTTTGATGTTTAGTTTTTATTTTATTTAGTTTTTCAATATCCATTATAAATTGTTCAATTGTATAATTATTTAATAATTTTATACTTCTATATTATCTATATACTCTCGAACACGGTTAAATAAATTAATAGAATTTGGATTATATTTTATTTCATCAATTACCTTTAATTTTGGATATTTTTCGTTTAAATTAGTTGTATGTTGATTTTTAGGTTTCCTTTGAGTTCTCATTGCATAATATGGATATTCACATTTTGATTCATTTATTTCAATTAATAGAAATTTTGCCTCATTAATTGTTTTAATTAATATATCTTCTACTAATTTTTATATTCTAAATTTTCAATTTCTAATTCATTATTAATCTTTTTAATTCTACTTTTTTATTCTTAATTTTTTGCTAATTTATTTGTTATCTTATTTATTTTATTTTTATATTTATGAATAAACTGGTTACTATATAATATTTTACTATTTTCATTACTTTAACATTAAATTCAGGAGAAATCCAACAACCTATATTAACTATTAAATCTTCATGCACATATGTACCAATTATGTTATATTTTTCTGATAATCCACCTTTGATTTCATAAAGTAAACTACTTTTACAAAAGAAATTACACTTTTTTTACCGAGAAATTACACTTTTCTACACGATCTTCTAAGTATTTGATTAGTCTTTTTGCCTCTAAGTTTTTGATGCTACTTTTTAAATCTCTTACCTCCAGACATACAATGCTTAGTAGCATTAAAAATTCAGTATTTTTATCTCTATTATCAATTTAAAATCTCCAAACAATCATACCAATAATTATCTTTAATTTGATCATAACATACGTCCTTTAAAGAAAACCTTTATAGAAATTCACTTTTTATAAATACTTTTTAAAAATAATTCAAGTTATTGAATTCTCTTTTATTTTAATAAATATATGCTACAGATTTGTTCATAAAAAGGGGTATGATTTGTACCCTCTCATTTATATTTTTACATTTTTATATTGATTTATTAAAAGAACATTATTCTATATTTAAATAAATATTACAAAATATTACTATTGAATACCAATTTATTTACATTTAGAATAGAATTAGAATATGATAATTTAAGACATAGAAATCATCACATAGTTGTATTCTGTGGAAGGCCAGATTTTAAATTAGATAGTTATGATAATATGAGAATAATGGAATTACATTTAAAAAGAATATTAGAATTATATTATTTTAAGCAATTAATATTTAAAGATATATTTGAAGAGTTTGAAGATAATTGTGATTTGTTAGATGTTTGGTTTTACAGATTAAGAGAAACTTTGCGAATTAAATTACAAGAAAATTTAATTTAAATTAATTATAATTAAAAACAAATTAAAAAAATTATACGAAAAGAAAAATGTTTACCTATAATTCTATTCTAATTAATTGAAAAAATATTTAATGAATATATTAATAAGTTAAAATTAGTTACTTGAAAAATGTATTTAATAAATAAATACTAATATATCTAATAAATAAGTTTAGAAAAAAATAGCAAAATGGCCCTTTCAGTGTGGTGGACTTTAACTTGTAATATTTTTGTGGTGGAGCCAGCACCCGCGTCCTCCACACTTTTTAACCTATAGGTCACAGTTTAATGAATTTCCAGGTTGTATGTAAAGGAGCCCAATCTTAATTGTATCAACTCATTCTAACTTCTGTTTATTTTGAAGCATTTTATTGCGTCATTATCAATGCAATTCAAAAAGATCAATAGAGTAAAAAATCAATTGTTTGGTTAGATTATATTTAAAAAAAAGAAAATATTAATTTTCAACATGCTTTGAATGGGGGAGAGAAAAAACTGAAATTAGGAAATAAAACTTATAAAGTTGATGCATTTCGTGAAAATACAGTTTTTCAATTGAATGATTGTTATAGACATGGATGTAAAAATTGATTTTATGGTACACAAATAAATCTTAAAACTCAAATATGTTGATGAAATATTTATATGAAAGAACTAAAGAGATTGATAAGAAAATAATGAAAGAAGGACATGTATTAATAACTATATGGGAATATGCTTTTGACAGTAATAAAGATTTGAAAAAATACATAAAAAAAGAATTGGAAAAAGATTTACCTTTAAATCCTAGAGATACTTTTATGGTGGTAGATGTGAACCTACTAAATTAAAATATGAATTCAAAACGAATGTAAAAGGAAGACACCTAGATGTAACTTCTTCATACCTAACACTGTTAATTACTTTGATTATTATCCACTTGGTCATCCTGATAAAATATTCAACCGTGAAAAATATAATAAAAATTGGGGTGATTTAATAAAATGTAAAGTATTACCACCTTGGAAATTATATAATCCTATACTACCTGATAAAGGAGAAAAATTGTTGTTTTCACTATGTAGATCATGTTCTAAAACCATTCATTATAAACACTTTCAATCATCTTTAAATAAAAAGAAATATTAAGGTTGTAACGCTATCAGAAATTCAGAATGTAAATAAATCAAATGAATTATTCAAAGAGTTTGTAAAACTGTTTTTAGAAATTAAACTCGAAACATGAGATAAATGGAAAAATAATTTTAACAATGAAAAGGAAAATAAGAAAGTAGTCAAAGAGAAATTAGGCATAAAACTGAAAAACAGGAGAAAATCCAGGTTTGACATTTTTAGCTAAAATATGTTTGAACTCTTTAAGGGGCAAGTTTGGACTGCGAAAAAATATGAAGTAAACTGTGTACGTAATAGAGATTGAAAATTTCTATAGAATTATACTAGATGATACAATAAAAGATCTAAACATGGTATTTATGAATGATGATTGCGTAGAAATAAGTTACAAAATGAAAGAACAATATGAGAAAAATAACTTTAACACAAATATTTATATAGCAGCATTTACAACCAGTTCTGCTCGAATACGATTTTATTAAATGTTAAATAAATTTTAAAAAAAAGTTATATATTATGATACAGATAGCGTTGTTTATATAGATGATGGAACCAAAGATATTGAATCAGGATGTATGTTAGGAGATTAGACTGATGAACTAGGAAATGACAAATATATGAAATATTGGATATCTGGAGCTAGTAAAGATGATGGATATATGCTAAATGATGGCTCTGCACATGGAAAAGTAAAAGGATTTAAAGTGTTCTAACAGAGTGAAACAATGTTAGATTTTGATAACCGAATGAAATAATTACAAGTGAAACTGATTCTATAGATGTTGAAATTATAACCAGTTTAAAATACAAAAAATAGAGATATTTCAAGTACTAAATCAAATCAGAGATACATGTTTGGATTTTATAAACGTAGAATCTTGGATGATTATAACACAGTTCCTTTTGGATATTATATTTGTATATTTAATATCTTATATCTTCAATATTTTATATCTTTCGTAGTTTCTATCTTTAATATTTTTATAGCTTTCATATTTTATATCTTTTTAAAATTATTTATAAAAATGCATATAAAATAAAATTACTTATTTAAAATTGATATTCAATATTCAATGATTTATCATTCCAGATCAAAAAAATTGTCAGAGAAATTTGTTGGACACATTTAACAGAGCCAATATCTGAAACTATACAAGTACTTACATCCAATAAAAAGATAAAGAAATGAATATCGTTCGTAAATGCACGCACAAAATTCACGGTCTAAGGCTCATGAGATATCCAGATGACAAAAGTTTATGGATTAGTAATGAAAATGCTAAAAATTATATTCAATATTTATATGATGCATATGGTGGTACATTTGCTTATAAAGGAAAAACAATCAAGAAAAGAAATACTTGAGGAATATAATATATATATATATATATATATATATATATATATATATATATATATATATATATATATATATATATATATATATATATATATCTGCTGTTGATATTGATGTACCTAAATGTCCTAGATGTAAATACACTCTGTATAAATGTTTCAGCATAAGAAATCCATTCAAAAAAATAGTTTGCAATAAATGGAAGAAATAGAATACTTACATATTAGTGAAGAAATAATAGAGAATTCAAAATTAATTAACGAGCTAATTGAAGTCAATAAAATACATAACAGATATGGAATGCATGACTTAATAATGAAATATGTTGATCAAATATAAGAATTAGTTTTAAAAGTTGAAAATAAATATAAGAGAAAAAGCGTTTGATCTAGTAGATGAAACAACTTATTATATTATAAATAAATATCTTCAGATAATATTTTTCAAAACGTAAAACCATTTAATAAAATGAAACATCATAAATGGAAGAATTGAACAACATCAAAAAGAATATATATCCTGAAACTTTTAAATTGAGAGATTTAGAAGTGGGAAAATACAATTTGATATCTTTGAAAAAATCAAAACAAAATTTGGATCTTCATTTATTGCAAAACTAGAAGTAAACGATCATGAAAAATAATTTTACTTAAATTCTTGCCATGCGGATTTATCTGAAAAAGCAAATAAAAAATAAATAAAAATAACTATCTATTCAAATACAAAGGTAAAAATAAATGATAAATATTCGGATTACGAGTTGGAAGAAGTTTAAATCTTAGCTCATAAAAAATACGACTTTTATCTTACCTTTTCAATAAACTTACAAAAGTATTGCATTTCTTAATAAAAAAGATACATTTCGTTTAAATTTTAAAAATCAAAAATCATTTTTTATCATAAAACAGCTTAAAAAGCTCTATTTTTATAAAAAAAATAAATAATAAATAAAAAACAATAAAAACATAAAAATTGATCGTTTTTAATGATCGTTTTTTTCAATGGAAGGTCAAATTTTTTTGTTAAAATTTTAAAAATGAAAAAAAGCTCTATTTTTAACCAAAAACAGCTTAAAAAAACTAAAAATACTGCATATTTTGAGAAAGACGTCATTTTTTAATGAAAAACATATTTTTTTGTGTTTAAATTTTAAAAATAAAAAATGCTCTATTTTTGTAAATTTTTATCAAAAAACAGCTATAAAAATTTCAAAATAGGTCTTATTTTGTAACAAATATTCCATTTTTAGAGTGTCCTCAAGCCCCCCCCCCATATAACATTCTTATAATACTATTCTTTTATTGCTTTACGTAATCGCCCACTTAAAATTTATGAAGGGAATGAGGCAGAAAAAATAAAATATTTATAAAGCTATTCAATTATGCTCTATGTTTTCACTTACTTAAAATTTACGAATGGGATGATGATAAAATTTCCTTATTTTTCTTCTACTTAAGAAGATTTAAATAAATGGGAAGGAAACAGTAATTGGCTGTCTGCAGGGTTGCCACAATTAATAACTTGCGAACACATTTAGAGCAACAAAGAATAAAAACGCCATAAATAATAATGATATTCTTTCACATTTTTGTGTTTTCATAGTCATCAAAACAACCGATACATTTTTATTTAATAAAGAAATTTAGACGCTCCTTAATTTTACGTATTCTCAATCATTGTTTTAGAAACAATTAATTGCGGTGATTTGGTATATTTTCCTACTCACACAAAGCTAAACTAATAGAAATATTCGTTGAACTCTGTTCTGTTTTTTAAACACAAAAGATAAATATTTGTTTTTAGATTCAAATGTATAAAAATTAATATTTATCATTTGTTTTTAGAATATCTAAGACAGTAAGAAAATACTTAATGTCTTGGATATTCTACATTTTAGTATTAATTTAATGATGTCTGTATCTTGAGATATTTGAAGATAATATTTTAAGTAAATTATTTAGAAATTATTATTGTTCCTTACTTCTAAAATTAATTTAAACTTCTTTATTAATATATTTGAAGGTTTTTAAAATTGTGATATTTATAAATTTTTTATGAATTTATATAAGGGCTTGGTAATAAATATATCGTTTGCTCTTAAAATTAAGTAAAAAATCTTAAATTTTATGATTACTCGTTCGAAAGAAGTAATAAGTTTTGTATATATTTTTGGAATACGCTGACTGTGAAAATGTGTAATAGTTGAAATATAATCGAAATATGTCGTCTGAACGAGAAATCCGGAAAAGCCTCTCATTTGCTGTGATACTAAAATAAGAAAAATTGCCATTATAGCGGCCATCGCTTAACCAAAGAATTATGACGGAGAAATGTTAAGACTTTTCAGTTTAATTAAACTAGGCAAAAGGGGTTCCACGTCTAACTAAGGAAATTTCTGTTATGTCCAACTCGTATATAATGAACATTCTTTAGAAAGAGGAAGATCTTTTTTTTATTTCCGGAGAAGTCAAGCTTTTCAAGAGGGAATGTAAAAGGAGTACTAGAATGTAGATGTGTTTTGTAAACTGTTTTGATTGTTGCCCTTATATTCATGCATGTTTTGTTTTTTCCTTATATAATTATTTTATCCTTGTGTTTGTAAAATTGAAAACGAATGCGTGATGAAGTTTGCCATCCTTTGTTCATGTGCTGCAGTCATAAAGAGTTCGACGTGAGCCTAATAGAATCAAAAGTCCTAAATTAGATCCCCGCTATTGCTGGACAAAAGTTGTTCGATTTTTCCCTTTTGCTCTCGATAACCAAATCCATCGAGATTATTACTTAATGGATGTTTTAAGATACGTGGTCACTCTCCTTCCCCCTTGGTGAGCAGACGCATTCCAATACCTTACAACAGTTAAGTTACGCGATATCCCATACACAGATCCAATTGCAACTCGAACTGTTTTACTCACCACGCAAGATACAATCTTTCACTGTCACACGTTTGGGTATTCTGTGTACATTTTATAAGGACTGAATATTTGATGGCTTTTACAGTATTTTATTTAGATATCAATTTTAATTAATGTATCACGGGAATTAGGTTCAAGTTTTTCAATTTCCTTTTGCCTTTTTAAGAAAACATCATTCGTTTTAAGAAACGCAATTGTATAGGATAATTTTATCTCCGAAATTACATCACACACATTCCTGTTCTTAGAATATTTTTACTCTATAGCGTTAAAGTCAAAACGCATGATATTTTATTCGTGTTGCGTGCCATTTCAAAAATAATGGCTCCGAGCATCTTTGCATCAAAATCAATAAATTGTCATAAACCGCGTGAGTCTTCGTGACCTTAACTTTATGTGAATTGCAGGTGCAGTACATCTACGACAAGCAGAAGACGTTTGCCCTGAAGATCCTGAAGAAGACGCACATCGTCGACACTCAGCAGCAGCAGCACGCGCTCAGCGAGAGGGCCATCATGATGTCCTGCAGACACCCCTTCATATGCAGGTCAGTGCATCCTCCGCGCACCGATGCGGACCCTTAATCACATTTCATGCTCAATAAAGAGTGAATCATGAAACACAAGTGGCTAAATCAGGGAGATGGGTAATAATATGATACGCTGGGAAAGCCGCGCTATGCTGTTGGCTATGCGAAAAAAGTCAGAAGGGTGCGGCTTTCGTTTAATCAGAACACCACGAAGGTGAAAGTAAGACATTGCTCTAAGATTCCTCCAACAGATGGCGCCACCAAAGGATCCACTCTCTTAATTTTGACATGGATCTGAAGGGGAGGAAAGTTTCTCCAGACCATTACATCCATGGTAACTGCTTAATGACCGACTGCAGGAGTTTCCATACCACAAAGTTAATGAGCACGTACTCGGTGGGTCTTTGACAGCACTGGGAATCGAACCTCGCCCTTCTGGACGGAAGCCAGATGCCCTAACCACTGGACTACGACGGCCTCAATCATACATAATATAAAAATTAAGAAATTTTGAAACAGAAGTAGAGAGAATAGAATTTGTTCTGTCAGAAATTGGAATTACTAATCATATTTTATTCCGTTGGATAAAATATATGTTGTTTTGATCTAAGATAAGTTATAAAATAGATGACCGAGCCAGAATGTTTTGCCTAGGAAATTGGAGTCCCTCTTGTCATATTTGCGTTCATTTGACTTAATATATCACATCAAAATTAAACAACGTAAACATAAAAATAAGCTCAAAATTTGTTTTTTTAGAACAAATACAATTACAATAAAGAAAAATTCTGTAATATCTTCTATATTGAAAGAACGTTATTCCTGCGTCATTTTAACTAATTCAAAATTCATGTGAAAAATCCTTCGCTGGAGCAAAGCTTGTTGCAGTAACGTTGATCTTTCGTATTTCATTCATCAAGCATCGAAAGTGATATCGAATGATTCTCCAAATCGGAAAACAATTCCAATATCTGAAGAAAATATTCCAAGAACTTAATGAAGTGAGCAGTCTAAATGAAAAACATTTAATTTAGAAACATCTTTCAGCAAAAAAGCTCTTTTCTTTAGAATATACTGCATATAAAACAAAAAATATTGGGTTAAGAAAATAAAAAAACACTATTTGCATTAAATTTGGAATATTTTTTAGATTCCTTCTTTTCAACTGTGAATGATTTTTTAATGCTTTTGGCTATTTTAAAAATTTCTGTACAGCCGTATAAGAATCGAAAATTTTTATAATCTTCTGTTGTTGAAAAAAATTTCTATCGTTGTTTTTAATAATATAAAAATTTTAGTCGGATCCTCCCTTCTTTTACATTTTAAATTTGCTTAGTTTAAAAATATATTTTTAAAATGATAGAAATTAAAATTTCTTTTAATATTTTTATATAATGTTATTCCTTATACGAAATTCCTTAGAAACATCTTAAAACAACTGCGCAAATCCGTAAACTTTCATCGAATTTGAAAATCAACGAGTAAAGAAAGAATTTTATCGCAAAAAACTAATTACATTTTTATAGCCTGAATAACACTTTTGAATAAATTATTCTTATAATAACATTTGTGCGGTTTATGATTCTAAACGTGGAAAGATAATAAAAGAAGATTATGATACAACTGAAACACGAATAGTATTTATAAAATAATATTTGTGCGAATAAACAGTTCTCTTTGATAGTTAGTTGTAATACAGCTTTTATTTCTGCAAAAAAAAATTGAATGTTTTTAATAAAAAAATTTAAGCTATTGCTTGATTTCTTTTATCTTTCAAAAAAGGATATTCCAAAATGGTTATACGAAGTATTTTCTACAAAAAAATCAGAAGTAAAAAACAAGTACTGAATTAGAAATGATGATACAAAAATTCTATCAGATATACATTTCTGACTTTGCTAATAAAAAGCAGTCACTTTTGTTTAATTAATCAAATAAATCTTCTTTACGTTAAAGAACGTGTTTATAGTTTTCATTGTGTGACCATTAACGTACTATTAAATGTGTCTACTTATTATTTGATTCAAAAACGTTCTCGCTCTATTTTGATTAGAACACTCCAACGATTTTCCAATGATGACCAGTTTAGGCAGCTTTTCTAAGCTGGCTCAAGAACCAAGGAGTTGTTTTCTATCGTCAGGGCAATCGATTGATCGCTACGTTCCAACAAATGTCTGAAGTGATTGGGAGATAAGAGAAATAGTGTGTTGTAGGTGTCTCACATATTGTATTATAGCGCACTTCTCAATAAAGTGTTTTTTTTTATTTACATTGTTTGAGTGTAACTTACTTTTTGAAAGGCTCTAGTATTTTGCATAAAAGTGACTGTTTTAGTAAGCTTGTTTATATTTAAACAGATGAAAATTTTGAGTTATATTTAGTCCACATTTTGTGTTATTGTACGTAAGCGTTTCTAGCTGTTGTCTTAATATTTCAGGATGTACAAAACTTTCCGAGACGACCGCTACGTCTTCATGCTGATGGAGGCCTGCCTGGGAGGCGAGGTGTGGAGCATACTCAGGGATAAGTAAGTGACCGTTCTTACCTGCTCACACCTGCCCACACAGAATACCAAAGAAATAGTTGAGGGAAATTCAGTGGGAGATAGACTTAATTTCCACAAAATTTATTTGAAGAATTGTTAAAATTGCCCATTTTCAACATACATCACTGTAGTTGAAAGTCTTATGTTCTTGGTTTTGTGCTGAATGTATCTTTTACGGAAGATGGTACGGGGTTGTTCAAAACTTAAAAATGTTGTAGAAGTTCACTTGCACTGCTTTCCCTGGCCACCAATCGATTTCAATATTTGGGTTAAAGGAGGAAATATATTTGTAAATTTATTAATATATTAAATCGATTGCGTTGAGCAAAATAACATTTTAATTTTAATAATATGAACATATTATCCTCTCAGGTTTACGATTTCGACTGTCCATTTTTGTAGACTGCTATCTCAAAACACATTTTGAGTTTTGCAACCAAGTGAATTCCCGTGAACAACAATCCTCTTCTCCCCCATTAAACCTTACCAAGGAAAGGGCATCATATTCTACAGAGCTGCGTCGATCCTTTCAGTATCAAATCTCAACCTTTCGAACACAAACTTTGACAGCCCATCTCGATTCCACCGTTCGATCTCTGGTTGTTTCATGGCGTTCGTTTCTTATGGTCGACTGCTGCAAACTGGAAATGCTTAATACTTCTTTATAATTTTGAATCAAAGTTAAATAATTAAATAAACTTTTCTTTCCAAACTTCTACGCCACACCCCTGGAAAGCTATTAGACCCAATAAAAGTTTAATGAGCACATCAGCCTTAGGATGACGGTCTTCGGTTGATTCAGATAATGAAATCGGACCACTTTGGCAGTCAACGGAATGCCGAAAGTGGTGTGGGTCAGTGCTCAAAAATCGTCCAGAGATAATTTCCGTTTTAGATTACAGAAATTCCTAATTCAAATAATTATTTATGATTACTACAATTAAACATGCCACCAGAGTAAAAACTAAGTATAATATTAACTTCGGTGCCTTTAAAAATGATATAAATTACAATCGACAAAGAAAAAAATTTTAGAACAATATTGACAAACTTAATAATAGATATCCTACTGAGATGCACGCAGAAAATGAAACTTTAAAATCAATCGTTGAACATTGATTCGATTTGAAACTGAACATATAAATCCATTAAGCAATGTTCCTAAGCATAAGGCATCAAGCAAACAATAATAAATATCTGAAATGTAGGCTGACTTTAGCTTATAAGTAGAGTCATATTTTCACGTGTAGAGAGTCTTTGGTTCGATTCCAACTACAGTTGAGTAGTTGGAATTGGATGCTAAAGTTTTCTGGATTATATTTCTTAAGACACGCGAATATGGATAACTGCTTATGAAAAATAGCCTGTATAAGCTACATCCATTGTATACTTACAATCATTTTATATAAAACTTGTATTATTATTATTATATATTCAACAATTAATGCAATTACTATATTTATACAAGCAAGAATAACACAGGCTGTTCTTTATACGGTGGCAAAAATACGCTAACGTGAAATAAAAAATACATTGCAAAAATGTAGCTATAGTACTTGAAAAAAATTGATAAATTACAAAAGTAAGTAACTCATTTTTTCCACCTACTTTAAATGAATTGTTTTTTTTTATTTGGCGCAGATTTTTACATACTCTGATTTAATTTTGATGGGTTTGCTTTGTATTTTCTTTGATTAACTAGATTTATATATTTTTTAAATCTTGTTCTCTCTTTTTATAGAAGCTATAATAACACTTAATAAGAGAATCACTATTTATTAATTTTTTAATGATTCTTTATGTTAATAATCTTAAATGGGATTTCATTATTTTTCAAACTTATTATTTTTTCTGTGTAAAATAATTTAAGCAGTTCTTTAGAACTGAAATGTATTTAAATTCCATTTTTTTATATGATTTCCTAGAAGTGTACGTGACAAAATAATTTTATTAAGACAACAATAAAAAACAATTGCACAACTTTTATGACACAAAACTTTAAAAAGATATATATAAGGCATGCAACTGCACCGAGTGAGGCATTTTAGTCGAAGGTGTCCCAAGGGATGCTTCGATGAAATCATTTCAAACCAGTCGAGTAATTGGAGTAATTTTCAAACTATGTCCAAGGAAGGAAAAGTCGAGTTATTAGAGTAATTTTTTTTTCTCGTGTGATACTCGCAGTAACGTGATCACACATTGCCATTTAAAACCAATCGCCGAAGGAACAGAGTTTAGGATCTCAAAAAACTAAAAAGATGGCTGAAAAGAAACTCCATATTCCTGAAGAACGTAAAAGCTAAAAAGAAAAAAATGATTCGCTGTGAAATATTGTGTGCGCCTCAGTAATTTTATTTGCGGTGATGGTGCGATCCATTTTCAGAACACAGCTTCTGAATGTAAACATTTAGGACAGATTTTGAACGAATGCGTTGGGAAGTTAGTCATTTCAGAATGAAAGTCACGTGATAATGATCGTAACATTTTATTTTGAAATTTGCGCTATAGCTGAATTATGAAGGTAAACTACAATTGACTTCCAATATTTACTGTCAATCGTCTGTGATTATTGAAACTAATTTTCTTTAACAAAGAAAAACCATCTATGATAAAATATTCTGTTTTTCATTTCAATGCTTTTATTAAATGAATGTGTGATATCTATCCTTTCACAATGGAGCTTTTTTAATTTCAAAGTATAGTTTTGAATTTTACGAATATTGTAGTTAATCTCAGAAAATAGAAATTGTGTGGGAAGATGTTTCTCCCTTTATCACCGAAGCAAAATGGTATATATCTGTATTATTTATAATCAAGGATGGAGAAAAATCGATCTGATGTACGAAGGTAGTGGATTCGATTCCAGACAGAATGTAAAACTTTAGTGTTGTGACGGGTTATATACGTTTAAAGTTCTATTAGAGAAGTCCAATGTCACTGTTCTGATTGGAATGCAGGCCCCAGTTTAATGAGCCTTCGAACAAAATGACCACTGAATGTGGATCTACCTCATGGTGTGGGGGGGAGAAGGCTGCTGCGGCCTCAGGTGACTTCCACTCGATTCAAGATTACCAGGCTGCGAATCGCCTTCCACGACTCCATCCGCCCACACAAACGAAGAGACCGAACTCAAGAGAAGTCAGGCGACTCTCATTTCCTGCAATGCATAAGAATTCAGTTGGCGTGTTTTCAGCACAATGATGTTCTCTTTCCTTGGTCAGTGCATGCTTTGATATGAGTTTAGGGATAAAATATGCTCCTATTTTTAAATGTTGAGTGAGTTCCTTTTTAGCCCTCCAAAAATCATTTGATGTGTTGCAGAGGCTGCTTCGACGACTGCACGACGCGCTTCATCACTGCATGCGTCGTGGAAGCCCTCGAGTACCTGCACAAGCGGGACATCATCTACCGGGACCTGAAGCCGGAGAACCTGCTGCTCGACGGCTGCGGATACGTGAAGCTGGTATGTTCTCTGGCTTTTCATTTGCACTGCACTATTAAATGTGTATTCCATCATACTGTGTAAGAGTTATTAGATAAGAACTGTGCAATTGAGTTAAAGGCTGATATATTTTAAGTGAGGTTAAAATTACCATCTAATGCAATTTATGTTTTTTGTGTTCATTTTAAAAGGAATTATTAGTATTCATTTTAAAATGAAAAAATAAAGATTCATCAGTGAATAAGAACTTACCTGATTGGCCATTCCAAATTAAGATATTTATCCCACTCTCAGTTTCATCAGAAGCAAAAGTTATAGGATATTCGATTTTTTCAATTATATATATATATGTGTGTGTGTGTGTGAGGGAGAGAGACTGTGTGAAACTGAGGAAATCTCTTCCCTACAGGTGGACTTCGGATTTTCCAAGGTTCTGCCGAGCGGTCTGAAGACGTGGACCTTCTGCGGCACCCCCGAGTACGTGGCGCCGGAAATCATTCTGAACAGGGGTCACGACAAGGCGGTCGACTACTGGGCCCTGGGCATCATGATGTACGAGCTGCTGACCGGAACGTAAGTCCTCTCTTCACACATCGTCCGAATCGGCTTTCTCGAGTTCGCAGCTTCTTCCATGAGTCAATCACACTCATGGGCAAAATCATAATTGACATCGTTTTCAATATCTTTTTAAAATAAAATTTCATTTCCTTTCGTATACATTGTTTTAGCAAACTATTCAATAATGCTTCATATTAAGACATATTTATTTACAAAATATAATGGAATATTTTTTTTATTTTATTCGTAAAAACTTGGAATATTATAAAAAACGTTTCATGCAAAGATCCGAAACCATTCATGCATTACTGTCACCACTTCTAGAGCAGGTTTCACAATCTCATCCACGAAAATATTATTGAGTCATTTCGAAACCATGGAATAGAAAGATTTTTTATATTCGTCTTTCAGTCTTGATGTGTCGAACTTCAGGTTTCTACATTCTAATCTCTGAATGTGATCAGACTTAAATAATGAGGGAGAAAAAGAGAGCGAATTAGGATGCAGCTCAGCAAACTCATTTTTGAGACACTTTCCACACAATTTTATTTCTGCTCTTGAGGTTGAAAAGAAAAACCAGCGAGACTGATTTCTCACGCGTAAAGAGACATTTTTTTCTTCTTAAGAAATTCAGTTGATTGAAACGGATGAGTGTTCATTCGGTTTGAGTGCATAACAGTTTCATATACGAGACAAATTGTGCGTCATATCGGTCTTCCTATTACTCTCAAGATTTTACTTGTTTGGTGATATTTAAAGATTGAACAGAAAGAAACAGCTTGATTTTATTTATCTCCATTGCAATGCAATATTTTATTATTCAATTAAAATTAGGAAAAGAACTTTTAAGAGTATAATTTAATATTACACTGGCTAACTAATATAACTAACACACAGATTTTACGATCCATTTAATCAATTCTTCCCACGCATTCCTCCACTTCAATAACCATCCACGATTAAAAAAGTTTAATTATGTAGAATATCAGAGTATGATGTATAATGTATGTGTATCAGAGTATTTTAAACGAAAGGAATAATTAAAAATTATTATATTAGCTAATAAAGGAATGCAATAATCAATTGGTATCATCATTCAATCAGAGGGCTACAAGTTCACATCTCGATCTCTTAAATGAATTTGATCACGTGGTAAAAAGAGAAAAAGGAGGTATGGATTCATCCTCATAAATAAGCAACTTTTTCTTATACAAATTGATCATGAAAAAATAGGACTCAAAACTTAATTTTAAATGAAGCAAAATATGAGGTGACATTGCTTTGGTAAAGGACTGCTTTTGGCGAGGAGGGTCCTGGGTACGATCCCAGTCACGTAAGAATAACGACAGATGCATTCACTTTGGCCAGAGTAGGCACTTCCCGGTTTTTTCCTTTAAAATACATAAATAAAATCCATTAAACAATGGCTCTCAGATTATCCAAAATCTCTGCTTCAGCTGTTGGGTAGTGATGTAAAACGGAAACAGAGAATTAAGAGAGAACTTATGAAAAAACTTAAATTTAAACAATCAGAAAAAAATGCGTTCTTACTAGAATTTTAATTCACATATTTTTTATTTGGTTGGATTTCCAAACGTTAATTTTCAAATAAGTTATCGATTGCGGTTCAGTTTTTCTTTTATTAAGCATTTTTTTCATAAGCCAATTTCATAACTGAAAGAGTACATGTATGTGTATGTGTGTTAGTGTTATTTTTTAGTTAAAATTAATTTACTCTGAATGTGATACATGAAAATATATATATTTCCAGAATAACGTTTTTAATTAATTTTTTATTTCTAATAATTTTTTTAATCCTCAGTTTACTTTTTGAAAGAATATCTTCCCCGGTTGATTGATTTTAATTGTTGTTTTATCTTTACAAAATTCCCTATGATAACTCTAATATCTTTCTTCATCCATATTTTTTAAATTATACGTTTGGAATTTAAACGAAAATATATATTAGTTATTTCATATTAAATCAAAATTTAATTAATATTGATTTTTCTCTTACATTTTAACATTAAAAATGCTTTTTAAAATTTCTCTATTAAAAATAATCCCAAATCATGCAATAAGTTTGTTTTCCTTTCTCTTTCAGGTAATTGAAACTTATGTTTAGTTTTGTGAACTTTGTTATATTTTTCATTTCAAATTTTTTGATCATAACCACTGAAAGATATTCCAACATTCAATTTTAAGATACGAAGAAAGTGCTTTTATTCTTGTTTACAATGCTCGTGATTCATTATAAATTCCATTTTCAGTCAAACAGACAGTTATATGCAACAGGTGACTCCATCGACTTTTCCTAGCCTCGATAGAAGGAATGCCTCGGTTATTTCCTATTACTCTTGGGTCGAATCATTCTGTGTAACGTTTTCTTGCGTTTGCATCCAGACTTCAAAAAGCAATTTCCGATTCTTGCTTTTGGAAGAGAAAAAAATGTTCCTGTTACCTATAAATGTGGATTTATTCTATATGTCTACGTTGCAAAATGAGAAAAAATACTTTATTTATTTTATAACATAATTTCACTGTCAAAAGTTTATTTATTTTATTACAAAAGTTTATTAACTTTAGTGTACTCGGTTTAACTTATTTTTTCTCGTGTGTTATCAATAAGCAAACTCTTCTGACAGCCCGGATGTGTAAAGGTGAGGCTTGTAAATCCGTCGCTTCTCTTGAGAGTGGGCCGTGAGGGATGGGACCGAGAAAACGCCCGGCCTGAGAGACGCAGGTACGAAGCTTGCGCTGCAGCCGAGATGAATGTAATATGAAAGCTCCTTGCAGTTTCTGAGAATTCGAGATCTGCCTCCACTCGGATGCTCATGTCACGGGAACGCCATCAGTGAGGCAACTCGAGGGCACGCGTCTAAGGGAGCTCCTCCCTGCTCTTCTGAACTCTCTTCAAGGTGCGAGGTGGATGCTTGCGATCTTCTCATTTATCACTCTCTTGTGACATGAATGAAAAATTCTTGTTACTCTACACTGTGGACTGCTTTTAACTGAAGCTGGTTGTTATGGAAACATCTCTTAGTTGAACTTACATTTTTTTCGCTTTTTAGATAATAATTTAGTAACAGTAAAAAACGCCAATTTACGCCAACTATAATTGAGTAACAACAAAACGCCAACTTTTCATAAAAGGCGAAAGAGTGTGAGGCAAGTGATTAGCCAAAGTTAAAAGCGAAGATAAATCATAAAAATATAATAGAAGAATGAAATCTCTATGGATAACTGGCTGGGAATGCAAAAAGTACATTCCACTGTACTGGGAAAACTGTACCAATGTACTCAAAGGGACTGGGAAAGCAAAAATGTTATTCCCTTTACAGGCTTTCATTTATATAAAAATTCTCATATACATACATAAATACATTGCTGTGGAAACGTAAATCTAAAACAATTCTTTCATTCATTCTTAACAAAAAAGGAAATCGTTTTTACCCTTTAAGAAAATTACAATACTAAATTGTTACTACCAAATTTGTTACAATATTGGTTAACTGTATCAATTATATGCTATATTAGCGATCAATAAGTACTTGCATTAGCGACATAAAACAAAAAGTTTAACCAATATATCGCCTTCAAACTACTCTTTTTCGACTTCACTGCATGCCTCTGTGGGCCCATGAAGCTAACAAAGAATCCTTCGAATCATTTTGAAAATGTCCTTCGGAATCAGTGGCGAATATTCTTTCATCGAAACGAGGACCCTGAAAATGCACTTTCAACCATGGAAATAAGGAAACAAAATCACCCGGTACAATATTAAAAGAAAACGATGTTTGCGGATTTCTGGAATGTTTCGGCAAGAATTGATGAATAATCCATGTTGTGCAAAGCCTATAGAATTTTTCGATTGGTTTCAGATGTTCTCGAGAATTCTTTCATGCACAAATATTGTAAAAATCTCAAAGGATAATTTTGAAATCGAATAAATATCTTTATTGATTGCCCAGTTGTGATGCACAACACTACAACAATCAAAGCTGATAACAGAGTAGTTAGCGCATTTGTCTTTGGTCCAATGATTCGTGGGTTCGAATCCCACATTGGGCTTCAGTGTTTGTTGTGGTTTTGAATCCACTTTATTCTCTATCTAATTAGCCCTCGTGTGAAGAAAATGACCATTGAGCGACAAAAACTTGATCCTTAAAACATGATTCCCATCACTTCTCAACTGCTCTTGTAGTGAAAGCTCAGAGCCAAGTTTTATGACGCGCTTTAAAAGCCAATGATCTGTGAAAGCACATTTCGAGCTACTTGAGCACACTGCTGCTTTGGGAGCTCTTAAAACATCTCTTGATGTGAAGCCTGAGGCGTCGTTCTCACTGTCAGAAGTTAGTGAGTTCGAATCTCGACCCGTTTACTAAAGGCGCTTGGGGTACGTTTATATAGTGGTGGTCGCATGGGAAATGATCCCTCTGGAGATGGTATTCGAGGGTCTTCTGCTTCTAAATTGCAAAACTTCCCATCCAAATGGCAAGTAGAGCCCAACACATGGGGAGCACCCGAACATGAAACAGTACTGGATTCTCAACCTTAAATGCTAAGCGGTCGATAACCAATTGATGTCAGAAAGTACTCAATATTTTATTTAATTTTGTGATAACAATTGTGATTTCATTTCAGTTCTCCAATTTTATCTGCACATTTTTTTCCAGTCAAAGGTGCTAAATTCAGTTTTCCGTCTACTAATTCTGAAACGTGGTTCAGTAGGGAGATCGATACCTGAATGGTCCAAAACTTCATCCCTGCCCGCAGTCTCACTGCCTAAGATATGGCCATCTAGTTCTCTCCAAACGGTGGAAATCTGTGGCTAACTTGAACCGGGCCTCATCATGGACGGGAGCGCCCACCCACTCATCTATACTCTAACCTCCAGGCTGTCTGAGCGGACTCTTCTTTGCGTGGAAGTGAGCGGGACCAACAACCCTCTCTCAGGAAACTTTCTGGACCCTTGAAATTCGAGTTCCTGCGGCCGTATCAAGTCTCGAGAAAACTGAGAAGAAATATCATCTCTGTTGCGTTCGCTAGAAGAGACGAATGGCGATCATCTCAAGCTCTTGGACAACCATGCCCAGGCTTTCTCTCCTGGAATTGTTTCCATAAGTTACCCACGACTCTGGGTGTTAAATTGAACTCTGTGCAAATCTGGACATGAGACTGGCCTGTTTCTAACCACCCAAAGTTCGTCACCTCGTTTTATCATCAAATATTTTAGTGATTACTCATTGTTAGTGTTACGCGGTTTGAATTCAATCGATTGCCGCGCAAAAACATCAAGAAATTCGGCGGTGAGTGTTAGCGAATGAAACGCTTAACCGAATAAGCATAAGCGCTCGCTTATAAAGCCTACATCTTTACTGACCTTTCCTTACATGTGCGCTTACGTATTTGACGTATGCGATTTGCATCGTTATCTCGCGGCTTTACATTTCGTTCAGTTTTTTTCAAGAAATTCGGAAAAATATGCAAGTTTTCTTAATTTTGTTCACCAGTCTATATTCACAACCACGGCTTCCATTTCAGATTTTAATACTGGCTCTTAAGCCATCAATGTTTGACATTTTCTTCCTATGAACGATATCCTTTATAAACCCTTTAATGAAAATACCTATGTTGTGTCAGATAATTTGGATGCTTAATAAATCGGATTTAATACATCTTCCTGTGTAATATTTAAAACAGTAGGTAAAAAAATATTCAAGCTAAAAATCAAATGATTTATATTTTGAGAATAAATTTCCACACTGTGGAAAAAATTGTGAGTTACTTTGTGCATTGCAGTCATTGGTTCGTTTATATCTTGAGTGTTTTACGATTTATTAAGCAGATGTTTTCGAACATATTAAGATTTATGATGATTCTGTTTCGCTCTCTTTGCAGACCCCCGTTCTGTGCCTTCGACCCCATGAAGACGTACAAGGTCATCCTGAAGGGCCTCGACGCCCTGGGATTCCCGAGCTACATCAGCAAGCACGCCGTCTCCCTGATGCGGAGGCTCTGCAGGGACAACCCCTCCGAGAGACTGGGCTACCAGAAAGGGGGGGTGGCGGACATAAAGAAGCACAAGTTTGTATTCCCATTTTCCGTTCGTTTGTTTTAGAGTGCGTTATTGAAACATGTTTCGAAGGATAAGAAAAGGGAATGCGACCTAAATATATCCATTTATTTATTAGTGTTAAAAAAGTATTGCGAATCATTTCTGCATGAAGAGAACATTTTTGATTTAGACTTAATGCAGTGCCTACTGAAATGGTTCTCCCATTAGGGTCTGGCACTTTCTAATATCGGTTTCAGACAGGACATCGAATCTTGATAGAATTCCATGGAGATAGCTCGATATTGCTCTTCTTTCTATCATGTCCACCTACTTCTGGTCATAAGCATCACACGAAAACTTGATGAAATATGATGAGTGCTGTGGATCGTTTTTATGATTGGCTCTAAAATTATCTCCGGACATCAGCATATCTTAAATTGAGTGAAAGTGCGTTATGCGTTTATTAAATTTCATTTCAATATCAAGTATATAAAGCTTGATTAAATTTATACCAGTCTATTTGGTTAATTTTCTTTAGCAAAAGTAGAATGGCATGGATTGGATTATTGTGTTTATTTTTCATGTTCAAAAGTACACAAATTGCGACATTAGCATAATACTAAATTCTTGTGGAATGGCATGAGTAACAATGGGTATGGCATTTTTCTCAAACATGACCATCTGCTTTCTGAAATTAGCATCGCACAAGAACGAGCCCGACAGGATCATATTTAAAATTATAGCTGGATTGTTATAAATGGCAACACCCCACCGCCAAATCCTGAAAATCATGTCACATGTCTCCAACATCACGATTTCAGTTTTCTATTTGATATTTTCCTTTCCTGCGCACATTTCACGTGTTCATTCGCTCTGTACTGAAAGCAGACGTCGAGAATAAGGGACCTCATATAACATAAAAGGACCCAGCGCTGCCACGTTGACATTAAATCCTTGTGAAATTTCAAGGATTGGGAAATTTTTACGATCTTATCCTTTCAATTTTTATGATATTATTGAAATTCTATTTTATGTTAAGACAGCGAATTTTGTTAGAAGAGCATGAGTTTTATTAATATTACAGGATTTTATTTGACCCCAATCTTGGTGAAGTGACATACATGTGACTTTAAGTGTATCTAAATTGTCAGCCTACATTAACATAACAACAAATAACTGAGGAAAATTTCATCCGTGCCAAATATGGTTTTTATTTCAATGTTATCTAAAATTGACACCCGAGAGTTCATGTATCACAAAATACTTGAATCGTGTAGTCAATGGAAGTAACTTTTTTATTTCGATTGAGTCAATTATTGTTGAAATATTTACACGGCGCAAAATCTTGGAGCAATAATCTGGCTGTTTGTGTATGTTCTTACTTTGATTGCATCTGAAGTTTACCTCTTATGCTGTTGAAATGGCTGACGAAGCATTTCTTCGCTCGGATTCTTTAAAAGAGAGGGGTGGAAAGTAACTAAGCGCACGCGCGTTTCGAATTCTGCTGGCCATTTTTCAATATTTATTGCCTTTGAATTAAAATGTACACCTTGTAAATTGAAAACAAAAATTTTTAATTAAAAGAGTTGTCAGTTTGACGCAAGTCTTTTTAGTATTTATTGCTTCATTCTCTGTCTGCTTGTAATAAAGTTTTAATTTTGTGATATATTTTACATTATTCTTATATATCAGAAATATTTTTTTAAAAAAAATAGCATAGCTTAAACATGAGTAAGTTTAATACAGAAATATTGATGGCTGTTGCTCTGGATTGTAATGATGCCAAAAATTGGCTGATGCAGCAAAAGTATCAAATTTTAATTTGATGAAAGAAATACAATCAGAATATAAAAATTTCTTAAATTATATTAAGATGTATGAAGAAAGTTTATTGGATAAGGTAACACGTTTAATGATAACAAGGAACATAATCACGAGTTCTTTAAGACCTTTTAAAGAATTGAAAGCGACTTTCTGGCAACAGGTAGAACGTATGAAAATTTAAAATTTACAATTATTTCTTTTAACTTTGGTACAAATAATACAGAAAACGTGAGTCAATTATAAAAATTTTCCATAAGAAATATTTGAAAATAAAAATAATTCTTAAAATCATTTATTCATTTATTAAGCTACGCTTATTATAAAAGATTTAAAACTCTCTAAATTGGATTCAATAAATTAAATTTAAAATTTTCGTTCATTTTTTTCCTTTAATTAAAACAAAGAGACATGATAATCATTTAGTTTAAATAAAATTAATAATGGAAAAATTTAATGCAGTTCATTAACTGAATTTTATATGTTTTAATTCAAGGAAAATTAAATAGTTTTAAGCATTCTCTCTCTCATTACATTTTTTAATAATATTTCATACCGCGAACATATAATAAACATAAAAAAAAATTTTCAATTTTTTTCATTCACTTTTGCAAACTTTCCTCAATTTATAAATATCTTATAATTTAACGTACATTTTCTTTTTATTTGATTTGGTATGGTCCAGGTCTTCCCAACCTTTTTAGCAGACGGACCCCTTTTCCAGGCAAAAATCCACTGTCAGTCAAGCGCATAGTAAAATGAAGCCCATCGGAATCGAAACCTCTATAATGCAAGTGCCAATTCTTCAATAAGCCCACGACAAATCCCCAACGTCCGCGGACTACCCTTGGGAAGCCCTGGAGTCAGTGACAAATAAGACTCCTCTTCTGTGAGTTTTTGGTATTGTCTGTGTTACAGACATTTTAACAGATAAAACGGAGTCTGTGAAGTTTCAGTAAATATTGTCGCCAAGAAGAGACACGCGACTGCGCAGGAAGGTATTGCTTACTTCCTGTAATTACAGGAAGGATAATCAGAGCTTGCTTCAGTTTTCTTCAATCTGCCCACACGCGGAACAATTTTCTGAACAAACACGTCCAAGCAAAGAAATGCATCGTCTGTGGCGGCCTTTCGATTTGAACGATTTTACTATTATTTCGGCAGAACTTAAAATTGTCTTCAGAAGGTCTAACGTCCTAATAAATGACTCGTGATGATTTATGTATTTTTCTTGTTTCAATTTGTTTAAGATTTTCACAGAGCATAGCACACATCAGATATTCATGAAATCGCATGCATGTTAATCGGCATTGTTCTCATCTAAAATTTGCTTTAAAAACGTCATTTATAAACATAATGACACATCACGTATTTATTTATATGAACCACTAATATATATATTTATTATTCTAAATGAATTGATGTATTTTTAAAAGCTAATATTTTTATTAGAATGTTAACATTTATTTAATTTTCGCTTGCAATATTTTTATCATTTTGGAAATGAATGCTTGAATTTTTTAACTACGGAAACACAGTGCATTATGCAAATGAACTGTAATTATCTTTTAATATGGTTTATGGGTTGCATTTTAGAATTACCATCCATATTTTTAAATTTACACTTTATTGTCATTTAATTTTTAACTAAAGTTATCTAAATTTTAAAAAATAACATGATCAGCTGCAATTATATACAGTGTAAGTACTAAATAAAATTTTTAATTAGTTTTTCTGCAGTTATGAAATATTTTGCGAATAAGAACATTGCGGTTTTGGGAATTTATCTAAATAATGTTTCATTAATTTTTTCTTAATAATAATTCCTTAAAAAATGATAAATGCTTCTTTATTTAAGAAATATATTATATTTTTCTATTATATTCTTAATTTAATAATGACAATATGTGTTTGAAATAGAAGAAGAGAAAATAACGTTTTTTATATAATTTTTTCCATTAAAAATAATCTGATAATAAAAATCTTAAGATTAAAAATATAAAAGAAAATCCATGCATTTTTATAAAAAGGAATTTCAATTGTTTTAGTAATAAGATCGAATAGTAAAAATATTTTCTTGACGGGTAACAAATAATATAATTAAATTATAAAATTGTTTTTTTTTTTTTTTACATTTTTAAGAATTTTATTTAAAATTATGATTTGATTATATTGCACATTAGCAATCACAATACCTATTTTAAAATTGTTTTCTTTTCACTGAAACCTTTAGTTTTAAGAATAAAATATAAAACCTCGTAAAACGTTCAAAATATCAGAAAACATTTTGAAAACAAACCATTGTAAAAGTAAACAAGTAATAAAAATACCTCAATGTCCTTTTACTCAAGTTTCAAAATATCAGATACTTCCGCTTTTGTAAAGATCTTACAAATAATGAATTCCTATAAAAGATAGTATATATAAAGAAAAGTTTTTCGGGGAAGTAAATAGCTACATGACGAAATCATTTTGTTTTCTTCCTCTCCTTGTTTCCAAATTATTTATTTTTGCTATAAAATTTGTGTCATGTAAGTCTTCATTTTATTCTTTTAAAAATGGCGAGTAATGATTTTTGCCGTATTTACAAGCATTACTCGCCATTCGATCATATCAGTACTGAATAATATTTTAATTATCATAATTGTACTCTGAGTATTAATTGTATAAAAATAAAGTAGCCTTTTATAAACAGAACACTTAATGCAGCAAAAAGGAATTGTCGTCTTAGTCGATATATTTTGTCTTCTCAATACAAAAGTAATTTTTTATAAGAGAGAGCATTTCTCTCTTTAAGAACAAAAATAATTTCATTGAAGAATGATACTAATTTTACAATAATTCAAGAAAAAGCTATTATTCTTCCATAAAGACACACAGACCTTGTTCATTATTTCCAAGATAAACTGCATATCATTTCCTCTGCGGTAAATAAATTTTCTATTTTAAATATATGAGCTTTCTGTAAAAACTATTGAGCAGAAGTTCACAGGACATGCATAAAAAGATGGTAAAATAGTTTTCTGCAAAAAAATCTCCTCCAGATAGCATTCAGCGTTTCACCAACTACATATAAAAGCAGATGAAAAAAAAATGTCATTTGTGTGAAATTTTTTTTTTTGTCCGAGCAGGAAGACTTGCGATTTGAAACTGGTAGAAGAGTTAATCGACATCACTTATACCTCAACCTTAAGATAAATCTCGCTGAGATTATGCATAAACGTAGTTTACGGGTAAGTTTTTCACTGCAGCTTTACGAAAATTTCAGCTTTTTAAGCGGTTACGAGTAAGACTGTTGAAAAAATTTAAAAGATATGATGAAGAAATTTAAAACAATGGGATCATTAGCCACAAAGAAGACCAAAGAGTGGTTAAAACATGGATCAGGCATAACTACAAGTGAAGGAAGATAAGATGCTTCAACTCATGAAAAGCTCTAATGTTCAAAGAGTCGTTGGTCAACCTTAGTCCTTTGTTTTTTCAAATGATGTTACGCTATAATGCAGTTGCTTGTGAACCAGATGACATAATCTGCTGAAGTCACTTAAGAAATTGTGTTACACCATTCAGAATGCTATAAAATCGAAACTAAATGCCCATAGAATAATTTTGTGAGTAACATAAGGCCCATTTCCATTTGGTCGAGGAATATAAAAATGTTTTCTTAAGCGCGTGTGAGCAGAAAACTCATTCACATCAGAAAATTCACATGCACTTAAGAAAAGATTTTATATTCTAATCATGTAATGGATTAGTGCAATATAACTGATTCTGGCTTTTTTTTTTTTTTTTTTGGAAGAATTTAAAGATTTAAGTCTCGTCTTCTGTTCTGTCAAAAGCCGAAATAACGCATTTCATTGGAGCAATATGTTATTCCGGCTTCGCTGGCAAGGTAATGTCTTCTGAGAGTAGGGTTCAAGCTCCTCCTCGTATGGCCACTTTTGATAAACATGTTATCATTTCACTTACAGAATTATCAGCCTTTGCTAGAAATCAGAGAAGGCTAATCACACTCACTTGGGCTTCCCTTAACTTAAACCTGTGAAATATTTTAAAATAGGACTATCTGAAAAAAAATAGTCTATCTTGATCCCTTTACATATGTGTATAATATTAAATACGCACACATAGCGACATGCAGAACTGTGCCCCAAAAATGTTCTCACCAAAGCCAACAAGCAGACCTCGCAGGAAATCCCACGGGAGTCGACTGGGAGCTGATTCACAGTTCGGATACAATGAGATTTATGGTTACAGTGAAATACATAATAAAAAAAGAAACCAAACATAGAAAATGTAGTGCTAGAAACGCAGGGACTATTTACAGGAGAAGTATTCTAGTCCTGTCTGTACTGAAATATTTAAGTGTTATTGCCTAGGGCAGGGATGGCGAACCTTTTTTGATGTTCGTACCACAAAGTCATTAAAATTCTTTTTTATATAGGTAACGTCCCATAAAAAATTTCATTCGAAATATTAGTGTGGTGAAACTATACGTAAGTATAATTAAATAAATAAATAAAAGCAATTCTTCTATCAACAATTTTTTATTAATCAATGTTTTACAAAAAGCAATATGCTAGAAACAAAATTTACGGCAAAAACAATTCTTTTTAATGTGATTTTTGTTACTGTACACAAGATGATAAAGATTTAATATCTGGTTCATATTTAGTTATTTTCAACAATATGCACGCAGAGCTCGATTCTCACCCGTCATTCTATTCCTATATTTATTTTTTACAAAATTCAATTCTGAAAATAGAGATTAACATGCCCAAGTCGATGAAAATATTGATAAAATTTTCTTTGCTAATTTTTTTTTTAAATAATTAAACGTGTCAGGGATTGTATTCAATTTCATCTTCTGCAATTTTATTTATTTTATCCAATAATAGATTACTTTCAATAATTTCTAAATCATTTCTTAAATCAACAAAATTTTGGTTCCGTATGGTACTTGACTGAAAAATCAACTAATTCCATTTGTAATTCATTAAAATTTAGCCACTCAAGGACTTTTAAATTTAACTTTTCAATTGGTATTGTATCAGGATATAAAATAAATTTTAAGGTTTCTTCAAATTCTTTAAATTGCGTAAACCTTGCAGAAAATTCCTGGATCTGAGAATGAATTACCATAGAAAATTTTTTCGTTAATGACTCTTTATTTGGTTTTTCGTGAAATTCAATTTCAGAAAAAAAAATGTTTGTACTCAGAAAATAATTATATGAATTTGAAAGAATATCACGATTAAAAATCTGTAATTTGATTTCGGACGCTTTGATTTAGTCAAAAGTTTTAATGACTATTTCATTAACATCTTGTAGTTTTATATTTGGGGGCCAAGTCATACTTCAACCTCCGGTGACCCAGACCTTCGGGTTCTTGAAGATACTTACTCCTTACCATGAAACCTCCCACAAATGATATTGATACCGCATCGCCTGTCGCTCAGGGGTGCGGCCGGGGTTTAGGCAGAAGGCTTCGGTTGTAAAATAAACTACAGTCTCCAATCCCGCATAACGGTTCACTCAAAATCCTCCAGTGCAATATAAACGGTTTATCCACCCCAGCAATGAGAACCAAGCTGGATCAAGTACTTGAAGTTGCTGACAAAAACATGGTGCCCAGATTATTGAATTGCAGGAAACCAAACTTAGTGATCACACTAAACTTAAAATAAAGAATTTCGGTATTTACCGGACGGACAGACCCGATCAAAGGGGAGGAGGCCTGGCCTTTCTAGTCAGGAATGTTAACTTTCGGAGTATACACTTACCTGCTGGAGGCTCTTACTTGAAAAAGCAGGGCATGTTCATTAATTGGAGAAGAAAGGTGATTAATATCTTCAATATATATCACCCTCCTAACCAAGGTCAACTCCCTCAAGAATTATTTAACTGTATTGACGAAAACTCCATAGTCCTAAGTGACGTCAATGCCAAACATCAGATTTGGGGCAGCTCCACAAATAATGTTAGAGGCAGCGATCTATTGAGGGCAGCCGATGATAAGGCTCTTATCTTTCTAAGCGATCCATCTCCAACACATACGTCCCTTAGCTATGGGACATCAGAAGTCTTGGATGTTTCTCTTGTTAGCCCTGAACTCCACCCACACTGCAAGTGGAAAATTCTCGATAGCATCGGAAGTGATCATCTATCCATCCTCATCGAAGTACAGATTAACAGAAAAACTTCGACTTCTAGCAAGAATTTCTGGAACTTTAAGAAAGAAAACTGGGATCACTTTAGACAACTTGTTGAAAATGCATTTGAACAAAAGGCTCTTACAGACAACTTGGAGCAGGAGTGGAATAAATTTAAGCACTCTATCATCCATGCTTCCCATCAATCAATTCCTAAAAAAAATTTTAAAGTCTGAAATCTTTTTTTCCAACAAAGGGATCCCGAGATGAGAGTCGTCATCCTTGAAAGAAATGCCGAGCACAGGAAGCTCTCCCAAACTTTTGATCCAATGGATAAAGTTGAGCTAAATGAACTCAACGCAATCATTAAGCAGACATACATTAACCTTAAAAGGAATGCATGGACAAATATGTGTAGTAACATCGATGTTAGAACACCTTCAAACTTTGGTGATTGGCACAGACACTTAGTTATAATCAGCCACAAGACGTGTCATTCAATTCTGTTCTAACTTCCGATGGCGCGGTCGCACAAGATGATAAAGAGGCGGCGGATTTGCTGGGAGAGTTCTATAAGCATATGGGAAACCTAGTTTAACCATAATTATGTTGCCATTAAAAATAAATCGAAAAGATATATCCATAAGCAATGCACTTCTAATTCTGGTAGATCAATATTTATTAGAAATTTTTCTAAGAAAGAGCTGCATTTAGCTTTGAGAGCTATGAACCTGCGTAAAACTCCTGGCCCAGATGGCATCCATGGCTTCTTGATTGGTGATCTGGGACCTAATGAACTGCAGAGACTTTTGGATATTTTCAATCTTTCATGGAAATTTGGCCGTCTCCCTAGAGAATTGAAAAGTACAATCATTGTGCCTATCTTAAAACCTTGTAAAGAGGCTAGCGCTCCTGTGAGCCTCAGACCAATTGCTCTTACCTCGTTTGTGTGTAAACTCATGGAGAGACTAATCCTTGCCAGACTAAAATTACATCTAGATACCAGTAATTTGATTCCGAGAGAGCAGTATGGATACAGAAGTGAGCATAGTACTATTGACCAGATCTTGTTTGTTAGTCAAAATGTTCGGGACGCACAAAACATGAAGCCCATCAATCACACCGCAGATGCCCTCTTCGATATGTCTAGGGCCTTTGACAGAGTATGGCGCCAACTCATGATTGTTAAACTGCATGATTCATTTGACATTAAGAGCAAGGTACTCCCGTGGATATCCGATTTTCTCTGGGATAGATCAATTAGAGTTAAGTACAATAACACCCTCTCGGATCCTTCCAGAACAGAAAAGAATTCCTCAGGGCTCAGTCTTAAGTCCAGTATTGTTCTCCTTACATATTTTTGGTATCGAAAAAGAAATATTATTGTAAAGTGGGTATATTTTCGGATGATATCATCATCTACAACTCAAGCTCAGCTATTGAATACATCGAGCTTAAGCTCAATAATGCTATGGATGGGGCTTACTCCTTTGTTGAACAACACAAATTGATTTTTAATGCTTCTAAATCAGTTTCTACCTTTTTTTACAGACAACAGACATTTTTTCAATTATCATCCTCGAATCTTAATGAATGGAACACAATTGAACTATAATTAAAATGCCAAATACCTTGGTTATATCCTAGATATGGAAATTACAAGTAATAAACATATTAAAGGACAAATGTTCAAGGATAGAAAAAGGATGAATGTTCTTAAATTTATATCAGGTCAAGATTGGGGTGCAGAAGCTAGCAGACTTCGCACTACATTCATCTCCTTTGTTAGACCAATACTAGAATATGGTTTCCCTATTGTGCCTATTGAACACACAGTGCATTTCCAATGGATCCTTTCACACGTGGGAGTAGAGGGGAATGAAAAAGTGGATCTTTTGCCCAGATCGGCGTCAGAAGAGGGAGTAAATCCAGGAAGAGAGCTCACATCTAGTGAGATTTCTTATCTGGCAAAAACTGAATTCAATAAGCTTATGAAAATTCCTCCCAACCATCCATGGTACTTCGCCAAAAGACTGGGTGAGACCTTCAATCTTGGACCAAGATCTTATCAACCTGCCTTTTCCCGGTATCTGAGTGGGCACACGAGAGGAATCACCTTTCAGCAATGGCAAAGGGCATTTCCAGACTCTCCTATGTGTTCCGTCAGTATGGCCTCCCTTGGACATATCTTAACCTGCCTAAATTTTAAAAAAGACGATGTCCTTTGAGACCCATCACATTTTTTAGATATTTTAGATATTTTTTGTTTTATGGGGGTTGTCTAGCCTAGCTAGACAACCTGAGATAAGTAACATTAACAGTTTTATATTTAATTCATTTAAGTGACAGCATAAATCAGTGAAAAAATATAACTTTGCTAACCATTCTACATCCAATAATTGATTGTATTGGTCAATAATGTTCTCATTATTTAAAAATAATCTTATTTCCTCCAAACAATCTAAAAATCTTTGCAAAACATTTCCGCGGCTTAACCAGCGGACATTATTGTGTTAAAGTAAGCTGTTGTACGACGAGTTTACTTCGTTTAACAATTCTTGAAATTTTCTTTTATTTAGTGTTCGTGCTGATATAAAATTGACTAATTTTGTTACAAAACTCAACATATCAAACATTTTTAAACCTGTTTTGGCACATAACGCTTTTTGGTGAATAATGCTATGAAAATCAAGAATTGTGTGTTCAATTCGTTTTGTAAATAAATTTATAAATCCATTTTTCAGTCCAGTTAAGCTGCGGGTACCGTCAGTTGTAACTGACACACAGTTTTAGAAGAACATTTTTCTTTTTTTCCAATGGATTTATAACTGCATTACAAATGTCTATTCCTTTTGTTGTTAATGTTGATAAACTTATTAACTCTTTAATATTGTTTTAAACAAAATAATGTACACAAATTGCTGAACTAGCAGAACCTGTTACGGAGGTAGACTCGTCAGGGAAAATGGATATGGATAAAATCGCAAGACTTTACATGAATTCTTTGTTGAAAATTTACATTTTCCGCCATACCCAAAATTCTCTCTTTCACTGTATTCCTAACTATCGGCATGTCTTTAATTCTTTCGGTAATTTTTTCTTTGTTTTCGAAATCCTCGAATAAGTATGGTGCACATCGCAGCCAAGCATCCTTTAAAAATTCGCCTTCATTAAAAGGTTTCGCATAATGAGCAACGGTTTTTGAAACTTGATAACTGGCAGCAGTGGTGCTTCATTGAGTTCCAATATATTTCAATAAAGAAGAAGTTTGAGCATTTTTACTTTTTAAGCTACGTGATATATACTCCGTTTGCTCTTCTACACTTCGCTCGAGAATAAATGTATGGTTGCTTTCATTATGCCGCTTTACTGAAGGTATTCTACAGACTGCAGTTTTAGAACATAAATACTAATTGCTTTACTGTCCTTTTCAATCATACCAAGCTTGAAATTCTCTGCTACATGTTTCGGATAATTTCGATTTCTTAATTCAACCTTATAAGAAATTCTAAGAAATATTTATTTTAATATAATATTGTTATAAAATAAATTATTTATTCTGCATTCATTTGCAAGAATATATTTCGTCACATATTAAAGTACTAAAAATATTACCAACACAAGAAAATAATATATTAATTCAAGGTAATTTTAATAATTTTTTATATTTTACATTGATTTAATGATAAAATAATTTCTCATAATATTAAAACATTCTATTGTTCAAAAATAAGCAAAATAAATTTTAAGTTTAGTCACTTTTAATACCTTAAGGTTCTTACAGGTTAGAACTTCAGTCGTGACGCAATATGTTACTGCAAACGAATGCAGAATATATAAAATATGAAATAATATGTAAACATATTTACCTAAATATAACACTATATTTATTTACAATAAACGGTTATATTTTTTTACAAGTCACTAAAGTTTCAAAGACAATGGTTTACTAAAAATGACTAATGCAGTCTGTCGTCTGATTCGAGCGCTGCGACGGCAACAACATGCAATAACATTAGAAGGCGAAACTGGATACGGAAGAAATTTTATCTACTGCGCATCGTTATATGCTTCCAGAGAATTCATGCAATATTTTAATAATGAAATGTATAATTTGTGACGGTTCTGGTTAACATACTAAGATTGGTATCCAGTACTACAAATTTATGTCATAAATTATAAATTAAGTGTAGATTAATAATTTTTAATTCATTTCTATCAAAAAAGATAACTTATTTTTTGTGCGTGCCATCAAAATTTTCAAACGTGCCATTGGTTCGCCATCCCTGGCCTAGGGTGCTGTGAGAAGGACGCGTTTGCCACGCAAATCTCTGTTCCCGTTGTAGAAAGGAATTGCTGCAGATCGATGAACTTTCCCCTCCCTGAAAATAGAATAACATAATATGTGCTAGACATTTTAAAGCATCCTTCAATATTCAGGCATATGATTTCATATTTCCAAATAGAAATCAATAATGTTGGCCATCGTATTGAACATGTTCTAGCAACTGAAGGCTTATGCGTAGTATTGCGTGAAATAGTCTAAAAATAATATTCAAAGTTTGACCACAAACATCACCGCATTGCTTTATTCTCCGATTATTATTATAGCATTCAGTTCATAGAGGATTTCCTTTAAACCTGTATAGGACTCCCAAGATATCCAATCCATATGAATAATACCCATTGATGTTGATAACTGAAAATATAGATTACTTTATTTATACCTCAATGTCGGCAATATGTTCAAGCATCGGAGAAATTCATCCCATATGCAATTTTAGATATTATTCATATAGTAATCTACTTATACAGATGTTAAGTAAAATACTAAACCTATTTAAAATTCTGTCTTGACGCTGAAATTAAACAAAACACTTTTGCATAAAATTCATATTGTTAATCCTATATGAATCGATTAACGCCAAAATATGTTACATTTGACGTGATATCGTTCCGCATATATGTACCAAAAAAGTCATCAATTTTTCCCTATAAAATTCCTTAACTATAGCGAACATTCAATTTTTGCGTATCAGTTGCACAGTAGCTCAAGTATATTCGATTTATTCTCCCCTTTGTATTTTAAAAACAACGGGTAAACGGGCTTAGTGAAAAATAAGCTCAAAAATGTGTGATTCAACATATTTGAAACACAAGCTACAACTGATGAATCTTCTGTGCACCGAATAATAATTTTATAATCATTGGTATTCAATTAATAAAAATGCGCTATTGCTTAGTGAATGTATTAATGTTGTGTGTACTTCAGGATAAAAATTAGAGTTTTGGTGAAATATAAATTACTGCATGAATTCGAAGCGTGTGTCGTAATCATCGTTGCTTAAGCATTTATGGATATTTCTCATTAAAAACTCTTCCTTCATTGCGTTTTAAAATCTTCACCTGAATTAATTGAAATTCTGATCAAAATGGCCACTTTTCAATTCTATAATGACAATCTACAAAAATGCATTTCAACTTTACTCAATAACATAAGAAAATACTTTCTGTTATGTTGTGAGCTTTTTAACTTGATTTTGCAATAGACTTAGCATGTGTTTCAACAGTCGCTTAGCACTCTGGGGTTCCATAATCTTAAGAAGACGAAAAGCACTCTATCAAATGTATTATTTTAATCTTACGTCTTAAACAAAGAATTCTATTGATTATGTAAATAAAAAATTGATATTGTTTCAATTCTGTTTCAGGTGGTTCCAAGGATTTGATTGGGACGGTCTAAGAAACAGAGATTTGATACCTCCTATTTTACCAAAAGTGAGAAAGCTTTGAATATTGATATAATGTTTGTACATAAAGTTTGTATATTCCATCGTATAAAACCACTTCATACAAAAACACACTTTTAAAATCAACATGCCAATGCTCTTATTTAATGTATGATTAATATCTTTGAAATGTGCACACAGCTCATGCTTCACATTTTATATAGCTTCGAATAAAATCGGAATGGATCATTTCTTCTCTAAAGTTGCAGTCAATGAGATGGCCCGAAATTCATTGTGAGGGTCGAAAGGGAAGATCTCCTTAAGCAACAGTCGTTAGCCGTTTTCAAAATTAAATTCTCTCATTCTATCCAAATAGAATGCATGCATTTTAATTTCAAAAATGGGATCTTTTCATCTGAAATTCATATTAAAATGCAGTACAGAAAACATATTCACAATTTATATTTATATGGTATCTTTTCCTTAATTATTTTTAAAATAAAATAAAACATATGCTTTTTTTCTAAAATGAAGTATATCATTATGACGAGAGAAAATGTATGTGAGATACATAAATCTCATAAATAGCCTGATCAAGTGTTCGTATAAATGAAATTGTGATTGCAGTGTGTCAGTTACACGATTATAAGCCAATATTTCTGCAATTGATTTCTAGAAAACGAAACACTTTACTTCCTGAAGAATAAATTTAATTGATATTGACTGTTATCAAAAATTTGATACCTTGCTGGAATTCAGTGAGCAATTTGACTGCCAGTCAATGACAACGATCAAAATAATTGCTGAATAAATTCGATTCAGAAAGAGAAATATAAAGGGGACAATCACATACTTTTTTTTCAGAAAATGAATTCCAAGATCATGGAATGTTTCTTGAATGAGATTTCTTTCCAAAGCAACGATTCTTGCAGATGCTTCTTCACTGCAAAGAGACAGATAAGAAAATGCATTGATCGAGAAGAACTAACAAAAACTGCATCGATGTGTTGTCGCTTCTTAAGCAATGAGAGATCCTCATAAATTCGAATATTCTACTGGTAATTTGATCCAGCACAATAAGTGCAACTGAAAGATGTGAAAATACTTGCTTTTACAGAAATTTCTCACACACAAATATTGAGCCGAAATCAAATGTCGCATGGATAGAAATGTAAGCACCCATTCCGACAAACTGTTAACAAAAAACATCATTGAACATCAATGCCTATGATTGAACCTTGGGCTTTCACTCTGAGAAACGAGTACCTATTATTAGGTCACGGTCTAATAAATGAATGATTTTCTATTTCTAACACCATACACTAAATAAAATGGCGAATTCGATACTTTTTTATTTCTTTCTGTCCTAGTGCCTATAACAATAAAATCCTTATCGTGTTTCACCGCAGAATGTTTGTTCGAGTTTGGGTTTAGAATGCCTGCATTAAATGGAGTGAAACAAACTATCGAGACGTGCAGTCTCTGTTTATTTTAAAATAAAAACTGAGTTTAGGTTTGAGATTTCGATCATTGCAATTCATTTAAAACAGATTTTGCTGATTTAATCTCCTTGGGTTGTTCCAGATGGTGCGTTGTACCTTGTGCCACCGAACTAGTGTTCTTTCCTGGAACACTTCCTGATTCAAAGGCGTATATTCTTTTTCTGTAACAAAATCGTCCTCTGTGCGATATCACTGTGATTGAAGAAAAGCATTTTTCTGCATTGGATTTCTCTTTCCTTCTATATAACGGTGTCTTGCACTTTTATTCGACAAGCAAGATAATAAAACTCCAAATAAAAACATATTATCAAATAAGGATTGATAGATACTTTTCGAAATTACCCGTTTTTTCAATTTGAGTATAAAAATGCCTTGACAAGAAATATACCATTCCCATTCACCCCGAACCGAAAACAGGCAAAAAAATTCTTATATTAGAAATAATCATTCAAAAAACGAATGTGTTTTAAGAATAAAAGATATTTATATATTAACATAAGCAGTGAAATTATTCATCATGTTAGAGGGTGAAAAAACCTTGTTTCTGAGTAATGAATGCGTGACACATAACTAGATCGACTTTTCTATTAGCTGAGCATGTGAAAATAAGAGATCTTCTTATAAGTAAAAATGGCTAACTCAGTATCCCTATAAACGTAATATGAGCTTATAGTGAAACCATCATTCTTCATTTATTTTTCTAAGAAAAAGCAACTAAATGTAACTTTTACGATCTTTGGCCCATTGTCGACAGCTGTGCGAAATATATAAAATTAAATGTTCAGTTATTCTTTTTAAAAAACAACCAGAATGAAACATCCACTGTTTCGATGGAAACAATTAAACGATACTGTTATTCCACTTCATGATATTTTACCTTTCCTACATAGTTTTGTTTTTGTTTACAGGTAAAAGACCCAACAGATGTTTCGAACTTCGATGTCTACCCCATCATGATCGAAGACTCACCACCTGACTTTTCAGGTTGGGACAAGGACTTCGACTGCTCACTCGACCGATGAGGCTGGACTCGAGGCCAGAACTTTATGTGATAACACACTGTTAGAGTTCCTATGTCTGTAAAGCTCAAGCTATCCTCTCTCCACTCCCAAGCACAGGACAGAAGACCCCTTCCGTTCTTTTTGCTCTGAACGATTCATCGTCCAATGCAGATTCTGGTGATGCACCGTCAGCAGTTCTGCTGAAAAATAAATTGCGACAGCCATGGATCGGATGAAGGCCACGACATCCTCAACGGCTCCGCTGCTCATCGGTCTTGAAAGCAGTTCGGAATCCAGAAGCTATTTTACATGATTTTCAGCTAGCTTGAAATGTTTGAAATCAAAAGAGAGCAAGAACTTGATGCATGCACAGGGAGGATGTGAATGCAATAACTTTCATGTTATACTTTATTTTAAAATGCATGAAAAGAAGTTGCATTCTATGTTTGCAAACACAGTCCTATCTCATTGAATGGAATCCATTGAGACTGAACTTAAATGAAAGAATGTACTATTCATGTAACAATAGAGCTTCCAAATCCTAAAAATTTCTAAGAAAATAACTAAAACATTTCAAAGTTGTAGAAACGAAATGGCAAGACTGTAAATAACATAGAATAAGTGGAATTCATTATCCAAATAGGATGAAATAGTTACTCTCTTCAGAGGAATAATGTCATCTTAAATTCTGGTAAGCGAATGAATTATAAATATATATGAATTAAGTATGCACATGAATTATAATGAATTATAAATAAATATGAATTATAATGAATTATGAATGCATATATGAATTGCAATGGATTATTAACATGCTGAATTCCAAACACAAGAAGGATAAAGTTTACTTAATGATGCATTATTTTCTGGTGCCATTGCTGAGGAACTAAAGAAGAATTTTTACTTCATTTCATTTTTCAAGAAGAGAGAATTCAGAATCTATATATAAATAACAAGGCAGAATATTTGCAGAATGACTGTGGATCAAGTGAAACAATTTCGATCTAAATTTTGATTCTACGCTTATTTTTATTATTATTATTTTGAAAAGATGTACTTTTCGGGTGCAAGGAAATACTGCTTATTTTCTTATATCTGAAATACACACTCAGCTCAAATAATATTTTTAAAGTTTTGCTGTTTATGTTTCGCAAACCTTACTTTTAAGTGTTGCGGCATTATTGAAGGAATGCGAACATTAATTATGAAGAAAAAGATTAGTAAATTTAAAAAATAGTTTTCTTAAGGTTGGACCGCTTGTTTATTTTTGTGTACTAAAAACATTATGGTTGCAGTAAAAATTCAACAAACTGGAAGGAAAGTTTCAAAAATAAATAAATTGCTCAAGTAAAAAATAATGGCTATTTTTGAAAGCCAGTATTTTTATTTAATTCTTTTTTCTAAAAAAATAAACGAGAAAAAAAATTGCCAAGCTGAAATCTTCTCTTTTATCAGTCTTTTCATGTACAATTTTGAGGGGACACTGTGCTACATAGGTGAACATATGTAACATTCAAAGTATGTCATTATATATATACATTTAATTGTTTTTAAAACGTGAGAATTTTATATTTTCCTGTGCATAATGAATGTATAATCCATATTTGTCACACATAAATAGTACTTTTTATGTTATAATTTGAGAAAATTATTCTTTATATATAAGAGTGCTTGGTATTAAATAAATTACATTTCCTTGTATATTTCCTTCATTTGCTTATACAAATATTGCCCTGTTTTTAATTAGTAAAATTAGCACTGATAATTGAAATATAAATTTGTTAAACTGTCTTTATTATAATAAACTGTATTTGAAGTAACCAGGGTTAATATATACACGATTTTTGTATTTTTAAATTTAGTAAAGTATATATTTTTTATCGTATATATTTATCTGAGAATTTTTCTACCAGTTGAATATGAAATTTTGACAATAGTTTTACATTGTAAATTATTCTTCGAATCATATGGAAAATCTTAACTATTTTATGTCATTGTATATTCTTGCTTTGTATTTCTTTTTAGAAATGTTTCATTTCAATTGATTTCATTAAATTTAATGGAAAAAGTTAATTTTGTTTCTTCATTTCTGTTTCCTTACTCTTCTTTAATAAGATGAAAATAATTGAACTTATTTGAATGATCATAAAATAAATAAAAAATAGGGAGTTCAAAAAGAAATTCCTTAAGTGATATTCTGTCCTTTATTATCGAAAGTTGATTGCCTTTCTAATCTGCTGTTCAGTAGCTTCACGCCGCTTTCGGTCAAGGGGAGGGCGACGCTCTCCCCCTCAATGGTGCTTGGAGTTCCGGGGTTGGGGACGTCCTTCCGCGAGTGGAGAGGAGGGTGCCTCCCTTCAGATGTGTCACCTGACCATGATTCAAAATGACGAGGTTCTTGGTGATGGGTGAGAATTTCTAATCCACAGTAACCTAAGAGTACAATCTGGGTCTCGCCTACACTGCTGTGCCAATCTGGTTTTAGCAATAATAACTTTATGTAAATTTTTTAATAATTACTATTAAGATAAGAACTAAATATCATTCCCACATGGCAAGTTTAATTTCTGTGCTTTTTTCATGAAAAGCTTTCTTTAAAATGCCTGTTCGACATTCTTCAATTTTTTTACCATAAAAGTTTGAAAATTATAAAATAATTTTTTATGTTATAAGAAAATTAATCAATAATAAACCAATAAATAATGACCAAATCAATCGTGTAATAGATAAAAAAAAAAAATAGAGCATACGTTTATAATATAGTTGCGAAATTTGTATACTTTTTTTTGACTAAAAACAATTTTTACCCACATATGTCGATAAATGTTGTTTAAAACGCTAAAAGTGATTTTTTAATAAAATTTAAGGAAAAAATTCATTTTCTGTAATTATTTTAAAAAATTTTGAATTTCCATTCTACTTTCCTTCATTTTCCTCCCCCTTCCTTCTTTTTTAAATTCCTCCAAATGACTGCAACAGATTTCATTGGTTTCGATCATTTCTATAATTTGTTTTCATTGTTTACCTTTTGACCGTGAGGAAATAAAGAAGAAAACAAATAAAATACTATTTCAGCCATTCTCTAGCAAATGTGGAAAAAAATGGCCACCAACACTTTCAAATTACGTATGAATTTGAACATCTTGATTCTGTGAATACGTCTTTTATTAACATACTATAACTTTGCTTTAGAACAAAATGCTAGAATGTTAAGTTTATTCAATTTATGAAAATAAATATACTATAATATATGACAAAGAAAATGTTAAAAAATTATAATTAAAAAAATTTATATCATCCTTGCCAATTTAAAGTGGTTTTGTTTTGTCTTGTCTTTTCATTTTTCTTTTTCTTCTGTTCTATTGTCAACGTTTTCAATTTTAGAAGCAATGTTTCTGAGGATTAGAAAAAATTTGAAAACAAATTATTTAGACAACAGATAATTTTCATGATTTCGAAAAATTTTACAAACGGAAAAAATTATAATTAAAAAATACTTCTTCATTACTGGTAAAAATCATAAATGGATTTTTCGCGTCACCGAAGATACTCAGACATTCGAGGGTGAATTTCGCCTTGTTTGCTCCCCTCGAAAAATGTGATTCGAATTCAAGCAGTGAATTGACGACGCCATCTCAAAACGATGTGACGTTGATGAAAAGTTATCTGACGTCATGGATATTTTAAGCCAATGAGAATTGTAAAATTGGCGTAATCATGACCTCAACTGGAACGAGAGAAAAACCACTTTATGGTTAAAAAGAATACCCCATATGTTTGGCAGATAGTACAAATATATATATGATCCTTTTTATAATACAGTAAAAGCTCTTTATTCGCGGGATATATGTTCCATAAATATGCCGCGAATACAGAAACCGTGAATGGTAATCTATATGGGATTATAGGGGATACATTCTTAGGTGACAAAATAAAAAAAAACAAGTATATAAAAAATCAATTTAATTGAAGTTTTTGAACATTTTCATTAATTATCTTAAGGCAAAGGTTTGAAAAATTTTGTAATTTTCTCTTGCTTGTGTGGCAGTTTTTAAAAGCTCCTTCAATTCAGACTGATACGCAGCAGTCGCATTAGCAATTTGCCTCTTAAAAATAAGACTTCCTTCCATAGACGGATCAATGTTCATAAAGAAATCGCAAAGCTCATTTGCCATTCTTAAACTTTCACTAAGATTTTTCAAATTAAATGTCACGTTTCCAGTGCTTGTTAAAGCCTCTTCTTCAATGGTGTGTGAATTTAACATTTCCTCTAAGTCAGTTTCAGTCAAATATTCATCTTGCGATTTTCAAGCAATTCCTAAATGTCACTTGATTCTATCTGTTCGAACACATCTCGTCCTATTCCATTCGTGATTTCAACTATGTTTGCAGTCAAAGTTTGAACTTGCACAGATTATTCGTCATTTTCCACAGTCAGAGCAGGCCACAGTTTTTTCATGCATGATTCAATGTGTGTGGATTCAATTCTTCCGATGATTCTTTTATGTTTACGATGCATTTTTCTATGTCAAACTTCTTCCAGCATTCCATATTATCCTTGGTCCATAGGTTGAAGCAAAGCCGTCGTGTTGAATGGTAAAAATGTCAATTTTATATTTGGATGCATAGTTTCAAGTTTGTGAGGATGACCTGATGCATTGTCAAAACTAGAAGTGCTTTAGAATTTAAATTCTGTTGTATTTTTTTTTTTTTGATAAGTTTCAACTTTAGAAATAAAACAGTTCCGGAACCAGTCACAAAAGATAGCGCTTGTAACCCATGCTTTTTATTAGCACGCCAAAACACTGGTAGGTTGTCCTTGTTTTGACTTTTTAAAGCCCGAGGATTAAACGATGTGTAAATTATCAGTGGCTTAATGACACAATCTCCAGATGCATTTGAACACAGCAGCAGTTAACTATCCTTTGCTGCCTTAAATCCAGGAACAGACTTTTCGCTTTTAGAAATTAATGTTTTGTTTTGCATTCAGTTCACCAAAACAGTACAGTTTCGTCTGTATTAAATACTTGCTCAGGTTTGTATCCTCCATCAACTACTAGGTTTGCAAATTCTTCTGGATAGCGTACTGCTGCAGCAGTGTCAGCCGATGCTGCTTCTCCAACGATTTTAATGTTATGCAATGATTGTCTCCCCTTAAATTTATGTAACCAACCTTCCGATGCTTGAAATCCTCCATCTGTATATTCACCACTACAACAACCATCAGGTTCTTTAAATGAGCATAAAGATGCTTTACCTTCTCCTGGACTATTGGACCACTAAGGGGCACCCTCTTTTGGTTGCGGTCTTCGATCCATAATGACAACGCCACTTCCATTTTTTCTATTGCTGGATCACGAACAATTTTCGCTGACAGGGAAGTTGAAGCTACGGAATTTTTTTTTTTTTTGTCAATCGTACAGTTAATTTGTTGACATTGAATGAGCGTGATATTGGTGCAAATGACTCTTCAAGGCTTAAACGATCAAGCATTTCTATTTTCACTTCAAGCGGTAACACAGATTTTTTTCGTGTCGAAACTCGTTTCTCATTTTTTTTAGTTGACATTATAAATTAGAAAAAGAGTGGTAGAGACGTGTTACTCGATCACAATTTTTGTAACGAATGTGAAAGACGAAACAATAAAACACGCAAAGCGGCTTTTACTTAAGAACGGAACAGCAACATTTAAAAATATACTTTATTCATTGAGTAATAAGTTTGCTTTCATTCTGTTTGTTTACATTCTCTAAGCAGTACATTCTACACTTTGCTCTTGGTGAAGGAGTGAGTTCACATAGGTTTAAGCCAGAAAAAGTAAAAATTTAATAGTTAGAACTACAAAATTCTACTGCTGTATGTAAACAAACTACTGTATTATGTTCCTGAACAAAATATATCAACGAAAAATAGAAAGGATAAAATGGTTTTTTAACAAATGCTCTCATTTTAACACATATGTGTTTAAACTTTAAGGAATTACAATCTCCGGTAACGTCATACCTTGGCTTTCTTGCGTCTTTTAGAATAAATACGATTTCACTTTGTGATGTTAAAAGAACTGTTTTTATTTTTTCCTCTTGGCAGAGGATTTGTGATTTCTGAAATAGAAAATAAATTATATATTTTCTCCTATTAGGAATTTTTCCCATACAAACATCTAATATAAAGATTCTATCCCCCCTCCTTTGCATCAGACATTGATTTAGTACGAACTCATTTATTCTTATCTTTTAATACTTCAATTTCAAACAGTGGTACTGCTTCATAAATTTTTATATTTTATTTTAATTCTCTGATCAAATTTCAATAATTTTCGCTTTGCCTGTCACGACAAAATACTTTGTCATTATATTCAATTGAGCTTATATAATCTTACAGAAAAAAAAACTGTTAATATCATTCTAATATGCAATTCATCGCATTTAACAGAAGTGGCGACTCTCTGTCCACCACCACTTATGGATAGTTAAATGGGGTGAATTGTGCACTGCCCATTTGAAACTATCCAAATGAATCAACTGCCCATTTTGCTGGTCCATAGGCGGCGCCACTATTGATCTAATCCATTTTTACAAATTTAATTTTATAATACAGGGTTATTACAAAGGAATCGTCAGGTTTTTATTAATTACTACGTCCGAATTTTAAAATGTATATATGTTTCCATGACAACATAAATGAGAGAACATTAACCACAGTTTCACGCTGCGTGAAGGCCATGCGCGTGCGATTGACATTGATGCTGCACGAATCTCCTGTTCGAAAATGCGACTGTACAGCAGAGTGGGACTCACTCGTAATCTTTCGCCATGTGACCTCTTCGTTTGGGAAGGTGTTAAAGACCACTTTAAAGTGGTTTATCCAACTATCCAATTGGATAGTTGAGGACCCGCAGCATCGCAACTGCAATCGACCCTTCTGAGTGCAGTGAACTGAATTATCGCTTTGAGGTCAAGGAGCACAAATTGAACACTTATATCGATGGACGTCCATCTTGTATACTTTCTTTTCATGTATTACTCTCTGTTGAAACCCAATAGGTTCCAAAATAAAAGCTTCGGTAACCCAATGGTTCTTTTTTACTATATTTAATTATGGATTTAAATATATTTTTAAATGAAATATTATTTGAATTAAATAATATATGTTGAGTTGTGAAAATTAAAATGAAAATAATTAATTTTTATTTTATTTTATCAATGATTCAGACATACATCCTGCATATCACGCAACATAGAAAGGAATCCGTTTTTGTTGTATGTTTTTCACCAAGATTCGGCAAAATACTTTTGTAACATTTCTGGACTCGTACTTTGCCCATTGAAAATATTCCAAGAACATTTAATTGAGTGTTTGCGCCGTTTGAAAAGTTCACAAAATGTTCCAATGATCACTGTTGACACTCCAATGATCATAACGTAGTCTGGTTTCACCCCTATAAGCAAGTTATTCCACACTCGCGATAATTACGATATTACTTCCAGTTGGATTGCTGGCAGTAGCGTACAGCATCCCTTTTTTCGGTGATGAAGAATTTAAAATATCCACGCACTTACTACTCGCTTCCCGTAGCTTCCATGATTGTGAATGTTTTCAGTGACAGTTCATTCCTTGGAAACAAGCTGCCCACCTGTAGCATTTTTCGCTTCCCACAAGGGACTCGGCGATTTCGATTGCGTGTTTGGGACTACCGAAGGGTTGCGCTTGTTAAGCAAATCCTTAGTCATCGCAACCCAGACTGAATCAATCTCATCCAGTACTTTTTACTTACCTGAAAACATCCGGTTGGTCACTTCGAAAGTTTAACACAAATAAAGACAAGCTCTATGATCTCTGACAACAACAAGTAGTTGTTGCATCGTCTGTTGATATCCTAAAATAAAAAAAAATGCGTTTGGCTTCCTTCGTGGAGCATCTGAGACACATGTACTGTTCCTCTTTCGTGTTTTTTCCTTTTGACTTCTCTAGTTTCTCTTCCACACTTTAATCAAGTAAGAAAGATATTTTATAGTTGTAGTGGTTGGTATTCTCGAAGAAATCAAAACGTTAATTTTCCTGTGGTTATAGCAAGATAAAATTCTCTAGCTTTTATTTTAAAAGTGTGACAAAATGATGGAAGTGAAAAAAAATATAAATAATTACACAGTGATGCCTTGTATCAATCTGTTAAGTAATTTTACTCTCCTTTACAGGTCCCATTATAAATAACATTGACCAATAAAAGTGAGTTACCCTATATGTATACATGTATAATTTTTATATTCTTTAAAATATTTGAAAGATTCCATATATATATATATATATATATATATATATATATATATATATATATATAAACAAATAAACATGATATAAAAACATATAATTCAAGAATGAGATCACATAACGACACATTGAAGAAATGATGAAAAGATTCAATGGGGAAAAAATGCTTAAATTGATACGATGTCCTCTTTTATTTTATTTTATTTATTTATTTATTTTGTAAATTTTGATTTTTTAACATTGATGTAAGTTTCTACTCTTAGTATTTTTAATTTTGCTCGACTGAAATTTAACATACAACAGATGTTCCCTGATTAGATGATTAGCGTATACACTTTTTTTAGGAATGATTTTTGATGATAGCAATGTATTCAAACCTGTCTGGGTAAATTTATCCTATGTAGTAAATTTGGTGCAGCATCATGGACATTAAACCATTTCATAAATTCATTTATTTCGGAGATAATTCGCAATTATGGTATGAGAAAATCCAATCCAACACATGAATTCAATAACGCCGTTTCTACTTTACCAACATTTCAAATATCTTATTTGATTATCCTTAAATATGGAAATTCTTTCATTCATTTACTATATTAATTCAATAATTTTTGAGAATTGAATTTCAAAATCATTTTGATAGAGGTCTTGAAATATCGTAGGAAAACTTGACAAGTTGTAAAACATCTAGACACGGAAAACTAGTTAATGAGCGAAAGGAAAATAAATATTGAAATATTTTTGTGCTTTATTTTTTTTTCAAATTATATTCTATTCAGTAAAAATAGATTTAGTAAAAAAGATTCAGTAAAAAAGATTATTATTAAATTAATTAAATGTGTCTATTGTCGATTTAGGTTATTTCAAAGGACCAGCTGTGGTGTCAACTGCCTCTGTTGTTAGCGGTTAAAATTAATAAGGGCTGGTAAATTATACAGTGGCTTAGCAACTTAGTTAGAAGAAATATGAAATTATGTGAGTGCAAAAATAAGTAAATAAAAAGTAATACCAGAATTTAAAAATCTTTTAATAAATCCTATAAACTCAATCATTTTACTACAAATAGCATTTAGTTAATATGTTCCTTACTTGTTCGTATAATAATAATTTTCTAAAACTGTAACAATAACGAAATAAAAAAAAAATTTTCGCCAAATTTTTAAATCTGAAATATAAAAAATTCGTGCTTATGCATAAAACCCATTTTGGATGATCTCAATTTAGGTGATATTCTTGAACTACTTTATAAATATTTTAAATGTATCTTGACTAAATTTCTCATGACTTACATTTCACTCATTTTGTGTGAATAAATTGTTTTTCTGAATAATCTAGGGATAAAGAAATATAAAAAAACTCTAAAGAAATGCCTCCCCTGATTTGAAATAAGGAATTTTAAATTAAAGCAAGGAAAATTTGTTATTGAAGAAAAAATGAGGTAATTTTAGGAGGGAGGTTCTCTAAAAAAATGTAGTAATTTAAATTTTAGTTTAAAGTATATAATATATTCTTATAGTAAGTTTTGTTCCGAATTTTAGATTTTGTTTATTTATGAAGGATGAAAGCATTGTTTTCTTTATTATTAAATCTTTAGTAGGCCCTCTTTTCTTTTATACATTTGTAATAAACAAAGCAATACATTTAATAATAAAGATGTACAATATCATAAAATTTCTATGGAAAAACTGAAGTATATGAGTACAGTTCAAAAAATTTTAAGAATCCACGATTGTATCTGGCAGCCATGTCTCATTAAATTTCTTATTAAAAATTGAATTAATAATTTTATTAAATTAAAAAAGTTATTTTGAATTCTTTACTGAGGCAATTAACAAATAGTTTCCACTTGAAACCAATATTAATTGATTCAATCAATCCCCCTTACACTCTTCATGATTAAAACTTTTTTTTATCTCTTGCTTAAACTTTTTTACTTAAAACTTTAAAAAATTTTTTAATTATACATTCTAGTGTATTATTTGTTCTTATTAATGAAGAAACATTGTATTTTGTGATTTACTTTGGTATAAATTTGTGGGAAACAAAAGGAAAATACACAAAAAATTCAACATGTCTTTAGTAAGTAATTGGAGGATTATATTCCATGAAATTTTATTAATTTTTTTTTTTACTTTTGACATATTGCAATTTAGCTTTAAACTATTCACAGTATCAGAAAATTAACTATTTTTTGAAACTGGATCTCTAAAACAGTATTTAACATTGAATGGATTTATTATTTTGCATAAATATGGATAAAAATATTTAATTTTTAAATACGTGTTTAAACGGTGGTGTAAGAAAAAAAAATTTTTAAATCATTCTTAAGATTAAAAAGTGGAGACCAAGATATATTATTTATTAAGTTGTTATATCTCTGCTATTTCCAATATTATTAATATTTCTATTTCAAGCTGTAGTCTGAACTATTCATCTTTTAAGATATTAGTACTTATTTATCTACAAATCTTTAGTTTAAAAATCATGTCAAAAGTTTTACAATTTTATATAAAATATAAAAGGATCCCTTATAAATAATAAATTAATATATTTTCTAATTTATTAATTATTGAAAAATATTTTTAATTTTTACTATCTCAATTTTAATTGTAAGTCACAGATAATCAAGTCTTTCAAATTTAAATTATTGGGGAAATATTGCAAAATAATATTAGTTTTAACTTTATTATAGACACAAATAATTTTCTTTTAAAATCATATTTATTTTAAACTGTTTATAAATTTAAAAAATTATAATAAAAATTCACAAATTTTTAATTTACATTATATGATTAACTGTCCCACAGATTTGAGTTGTACTTTAGCTGCACTTTCATTTATACCATTTGTTACTGTATTAACTTTTTGTTTGTCTTAATAATTTACAGTTTAGTGATAATCACTATTCATTACTGTAATATAGCTTTTAATTTATGAGATAACCATTATCCACATATTTGTAAGAAAATATATTGTAAATATAAGTTTATCAATTAATAAATATGTAAAATATTGTTGTACTTAGGAGGTCCTGGGTTCAAATCCTGGTTCGGGCATGGATGTACTTTCTCTCTGTATCTATCCTGTCTTTGCCCTTTTCCTGTGTGAGTGGTGAATAAGGTGTGAATGGTTGCCTACCCTATAAACAGGTCCCTATGGCATGTGTGTACTGAGGAAGTCGGACTCCACACCATAATATGGTTCAGTTGGAAAAGTGGAGCAGCGCACACATGTTGCCAGCCTAGCTGGCACACGACAATGAATGAATGAATTGTTGTATTTACCTATTAAAACTTTACAATTTCAGATTTTATTGTGCATTTTGTCATGGAACACAATTCTTTTAGATACATTCAAGACTCATTTTTACTAATTAGATAGAATCAATATTATAAAAATATCCTGATAGTTTAAAAATATATTTGCTACAACAATAACTGCTGGAAATTTATTAGGAAAAATAGCAAAAGTACTGGTAAATAGTAAGTATCTATTAATTAAATATTTTTATTTTCTCAATTTCTAGTTATGAAAAATGGGATCAACAGAAGCAGTAATTCTTCCTGAAGGAACCACCATATATTCATTGCAGGTTGCAGGTCATGAATATGATGGGAAATCAAAATTAGGTATGAGTAGGTTTATGAAAAATTATTTAGATAGTTAAAGGATTATATATATATATATAATCCTTTAACTATCTAAATAATTAGTTAATATACATATATATATATATATATATATATATATATATATATATATATATATATATATATATATATTGGTTATTAAAAAGTATTTATATTTTTTCACTGTTTTACAAAGATAGACTAAATTGTTGCAATATTTCTAGTAAAATAATATTAAATTTTGTGAAGTATTTATTAAAATGTAATGTTAACTTTGAGCTTAGTTGGCAATTGAATGGTTAATACTCTGGCATCCAGTTTAATAGCTTGTGGGTTTAAATCCTACATTGTGCATTGACATCTGTAGTATGTAAAAAGTGGTATTTGAGCAACAAACAAGCAAAACTTGTCTACAACTTTACCTCTTAGAATTAAATTATAATACTAATTAGAATGAGAGAAAAAATTTAAAAATCATTATATTTGAATTTTTTAAGAAAGAAAAGTTTAAAAGCAAGTGTTTTGAATAATGCAATTTTAAAGAATATTTTGTTTCCCCTTGTGACTAAAATAAAAAAATACATGTTAATAAATATGAAATGGAAATTCAAAATTATGTATTTTTATTATGTTTATCCATGTTATTAGAAAATTTTTAGTAGTATTATGTGTTAGATTACTTAAATTTTTTCAATATATTTTAGTTCTTGATCTCAGTATTGCTTCTAATTACTCATTCCAATTTCTCTACAATTGTAAAACTATTTATATATTTTTTTAAAATTTCAGTTAACTATGGATAACGTAACTTGTAAGTTTATATTTAATCATGTCTTTATCATCTTTATTATTTTTAAATGTATCACTTAAGCATTTTCTAATTTCAATAATAAATTCTAAAATTATGATTCTAAGCTCAGCTGAAATGCTACCATTAAATATAGGGTACATAGAACTCACAAAATTATCAGAATTCTTGAAATATTATGAAAGCAACACCAAATTCAAGATTTTTTGTTATGCTATAAATTTTTTTATGTACTTTCTCATTGTATATATATATATATATATATATATATATATATATATATATATATATATATATATATATATATATATATATATATATATATAAAGGTTACATTATGTGATTTCATGTTACCAAATTGTTAGGGTTAAATATTCAAATTTCTGCTCTAAGAATAATTTGAGCTTAGAGAAACTATGAAATACAATGTTTCTTATTTTCTTAACGCTTAATGAGGTAGCTTTTCTTAACAATCTGAATGGGTTAACAGGCTTTGTAGAAAAAAAATTGGACCTTTAAAATTTATCTATCTGCAAGTAATATGCATACTCCATTAAATCATCTAAAGGAATATCATTCACTCTTTGTGATATGTTTACATATTTCAACTGTTGAAATTTTGCATGTATTTTTGTGGGAAAAACTAAAAGCAAAAAGATTCAGTTTTAAAAAATAGTAAACTAGGGAAACTGAAAAACTTTATGAGTAATATTAAATTCAGAATATTGATCAGATAGCTTTTATAATTTCATTAACATTATTTTCATATTTTCTTGGTGGTATTTAAGAATGGCATTAATGGAGTGACAATTACACAATTTAATAGTATTATCAAGTTTAACTATAGATCAATATATAAAATAGTTTTTAAAATATTGCTCTACTATTTCTAAGTCTGAAAATCAAACTTCTTGTGGACAGTAAAAAGTTTTGTTGATTTATTACTTAACTTATAAACTATTGAACTGAGTTTAGAAGTCATATGTATAATATGTTAACATTTGTACTTCAGAAATGAAATGAATGAGAATAATCAGGTTAGTAAAATTTTGTTTGTAAAACAATAATACTTATATTTCATTTTTGCATTGATTTAATTATAAATATACATATCAAATTATTTTTATGTACTTAATTTGATATGTATATTTATAATTAAATACAATAAATAAATGAATTTTGTTTTATGTCTTAACATTTTCATGAATTAACAAACATAGATTTTTCATATTATTTTAGTACTCATTTTTATTTTAATGACACTACAGTGATCCTTCGTTTTTCGCGGCTAATGGGGACCAGAACCATCGGCGAAAGCTGAAAAACTGCGAAGTAAGATTTTCCCCCTAGGAATATTCTTGTATGTGGATACACAAATCTTTTAAATATGTAAGCAGTATTTTATAGTTTACACATTTAAGACAAAAATTACAACACTCTACGTATTTACTTCAATGTGTCAGTGCTTATTAATAAGGTTAATTACAAAAACTTATATAATAATAAACATCAACACTGCTTTCTGAGAGGCATGAAGAGTCTTGTGTTGGAGGAGAGGCTCTCATTTGACTCGTAGAAGCTTTATAAGCTCATTCAGAGAAACTCTTATACTGGAGACACTGATGGTAGAACCGGAGGCTTTACCTTGGACAGAAGCAGGGTGATAGGTATTTGTATTTTTTTCAAAATTCCCTTGTAGAAGGACATAACCCGGCAACGTGATTGCTGAATTAGATAAGCTCGAGCCATATTCTCTTCAATGTCTTGTGCAAATTGTTGCATTGCTCTAACCATGTGTGTAATTGTTGCAGATTCTCTAGGGTAAATCCACGCTTTTCAGTTCTTCCTTTTGTTTTCTTCCTCACTTGTAGACTTTGCCATTTCAAGGAGGTCTTCATTGGTCAGGCCAAAGTTATTGCTTAAACAAAACAAATTACCGCCAACAAAACTAAAACAGTATGTGAGACAGTCAGCATCATGAACAAGACTTGCCAGATACAACAAGAGAAGATGATAGGTGAGACTGTGATGATGGGCAGACAATCAACTTACAGGGATAAATCCATTCATACTCTCATTGGTGGATGTCGCACCTGAAACCAATCACGAACCTTTATGAGAACCCATGGTGTGTACTCTGAATTAACTCCTCTCTTTGTTTGACTTGCAGGGATCCTTCGCCCTTGTGCATCAAAATAAAACAATGCTCTTAATCGCAATGCGGCTGCCGATATGGTTGTATTCTTTCATTTTTATTTTTTAATTAATATTCTGGAAAAACCCGCGAAGCACTGAAGCTGCAAAGCACGAAATGGCGAGGGAACACTGTATATTTCATATTCAAGAATTTTAATTTATGCATGATATATATTATTAAATTATGCCACATTTCGATGATTATTTCTAATTTAAAGGTGTTTTAAAGAATGAAAATGGTTATATTATAAAGCCTGTAAAAGAAAATGATCATAGAGCTGAAAGCGAGCTTCAATTTTATGAGAATGTATTTAGCAACAAAGAATCAGATCCAATACTTAAAGAACTGGTTTCTTTTCTGCCCAAATTTTGTGGAACATGTCAGAAAAAAGTAGGTGGTGCAGGTAATTGAAATATCTTTATTGAGAATCCCATCTGAAACTAATTTTCATAATTTAATATTTTGATCTTAATCTAATACCATAATCTAAATTTAATTTACTATGCAAAAAAAAATGTGGAATACTTTTTAAAATATTAATTATATTATGAATAATCAAGATTACTATAAGTATTGTTTAAAAAGGGAATTTTCTCATGACTCATTTATGATTTACTGTTTTCACTATATACTAAATTTGGACAGAAAATCTCATCAGTTTTTGTAATTTTTCTTTTCAAAGAGCTCTGCATAGCTTTCTTACATTAAAAATCTTGGTTTAAATTATAGTTTTTTTATATTTATATATATATTTTTTATCCTTAGACATACAGTGTACTTGTGTAGATTTTTCTTCTTGCATTTAAAAGTAATTTAGTAATATTGAAAGTAACCTTTTAAAATATAGTAACTAAAAAGTAAATTTAATGCAGTATTATATAATAAATTTGATTACCATTGTTTAAATAATTTGCATAATAAATGTTGCCAGATTATGTTTACTTAAAATTTTTTTGGGAAATATTCAAAGTAATTTACTGCATGTGTTAATAATGCAAATTTATGACTTTTTGGAAAATTAAAATTTATATTGAAAAGCATAAATAACTTTAACTAATAACTTATAAAATTACATTTTTAATATATGTTAAATAGTAAAACAAAATTATATTGATTGTTTGACAAACTTACTTTTGATTTAGAAATGAAGTTCTTGTGCTTGGAGGATGTGTGTGAAACATTCAAGAATCCGACAATATTGGACATCAAAATTGGAGGGAAAACATATGATCCTGATGCTAATGAGGCCAAAATTCTGTATGAAAAAAGTAAATATGCATACAGTGAAATTGTAGGGTTTCGAATTTTAGGGATGAAGGTATAATTTATTTAATATTTTCTATCAATTCTTTCACTACTTCTGTTTAATGAGTAAAACTGTCTCATCAAAATTAGTTTGTAAAATTGTTATGTCATAAATTGTGTATTACATTTTAATTTTATTTATCTTTCTTTTAAAACATAATTCTGAAAGCACTTTTATTTTCTACGATTCACATCTGGGTGCTAAATTAAACATAGATTCATCTGGATGCTGGAAATTCATACTATATGAAAGGTCTCAAATTTGATTCCAGGCACTGTTGGATAACTACACTTTTGCAAGCACATTTTCCAATGTGGGTGTTTAAGAATTTTCTCTATTTCCTTCCTGTAATAATAAAATATTGCCAATTATCTATGAAAATGCTTCCTGGATAGCAATATATGTGTTACATATTAAAAGGCCTTACAACAGTCTTAAGCCATTAGGCTATGTGATGTCAAAATTTATCACATTTCAAACAATAATTCTGTTACAAATATTCCTTATTTGGTAAGAAAAGATTTGCACAACATCATTGGATTCCATACTCATTAACTCTTTAAGATAGTTTCCCCAAATGAGAATACTAAATAAAATAAGAAATAAGTTAAATCTTTATTTATTATACTTGTTTAAATTAAAATAAAATACTATATTTATAATAAAATTCAACTTTTTCACCAATGACATAAGTATATTGTTAAGCTTAGGAAAATATTTAAATAATAATATTTAATGTTTTGTATATGCTAAATTTAGTAGGAAATTTAGTGCCAACTGTTATCTCTTGTGAGCTAAAATTCTCCAGACGGTTGACAGGTGAGCTGGAGGCTGAACAGTTTGCACTCTGGCCTCCAGTTCAACAGATAGTTGCTTAGATTCCCACCTAAAACATGCATAGTTGCAGCTTGTATGATTTTATCATACAATGTACCATTTTTTATTGTATTGTGAGGTATGACCATGCAACAAAATTGTACAGATTTGCAGTATTGTCAAATTAGTTTGAGAATATAAAAACTTTCTGGGTAGACTTTGAACTTGATTGATTTTCAATAAAATATGTAAAATAATTTAAGGGGGAGATAAAAAGCTTATTGTCTTATGTTTTCTTTTCAATATTAACAATTCAATATTTATTATAATAAATTTTAGAAGAGTATATTTTTCTTTCCATTTCCATATCTTTATCATTGAGTTTGATTATATTATTTCTGTTAAACTATATCAATTTAAATTAATAAGTTATAACAAGGGATTACTTAAAGCAAATATAACCCTTTAAAAATATTCAAGTGGCCGTAAACATTGGAAACATGATCCATCTGCATCGGTGCCCTTTTAATTCCTGTAATTTCACTTTGTTGAGTACATTACCTAGTTCAAATTGCTTTTTTATACACTAATTTTATTTTTAAATTTATTCATAAAAATAATTAAAATGGATATATGATTGTAATTTGGGTATTTCATTTAAAAGTAAAATTTATAACAATAATGAAATATTTAAGTTTTATAAAATTATTTATTTTTAATTCTAATTATCCATTAAATTCCTGCTTTTATATATTTTTATTATGGAAAACAGTTTTTAATTTTATATAATTGGTTCAATTTTACTGAAGTAATAAATTGATGATTTATATAATTTACAAAGTATATTAATATCCTTAAAGTCTAGTCACTTATTAGTTATAAAATATGATAAACACATATTGCATGGGAAAATTTAAAATATTATTTCACAACTGTCTAATGTCAATATTGAAAATATTTTGTTGCATTGGGAAAGGATATAGTTGTGTATAAAAATTCTTAATGAATAAATTTTTTATAGTGGTTATATCAATCTCTGATGATTTAAATAAAAAAAATTTAGCTATTTATCTATGTATCCAAATTTATAAAAATAGTCTGTTATGATATATAGAAAGTGTGGTTTTGTGCTTCTTAAATTCATACAAAGTTTTTTGTAATATTTTCTTCTATTAGTATTTCCACAAGCATTAGTTAATTATTTTTAAACTTGTATAATTAAGTTTGTTTGATGTGTGTCAATTCTTGTTACATTTTTGCATAACAAGAAAAATTAATTCATTTCATTTAAGTGTTTTACCCAATATAGCTTACATTTATTGCGATAAAATATGACGGTGTTATTTCATTCCTAAGCAAGAGTTATATCCTTTGAATTTTAATAAGACAACTCAGAAAAAATTATAAGGTTTAAATATTTTAAATATGGCAGATATGGGTGTGACTATTTGTAGTGGTTTAGAATCCACTTTAAATTGTAAGTCCTGGCCTTTGTGTTTAAAAATGTTGAAGGACAAGCAAACTGAATGCTTGCTTCATCTACTGGTAAACCTGCTTTGAAGTCATAAAACAAGCATAGAATGGTCTTCTCAAACATTTCCATTTGTCTTTGCTACCGTATAAGTTATAAATCATAAAAATATGCTGTTAATCTACTTTTGTAATGACTGTTATTTTTACGTTTGGCTGACATTTTTAAGTTGTGTTATGCATTCATATTTGTACCTATTCTCACTTCATTTTATTGGCAAAGCAAAAATGGCTAGAAATTCATTTGTTACTTTGTATATCATTTGCAATTTTTGTGGGTGTGGACAAAAATAATTTACAGAATGCTCCATTATTAATGGAAACAAAATTGTAATGAAATAGAAATATGAATGAATAAAATGCAAGATCAATTTAAAGGACAAATGAAAATATGGTGAAGAAAAAATAGTAATATCATTCATTCAAAAACTAGAATATTTAGTATTTTAAAACTAAAAATGTAAAATTTTTATCATTTTATTAGTTTACATAGAAGTTTTGTTGAAATATTAATTGTTTTATATTTCACTTTTAGATATATTGTGAGGAACAAAATATTTATATTAATAAAGACAAAAAGTTTGGCAAGCAAGTAACGCCTGAAAATTTGAGAAATGGTAAGTTTTAATAGCATTTAATTCTGTAATTCAGTTGTAATATGAGCTGGCAGCCGAATGGTTAGCGCTCTTGCCTTCGGTTCAACAGCTCGTGGGTTCGAATCCCACCTTGGGCTTGGATGTTTGTAGTGGTTCGGAAACCACTTTAAACAGTAGGTCCCGGTCTAATTAGCCCTCGTGTGCAAAAAATGACCGTTGAGCGACAAACAAACCAAACCAAACCAATCAGTTGTAATATTTAAAATATTTACTTGCGGTTTTTATGTTACCTAACCTAATATTGCAGAATCATAGAAAGACTGTTCTCTTGTTATATTTAAGCATTTCATTGTTTATGTACATATTTTAGATTAAAAATGTTTTTATTTGTAGCTAAATTTATTTATGGTTAAAAATTATTTCATGAATGTAAATTTTATTGGTGCTGATTTTGAACTTAATGATTTTTGTTCCTTCAAAGTACTTTTTTATTTTTATGAATTGTTACTTTCTAAGAAACTCCCCCCCCCCAAACGACATAAATAAAGATATTGGAATGCTTCCAATTGTTGAATAGTTATGAAATAAGCTATTTCTAAATGCTAAAAATTATGAAATTTACTTTTTATTTTTGGTTCATCTTTAAAATTTAATCTTTAAATTACAATTGATTTACAGTCAGAAACAATCACTAAAAATTAACAGTTGTAGTATTAATGCTATAAGTTAAAGCTGTTAAAATTTTTAATGAACAGGAATTTCTTGAGAAATGATGATAATAATATTGTAGCTCATATTTTCTTTACATGTATTATAAAATCATCAATATGTATATTAGAAATTATGAAATTTACTCTTTGAGCAATATGTTTAATTTAGAATATGCATGGAATTATAATTAATGCTAAATAAATATATATTTTGAATATACATTTTTATGGTTTGCCAAGAGTTTTATTTTTTTTATTTCAGAAAATCAATCATAAATATACACTCACAGTTAAAAGTCATTTTTACTTAAAAAAAATTAGTTGTGATGCATAATGTATTTTTTCCTACAGTGATTTTGTTTTTAACGATTTATTATTATACACTTCTAATTTAAAATTTTTATGACAAAAAACAGCTATTTTTCCCACAAAATTTATATTTTGTTAATTTTAATAAATGCACTTTTAAATAGATACATAGTTTTTAAAAAGTTGTTAAAACTGCAATATGTTAGATATAATAAATAATATCTGATTCATTCAAACTCTGAAAAGTGTAATAAAAATCAAAATTAATTGGTTTAATTAACTAATGTTACAGAAAATAAAATGACACATAAATATTAAGTCATTATTATAAATACAATTGCTGAAATCCATGAGTAATACAAGTTGAGACTTTATTTGGAGTAACGTTTATGGAAAATGTGTTATGTTTTCAGTATCTAATTTTTTTTCTTTAAATATAAGGCCATTATACAATAAACACTCATTTTTACGAATTTTTAGTTTACCAACTAATTGTCCCATAAACACCATGATAATTTTAATTCCATTTGAACTAAATTTTTTTCCAAAGCCACTATTGTCTAGTTGGTTATAGTGTTCGTTCTTGTCATCGGAAGGAAGTGAGTTTGAATTTCCCCCCCCCAACCAAAGATCCGTCCTATTCCCTATTGAGCCATTTGATGATGTACCTATTCTACCCTTGGATTTAAGCAAACAATTTCTGCCGTGTTCTCTCCTTGTAGAGGTGGAGACTTCATCTATGTTAGACTTTAGTATTGTGATTCATGTGTGATAGATTTATTAATATGATCGTATCAATTTATCAAAAGTCATTAATTGAAGTTAATGTCTCTTCAATGTAAGCTAAAAACATTCTAGCAAATTTTTTTTCTGACATATACTACTGTAACAATTATTTTTTTTAGATGTTATCATGCCAGGATGTTTATTTTACTACAGTTTAATCCACTAATATGCATAATTTATTTTTCACAATATTCTAACTGCAAACATGACTTTCAGTGAAATGATACAAAAAATAGCTAATATATGAATAAATGTTAAATTTAGGTATTCTGTAAATTTGTAAAATGATCATGAAGCATATCAAAAAATGAAACACAAGAAATTGTCCAGTACAAACAATTCATCAAATTGGTTTCTGTTTTACTAAATAAGCATTCAAATAAAAAATAAAAAAAAACGGTTTTTATGACATTCTAGTACAGCTGTGGTAACCTGGTTGGTTAGGGAGTCATTTATATTAGATGAAGTGAGTTTGAATCCCAACTTAACCAAAAATTCGTAATGCTTAAAAAAAGCTGATGGTATACATAAATATATATAAGTCTTAATTGCAATATCCTCCATGTGAAATTATACTTTCGGGGGTAACAGGTCAAGTCTGGGACACTTCTACTTAGTTTGTTTCACAAAATTGCCAAGATCCATCCACTGTTAGAACCACTGGGGCATTACTATACAATGTGCCACCCCTTCTGACCCTTGTAGTGCTGAAAAATGGAAAACCCTAGTAGCTCAGCATTACATAACAACAAAATAACAAAAAATGAACTAAATTTTTGAACGATTTCTTTCTTTCTTTTTTTTTTTTTTTTTTTTACAACTTGTTTTTATGCATTTTTTATTTGCATTTATTTTTTATCATCTGATTTTTTAATTTTCTTTTTCATTTTATATTTGAGAAACTTTGATCGACATTTTTAATTGGGAAATTCAAACCCTTTGCATTCTGGGAAACAAATTGCAGTGCTGATTTAGAAATCCCAAATTTTTTGAAATAATATTTTCTAATTGTAACGAATATAAAAAGAGGGAATTTCAGTAAAAAAATATTAGTTTTAAAATCTAACAGTTATTTTTATGAATTTCATTTTTAATAATTATTTTATCAATCCTTACAAGTTTGTAAAAACAATTATTTGTAGTACATATTTGCAAAACTACAAAAATTTGTTAAAAATAAATATTTTAAGGTATAGTGAAAAAATATAATATTTATAAAATTTACAACATATAAAACCTTACATTCTCACATAATTAATAAATTTTCTTCATGTATTTATCCATACAATAAAAATAAGTCTATTGTTATTTACTAAAACTAACTTGTTACTTAAAAAATGAGATTTATATATCTAGCTAACATGTATTATATTTTATTAATTCTTGTGACAATATGTATATCACACTGAAAAATAATTTATAATTATTATAATATATATATATATATATATATATATATATATATATATATATATATATATATATATATATATATATATATATATATATATATATATATATTGAAAACAAGTAAAAATAAAAAATTGTTTCTCTTAAGCATTTATATAATATCTTTATTTGCATTTAAAGATTATTAAGATTTCATCAGGTTTTATCTTACAATATGTTTTAAAATAAGGAGGAAAACTTTTAAATTTGTCATTTTTTTAATCTGTAGCTTAGTAATTTTTTTATTTTAATCATTTTATTTGAAATAGCTGACAACTGCAGAACAGAACGAATTAATAAGGAAAAAAAGCAGTTTGTAATGAAAACAAACTATTTTGATAACAAATGTAGCTTTTGATGTATCTATTTTTGTGCTATAGCTGTTTTTATTTCATTTAATAGTGCTGATTTCATTCCCTCACTTTATTTCTGATAATATGTTAACACATCATCAATAAATCGATTAAGTTAGCATTTTTTATATAATTTATTTAAATAAAGTAAAACTTATGTTTTACTTAAAATTTAGCGAATTCTTTAAGAAAATGGGCTCCCAATTACTAATGAGTTAATGCTATGACAAGAAGTTATTGGAAATTATTGTTTGTTCACTTAAACAAATTATACATTTTTTGAAAGCAGTGATTGTTATTATTAAAGTTTTATTTGCACATTATGTTTTTAATTGAATTTATTTATAAAAAATTAGTTTTTATGAAAAATCATTTTAAATTAATAATTTAGCATGCTTAAAATATTTTTTATAGGTTTTATAATTGAATGAAAAATGACACTAATATAATATTGTATGTGAATTACTTATATTTAACTAAGTAAAATTTTCAGCACTAGAGCTACTACTTACAAGCAATGTATACTTAAACTGCTTGATACTGTCTGGATTTCTACATCAGTTGATGCAGTTAGCAGCATGGTTCAAGAAGCAACGAAAATTTGCATTTTACTCCAGTTCTCTGTTATTTGTTTATGAAGGAACCTTTTTTTTGTGGTATGAGTGGATCAGGAATAATTTTAGATTTTTTTCTGGAATTGATCCCTCTGCCTTTCCATCCTGCCTTGTACATATTTTACAAGAAAATACTTCTGAAACACAATGCAAGACATGTTTGTTAAATTCAACTTTGTGCCAAAAAATAAAATCAAGCTGTGATTTAATACGTATAGCAATAATAGACTGTGCTCATGTTTTTCCCACATCAGATGAAGATACTAATTATACTTTTGGACTTGAGAACTTGATTACACAAATTCAAATAATATTTAATGCCCAAAAGAAGTTAGCATTTATAGGAACAGAATAATTTATAAGGAATATAAAAATTTAAAATATAGGTAGCAAGTTTACTTAAATTCCAGTTATGAATGTTAAAAATCCAATATATAAAATTTTTTTTTCAATAGATGGCCTCCTCAGGGATATTTATATAGGATTTTCATATACAATTTTGATTCTCATAAATGTGATCATAATATCGTACTGAAAAACAATGTTTTATTTATATTAAAAGAAATTCTTGTGTGTGAAATAACAGAAAAGCAAAATTTCTTTATAAAAAAATGTCATATTCATTGTATTAATAACTATTGTAAATGATTAAAATATTTAAAAATGCTTTTTATGGTTGTTACCAAATGTTCCATGGAAAAAAATTATAAATAAATTATTTAAGTTGCATTTGAATGCTTTAAAGATTGTTAAAAAATATTTAGAGATAACCAATAACTTTGCATAGTAATAAGTAAAATACTTTAAACTAATTTTAATTGAATCAGGGTTTATTGAAATGATATCTCAAGAAATATGTATTCTTTACATATTTATATCTTTATCTCAAATGAATTTAGGGCATTAGACAATGTCTAACACTCTTTGGCTGGATTTTAAATTTACGCTTAATAATTTTTTGTGGCTGGAAATCTTACTTTTTTTTTATAAAAATATCATTTTTCTTTTACCATACCATCTTTTTTTAATTTGACAGCAAATGTGATATTAAGTAAAAATAAAATTTAAGGACTACAGAGGAATTGTTGAGATTGGTTGATGCTTAAGACATCAGAAGATGGATGCTAAAATTTGAGCCTAATGTGAAGTGTTCCACTTTAAGCAAAGCTCCATGCTATTCAAGTTGATTTTTAAAGATTTCGTCTTTAAAAGTAAAATATATTTTTTGTCACCATGTAGATTTATTATTTCTGAAAACCAGTTTTTATGATATCTGAAAACCATTGTAAAACATCTGGTTTTCTACTAAATGTTTGCTTTTTGTGGGGATTTTTCTTAGCTAGCGGGCTATATGCATGTATTGTTTGAGCACTTATCATGACAGACTATGGAGGAAGCAGAAGTACAGCATCTAAATTTCTTTATTCAACTGGAATTGGGAGGAAAGGAGCCATAGTGAGCAGTTTTGAATAGTAAATGCCAATGTATTTGAATGTATTAAAAAGAAAAGATTCTTTTATTAGTGTTTCTTATTACATAGAAACAGTTTTTGCCCCATTTTTCAGATTCAAATCTGGAATTGTCAAAATACAACATCACAATACTAATTTCAAAGAACTTAGTTACTGAATTCAATAGACATTTATCACTCTTAAAAGCTAAGCATTATTAATTACACAATAATTTGTATTTAATTTTTTTACATTAAATAATATCTACAATAATTTTTCAATACTATTTAAAGCAAAAAAATTGCTAAAATATAGTGAAAAAATAAATGGTAGTTATATTGAATTAACAATTTTAATTTGTGAATACTATTAATGCATAGTTTGTAGTTATATTTTATATACCGTATTTTCTTTTATATAACTCGCAAGAGCTTTTTTTTTGAGTAAAAGAAAGAAAAAAAAAGCGTCGAATAATCCACGGCATTTTTTTCGGCGAATATTCGAAAAATGCTGATAATGTGGTGCCAAATAAAATAATACACAATATGATTAAATGTATAATAAATTGTATAGAAAAAATATTTATTGCGAAAAATATCTGTTTGGATCCATCTCAAGGTAAAGTGAGATGAAAGCGCGACATCGATCAAGAACCGAGGAGATTTTAGGAAAATTTATCGATTGTTAGTTCTTAAGAATCTTTAAAGCGAGGTTAGACACATTTTAAAAATAAAATATATTTTGTTTTAATTAAATGAAAGAATGGATTATTTTCGAACTGCGCATTGGATACATTTTTTCTTTTGTACCGCGTATGCTTTGTTTTTCACTTTACATTAACGAGTTTGTCGCCATGTTTTTATTAATTTGCCTTGCCTATAGCTTTTAGTTTAAAATTTGTTGTGTAACTCATTTCTGCATCTACATGAAGATATACGTTTCCAGGACGAAACATTTCAGATAAAGAAAGAATGCGACCTGACGCCAGCCCATTGCAACTGTAATATCGTTCCGAAGGCAGCTGGACATTGCTGATTAGAGTTAAAATAAATAAACTGAGTCGTGGCGCTATCTGTTATTTATTTTATGAAACATAAACGGCATTTTTTAAAAAAACTTTATTGTAAGCTTTTCTGATAGAGAATGTTATTTATCAGATTATCCGCAAGGGCGTATCGTACGCACAACGAAATTCGAAGTTTTTTTCAACACAATCCGCAAATTATATACAGGAAAATACGGTATTAAATTTCCTTTAAATGTGTCTTCATTATACGTTTATATCAAATAGAGTATATGTATTTATTTAAATTATTGATGATTGTTAATGTTTTTATAGCCATAATGGTTCAACTGTTTTATTTTGTAAGGAATCCTAAATTAGTAAAATTAACATTTTGTACTGTCAAAGTTTGTTCTGTTATATAAAAATATGCTTTTTATATTAATGCAGTCAAACACATGTATGTATTTCTCACATATTTTGCATACTTAACATTCTACAACACTGTAGACATGTCATTAACAACTAGACATTTTTTTCGTTTTTATAAATAGGAGAAATTATGTATAAAAATTTGTTTAAATTGATTTTATGCATAAATTCTCCCTTCTTAATCGCAAAATCACTTTTACAATTTTCTTGCTAAATGATAAAAATGATTTCTGGACAATCTTTTATGCACTGTTGATTCTATAAGTTCTAAAGTTTTCTCTCCAACATCAAAATTGTGGAAAAAAACTTGTTTTTCTAACATTGTAATTTGACACTCAGTAATGCAAAAACAGCTTTCTTCCAAAAAAAAAAAATACTTATCACACTCTAATGACAAGAAATCTATGTCAAAATTAATAAAAAATAGATGATTATTTGAATTTTTGTGTTTAGTCTTTTATTCCTTAAAATCTTACTGTTCCATTGATGATTCCAGTCATTTTATCTTCCTGTTGCATGTTTTTTGAATTATTTAGTTTCATAGATAATAAATAAGTTAAAAATTTACCAGTATTATTGTATCATTTATGACATAAATCAACTCGATCATAAATTTATTGTGATTTATTTACATTTGTTACATTATCATACTTATAATTATATAACATTTTACATATTAAAGTATTTTTAACAGGTTTTATTTTTTTCATAGCACATTTATTTTATAAAATTTTTTTAATTTGCTTGAAGCGTGTTGCTTGTAGCTAATAATGATAACAATTATAGTAAAATAGACTAGTTAATTTTCTTTGACATCATACAAACATAAAAGTTCATTCAATTCATTTAGTTAAAAAAACTACAATTTCAGTTAATTATTTCTTAAGACTAGTTTTCATGCATTGTTGATATATTCAAAAATCCTATCATTTATTAATTATGATTATTAAATAACAATTTTACAGATACAGCTCTAATTACAAAATAATCAAATTTCTACTTTAATTTTGTAAAATATATTTAAAAATACTGTCAATGTATTTTAAAGTAAAAAATCAATATATTTATATTCTTAAAAAACAAATATTTCTGTATTTCTAAATAAATTAAATTTACTAATTTACATTTAAAACTAAACTTATGTTTAAAATGAAATGTTTTTAATAAATAAAATGTAAATATGGCTAAACTTCTTAAACTCTGATATATTTCAGTCACATATATTAACTGTTTTTTAATCTATTTCAAGATGTACTATAACAAAAAAAAAATGCTAGAAGTATGTACATTTCTATGTGCTATACACCAGTGATTTGTAATAAGTTACAGAACTACATATTTTCATTACTATCACGTAATCTTCTTACAGTTTGGGTATATTTGACTTTTATAACAAGACATCAATGTGTGTAAGCTGCCTGCAGCAGTTCCACGAGGATGCAATTGTAGAAGGCCAAGCAATTTTGATTTTAAATCAGGTTTCTTAGCATCTACTAAATCGTCGTTTGGGGTCAACTGAAAAGAAAAAAAAATATTAGTGATACATAGTTTGAATAATATCTTAAATTTGATTTAAAAATATGTATAAGTTTACTTTATCACATATGTGTTTGTAGATTAGACCATCAGAGCCTACACTAAAAACAGAAAAACCATCTAACCACCTACAAAAAATATTAAAAATGTATATTAAATAAGATATAAGCAATACAGTATGATACTTAAATATTTTCATATATAAAATTCATTAGATAGATCATGCTTACCCACCTATGGAAAGTTTAAAATATTTACACTTAATATAATGTAATATATAGATGATTTGTTAACATGCTTATTTATGAATACATTTTTATATACTTGTGACTCACCTCAAATGTGAACAATATACATACACTAAACAGTCATGCAAATTGAAATTAAGTTGTTTTGAAATCTTGCAAGACGTAATTTCTTGTTTAGAAAATAAAACCAATAGTTTTAGATTAGAAGCTTAGCATTTTAAAATACTATTAGGTGCATTTGTATATTTATGGAATCTCATCTTGCTGTTTAACTCTTTTATTGAATATTTGGAAGATAGTAATTTGTTTTTAAAGTGATTAGAACAAGTTTTTTTTAAATAAGTTTATATTTAAGAGCAATGAATAAAATATCCCAAGTAAAATAAATGAACACAAACATATATTTTAAAGGTATCAATTTATTTAGGAATGAAAAAATAGTTACTTTTACAGAATAAACAAAGATTGGAATTAGATTCTTTATTATAGAACAAATATTCTCACTCTTTCATTATTGAATGGAAAATAAAAAGATTTTCTCTTACAATAGATTACAAATAAAAGATACATTTTCTCGTCTATAATCAAACACCTTATGTAGTACATTTTGAATACTCACACATTACAATGAAAAAATTATTACAGATGGTCATAAAATCTGCAGAATGCATTTATGCAAAATTAAACTAAATTAATTAATTAAACTAAAACTAAACTAAATAATTAAAAAAATTATATTACTGGAATACACACAGATACACTTAGATTTTTCTCAAACATTCTGCGATTATATTGTGCGTGCAGAGATTTATAAACATATTACTAAATATAAATTTAATGTTGCTATTTTTCAAGAGAAGCTATAGGTATATTTGCATGTCAATAAATTTTAATCATTTCTTTAAGTGAGTTTATCAGAAAAAAAATTCAACTATACTCAATTTAAAATTGTGAAATTACATTTAATTTTCTAGACAGATTTTCTAAGTAATCTGCGAAAGAATTCTATCAAATTTCATTTAAACAGTTTTGGAAAATTTATGTGAAAATTATAACAAGCACATTCTTCTTGGCTTTGAAAAATGGCTTGTAACTCCCAAAATTCCATAAATGCAGAATAATTTATGGTATGACAAATTTAAAAAACAAGCAGGAAAATCACATGAAATTATGTTCATTATCTTCAAGCAGTAATAATTGCACTAGTTATTTTAATAAATTTATTAACAAAAATGTAGAAATTGCAATGTCTTAAGAAACTTCTGTAAAAAGCATATTAAAAGGTAAATAAAAATTATATGGTTTTTAATTAAAAAGAATCATTGTTTAAATTTAAACTATACAAACTTGAAAGTATTTTCTTATTTTAATATTACATTTAAAGTATAATAATATTTTTACAAGACAAAATAAATTTTTAAAAATACATATTTATGCTTACTCAGCTTCATCTTGAACATATTTCTGCCAAGTCATTGTCCTTAATTTCCAAAAATTCAACAACAATTTATGACGAGATACTCCATTAACACGCCATCTTACTCTAATAGTTCCATCTTCAATATGATGAGTGATTTTCAATATCTCTACTTTAACTTTGGCATAATGAAAAAGGCCATAAATCTTCAATATGTACATTGCTTGGATGTAAGCAGTTAAGCTTCTAGAAAAAAATATTTTTACAATAAAAATTAATACTGTAAAATATATAGTTTTAATTGAGCTAAATTTAATTACTTTTAAATAAAAGAAAATATCAACAGCTATTAAGATTTATAGGCATAACAATGTGTCTCTAAAATAAAAATCATAAATTCAGCATTAATCCTAATAATAATAGTAATAAAACTGAAGTGAGAAATGTATGTACTGAAGTAAACAATAAAAACAAATGAACAAATAAATACATAAAAATTATATCTTCTTTCGCAGAATCACATTTAAAATTGAAATAGTATCAGAAATTAATTTTGGTCAACAAGAAATTAATTTTGATTTTCAGAAACAGCAAAATTTGAAACCAAAACATTCTTGGAAATGGAATAATTACAAAATACAAAGGTAAGATCTTTTACTTTGAGGATAATAGTAAATAAATAATAGCAGTTTATTTAGTCATTTTTTGAAACTTAATAATACCAGAGTTATTTAACAATGTCATCCATAATGTGATTTATAATGAAACACTGCTCTGGAGCACATGACGAGATTGCTTTAAAGAATCTGTCATTGATTGGATAAAATTCCCTTAAACCTATTCACACTATTGGTGATCTCTCAATTAAGAAAATTTGTTTGATTAAAAAGTGTATTGAATGTTTGCATCTTTATATTAGACAATATCTTGTAATAGCCTATTATGGATAAGCATTATTTTCCAAAAACATTCTGGCATCTCAACATTCAATTAGGAAAGATGCAAACTATGGAGTAGTGCAATTTACAGAAATAAATGTTTTTTAATAAAAATCAATAAGAAAAATAATTTAATTACTCTGAGCTTAGTAATTTTTCAATTTGGGATGATTTCTGAGCAATCATCAATGTAGCTTTCAAAATATTTTCCTCACATTTTTAAGATTCCATCATTCACTCAAATATGCACTTTTTCTTATCATCATCAACATTTTAAAAGTAAAAAGTCACATAATTTTTAATGATTTTTTTCATTGCTACCCTATTTGATTTTTTCCACCATGATAAAAAAAAACACAGGTTTTTAATATTTAAAATGGGAGAAAAACTATTTAATTTTAAAGAAAAAGAATGTAATGATAAAAACAGCACTTTTACATGTTAAGGTACTTAAATGTGTTATACATTAATACAGTATGCATATGTGTATAGCACTGTAAATGAAAGTCATTGCTTGCAGAGCATCTCGTTCAGCGTAGGCTGTTTTCATCAATTTTTGGCAAGCCAAGTAGCTGCTCTGCTTGACTATGAGAATTGGGATGTGATCACACTCAGGCTGACACTCTATTCACTTCAAAGCCGGCAAATATTTCACAATCTAGTTTATAATCTCATATCTACTTCAACTTGGGCATTAAGGTCATCTTTTTTCTTGGCACTTTCAATAAATTTACCATCATTTGCAATTTGAAATCCAGTGGCTGCCTCATTGTCTATTTTCCTGTATCCTCCCAGTACTAACTTCTAAACATACAGGAATTTTCAAAAGAATGATTTAAGAGAGAGTTCCTCAAGAGATGCATCTCTCATTCTCATCTAACAATTTATAAGCTCAGGTAATATAAGTCCACCCAGCATTGCCTGAGATACTGGGAAAGGCAAATTACTCTAGAAGTTTGCCAGGCAACTAGAGGCTCCGTTAAGACACCAATACCGCGGTGCCAATTAGCCCTAGGCACGGAACGCATAACACCAGGGTTTACGGGAGCTGGTTCGCGGCCTCTGATTCTATATTCAAGGCTATCCTGTCATTCCTACAGGACGCTCGGTGATCCACCGCCTACCGACGCGCCTGGTAGCTGCTCAGGCCCCAGGTTCTTCTCTTTACTTTTCCATAGCTGCCAATTCATCAGGAAGCTCCTGGTCTTTCATCATTTCTCCTAATTTTCCAATAATGTATGAAAATCTACTAATTTTTGACAATTTTAAAGTGAAAAACTTAAATTACCAAAAAAAAAAATCTATTGAGTTGTTTTAGTAGCTTAATAGTCAACAGCTGGTGCACTAATATAATGTTATGATATATGAAAATGTGTTCCACTGAGTTTTGAACCCCATCTGTTTGCCATGGTAGGATCACAAGGGTGCCAAAAATTTCTACGAGTTGGCAGTCATAAGTAAAATTCAGAGTGGACCAGGTAAGCAGTTCAATTAAGATGAATATTACTAATAATTAGTAATTTAATTAGGAAAATATTTGTCACTGAATTAAATTTATTTAGTAATGTATTTTATGTTTTTATGTAATTTTATAAGTTTAATATTTCTAAATTGCACTAGAGTAGTAAAAGTTGCCCTATAAAACAAATATTAAAACAAACATTGATGTTTATTTTTTTGCACATGTCATATATTCTTTTATTTTTCATAGATCATTTTATGAGGTTGATGAATATTTTATAAAAATATTATGGTTAACACAAAATATGTTTAGCATAAATCATCCTCAATATATAAACTAAAGAGTAAGATTATTTTTTTGTGGTTCTACCATTTTAAACATTCAAGCAAAAATGTCGCTAGTTAGTGTCTCCTGATTTTTTTCCTTCAAAATCAGTAGAATCTACTGATTTTTTTCTCCAAGGTTGGCAGGTATGCTTTTCTTTTTTTCATTTTCTGTCCCTTCCTGAGTCTAATTTACTTTTCTGAAAGCTATTTGGATAACCAGCGATTCGCATAATTAATTGGAGTTCTGCTATACATTTTAAAGGAAAGAAACTTTTATAAAAATCAAAAATAACACAACTTGAAAGCAATGTATCAAGAATAATTCTACTACTTACTAAGCCACTTCAAGTTAAGTAAAAAATATTTGAATACTTAAATAATAAAATCATGCAGGAATAAATTGAAATATTTGGTAGGGAACTACACTGGATTAAAAATATCAAATTATAATCAAACTGAATAAGTATTAATCTCTTTCATAATAGTATCGCCTAAAATGATCCTGAATTTATTTAATTTTGGTGACCTGAAAAGGCCCAATAATTGAAATTTTATTGCCTCCATTTAATTAATATAAATATCATACTGCAGTAAAATGGTGATTGCTCTAGGGAGAAATGAAAAACTAATGAAAATCATTCTTTCCCAAAATCCTATAATCAAACCTAGTTAAAGATTTCACTTCTATCATTCTCAATTAATATAATCACTAAGGTTCATGTTTTTATTTCTATTTTTTAAATATAAATATCAGTATTTAGCAACTTATTATATATAACTTGTTTGTTTAATCCATATTTAATTTTTCAAATCATATATAATTCTATATTTTATACCATTTGGAATAATTCGCTTTTGAGAACTGCATTTCAATTATTTTATGTTAAACATTTCTACAGTATTTATTTATGATGTAAGAAAACTCAATCAATATTTTAAAAAATATGAAATAATAAAAATAAACACAGTTATTCCACATTTTAAAATTGATAATTATGCATACTTTTTTTACCTAAAGGATTTAAAGTTATTTTGGAACACCTTAGAATATTTTAATATTGATTTCTTCATTAAGTTTATTTATGTAAAATTTTACTAATGTCTATAAAGTTTTTTTTATATTTGAAAGCACAATTATATAAAAAAAATATGCTGCTAATAAAAAAATTTCAGATCTTTCTCTTTAGCCTTCCTTTCTTTGTAGTTTTAACACAGATTTTTTTTTTTTCTGATGATACTAAGACTGATTTTTTTCAGGATAAGATTAATCTACATTTAAAAATTTTATAAAAAATGTAAGCAGATTTAATTGTAATCTTTTTAGTCTCTAAATAATATTGTGAAAGGATTTTTTTTTTTTTTTTGGTAAATGAATGATATTAACTTATAAATTTATTGTTACTGATTATATTAGCAACTGAAAATATATCTAATGAAATTATATTTTCTGATGCTATTTATTTCATTGTTTATTTAGTTTTTTTTATTTATAAAATATGTTTTTAAAAATAATTTATAAAGTCAAATTTTAAGCAAAATATATAAATAAATTTACACCAAGCAACTTGTAAGTTTCATTTTAGTTGGTAAATTATTGATTAGTAGTTAGTTTAATAAAATAAAGTTGTGATGATTTTTTCTTCATAAAAGCAGTGTCATTGTAAACAAAAATAGACAGAAAATAGAACAAAGCTTATAGCTTTCTTGGAAGAAATCTGCAAAGTTTTAATTAATAAATAATTTTAAATATTCTGATAGGTAAAATGTTCAAAATATCTGTATGTGTGAGTCATTTTACTTGCAAGTTTTCGAAATGCAACCTTAAAAAGTGATTTCCTTACATTTTATTAATTTTACAATTATTGATTCAAATACTACATAGACTGGGAAGACCAAAATCAGTTTATTCATGAAAATATTTGTTATGAACAAATTAACTGAATTACATGATATATATATATATATATATATATATATATATATATATATATATATATATATATATATATATATATATATATATATATATATCAAGCAATAAATAATGCAAATAAACAGTAACTAAAAAATTACAGAAAGAAAAATTTTAAAACTATAATAAAACCAAACAAAACATTCTTTTGTAAATTTAGCAATATTAAGAGAATTCAGAAAATATAAATTTAAATTTTTCTCACTGTTAAGGTAATACATAATACTTTTAATTTGATATTTTAACAAATTATGGTAGTTTATAAAAACAATAAGATTTTTACTTTTGAAAAATATACAAAATAATGATAAATCTAAGAGATATTTTTGGTCCTTCTTTATTTCCACTTGTGTTGGTGGAATTTTCTCATTAAATTATATATGCTAATTTGTAAAAGCTTAATTCAATATATTTATTATATAATTTCTTTAAAATGAATAAGAATTTAATTCTGAATATTTTGATTTTAATTTATAAAATGCCAAAAATAAAAAATTTCATAGTTTCTTTAAAAAATGCTATTAATGAGTCATGATATAAATTTATTTGACAAACTGAATCAAATTTAAAATAATAAAAATTTCTGTTTAATCAGTTCTTTTACTTTTACTAAATATAATCTATATAGATATATAATAGAAGTGACAAAGAGAATACATCATGTTTACATAAATATTTTATTTATCATAATTAATATATCAATTGTTATTTTTAAATGTATCCATGTTATGAATTACTTAAAATTGATAATAAAATAGACTCAAGCTGCAAAAAGATTATAAAGAAAATAAGGAAATTATTTTAAAAATAAGAACATTTTTTTCAATTAAATCAACAAACATAATTGCAATCTTTTCCTATTTTCTATTGGGGAATTAATCACAGTAGATGTTCCTTTTTAAGAACCTTTAATTTATGAATACTTACATTTTTACGAACTAGTGATTAGTCCCTATCCTGATACAATAGATAGAATGATAATTTTAACTCCCATTTGCAAATCAAATTCAAATTCTGAAATACTTCTTTTTTGCAAACTTTTGTTTCTCACATAATTTTATATATATTTTTCTATTCATTTTATTTTTTATAATCTGATATTTTTCAATTTATTTCCTTTTTAAATCTTCATTGAAACAACACATGCAGGCAGTCTAGACTTATAGGAACAATAGTTGAAGATACATGAATATCAGATATGAAGAAAAAGAATTGTGGGGCCAAATTCGACTCTTGTCATCCCTGTATCCAAGAATATAGGATACAGGGATGACATAGATGTAACATTATCAATGTTACATTTAACAAAAACACTTAAATATAATAATCTCTATTTCATAAATATATTAATTTTCTTATAAAAATTTTTAGGAATTTTTATACATTTTAAGAAATAATGATAGAATTCTAAGAGTAAATTCAAATTTGCAATTTTCAATTCCCCTCACTCCCCAATGATACACAGTTATCTTGCCAAACAAAATTGCATCATTGCGTGCAATAACCAGTTTTCAAAGTCTCAATCGCCAAGAAATTTTAAATTTGAGGTTCAATATCCTGTGCAATATTAAATTTTAAATGTTTTATTATAATTACTTACTGCAGAAATATTAAAATACTTAATAACTAGAAACTAACTTATTAGAAACTACTAGGCAAAGTCTTAAATATAGCAGACACCCAAAATGTTGACTTTAATAATTTCTGTTCTTCAAAGCTCAACAAAAGTGCACATTGAACATCTTTGTAATTAATATTAAAATGGCAGTTCTTCAACATATTCTGTCATATATTTTTGAAACTCAGCTAGAAATATTTTTGAATTGAATTTATCAATTTAAAATATGCTAATTATAAAATTTTTAACACCTTTTATGTTTTAGACATTTGAGTTTAATGATATAATTCATTGCAGAATTTGATGCTTTTCAGAATTTTGTCTATTTCATAGTAAATTAAATTCAAAGGAATCTACTTTATCTGTAAAAGATTAAAGCTATCTTCAATATAATTTTCAAGCAATATACATGGCTCAAATGATTCAAATTCTTTTACAAGTCTGCTTCTACTTTAAAGTCTGTTATATTTTTTCATTATACTGTTTATATTCTCTAATACTGCCTTTTTATATTATTTTATATTCACAAATAATATACATTTTTCTGAAGAATTCAAACTTAAATGAAAAATCCATGAATTAGATAATTTTTCTAATAGAAATGTAAATCTCAAGAGAAGAAATTTAAAAAATCCAAACAATAATTTAAAATTCCAGGAATTTCATAGGAGGAGGAGAGAAATTATTAGGAATTGTGTGAACTCTGCTTTTACTCTCAGTGTTTTAGAAATTTCAACAATTTATCAAAATGATCAAAAAATTTTGGAAGAGTCAGTAGGTATAATAATATACATTCTAATTATAACTCACTTTCAATTTATTGTTATATATGTAATGAAGGAAAACTTACCTTGTAACAACACCACGAATATTGTTTTGGAAGACAACATTTTTATGATAAACACTATAATCTTGAGGTTTTTCAAAGAAATTTATCAACTGAAAATAAAAGAAATTTATTACATATGGCAAATAAGAAAATAACAGAAATATTCTAGCTTTGAGATCAAGAATGCAGATCTAGAGAATGAGTAGGCTTGCGAAGGAGTTGTAGATACTCGACTAAAAATCCCTTGAATATCCGAACATATATGTGACATGAGAATATATATTATTTTGTTCAATAAAAGCTCCAGAAAAGTCTGAACCCTTTAACTGTCAAGTTATTTTGATGATTTGAGTACTTTCAATAAAATTCTCCCATTTATTAAATTGAGCATAAATTAACTTTTCCCAAGATAGACTCAGCTATGACAAAGGAGAAATAAACTTCTCCCAATAAATATTAGGATATAAAATGACTAATAAGAAAATAATAAAAAAAATTACTCAGAGTAATACGCGAGCGTAACATTTTGGGACAATGCTGTGTCCGACATTACCTCAGGTACGACAGTTAAAAGATTAAAGAGAAAAAAAATTTGTTCCATTATTTTGTGAATATATGTGTTGCTGTTAAGATACATTAATCACAGTAATTGAAATTACCCATGATATGCAATCACACCCTTGGTTGAAAATTCAGATTTTCCTTCATTGTAACATTGAATAATGCACTACAAATGATAATATTTAGCATAAGGCAATTTAAAATAAAACAAAATTGATCAGAAAAACTGTTAGTTTGCATTTCAATCTTTCGTACTGAACCAAATGCGGCAGCAAATATCGATAGTTTTGAATAAATTCTGTATAAATGTCTTGCATATAGTTTAAAGATTCGACACCAATGAATTGAAAAACCTGATAGTATACCTGATAGATATGATAGATACTTTCAAAAGTAGAGAAACATGCTGTCAATATGAAACTGTAGTGCCATCAGAGATGATTAGTTTGATTTGTTTATCACTCAATGTTCTTATTTGGATACAAGCAATAATTAGATTGAAACTTAGATTTTAAAATCAATTTCAAGCTAAAAACATCCACATTCAAGTGGGAATTAAACCTAACAATTGTTGAACCCAAGATTGAAGCACTAACAATTTAAATGGTGAATGAGGCAGTCAGTGGCATGAATACTAAGTACTAATTTCCTATCATCTCATTTTGACCTTAATTTTTGGCACTCAATAGATTTCAAAATATTCCAATTAAAAAAAATTTTCAAAAAGATTTAAAGCTGTCCAATTTTAAAAAAAATGTCATAAAAATTAAAAGTTTTTTTGTTGTGTTGACAATGTGTTGCTGTCTTGCTGCACACAAAATTCTCCTTCATGAATACCATTAATTTGTTTCCATCCAAACTCTTTACATTAAAATATTACCCTCTTTTATCAAAGAGTTACAGTAATGTTAAAGTTTACCTCTACCAGATAATCAGACTATTTTCAAAATCCTGCTACAGTACACTATTTATATGGTTTCAGAAGTGGTTCAGAACTTGCTGCTTAGCCTAAGCTGTTTATGATCTGAAATTTTAATCATATATGTAATACATTATAATTTCCAATTTTTGAAACTTTCACCTCAATATCATCGTTTCTTCATACTGCAGCTTTTTTTGTAAACAAAAGTTAAGAATGAAACATAATTAGTAACATATAAAAAGTAATTGCAATCAATAGTTCAAAATTTTATTTAAGGAAACAAAACTATACTTACAGAATAGGTTAATCTATCAATTACATAAAGCAATTGCTGTTCATTTGGTTTGCCGGTATTATTTTCTTTTGTTTTAGAATTAGAGTAAAATACATTTGCTGGAACAAATTTAGAAGATGGTTTTTTGACATGAAGTTCACAAGAATTTTTACTAATATCTTCAAATGAGTATAAATAAACATCAGAAAGAGATGAAGATGTAACATTTACATCATAAGAGAAAAAGGACTTTGACAAAACTTCTTTAAAATCTTCATTTTTCAACAGGTGTTCCCAGTTGCAACTATTTGATATTGATATTTGCTTTATATATTTATCATCTATTATATTAAAATTATCTCTTAAAAACATAGATGGATGTTGTGATATTTCTTGCTCAGTTATTTTATCACAGTCAGGTTGAAGTCTGCTGAGAGCTCTGCATTTAGTGTCCGTACAAATAATTCTAGACACTGAACAGCACGGCATTCCAGATTTCTAAAATAAAACGATATCATTTATTAAAAATTATTATATTATTTATAGAACTAAGATAAATTTAAAAAAAAACCATATTTACATTTTAGAAATTTTCTATTAACAAAAACTAAAAATATAAAGCATTATTTCATTTTAAAACTTTTTGTTTGAAAAAATCAAAAAAGAAAATTGTTAGATAACATATTCATTAAAATATAAGTAATCAAGTAATTTTATCATTCTGATAATTATATGGAACAATTTTAATGTTTGGTATTTATTTTACTTTATTTAATATAAAAATAAATTCTAAGTCCCAGAACTATGCAACATAAACAACATTCCCTTCCATTTCAAAATCCTCTCCTACACACTGCTGGCCACCCAAAATGCAACGCCATGAGGGAAGAATAAAAATTATGTGACATTTACATCATCTGTTTGCAGAAATGAGATATGCAAATCATTAGTGTTGCAAAATATACTTGCATTACAATTGACTGTAGTCAGACTTATAAGAGCTAGGACAAGGGAGAAAAGATTGCCAATTTAAAATACATTTTTTGCATAAGCTTCACCATGTCTTGTTGAAGATAACAGATAAGCATCTTTTGAGCAAGTTTTTAAGTTTTACTAGGAAAGTTTAGTAGCATATGAGGATTGCAGATTATCCTTTAGAAAAATTGGATTTCATGTTGGAGAAAATCAAGCAACATTTTGCATCACTACACATGATGATAGTGTTTGTCAGTCAGGGCATTTTGTTAGTATGACAGTGATGGATCACTTAATCACATTATGAACCATAACACAACTGATTTAGCTTATAATGTATCATTCAGTATCTACAAATCCAAAATTTTCATCTAGATTATTTCATAAAACATTTTAAAATTATTTTTAATACATCTTTAATCCCAAATTACTTATAAAAAATAAGAAACATTTTTTAAGTAACACAGTTAAACATGAACTTATATTCAAAATATAAAATCTTCCCCTTAAACAAATTGTGCCTAAGTTTAAAAAAATTGAGAATTTAAAAACTAGAAGTCAATTTTTTACAGGAAATTTTACCTTTTTATTTTGCTTTTAAAATTTTGGACAGCATATTTGTATTTATGTACATTTACATTGTACTAAAGCTTAACAAAAAGTTCTAGAGAAAGTATGTATCAACCTTCTGATCACAACCACCATATATTTATCTGACATAACAGCAAAATTTTTATCTATCATTATACTCGCATTCCTTTTATGATTTCAAATTAAATGAATTAGACGGAGTATATAAAATAGAATAATCTGGTTTGGTGGTGAAATCTAGAGAGAAAATTCTGAAAACAAATTGTTGTTAAAGTCTGAATGTCTACTGAAGCTAAAATTTAAAAAAATAACATTCAGCAAATATATGTCATTCAACAGAAAAATATGATTACTCAATAAAGTTAAATTTTTATAAATTTCATTTATAAAATAAAATAATTTATTGTGAGCTAAATTTAACAATTTAAAACTCAATATTCCAGCATGAAATAATCTTTATGTCAAAGATAATATAAGTCAATTTTTTTATTTCAACTGAAGCTGCATAAAATTTAAATTCATACTGCAAAGTATAATTTATGTAGGATTATTCAATTATGTAATATCTGCTCCTAGAAAAAGACTGGTGAACATAATCTTTGACAGGCACATGTTTACATTTCATGATTTTTGATATAAAATATTTTAAAATGTTCATTTGTCAAATTTAAAGATATACATATTTAAATTATTTTTTAAAATAATTACAATAAATTTAAAGTATGTAACAAACTGCATAAACACAAACAAATGGTATAAAATAAGTTATTAATATCAAAATTTTGCAAAATTGTAAAATAAAGATAACAATACAAATAAACTTGCAGGTTTTTAAATAGTATGTTTGATTTCAATATATTTTAATGATACAATTTTGAGACTTGGATTAAAATTAAATAATATGATTTGATTTGATTTTGTGAAGTTTACTGATGCAAGGTCCAATATTGGACATTTCTGCACTGTATAATATTTAAAACTGTAGGTAAAAATTCTGTGTTAAAATACTAGTGAGATGTATACAATGGAATATATTAAAAGTTCAAGAAAAGCATATGTAAAAGATTAATTTGGATAAAAATCTTAAATAGAATTTAAGAAACCTATTGCAAGTAAAAATGCAAACAAATTTCTATGTGGTTTAAACCCAAGCAAGTCTGATAAAATTAAATTTGTGGTATTAAAAAACACTATGCGTAATTCATTGAAATTAGGACAGACAATTAAAATGTGATGTATTGTATATGGTACATTACACAAGCCACAAACTGGAGCACTACGAGACAAAAATAAGTGCTTGTGTGTAAATCTAGCATGTTCAATACGAAGCCGTGTGAGTTTTACATAAACTCTTCGCATGAGAGCAACTGGGAATGGAAGAATGTGGGAGGATATACTATATAATTTATTGTTCTTCTGCAAATCCCATGTTTTTTGCCAGTGGGAGGAAATGAAATCTTTGATAATCTGTTTAATGTCGAAAAATGTTAATGCTTTTTGCAAAATGTCAGAGGCATTTTTAGCAGTATTATCTGCAAGTTCATTCCCAGCAATGCCAACATGACTTGGAACCCAACAAAACAAGGTGTCAAATCCTTTATTCTTCAATATATTTAAAATATCCAATATTTTCACTATAATTGGATGACATTTATCTTTAAAATTGTCTAATTGCATGAGCACACTCATGGTATCTGTATATATACAGTATTTTCGATGAGAGCTGGATTGTATTATTTTTAGAGCACGTTTAATAGCAACAGCTTCAGCTGTATACACAGAATATGATGCATGCAGTTTATAGCTGTAAACTGTATTTCCAACAACAATACCACAACCAACATAACCACTTGATTTTGAGCCATCTGTATATACAGAGATGTCGGAAGAATAATGAGAATGAATGTGTGAAAACATTTGTTGCAAAATAAGGGAAGATGTAACTGATTTATTGTATCCAGTAAAGGGTTTGATTATATTGACAATAGGAATATTCCAAGGAGGAAATCTTAGAGCATCTGTGATTTGAATATGTAAATCAGGGAACTCAGAAGACAGGAATGAATTTGTATGCTCATAAAATGGTAATATGTTATGTAGCCCTGCATTAATTAGCCTTCTTAAAGAGGGACAAATAATCATCGATTTCAAAGGGTGTTATGATACTGATAGCATTTTAAAATAATAATGTAGAGAGAGTTTCTTACGTCTCAGATCTAGAGGTAACTGGTTGCAAATTACATAAAGGCTCTGGACAGGAGAAGTCAGGAATGCTCCAGAACAGATTCGTAAAGCTGAGTGATGAACAGGGTCTAATTTGCGTAAAACTGATGATCTGGCTGATCCATAAACTACATTATCATAGTCAATTCAAGATAGAATAACTGACTAATACACTCGGAGTAATGCTTGACGATCTGCATCCCAAGAGGTATTAGAGAGAGCTTTCAGAATATTTATTGATTTTTCGCATCTTTTGCGCAAATCTAAGATATGTGGTAGGAAGGTTAACTTTTTATCAAATATAAGTCCAAGAAATGATATCTGATTAACTACGGGAATAGTCGTACCTGATATCTTAATTTCTGGATCAGGATGAAGCCCAGTTTTTCTGCAAAAATGGATACAATTGCTTTTACAAGGGGACAAAGTATGCCCATTTTCATTATACCAAGCAACTAGATTATTGACAGCAGTTTGTAATTGCCGTTCAATAAGTCGCATATTGGAACCTTGGCAAGAAATTTGGAGATCATCAACATATAATGTTCCATGGACAGATGGTTGCAATACATGAAGTATGTTGCTGATGCAAATATTAAAAACAGTAACACTTAAGACACTTTCCTGAGGAACCCCCTCACATTGGATAAATGGATTAGATAAAACAGATCCTATACGGACATTAAAAATGCGAAAACTTAAAAAACTCTGAATAAAAATGGGTAAATTTCCTCTGAAATTAAAATTCTACAAAGTTTGACGAATTCCGTAACGCCATGTCTTATCATAAGCTTTTTCTATGTCAAAAAATATTGACACCAAATGATGTCTCTGTACAAAAGCATTCCTAATTTGTGTTTCTAGGTATGCAATATTGTCCAAAGTAGATCGACCTTTCCGAAATCCATTTTGATAAAGGGATATGTACTGATTGTCTTCAAGTACATAAACATGACGGGCATTGACCATATGCACCAAAGTTTTAGCAAGGCAACTTGTGAGAGCAATTGGACGATGTTTTGAGGATTAGTTGGATCTTTCCCAGGTTTAAGAATTGGAATAATAATTACTTTACTCCAAAGACTGGGATAGACATGTTCATTCCATATTCTATTGAATAGAAAAAGAATGTTTATTAAAGATTCAGGATTAAGATGACAAAGCATCTTATATGAGATATCATCTGGTCTCCCGGACTAGTATTTTTAGTTTGGGACAGGGCTCTCTGCAGTTCCAGCAAAGAGAAATTGCAATTATATGGATGTATGGCTTTATCATGAAACTTTATAGGTTTCTTTTCAGCTTGCTCTTTGTTTCTGAGAAACTTAGGATCATAAGAGGCTGGACTAGATACCCTTGCAAAAGTTTCACCTAAAAGATTGGCAATATCATATTGAGAAGAAATTGTGTCAGCTCCTGTGCGTAGTATTGGGATAGAGAAGTCCTGATATAAACTGCTGGAAGCTTTAACTTTCTTCCACAACTCTTTGCTGGAAGTTGATGATGTGAGGGAGGAAACATATCTTATCCAAGATTCTTTTTGACTATTTCTCCGAACTCGATGAGCAAAAGCTTTAGCTTTTTTGAAAGCCATGAGGTTTTCCATGGTAGGGCACCTGCGAAAAACAGTCCACAACTTTTTTTGTTTTTTGTATGACACTTGGCCCTCATGGTTCCACCATGGTTTATGATATTTGCGTGGAATTGGGGAGTGCTTGGAAATTGTGTTTTTGGCAGCATCTAGAAGTGTATCAGTTACTTTTTGCATAGCATCATTGATATCATCACTTCTAACCATGCTGTCAGTAATCACAGCTAATTGAGTGTAGAGAGACCAGTCTGCACGATGATAAGAATAAGAGGAGTGGAAGACTTGTGGTTTGCTTATACCAGTTTGATTTATAATTAAAGGAAAATGATAACTGTTATATAAGTCTTTATCAACATTAAGATTTAATGAAGGTAGAATTGATGGAGAGCAAATAGCTAAATCTAATGAGTGAAAAGTTCTTGATGGCTGATGGAAATAGGTTATTTCCATGGAATTTAGAAGGCAGATATTGTTATTAGAAATGAACTGTTCAATTGTTTTGCCCCGAGGATTCATATTATCACTACCATAAGGTGTTATGACCATTGAAGTCACCAAGTAAAATAAAGGGTGTAGGTAGTTGGTCCAGCAAACTGTTTAAATCGCTTTCATGGATGATCGCATGGGGAGGTAAGTAAAGGCTACAAATAGTAATGAGAGATGTTGAGTGTATGCGTACTGCAACAGCCTGTAATGAAGTGTTATGGGATTGTATAGTGCTAGGAATATTACAAGACACAAGAATGCATACACCTCCAGAAACTGAATCATGATTAGCATCTCTCCTCACACAATTATATCCACGCAATTTTAAACTGTACTGAGGTTTCAAGAATGTTTCTTGGATGGCAAAACAAACTGGATTATGCACACAGGTTTATAATTGTTTTTATATCTTCTATATGAGTGCGAAAACCTCGACAATTTCAAGAAATGAAGGTTACCATTAAGCTAAGCTGAATGCTCCGGCATTGGAGCAAGCCATCTGGGATTCAGATGAAACCATGCTAGGAGTGTTTCATCATCTGATGGGTCTATGTTTTTTATACCTGTCTTAGAGGCAGTTGAGCTTCTTTTACTCTTTAAATATGATTTATGAAGCCCTTCTTTTGCATTCTTTAATTTTAGGGATCTTTGAGACTCAGATTTTGCAAAACATAGTGGAGAAATTCCTTTCGGAATGGGTGGGACATTTATATTAGGAATATTTGAGGATAAGTTTGGAAAATTTAAGAAATCTGTTTGAGTACTACAAGATTTCATGACTTTTTTAATTGCTTGTGAATAACTAATACCTTGATTAGGGGTACGAGATGATACTGTATGTCTGGCTTCACGGTAAGATAAGTTTTGTTTTATTTTCACAGTAATAATTTCCTTTTCTAATATCCAGGTTGGGCATGACCGAAAGTACGATGGATGTTCACCACTGCAGTTTACACATTTTTCTTGCAATTGACACTCACTACTGTCATGTTCAACAGATGCACATCGAGCACAAGTCGAATGTCGCTTACAAGTAGTTTTTGCATGGCCGAAACGCTGACATTTAAAGCTACGTAATAGATTTGGAATGTAGGGGCGAACACTACAATTTATGTAGCCAGCTTTAATAGATTGAGGTAGTATAGGAGTAGCAAATGTGAGTATAAGGTGCTTAGTTCTTATAATTTTGCCCTCTCTCCTGATTGTAATGCACTGCACATGTTGTACTTTTTGGTCAATGAGATTATTCAAAATTTCCTCCTCTGAAACATTAAATAGATAATCTCCTGAAATTACTCCCCGTGTGAATTTAATCTACTATGAGGAGATACTATAACACCTATATAACCAAGGCATTTTAGTTTTAGCGTGGCTTTGGCCTGTTCAACTGATAAAACTTCAACTAAGAGATCACCCGATTTCATCTTGCGAACATTTTTGACATTTCCAACTGTACCAATAAGACTCTTATTAATTAAGAAAGGGAAAACATTATCAAAATTGCCCTCAGTTCTTTTAAGAACAAAATTTCTCTGATCCTGTATCATTTGTTGCTCCAAAGGGAGTAAAGAATTAGAAGTACATTATTCCATAGAAATAGGTTAATAACTTCAAGGCCCGACTCCACCACCCACCACCGAGCCCAACAAGGGGATGCAATATAACTGCATCAGTGCTAGCAAGACCTTATCCGCTTTCAATATATCTCTGACGTGGCCTCCACCCTTATCGAGTCACACATGAGATATAAGATAGCTTGATCCATGGTAGCTGATTGGTATGCTGAGGACCACAACATACCTCTCGTTTGCCTGAAGCAGAGGCCAAAGTAATGTGTTGGTCTCTGAGAGCCTCAATCACCAGGATCCTCTTTTCCAGGGATACGGGAATCCACGTGCGGTTAACACGCGGGTGATTTAGTCCCCAAAAGAAGCTAATAGTAACAGGGCGACAATAGCTACTCAAGGGGAGCCCTCAACCTCTTACAAGGCAACTATAATGAGGGAGAAGAGGAAGGAAAAGAAGAGGAGAGGAGAGAAGAAAATAAAGAGGAGAACAGATTACTAGGTTACCTTGGGACTGTGACACCCGTGTTTACCTAAAGAAGTTAAACCCCCTAAGGGGTAAATAATATGAATATTTCAAAAAATAATTTTACAAAATAAGCTAGTATAACTTATATTTTAAGGTAATTAAATTAATGGAAACACAAGCATAAATTGTGAAAGGTTGTTTTTATTGGCATAATTTGATATTTTAATCAAAATTTTATGTAAACATTATTTGGTACTTTGGTTTAATGGAAATTAAACTCCCACTTTTGATAATCGCTGTAACGAGAGAAAAAACATAAATTATGGTCATAAATATTTCATTTGCATCATGTATTGCTTAAAAATGTTTATGTTCTCAGAAATTATTAAAAAATAATACAAACATTTTATAAACTAGACATTATCCTTTATTGATAATGCTTAGATTGATGATTGACTTACTGACAGATTTAAACTCTATTGTTTACTTTGGGTGGAAACTGTTTAACAATCACATCAGTGATCAATTGCATAAATATAATGTACTAAAACCTTTTTTTCAATAAAACAAAATTAAATTTTGCTGTATTTAGTTGTGTTTTGTCATTGGTGACTTGTGACTATAATGCTTCTTTTAACTGATAAAATTATCCCCAAGAAATATTTTAACCAACTACCTTTAGCTTTGTTTAGTATCTTGCTTGTTTACCATTGTTTATCACTTTTTAGTTAATTTTTGCGCACAAATAATTTGATTAGGTTCAGTGTAGAATCGACTGCCCCTTAGTTTTGCAATAAAATTCAATTTCTAGCAATCCCGTTATTTTTAGCTGTTTACTGACGTTAGTTTAGAGTTTCTATATTTTACTTGCCATTTAATGACATAAATATCATTTATTAATTTTATAGGTTCTTTTACATTAACATGGGATATTTCAAAATTTTAACTGTCTAACCGTCATTGTACATTTCAATGGACATGCAACATGTTTGTCAAATGGTTGTTGTAATTTGTGTAGCTATTTTTTTCCTGCAAAATAGAATGTCTGAGAGAATTAATATTAGAGTTTTCTGTAAATTGGAGTGAAAAGGTAATAAAGAAATAATTGATTGGTGTGTGAATAAAGGTTTGATAAGTTTTCTAAATATGTGTGTTCAGTTTGTAAGAAATATATGCATTTGGTTAAGAAAAGATACACTGGATGATTATGAATGGATTTGTCAGGAAAGTGTGAATGCTCATCATTGTAAAAGGTATTTAAGAAAGAGTACACGGTTTGAAGAAAGTAATACGAGTTTGATTCAGATTTTAAAATTTAGTTATTTATGGATGTATGAAGATGGATTTGAATCTGATTATAAATGAGGTGAACGTAACATTGAATAAAGCGATGGGGACTGCCATAATTTTTGTAAAAAAGTTTGTATGGATGTATGTTTGAAGAATAGTGAGATGATTGGAGGCCCTGATATGATTGTGGAAATTGATGAGAGTATAGGTGTTTGGTGGTATTGAAAGAGGAAGTGGAAGGTGTTATTTTTAAAATTATGAGTCATAGAACAAGAGAGACTTTGCTGGAGATAATTAAAATAAAAATCAAACTGGGAACAAAAATTATATCGGACGGCTGGGAATCTTATGATTGTTTAGCACATGAAGGTTTCCAGCACTTAAGAGTAAATCTTTTGTTGCTTTTTGTTGATCCTGAAATTGGCGCCCACACTAATACTACAGAAAAATTGTGGGCCCACATCAAAGATTTCTGTATGTTGATTAAACCAAACAAGAGAAGACATGTTTGATTTGCATTTCACACAATTTTTGCGGAGGAGGCACTGTGTGGACTCTATGGAAACCGACTTGTTCAGAAATTTCATGAAGTGCATGAAATACCTCTACCTAACTAAGTTTTGCAATGATAAGGAAGCTTAAAAAATAGGTAAAGGCTTTAATTTTGATTTCTATAATGTTTCCAGTGCTGTTTATTAAATTGTTGAAAATTAATTTTACTTCTATGCAACACAGAGCAGCCATCTTGTTGGTAACATCTTGGCGCCAAAAAAATTCATCAAAGAATCAAAAGGGCATTTGATTGTAAACTTTTACCAATTTGATTTCATATATATTAAATTTAAATAAAATTTTGAGCAAATAAAATCCTCTCATATCTATGTTATGTTATTTTTCATCTCCATAAAAAACATGATATTTTTTAGAATCAAAATAGGGTATGATTGAAAAGTACCTAGGTGTTAAGTCTCTTTAAAAATATTGCAGATATTTATTATATATAAAGGCACAGGTGCTGTAAAATCCAGAATGCCAAATTCTGAGATTGGCAAACTCTCTTATGTATCTGTTAAACCTAGTTTTTATTACATCACACATTCATCTGTGAGAATTATCACACATATACCTGTGAGAATTACGCAGAAAATTCTATTTTGGTAACCCTAGTATTTATGTCATCGCGCACATCACAATATGTCATCTTGGCAACATTTCATCACCAAAAAAATTCAGAATTTGGAATCATGGATTATACTGCATTTGTGCCGTTATAAATTTAGAAACCTTTGTTGCTTTGTAATGAAATTATTTCAAAGAGGTCATATATTCTATTTTATAACTTTATGAATAAGATCACCAAAATGGTTAAATTGTTTGCTGATATTTTTGAGCCTTTCAAATTAGAAAAACTGTTCACCAATAATGCCATAAAGTATGTATTTCATTCATACTATGCACGAGAAAAAGTTATTGTAGAAAAAAATTCCGTCTCATTCATGTCTTTTTAAAATTCATTTCAAAGATTATATGATCAACATAGAATCTTTGAAATGATACAAGTTATAAGTACATATTTTTCTAAAAGATTATGAATTTATATATTCCTCAGGCAACCTATAACAGAAACAAAGTATCTTAATGTTAAGTATAAAAAATATTTAAAAGTTTAAAAAGAAGCACGCAATTATTATATATTTTAACAAGCAAATGACCAAACATTTATAATTCACAAACTACCGTACATTTTCGAAAAATTATAAGTTTTTAAAAATTACTATAAACATTATATATTCTTATATAAGTACATTTTTAAAATAACTTTATACCTTCATTATAAATGGACGCTTTAAATAATTTTTGGAAAAATATTGGAGATTCCATATCTTATTTAAAATTTTTAAAGAAGTAGAATAGCTATAGACCGAATCCATTCTTAAAAGTTTCAGATTAAAGTTCCATATTCGCTTTAAAATCCGATCCTACAATTTTTTCATTATAAATAAACAAAACAAATCATATGAAATTCCGTTACAGTTACGGATCAGAATGAAATTTTTACTTTAAAATTACATAAATAAAACTTGAAAGAATATTTGGATCTCTTCACATACTAATAATTTTGATAAGCTTTCTCTTTAGTATATTATAATTTCTCACACACACATCTATTTAACTTGCGTAATAACTAAAGCCTATTCATTTAAATAACATTCCTAGCTCATACCCGTAACGGAATCGGAAACGGCAACTTCAAAGTTCAGTGTCTTGCACATTTCATAATATTTAGTAATCCCAATTAGTGTTTTTTATTTTATTATTTTTTTCATCAGCTTAATTTTCACAGTAGTTTGATTTGAATTTTTTAATTGTTTATATCCAAGCATTTGGTTTTTTTAAATTAGCAATACGTTTTGCAAGAAATTTGTGCAAGTATGATTACGATGTGAATTTTCATTTTTTACAAGATGGAAGTTCCTGCAGAAAAACCGTATACTTACGATATTAAAAAACAAAATAGATTCTTATCAAAGAAGAGGAAACTTGAAGCACTTTTAAATCTTTTTCAGGAAGAGGATAAATCTTTGATGTCAAAGAAAACGAGAACTGAAAACACAGTCCAAGAAGACTGCAAAGCACTTAAAGACGAATTGAAGCGGTTTGTGAAGAAGCCTGTGGTCGAACCATCATTTCACTTAACTGCTTTAGGACAAAAATCTCGTATTTCTTTGCAAAGTAAGAAAGTAAAAAATAATATTATACCCATATTTTTAGAAGATGTATATATGCTCATTCTCAGAGCAGTCCTTAATCGTATGTCTCCTTTTAAAATTAATTGGGCTGCATTGGAGCACCCTGAAAATCTGTGTCGTACTGTTCTCTTAGTTGTTGAAGGTCTTCCCAATAATGTTATTCTGCAAAATCGGACATCTTTGGCCAATATAGTTGATATATTTTCACATAATTCTGTTGAAATTGCTTTTTCTGATGTGCCTTTCCCACAGCAGTTAAGTACTATCCACCAAATTACTCATTTTCACATTGACAACTGCAATACTTATTCATCAATGTTTCCAAGTAAGAAAGTTGTAAAGGTCGAAACTCAAGAGGGTTCACAAAAGCTATCCAAACTTCATTTGCTGCTCAGTCCGATTCAACTCGTGATGGAGAACTATCCCCTTCCTCAGAGTGTGTTTCCCTACTCCAAGAGTGAAAACTACACATTTTCTAAAGACAAATATGCCCCAGTTACTGCTAATTCGCCAATGTTTGCCTTGGATTGTGAAATGTGCCGTACGACCGCGTCCAGCAATGACTTGGCTCGAATTGCACTTGTGAATGAAGAGCATGAAATTGTGTATGAGACTCTTGTCAAACCGAAAACAAAAATTGTAGATTATATGACTAAATATAGTGGAATTACAAAGAAAATGCTTCATGGGGTGGTCACTAGATTAGAACATGTTCAATCTAAACTCAGGTCAATTCTACCACCTGATGCTATATTATGTGGCCAGTCATTGAATAATGATTTGCATTCACTGAAAATGATTCATCCATATGTTATTGATACTAGTATCATATTTAATGGCAGTGGAATACGTGGAAAAAAAGATTCATTGAAATATCTTTCAATGATGCACTTAAACGAAACTATTCAAGATAGTAAAAAAGGACATAATCCAGTTGAAGATGCTTTAGCTACTATGAAGCTTGTTCAACTAAAACTTAATAATTCCATTCAATTCGGAGATGCTTGCCTCAATGAAAATACTGCTACCAATAAAGAATCTATGGATTTGACGGATATAAAAAGTGACATATTGAATGGCAATTTAGATGCACTAGAAGAAATTGTGGATTTGCCAGATAATCAAGCTAGTATATCAGATACTGTTTCTGAAAAAAATGTTGATGTACCAGATAATCATGATAATGTGCCAGAACCTGTAACAAATACAATAAATGCTAACAAACAGTGTAACTCTGAAACATCTAAATCCAATGTAAAAGAAATAGAAGGATTATTTGCTCTTACTTCTAAGCATAAAAAGAAAGTTTGTCTGATTGGCCCAGAAGAAACAATAACACTTTATGGTTCAGATATGCAAGATAATGTGCAGAAAATAGGAAAATCAAATATAAAGAAAACAGTTAAAGCAACAATAAATAATATTGAAAATTTTGATCTCACAATAAGTCATATAGATTTAAATTCAAGTGAGAAATCTAATTTGCTCAGTGAGTTTGATAATATAGTGAAGCAAATATTTGATTGCTGTCCAAACCAAACTATGTTCATGCTTCTGACTTCAAACATAGATTCATCAAATTTTGAAGATATTAGACGTGGTATGTTTATGGCTACTGTAAAAAAAGTTAGCTAGCAAATATGCAATTTTATTTGCATGTTTGTAAAAATAATATAAAAATATAACTTGTGCAAAAAATATTGTAAATAAAATTTGCGTTTGGTAAAAAATTTTTAATCATTGTAATTGCAATTTTATTTATTTAAAAGTTTGTCTAAGTAGCGTTTATTTCTCTCGCAACTCATTGGTTGTTAACTGCTGAATATCACATTAAAATATCATTGATTGTTAATAACTATAGAAATATCATTCCCATAACATCTATTCTTTATTTCTAAAAATTTTATTTTAATGATTTAAAATTTCTCTGTATTATAGATCGAAATGTCACTGATCACTTAAAAATATCCGCTAAAACAAAATATTAATTATTAAAATTAGAATTTTTTTGTATTAATTACATTGCAAATTCTAAGAATAAATATTAATTAGACAACCTTATCCAAACATAAATTTTAATTTTATTGATAATACAAGTTATAAAGATAGGTTTTGTAGGAAATTCTATTCATAAATTGACTTATCATAATCAATGAAGTTCTTTAGAAGAAAAATTGTGACAGTCATTTGAAGATTTACTGTTGAAACAAAATTCTCTAATAATTTTCTCAAAACACTGAAAGAGAATCATTAAATAAGAAAAGTTATTAATTCCATTAAGTTTCAACAAATGAACCAATTTCATTTTTACTTAAAGTCAAAAGTTTTTTTTTAATTTTGCTTTCGGGCTAATTGAATAAATATGGTTAGTAATTTTATATTCTTCAAAGTGTGTTTTACATATTTTTCTCCCATTTCTATTTTCTTTTAGCAAACTTTATCTGCAATAACATAATTTTTTCACCATGGTTGTTTCTAGCTATTACATTTTACTTCCCTGTGGTTGATTAATCATGTCTAGTTTTATTTTTAATCTATGACAATGGTAAAACTGTGTCCTTTGGAAAGGTTTTTTTATTTAAATTTAGCCACTGTTAATCAACAAAAATTGAATGCTTTATGTCTATTTGCCAAGGGAAATGCTTGTTATTTTTGCTGGGTTGCTTTAAAATGGATTTAATTTTACTGTATCCACTGAAATAGCAACTGTCATTTTTCCTATTCTTTTAAATTTTTTCTCCATTTGAAAAAATTATAACTAAGCATAGAATAAATTATTGAAATAACCAAAATGCCAATATTTTTAGAGCAATTTAATAGTATCATGATAATTACTATAGTAGAGTTTGATTATATATGACAAACATGTATTTTCTGCCTGTAAGGTGATGGAATTATAATTTAAATTCTTCACACACATATTTATCTATGAATTATGCAAAAAAAGAAAAGGATTGCAAAATAGGTTTTTAAAATATTTTTATTATGGATCTCGAAATAAAATCCGTAATTTTTTCTGCCTGAATAAAAAACTGATTTTAGATAAAATTAAAATTTTTTTATCATATTTTTATCTCATTTTAAACAATAATTGAAAATAAGTTGTAAGTAGCTTAAAAAAATTTCCATTCAAATAGCACTGACGCTTTACTATTTTAATTGAAAGATACTAAAAAATTCACTTAATATTTGAATTGGTAACTTGTAAATCTTACGAATTTTTAAGTGTACTGAATCACTATAATTGAATTTTTTTATTACTTGATATGTATGTAAAAAATTCAATTTGTGTGTGTAATTTTTGTGTAGAATATTGGAATGCAACATCTATGTCAAGGGGTAAACAATCAAAAATGTAATAACAAACATGTCAAATTTGAAAAATACTAATTCAAATGTTTTGAGCCAAATGTTCACCTTAAAGAAGATATTAGAAAGATAAAGAAACATTAGTTTCGAACACAATTCAACTATAAATAAATTTATTTGAAGTTAAATTTTTTATAAAAATGTTTTAAAACATTTAATTTTGTATTTTCTTATAATGTAGTAGATATGTATACAATATTTTTTCAGGTGTGTTATATTAAATCAAACGATCACCTTGTTGGAAGTTGCATTAATTTATTATTTAATAAAGTATAAATTTTTTCATATCAATTATTAATTTTATAATTTCTATTATCAAATTCCTTAATTCATAAATATGATAAAAAGTTATAAGATAGCAGTTTAAAAATTAAGTCTAGTATCTCGTACAAAAAATACTTTAAGAATATTTAGAGGCCAAAAAAATTTTATATGCTTCCAACAAATATTTAATTTGCATTTTATTAACTGTTAATATACTATTTATAAATGTTAAAATTATATTGATACTGTATTTTATAAACTAAGGTATATTTCTTTACAATTTTGAACTTTATTTTCCTGGGCTATTTATAAACTTGTATGCACTTATGTCTAAGCATCACTGCACATTCAGATATCAATTAATACTCCATGCTGTTTTCTTTGAATTTCAAATTTTTGTCTAAGATGTTAAGGTAGTTATAAAGATTGTTAAAAAAGTTTGCCTCGTGCCCAGGTTTATATTTTGTGGTACGTCTAGACTGTACTCAAAGGAAGAAAGTTTAAAAAAAAATATTTTTTCTTCATAATTGAGGAATAAATGTGTAATATAAAAAATTTTAAATCCATATCCCCCATAATTATTGAACTTTATGTTTTGATTCATTTATCTCTTAATATCTTACTACAAAATTGCATATTAGAAGATTTATGTCCTGTAAAACGAAATCCAACTGACCCTTATATTATTATGTGGTTTTTTCTTTCAAAATAAGCATTGAACTAATTTTCAACACTTTATACAAGATGTCAATAACTAACTTCATTAAAGTTGTCATATGGAACCAAGTATTTTCATTTTATTATTAAAGCATTTCATTTTCATTGATTAAAAAAATTGCTACTGGAAAGCATTTGATTTATTCTATTACTTCTTGAAATGATATAAATCATTGCATCATTTTTTAGCTTCTTTAAAGATTTAAAACTTATATTCCATAGTGAGATTTTATTTTTTAATATGTATTAGTTTATTACATATATTCATTAATTTTTCCAAATGAAGTTTAAGTGTTACTTTATAGCAGGAGTGGCCAAACTTCTTGGTAATCAGAACGATTTTTCAAAATTTGAAATTTTTCGAGAGCCTTATTAAATATAAATGAAAGGTAGGCAAAAAAATATAGAAATTCTTTTACAGATATTATATTTATTGAAATCATAAAAAGTACAAAATGTGTGTATTGGATTTAAATATTAAAAGCTAAACATTTATTTTACTTCTCATGGTAGTTCTTTATAATTTGGTGATGGTACTTCTTAGTAATTCGTTGAGATGCTGGTCAGTTACTACTGATCGGTGTTTGGATTTCACGAATTTTAAAGAGGAATAAAATGATATTTATAAGTATGAAATAATTTGACAAGTAGTATTTTTTTTTTAATTTGTGATACTTAGATTCTGGTACAAATTTCCAAAATTAAGTAATCGGCATCAAATTATATTTTAATTATTGAGCTTGTTCTATTAATTCTAATTCTCCAAGTGCTTTTCAAGAGGCAGTTTAAAATATTTCCAGTCTTGAAATTTGTTTTGCAATTATGTTAATATTCCATCTAGCTTTTTTATATACTTGTTGAGTTTTTCTTGTTTAACATGGGAACAATTTTTTTTAATTTGAGGAAAATAACAAAATGTTTTATTTTTAATGTCCTTGTGAAAAAGTTGTAATTTATTTTAAAAACTAAATATACACTGTGAGAAGTCAGATATTATTTTATATTTTCCCTGCAATTGTTCCATGACATCAGTCAAAAACATTAAATCTTGTAACCACTCATAATCATCTAATTCTGAATAGGTTATTTCCTTTTCTTTTAGAAATGCAGTTATGAAATTTACAAATCGATTTAATACTTTGTTGCTAGATAATCATCTAACAATACAAAAGAAATTAATGTCATTTGGAAGTTCTTCGTCCTTTTATTCTTCAAGGAAATTTTTACATTAGTCTGAATGCAATTTACAATGTGTAATACTGTTTTCATAATATCAAAATACTTTAAATATTTTGTAACGAGACGTTCTCTGCGAATTATGCAGAAAATGAGCATAAATTGTGGAATTTGAAAATAATTTTTTAAAAGCCTAATAAGACCAATGTTTTTACCCAGTATTGCCAGAGCTCCATCAATTGGATTGCTTACAAGTTTATTAAGAGGCACATCAATAGTTTTCATTATGGAATCTTGTGTACTTTTAATATCGGAATGGCGGGTTGACTCATAAAGTTCTACTAAATCTAATAATTCTTCTTTAACAACGAAGTTTAAGGTGAAACAAAATATATAACTAGAGATGTAAAATTCCCAGAAATTTTGAAGCTTGGGAATTTACTCAGAAATTTTGGGAAGAAACTGTGAATTTTGAGGGAATAAACTCAAGCTATCATATTTTGTTTTAGAGATTATTTTTTCTCCATATATATGAAGCAAAATGAAGTAAAATTTGGTATCTGTAAATAATTTTTAAACAAAGTGATATACTTTATTTTCTACAATAAGCATTCATAAAAGCATAAAATATGAACATTAAAATTGTAAAAAAATATAGTATTGAAAAATTTCATACCTTGAGGATATTTTTATATCAGTGTACTGCAAGACCTGTCGTTAAGATTATTGGGAAGCCGATGTTTCTCACAAATATATATTTAATGAAACTGAAAATTGTTGTTTGATCAAAAATAATATTGTTTCACTGAAACAAAGTGATTCTTTTCATCATTTTTATTTTTCAATTTTCAGTTTTTTTAGGCAGTAAAAGATTTAATATTTTTTGCAATCATACTTTATATAGTAAATTTATGTTTTTATGTATTCAAAATTGCTTTTTTTATTTAAAAAGAAAATGATTTCACTTTAATTTTAATCTATTATATTTCTTTAAAACAAATTATTTGAAAAAAAGTAAGGAAGTACTTGATTTTCTCAGTGTTAGTAATAAACTGAAAATTGATTTAAAAATAAATAATGCCAAGCAAATTGCTTTCACTGTTGTTTTGACTTCTAATTGATAAATTTTTTAATTTACCAATGATAGAAAAAGATACTGTTTCATGTACTACTTCTCAACTGAATATATGTAAATGGTGCACAAATTTAACCAATATGTAAAAAGTATGTGGTGAGGTGACATGTAAATTGTGAACAAAAAAGAGCTCTTCCAGCAAGTCATCATTCAAATCATATCTTGTAGGAATTAATGCGACAAAAATCCTATGGAGAATGTCTTTTTGGTACTTTTCTATTCCCCAGTATGATAAGGGGTCATTTACCAGCCACATAAAAGATTTATTGTATCTCAAAGATAAGGTTTTTTTGAGGTTTGCTCTAAATGCAAATCTGAGCAGGTCTCTCCTCAACAGCTCCTGGAATGTTTGGGACTCTCCAGAGAGGACATATACTCATCTCCCTATCTAGACATTGATTTTTTCAAGGTCAATAGTCTAATGGACCTTGTCTGACTTCGTCAGACATTTGGAGGATAAGCCACAACATGATAATCGCTGTAATGGGAAAGAAAAATTGTAAATTACTGCTGTAAATATTCCATTTGTATGCATCATGTATTGCTTATAAAGGTTTTTTAAGTAGAAATTACTAAAAAATAATAGACATTTTATATTTAAATTTTATTAACAAAATAATTCACTTATTGTCAAAATTTATTTAAACAATATTTATCTCTGGCGGAAAGTTTAGCTAATGCATCGGTGATCGATTGTTTAAGTATAATGCAATAGTACCTTTTTTTAATGAAACAAAATTAAATTTTGCTGTTCTTTTTTTGCCTTAGGTGAGTTATGACCGTAATGCTCCTTTTTTCCCACAAAATTATCACCAAGCTGTCTTCAGCACAAACTAACTTTGTTCAGCATTTGGCTTGTTTACCATCGTTTATCACTTTTTAGTCAATTTTTGCACACAAAAATTTAATAGGTGTACATTAGATTTAAAACAAAATTTTGAGCCAATAAAATCATTGTATCTATGTTATTTTCACTTCTCTATAAGAAACATGCTATTTCTTATTTACCCCCACTTATGATCCTAATAATATAGTTAGGATCATAAGTGGAGGTATTAATGGAAAAGTACCATCTTTTTTTTTTAATATTAAAACCAAGTGGAAAGTACATGGTGTTTGTTTGATAATGGATATCACATGAAAATCAAGTAGTAATAAATAGTCAATGTAAAAAAGGGTTCCTTTCTGAAAAAATGAGTGAAATAATTTGCCTTTATTAATGAATTTCTGAATACATTATGTACATTAAAAATATAGTTTTATTACAATGAAGTCATTTGATTCTCTTAGAACAATATTTTCAATATTATTGTTCGAGTAATAAAATAATCTAAAAGAAAAAATGTGATATTTTTGCCACATTTGTTTTTAGCTATTAAAGTTTTCTTACATTTATTGTTAAAAGAGTCCCACTTTATTGTAATTATAGTGTGTTATGTTTAAATTATTGGGTTATAGTTTCCTTTTAAGTTGACATATTCCATTTATTTTCCTTATAATAAGTTTGTTAATGACCATCTAATCTATAAATTTCATTGCACACATGAAAATGCCTCTAAAATATGGTCCTTCTTCTGTTTGAAAAAATGCAATTATGTTAAAAATTTTCATATACTTTTTCTTATTGCTTGTGTTTTTTGTTGCCCATTTTATAAAAATACACTTTATTGAGATCATAGTGTTTTACCTGCAAAATAGGCTTTTAGATTCTTTCTTAAATTGTGTTTATTTGCTTATATAGATTTATAATAAAGATAAGATAGAGGTAATGGGTTTTTCATTACTGTTGTGGTGGTGCTTCTAGAATTTATTTCTTTGTCAACTGAAAAAATCCAATTATGTATACAGTTTTCTTTGTGTTTCTCTATCATTTATAGTTTATGACTTTTAATGCAATTACAATGTTTTATGTGTATTTATTCCCCTCTAAGAACAATAAGGCACCTTCAAGTGTTATTTTTTACTGATAACTTCATTTTTTTAAAAGATTTCTCCCTTTGTTAGAAATAAAAGTATTGGAGAGTTATAGGAACTAATTAGCATAACATCAGTCTCCAAAAAACACATTTGGGAATTTTGATCAAATTCTTTTTTTAAACCTCCTCATAGATAGTCAATTTATATTTGTTATTTCTATTTAATTCTGATTATACAGTTCTATTGCTTTGTTTCTCTTTCATGACACTTCTTAACTATTAGAATTTAATTCCATGATACCCATTTTTAAATTAAAATTCAAGCACATGAAAATTTTTGTATTCGACATTATTTGTTTGAAATAAGTTCAGTCAAAAATTTTGAATTTATTAAACTAAAAAATTGTTTTTATTAAAAAAACAAAACAAAAGCATGCAGTATTATAAACCTTAATCATTGTATAAAACAATTCTGTTTTTAAATAAATTTTTATGCAAACATAAAACCATGTAATTATTACTAAATCATTTTAATTATCGTATGAATAAATTAAATTTGATTATATTTATTTAGATTATAATATTATAACACAATATAAAAATTTTGAATATCAATTAAATGCATTATCTATAAGTATATAATAATGGTTTATGAATTATATTAGTTTGATATAAACTACTTTTACAAACTTTTGTAAATTTTCAAAAGCTAATAAATATTTTAGTATGTTTGCTTTGTTTATATATATTTAAATGAGATTTCATTTCATGCCTTTTTGTGTGTGAATTAAACTAACACCACTGATCTATATTACTGAATACTACTATTAATGCTAAAGCATTAAAAATATGTCAATTTAAAAAAAAACAAATAGTAAAAAGTTTATGATATCAAAATTTCCCTTGCCAAAGAAAAAAATTTAAAAGATAAAGTTCAATGTATAAAAAATACTAATATTTAAATGACAATAAATTAGTATGTATAAAAATTTAAAATCAATGTCTAATTTTTGTAGTAACATATTCTTTGGTTTGTTTGTGGCTCAACTGTCATTTTTTGCACATGAGGGCTAATTAAAATTTTTAGATTTAAAATTAGGGTGGTCCAAAAGAACCTAGCACTGCGACCATAGGTCTATTGTACTATATGAGGGCTAATTAGACCAGGACCTACGGTTTAAAGTGGATTCTGAACCACTACAAACATCCATGCCCAAGGTGGGATTCGAACCCACAAACTGTTGAACCGTAGGCAAGAGCGCTAACCATTCGGCTGCCAGCTTGGTTAACATTCTTTGGAGTGGAAGTTAGAAAGTTCAGCCAAAGCTACGTTTCAGGAACAAGAGTTGCAAGTTATCTTCTTCAGGCATTTCTCCCTGATTTTTCTTCTCTCTTGCAATTAGAGATATAAAAATATCAGATGTAAAGCAAAGTAATTTAGGAATTAAGTCTGAATTTAGGGAGGATTATTCTAATTCACCATTCATTAATTGTAGATACAGACATCTCAACCCTTTTCAGTGTAGTCATGGCAACACTCAATAAATTGTTCTGTCATACAGATATGAAGCAAAATTGAATAATCAGTATTTGATGTAAAAGTGATATGAAACATTTAAAATTCTATGCTTAAATTAAAAAGTTTGAATTTTGATTTCATTTTGAAGATTTATAATTTTTAATTATGGGTCATGTGATTATTATTATTTATATCTTAAATGTATCTAAAAAACTTCATTTAGTGCCTCTTTTTATGAGGTTGACATTTGAAAACTTCTATATGTTGTATTACTTGTTTTATTACCAGTTATATCAGCCTAATACATCAGTTTTAACAACTAAATATTTAAATTATTAAAACTGCTGCATTTCACAAATTTTTCTATACTTAAACTATTAACTTTATTGTAATAATTTTCAGTGAAAGTATTTAGTAATAATTAATTTAACAATTCCATATAATTTAAAACAAGTTCTGAATAGTACATAACTTAATCTCTACAAGAACTAAAATTTTTAGTCTTGTAAACTTAAAGTTGTGTAAAAGTATAATTAACTGTAAAATTATTTTTTAATAAAATTTATGTTAATTTTCATAATTAAAATGACGTCATTTAAATGATATTTATCTAAGTTAAAGCTAAGTCTTAGGAATTGTTATGAAACAAACAAACAAATGACTCCAATTTTGAAACATACACATTTAATTAAAAAATGAACAAAATTTACAAGGAGCCATGTATGGGTTCGCGACAATCTCTCTCGCCTGCTTCGCGTACAAAATGAGAGTCTCGCTGAAAATCAAAACAAAACAAAAAAAAAAAAAAAAACATAGGATCTTAAAATCGAAAGTGCCGATGGTGAGACATTACAGACTAAATTATTCCTTCCTTCCCCGGAGTTTTTTTTTTTTTTTCTTTTTCTCATTCTAAGGAAATCAACCTGCAAATAAAAAAAGAAAAAAAACACACACAAACAACAAAGAACAAAATTTAGTATTACAGATAGCCCTGATCAATCGGACTCTGGCTGAAACACAAAATTATATGGAATTATATAATATTAAATATAAAATAAAATTATATCAAAATAGCACAAAATAATTATCTAACACAACAGAATTTTCAACCTTAACTAAACTTACAAATAGACACATTTTTACTATAAAAAACATTTTTTTTGTGTACACATGTAACAACAATTGAAATTTGTATTAAAAAAAACATTTTAATTGAAAATCTGAGAAAAAATAAGTTTGGTTATTCAGCATTCTACTGAGACTATCGGCATTCTGATGTAATTTGCCCTTTCTGTGAACAATATCAAAATTTAGGCTTTGAAGTACCAAAGCCCACCTTAAAAGTCTGGGATTAGATCCTGTATGATGTTTTAACCAAACTAAAGGGTTATGATCAGTTTCGATAATAAATTTATACTGACCATCTAAATAATATTTTAATTTAGTAACAGCAAAAATTATTGCTGCACATTCCTTTTCTATAGTGCTATAATTTTTCTCAGATTTTGAAAATTTTTTACTCAGAAATAGGATAGGGTGTTCATTTTCATCTCTCTGAGATAAAACTACACCTATTCCTAGGTTTGAGGCATCACATTGAATGATAAATTGTTTTTGAAAGTCTGGACTGTAAAGTACAGGCTTCTTTATTAAAGTGTTCTTTAATTCTATGAATTATGAATGCCTTTTCGCAGTTATTATTCCATATTACAGTTCCTTTCTTGGACTTCCCTTTTAACAGGTCGGATAAAGGCGCAGCAACTACCGAAAATTCTGGTATATACTTGCGATAATACCCAACAAGACCTAGGAAAGCTCGTACTTCGGTTTTGCTTGAGGGACGTTCGAAATCGGTAATGGCTTTCACTTTAATATCACCTGGTGTTCTTTGACCTTGTCCTACAAAGTGTCCCAAATATTTAACGCGAATTTGCACTTTAGGGGTTTTACAGTCAATTTCGCAAATCGAATCTTCTCCAGAACACATTTAAGATGTTGGATGTGATCAGACCAGGTAAGTGAATATATGGCTATGTCATCTAAATAAGGCACAGCAAAATGTTCGCAATTTTTTAATAAATCAGCCATTAACTTACTGAAATAGTAAGGAGCATTCTTCAAACCGAATGCCATTCTCAAAGGTTTATAAACTCCAAATGTCGTCGTAAATGCAGCATATCTTTGAGCCTTAGGACTCAAAGGTATCTGCCAATAACCTCGTGTTAAGTCTAATAAAGATATGAACTTCGCTTTCGAAACGGATTCAACACGCTCTTCAATATTTGGTAATGGATAATATTGCGTTCTGGTAACCTCATTTAACCTGCGATAATCAATGCACGGACGAGGTTCTTTTCCAGGAGCTTCAACTAATATTAAAGGTGATGTGTAATCGGATTCACCTGGTTCCACCACCTTCAATTTCAACATCTTGTCTACTTCCGATTTCAGAATTTCTGTCTGTCGTGGGGACATTCGATATGGTTTAGCTATAATAGATTTATTAGATTCTAACTCGATGTCCAGTTCAGCCAGTTCTGTACAACCCGGTTCATTTGAAAAAATATCAATAAATTGAATCAAAAGTCTACTCAATTGTTTCTTCTGATCATCCTCTAACTTTTCATTAAAACAGCTTTCAGGAAAAGTCTCTAAAAGGGTAGATGAATTAATTTCAAAACTTGGGATATCTTCTTTCTCAGAATCAATATCTTCATTATCAGAATTAGAGGTAAAAATTAAATTAACATCTTCTGGACGCTGAAAATAAGGTTTTAACATATTTACATGGTATACATGTAATTTTTTCTTATCGGGAAATTGTATTACGTAATTTGTGTCCGATAGTCGTTTTAGTATTTTTCCTGGACCTATCCAATGAACAGAAAATTTGTTTGATCTAGAAGGTGCTACAACTAACACAAGATCATTTTCTTTAAATTCTCTTTTCGTAGCCTTACGGTCATACCAAAGTTTTTGTTTTTCTTTAGCCTCTGTCATATTTTGCACAGCTAATTCTTGGCATCTTTTCATTCTATTTAAAAGATTAAAAACGTAAGCAATCACACTATCTTCTTCAATGGTTTTACCAGTTAGATTTTCATATAATAGTGTTACGGGTGTTCTTAAGTTCAGACCATGGACTAATTCTGCAGGAGAATATCCAGTGCTATCATGAATGCAAGTTCTAAGAGCAAAAAGCGCCTGAGGTAAAATCTTCTCCCAATCTGTACCTTTTTCTAAGCAAAGGACTTTCAGTATTCTCTTTAAAGTTCTATGCAATCTCTCAACAGGATTGCTTTGGGGATGCTGAACGGAACTATGCACAACTTTAATACCAAATTTTTCTAAAAATTCTGATGTCAGGACACTCATGAAAGATGTTCCTTGATCACTTTGCAACTCCCTAGGAAAACCCATGCGGCTAAATATCTGAAGAAAAGCATCAATCACAGTAGTAGAACGTATATCTGGTACTGGGATGGCATCTGGATACTTGGATGACATGCAAATGGCTGCTATAATATACCGGTTACCACAGGAAGTTATAGGTAAAGGACCACATGCATCAACGTTAATTCTTGTAAATATTTCCGGAATTACTGGAACCAGTTTCAAAGGAGCCCTTTTCTTATCTTGAGGCTTTCCTACTCGTTGACATTTGTCACAAGATTTAACAAAATTTTCAATTTCTTTAAAGCAGTTAGGCCAGTAGAAAGTTTTGCACAGCATATCTTTTGTTTTAGTTATGCCTAAATGAGCTGCAGTTATCTCATGGCAGATCACTTTTAGTTGGTTGCGAAACTTCTTGGGCACAACTAATAATCTTCTAACAGTTCCATTATTGTCCATTTTATTATAAAACAACAACTGATTTATTATAATATATTTATTGTCTTTTGAAGATTGTCGTTTAGCTTGCTCAAAGAGAGGTTTCAAATCTTCGCACACCTTTTGTTCCCGAGCAAATTCTTCTGGAGATGTTTTTATCAAATCCATCCCTTCAACTTCAGTTTCTAATGGTGGCAAAATTGTATTTTGCTCTAATTCTTCATTTTGTTTAGTTTGGAAGCAAGACCTAGAAGATTCTATTTCAGAATCAATAATCTCTTTATTCGTGCTATTTTCCTTCCGTCTTCTTTGAGCTCGAGTTTCTATAGCATTTATCATATGTATTTTCACCTCCTCATGCTTTTTAATTTCCTCAAATAAAGCGGCTGTTTTGTTTCCCAGTAAATATCTTCCTTGATCCAAAGAATCTCGAAGAACTGCTGCCTTTGTCAAAATGTGACCTAATTCACAATTTATTTCAACCTCGGCAATAGGTAAGCATACTAAAGTTTCATCAAGAGGTGTTCTTAGCCAAACCTTTTCCTTCGTGAACATATCAGGTTTCACGTATTTTCCACAAATCAAATCAAGAGTTGCTCCAGTGTCTCTTAAGATTGGCATTTGAATTCCATTAACAGTGCCGATACTAGTATAAGGAGCCATCAACTCATTAAATGTACTTCTAGCAATTTCGTTGGATGCTACCGATTCTAAGTTCTTTTTTATTTTGTCACACTGAGGCCGCAAATGACTATAAGAACCACATTCATAACATCGGAGTTGTTTTCTTCTTTCGAATTCCTTTTCATGTGAATAATTAGAATTTTTATTCTCGACTCTTTTAGGAACATGGTTTGGTTTGGTTTGTTTGTCGCTCAACGGTCATTTTTTGCACACGAGGGCTAATTAGACCGGGACTTACGGTTTAAAGTGGAATCCGAACCACTACAAACATCCATGCCCAAGGTGGGATTCGAACCCACGAGCTGTTGAACCGAAGGCAAGAGCGCTAACCATTCGGCTGCCAGCTCGGCTTTTTAGGAACATGAGATTTATGATTCCGAACTACTTCATTAAACTTAAAGGCACGGTTTTCATTTTGTTGACGAAAACCAAAATTATTTCGAGGGAGTTTTGTAAAATCTTTCGTCTTAAAACTATCTCTTAAACTTTCATATTCATCTATTTTCTCGGCCAGATCATACGGCGAATTTATTTTAAGCCATTCCGCCAAAAAATGTTCCTTAATTTCAATTGGCACACGACGTTTCAATTGATCTGTTACCATTAGTTCCTTAAGCTGTTCAAATGTCGTTATTTCTAATTCCGTAAGCCATTCCGTAAAGTAACTATTCAATTCTTGTGCATAATTTCTCCATGATTTGTCTGACGTTTTCTGGTGTCTAAGAAACAATTGTCTTAATTTTTCGCTATTTAACTTGAATCGTTTAAGAATAATTTCCTTCACGTAATCGTAATCATCAGCCCTTTCTGGAGGTTCTCTAGCTAACATGTTAGATATCTCTGAAGGTAAAGCACTTACAAGATAAACTACCCATTCGTTTTTTGGAATATGAGCCATTTCTGCTCTACGCTCAAAATTTATTAAGTATAAACTCATCTCATCTTTCCTTTCATCGAATTTTGGCGTTATTTGCATTAATTGAATTTTTTGAGCATGTTCAGTCTTATTTGTAACTGATTCTGTGTTCGAAATTGCAGCATTTGAAGAGATTTCTAGACGTTTCATTTCTAAAATATGTTCTCTTTCTTCACGTCTAATTCTTTCTTCTTTTTCTATTTCTTCACGCCTAATTCTTTCCTCTTTTTCTAATTCTTCTCGCCTAATTCTTTCCTCTTTTTCTAGTATTTCTCGCCTAACTCTTTCCTCTTTTTCTTCCTGTTCCTTTTTAACTCTTTCCTCGATTACCCTATCTAATATACATTTTACTTCTTCCTCGTTAAAGTTTTTACTAGTTAAAATTAATTTTTTAATATCTGGGATTTTAAAAGAATCTGGAACCATTTCCCCTAACTCTTCAGCTACTTCTACTAAATCTCCCTTTTTCCCCCGTGCTAAAAAAGCCATTTTATTTATTAACGCTTTATCTCAGAAGAGATGCAATAATGAGAGAAAAAACAGACTACACCCACCTTTATACAAAATTTCGTAAATAACTATTGAAATTATTTAACACACTCTACTAATATGAAACATATCCATAACATTTAAAAATTTAAACGAAAACAAACTATATTGTAATACAACAAATAGTGTATAAACAGCAAATCATATATTTTGAAAAGAAGAACAAGTTTAATATTAAATCTTCTACTCTCGATTTCAAGTTTTTTTTTTCACCAAGCTAATACTTGATACTCAGATAAATTGAATTATTAATCAAAAATGTATAAATTTTATAAAATCAGATTCTTATACAAACACTACTATATTAAATCAGAAAATGAAATTATATTATTTTTGAATCCATATTTAATTCAAAATATAGAACACTCTACAATTCTTAACAACAATATAAATTAAAAGCTTTAACTAATCTAAACCAGAAATCAGCTTTCGATTTTAAATCAATAAACTTAGTTAGTTAATCATACACGACATAAAAATGATAATAACGTACGATATTTTAAACAGTAAGAAAATATCTTTTCAAATCTTTATCAATGAAAACAAACATATGCGTTTTTAAATACCAAATGAATCAGTTTGATACTTTACAAACAAAAATCAAAAACATATAAATAAATCTCACATTACTTTAAATTCAAATCTATTTGTAATCATGTACTTTCGTTTTCACATAACGAAATCAAAACCTTTCTAAAGTATATATTACTTTCATAAAATCTACTTTCAGTGAAACATTCAAAAAATTATAAATATAAGTGTACTTTCGATTTTACACATTAATCTATAACAACATAGTTATTTTAACATATTCCTACGTAAATTGAAATACATCAACCACATAAAAATTAAGAAATGCAAATTTATAATAAGATACACTTTTCTTATAAAAAATATTACACTGTAAATTCGAATACACGAAATACAGAAATTAGCTTTGTAATATGGAATACACCATTTACAAACTTATAAACAAAGTTAATTGATATAACATAAAAACCACGTAAATAAGATTGAAACTAAATATTCTATCAATTTATATAACATTCCAAACTATTTATTTTCAATAGTAGCCAGAGAAAGATTGATCAAAATGGCCTACCTGTATTCCAACATTGCGGCACGTAATCCAATATAGTGCACATAATTAATTTCCATAATGGATGCTAATGCAAAGCATTAAAAAAGCATCCCACCGCTGCCACCAAAAACATAAGTTTGTTATGAAACAAACAAACAAATAAATGACTCCAATTTTGAAACATACACATTTAATTAAAAAATGAACAAAATTTACAAGGAGCCATGTATGGGTTCGCGACAATCTCTCTCGCCTGCTTCGCGTACAAAATGAGAGTCTCGCTGAAAATCAAAACAAAACAAAAAAAAAACATAGGATCTTAAAATCGAAAGTGCCGATGGTGAGACATTACAGAATATACAAAATGCATGCTTAAAATAAAATTGTGGCATAAAAGAAATATATGTGTATTAAAATTTTTATTTGTAGAACTATAAATTGGACTTAGAGACGGAGAGTACAAATTTTTATGCATAAAAAATCTATTAGTTTATAATATTTTTCATAAAATATTATTGAGATTACATTTGTATTTTATTGTATATTTACCAGGGGTTAATAATTTGAAAAAATGATTAACTGCATGCATGACACACACAATAAATACCATTTTACATCTATTTAAAGCCTTTACATTGCATCCATATAATTCAAAGCTAAATTTTAAGTAAGCCATAAATTAATCTACAAAAACTACATAAGTTTTTTTTAATTTAAATTTTTTGCTTATTATAAATTATGTAGGAGTCAATTAATGGAATTGTGTTTGTATCCTATAGATGAAATCAAAGTGAATTAATTTTCATCTTTAAAATATTTGTTTTCAGTTAAAGCTAAAAAAATTATTATTATGAATATGCAAAAGGCATGTTGTTTTTAACTACTAAAAAATGAAGACATAAAGGAAATTGTATTGTAGGTATACTAAAAATTTGTAGAACAATAAATTACTCTAATGGAGAAAATAAATCTCTACATAAAGTACATAGTAGAAATAAAAATTCAGATGTAATAAAAGACTAGATTTCATCCAGCATTCAAATATTTCACTAATTAACATTTTTAAGCAATAAACATTTTTTATAAGTAAAAATTTAATTTATTTAAAATTGTTCCAAATATCTTTAATTTGGTACACTAAAATTATATATTTTACTTGAAAATTATTTTGCATAAAAACATATGCAGTAGAATATAATAAAGTTATATATATCTTACATAAGTGTAAATACCTTAATATCAAAATAAACATTATTTTTTAACAAAATAAGATTTTCTTATTAAATTATGCAAAAATATTTTGATTTAACATATAATTTTTTATTATTTTATGCTTTATTTCTGTAAATTTATTTATTCAAGCAAAACACCATATTTTATATGTGTAGATGCTCTAACAGATTAAATCTATAATTATCATTAAATAAAACCTAAAACATTTTATAAATATATATTTAAATCTGTGTTTCACTTTTTTGTAAGATTACAATGAAAATAAGATTTTTTAGATAACATGATATTAGAAACAATATTTTAAAAATAATAATAAAAAAATACTATAAACTGTATAAAAGTATTTTATATTTAAAAAACATTTCATTCCTTTAATAAAAGATTAAGTTGATTAGTTTAATCATTGTCATCATCATCAAGTGGAGCTATTTGCTTCAATTTCAAAATGAGATTTGAGCTAACACTCTAACAAGTTTAAAATTTCTCTCATTATTTAACCTATTACGTTAAGAAGAATATGTTCTTGAAAATGCTGAAGAACACTTGTTTCATGCAACTGACCATCTTCAGTTACCAGCATACCACCATCTTCAGTTGCATTTCACATGCAACTGAAGATGGTGGTATGCTGAACAAACGTAAAGAAATAGAACATAGGCATTGATCCTTGAAAATGTTTTCCACCAAACAAGAACTTAGCAACTTTGCACTTTCCCATACTGAAATATTACTATAAGATTCCTTAGAATTAAAAAGAGCATAATCAGCCAATATTGTTGCAGGTGAAATAATTAAAATATCATTGTAAAAAAATCTATTGCAGCATTAAAACCTGCAGCATCTAAGCCCTTTCTGGCATACTTGGGATCCAATGAATATTCAGCATGGTGTATTGGTTGGCAGAACATTTCATAACATGTTTTAATATTTTTCACTGCTTCTTCAATTTGTGGTGGAATTGAAGCAAGTGAAGACAAGGAATTTTTATGCTTTTTAAAAACTATAGATACATTAGATAGCATAGCAGTACCTGAGTGAAAGTGCATAAAAGAGCTTGCTTATTTCATACATATTTTACAATATCTTTGGCTTTCAAGTATTTTTTAAACATATCTATTTTTGAAATGTCTGATAGAAGCAAGTTTAGTCCATGAGTTATGCAACCAATTGTAAAAATATGGTCATATTTATCATGAACAATTTTCCATGCTGCTTTCATGTTAGCATAATCAGTTATGAGGACAGCCACTTTTGCTGCTCCAATTTCTTCAATGATTTTTAGGATTTCTCCAGCTATATATTCTGCTGTGTCAATTGTTTCAATAGATTTAAAGAAAAAGAGAGTTGGAGTTGTTATTATAAAAAACTCACAAGTCCTTCATTTCTAATGTTACTCAAACCATTAGTAATAATGGTAATGAAATATGCCTTTTGAATTTTTTCATTAATAAATTGATAGGTGACATCATATTCCTTATTAAGTAATTTATTTGTGAAGTAATATCTTGATGGAACTTTATATGATGGTCTTATTATTTTAAAAAATTGTTGCCAGTAACTGTTTTCCATTATTGACGATGGCATGTTTGAGGAATATATTGCTTCAGCTAATGCAGTGTTCAACTTTTCTGTTTCAGTGCTTTTCACTGAATCTAAAAAAAAAAAAAGAATAGTAATAGTTTTTAAAGTGGAGCCACTGGCAATTGTGTCATCTGTAATAATTTTTGCTGGAGGAACAGATGAAATTGATGGAACTGTAACAGTTTTTGAATTTGAAATATTGGCTACTATACTATTTGAAATTATACTATAGTTTGAGAAATAGTTGAAGTTGATAGTTTTGATTTAAAGGGGATATACTCTGCTTCTGTCAACTCTTGTTTGCCAATAATTATTAGTTCACTGGAATTTTCATTTGTCTACACTGGCACTGTAATGATGACTGGCTTTTTTGGACATTTTTGCAAATGCATGCTCATTTTTGTAGCATTTGGTGCCATGTATTTTTTAAGCAATACTTGCATCTAGCTATTTTTCTACTAAGCAAATCATCAGTTTCTACAGTGTAGTGGTTCCATACAAATGAATTAGGCAAAACCATTTTCTGAAATATATGAATAATATTATTACATTGTACATATTAACAGTTATATTAGCAAAATTTTGAGATTTTAACTTAGATAAATAAAATACAACTAACTTTGAAGTAAGTTTTTTTGTTATAAAATATAGGTAATGGCAATAAAAGAGATTATGAATTTCAATAATTTATTGTGTATTTATGATATTTCATACAACTATAAACAATACTTTGATTTTTGTTTATTTATTTTACACTTATACTTCTTAATATTAGAAAATTTATCTGTAGCTCATTGTTAAAACTAATCAGTGTGTAAGAACACCTCAAGTTTTTGATGACACAGATAGACTGAAAATTTTTTTAAACTTATCAAGTCAATGCCTTAAAAAATGACTATAAGTATTACTGAACTAATGATCCAATTAAATAAAATGAACTGAAAAGACTTTTATGTTCCTAATCTACTTTTTAAGTAAAGGTTGACAACTGTGTTTTTTCATACAAAATATTTTATAATAGCTATGAAAAAAACACAGTTTAAATATTGAGGGTCTTAAGGAAAGTACTCTCTTTCTTTTGTAGTTACTAATATAATGCATTTTTATTATAGGAAAAATATAATATGCACAATGGACACAAAATTGAGGAACTTTATACTTGCAACATTAATAGTGATTTACTGTCATTATAGCTAATACTTGAATTACATGTCACTAAAAATTATGTTTTCTTTTGTTGGAAACATAATCTTTTGGTTCATTAAATTTAAATATTAATTTCATTATATTTTATTATTTCAAAAATGTTATTAATCAAACATTTATATTTTTTACAGAAAGCAAAATAGAGAAAAAAGAATAATTTTATAATACAAAAAATATCAATAAAACAAAATAATAATGAATTAGAACTAGAAGGGTATCCCCTTCTATTCGCAATCATTGAGACCTTTTTCGTCGCCAAGTGGCGACAAAAAGTGTCGCAACCCAGAATAGGCAACCATCGGCATAAGAAACCAGATTTTTTCCCCCGATTTCGAATTTCTAGGCCTAACCACGGCCATTACTAGCACTAACAGCATATAACAAAACAGTAATCGTAATAATAATTTATTAAAGATTATATTTAAAATTAAAGTACCAAATATAATTATATTTAATAACATCTAGTTAAAAATTAACAAAATAATGAATTTCAGTAATTTAAGATAGAATGTTAGAAATCATTACTACATAAAAATAGACAAACCTAGAATAATTCCAAAAATAGAACGATTCTATAATTTCATGTTATTGCATCTATATCAGAATCTCTTACTTCTATATTCTGAAATATTTCATTAGAATCCTGCTGTAACATTTCCCTTTCATCAGAAACTGGATTTTCAAGCAAATTTATATTAAAACTGCCTACGCTATGAGAAACCAGTTTTAATTGCTTACTTAATCGAAGTTTATTTTCAGTTTCATAAAGCTGCCTTATAGATATATGATATTGATCACCGGACATGCTTCTGTATTGACCGAAACGAGATTCAAGTTTGTCAGTTTGAATCTTACCTAGCAATAAATAATTCATATTTAAATTAATTGACGAATATTCAATTATGTTTAAAAAAGCCTGAGAAGTATGTCTTAAAGCCGAATGTGTTTCTCGAGTTAATTTGCCATTATCTGAGTTCATGTTTTCCCAATTATTTAACCAATTTATAAATTTAAGCAAAAATTCTTTTCTAATATCATCAGATTTATTTGTAATTGGTTCACACATGGGATTTAGCTTAAATTTTCCTTTAGAGATTGATTTAACATTAGCTATATCCCACCATTTACAAAATATTTCAATATAATTTGCTGTTTCATTATAATGCAAAAGATTATGCTTTTTTCCTAATTCTTTCACACACTGGATCAAATTGCTATTGAAAATTTTTAAAGCCAGGCTAACATTCTGGCGCTCTAAATTTGAAGGCCAAAGAGCTTTTCGTGTTAAACCAAAGCCAAATTTTAACAATAGTGATGATTCAATATCATATATCTTTCTTAAAAGGGTGAAAGAAGCAGTTTGAAACACTTTTTCATTTCCAAATGGAGGATAATACATAAAAAAACCATTTTTTTGATTGATCCAGTTGTTTCTTACAGATTTCATAAGATGCACTGAATCAATTACATAAAAAAATGGCCTCGAAGGATCTGCCGGATGTTCATATTGAACTTGAAAATTGGGTGGGTTACTGAAATTTGATATAGCTTTACGATTTATTGAATTATTATCTGTCACTATACCCATAATTTTAAAGCCTATATCCTCTAAACCCAAAACTATTTTTTTAGTTAAAGCAAATAACTCATCAGCTATAATACGATTTACTGGGAAAATGTGAATCACATCTTTAAAAGACGAGGAAATACTGCCTAACATGAAAACATGAGCACTTGTTGCCAAATTTGTATTATCAGAAGAGTTTCCAACAATGTTTCCACCTTTATAATCCAAATTAGGTTTTATGTATATTTCGTCCAGCATTAAAAAAACGTTATAGTCATTACTACTTAGTTTAGAAAATATTTGTTTTGCATATAAAAGGAAATATTTATCTTGTTGTTCAAATATTGGAGTTGTTTCTATCATTGAACTTACTTTTCTAATGGTACTTGGATCCGGCAATATCAAATTATTTGAATTTCTGATAAATTTATAAGCTTGGGGGATATGTGAAATAAAAGAGAAGTGAAAATTAACATGCTAGAAGAATAACGATATTTTACAGGTGCTAATTTTAAAAGATTAAGCTGTTCAATAAAAAATTCAATTAAAAATTTAAATTTATCTTCAAGATTTATGCAGTTTTGTAAAATTTGTACAACTATATCCAAATTATCAATTAAATTATTATAGCTTACAGATTTTGATTCAAAATGATTTAAAATATTAAGTATTTCATTAAAATTACTTACTTTTAGCGGTAACTTTGCTTCTTTGTACTTTAAAATATTTTGCGATTTATAAGAAATAGTGAGATTTAATTTATCATCAACCACTATAACATATGTAATACTAGGAACAGTATTATTTAAATCAATATTTAAAAACACAATGTTGTTTTCTTTTTCAATTTTACTCCAGTAAGCAGGTATTTTGTTCATATTCAAGCAATTTTTAAGCTCATAAAAATTGCTGAATCCAAATTGTTTATCGTAACTTTCTTTGCTTGAAATGCTGTTTAATACGGCTCTGTTAATGTGCTCCTCCTCCAACAACCGTTTTCGTTCATCCGGATCACTACGCACACTTTTAGTGGTGGCAGACAGATATGAAGGGCAGTTGGGAAACATTGACGGTACTGCACCTTCCTTCAATCTAGGTTTTTTCAATTTTGCAGTGAAGTTTTTGCCACTTTTTTCCTCATAAAAAGAAGTGGTGAATTCAATATCTCCTTCAGCAAAATGTCTTGCACAAACCTGGAATACAAAATGCATCAAAATGAGTTTGAACCAAATACCTCTAAATATATATATATATCTAAACATATAGAAGAAACTTTATCATATTGTTACTTAGTCAATAATTTATGAATTAATAACATAAAATTATAACTGTTTGTACATAGTACTATAACCAATACACTAGTATAGGTATGAATAATCAATAACAGCTTTTATATCTCTTGTTAAGAAATGTCAATAGAAATATTTCTGAGTTATGAAAGAGGGGAATAATAACTTTGTATTTTTAGTTACAAGGAGATTCTTTCTTGGGATAGCCTTTATCCATTTTTGTTTCAGCTGTTCATCCTTTGGAAATCCAAACACATGGACTTTATTTGCTTCATTGTAGTTTCCATTGCATTTTGGTACACAGCAAGAGTTTGGCATCTGAAAAAAATATTAGGAAAATATTAATATACATTAAAAAATATATAAATGAAAAATACTTGTTTTTATTTTAATTCAACTAAATTATAATATCCCTTTTCAATATTTTCTTTGAATTATGAAGTAATTGCAGTAAATTCTAAAATATTTTTTCCATACAGAAGATTTTTCATAGCCTTCTATAAATTTCAACATTAACATTAAATTTAACAAAAAACTATTTCTTACAAACATTATTGGACACTCATTCATACATTTACATTCACACCTCCCCAAATGTGATGACTCATGCAACCGATTTTCTTCAGTAAGCAGGCCTGTAGTCTCGAAGGTCACGGCCCAGTTTGCCAGATTTCAGAGGTCGTGCCGGCTCGAGAGATTTTAAGTGATTCCCACAACTATAATCTACGAGTGTTCTCGTCTCGTACCGAGTCCACGCGTAAGACATGATGTCAATTCACGGACATCTGGTCGGTATTCAGAAGTGGTCCCCTGACGAACGCAGTTGCCAGGACGCTGATGGCACAGTCCGATTCGCTCCGATTACGCACTGCAAGTAGGCTATGGGTGTACCCGAATCCGGTTATCCGGTGGCTGAATGGGAAGCAGATCGGCTCCTGTACAGAGAACATAGCTCGTTGATTTGCACAAATTTTTAAATGATCGCGTGTGCGAATGGACTTAGTCATTTTCCTTCAATCTTGGTTTGATCTCGTGTGCTAATATAGTTAATCACTTATCAAAGTTGATCTCATTTGCTTATGGACTTCATCATTCTTTGAAAGTTTAGTTGAATCTCGTGTGTTAATACACTTTACTTATTCTAAGTTATATTAATCGCATGTGCTAGTATTTTTTTTTTTTTCAATTTTTAGTTAAATCTCGTTTTCTACTATGCGTTATCAGGTTTTACTAAGTTGTTTTCTAATTTGTTTCTAAGTTTTTTAAAGAAAATGTGTAATAGTAACTCGAATAAATTTAAATATTTCTAGATATTTTTTCTAAGAGAAATTAGATAGATTTATTCTAGAAAAATTTATTTTGACACGAAATTGAACAAATTTAAGCTTTACTCCGCATCAATATATTACTTGGAAAACAGAGTTTCTAAAATCATTTAAATAAATCTTTTGTTTTATAGTATGTCAGTACAGAAAAGATCCTGAGATGATATGAAAAGTTAATTATTTTCTTAATTTATAAAACTTTAAAGAAATCTAAATATTTTTGTATTATAATAAAACGTTTTCAGCTGTGTATAATTTGGGAAGCAGTTCTATAAATTATTACTTTTGTTAAAACTTACACTGATCTTCGAAATATAATACTTTAAAAGAAGTATGTAAACCACCTGAAATTTACATCATGCGTTTTTGTAATGATACATCGGAATCATAAAGATTGAAAAGGCCTTTCACACACCACTCGTGACTTTAGTGCCTCCGGAAAACGCTATATAAGTAGAGATTATGATTTAGTGTTATGGCAGATTTCTCACTTTCTTTCATAAGCTGTGCACCTATTTCTGGTAAATGATATCAAGAAGCTTGCAAACAAATTTCTGAATATGACGAAAAAAATAATAGATAATTAAAGATTATTGTTCAGAAAAATCTGTGATTTCGTTATAAACCGTGGTACGGAATGCTGGATGTAAGAGGTACAGAATGACCAAGATACCAATCGCACGCATAATGCGCTACTGAACTTGATGGCAATCATTTTGTGCGATATTTGTGATGGATCATTCACATCATGAAACATAGGTCAAAAGATTAAGTCTGTTGCGCATCATTCATTCTGGGTCGTTTGCAGTTGAGTGCAATGTCCGCAAATAATTTTGTTTATCATCAACAATGTGTTAGTTTTGCTTATCATTAACTTAAAACACAGGATTTTACACTAAATTGTCCTGGAAAGGAGAGACGTTGACACGAAGTGGATTCTTTACTGATGCATTCTACTTTTCCGGCAACACCATGATGGGCTTATTCGAATCTAGAGAAATCACTTTTAAATTCTGTAGAATTCTTGCGTTATGTATCGCTACAATGGTACTGCTTCCAATATTACAGTTTGGAGCGATATTGGATTTTATTCCCACATTTTCTTGTAGGCACTTTCGACATAACGCGAATAGCCATCACAACATTCTGTATACTGTGGTCCTTTTATAAATTCGTTATTTCCAGCAATATGATGTGCAAGCATACGTGGCACAGAACGTTCAAGAATTCTTTTTATCCGTCAAATTGTATTGTTTTCTTGGCTTGCTTATTCTTATAATCTGTCGTCAATCCAAAATATTTGTTCCATGCTTTCACGACAGCTGGCCTCGGATATATCACATGCCGCTATATCAGGTCAATTTTGGTAAAATGTAGAAGCTGAATTAACTAAATATAGCCTAAGGATAATCTCTTCTGCATCTTCTATGTTATTGTGTGTGTATATATATATATATATATATATATATATATATATATATATATATATATATATATATATATATATATATATATATATATATATATATGTATATATATAGATAGATAGATAGATAGATAGATAGATAGATAGATAGATAGATAGATAGATAGATAGATAGATAGATAGATAGATAGATAGATATGTATGTATGTAATGAGGGAGTATAGAGATTAAGTAGAAATCAAAATAGAAAAATTAATTACAAATTAAATCAAATGTAAGATTAACAAAATTGAGAAAATTACAATTAGACATCTTTAGTAATCATTCTCTATCAACGTGTTCGTCTTTTTCTCCAATCTTCTCTTCGCTCGAAACGGCGAGGTCCCGCTTGGCCAAAGCTTAGCGTTGTTACGTCATGTTCTCTCCGACTTCTTATTGGTGGAGCCGAGCTGGCAGCCGAATTTTTAGCGCTCTTGCCTTCGGTTCAACAGCTCGTGGGTTCGAATCCCACCTTGGATTTGGATGTTTGTAGTGGTTCGGAAATCATTTTAAACCGTAGGTCCCAGTCTAATTAGCCCTCGTGTGCAAAAAATGACCGTTGAGCGCCAAAAAACAAACTTCATATTGATGGAAGAATAGAGAAAACACCGGCGCTGGATGTAGCTCTCCTCTACACCGTTTCCGATCACACTCGGGCATCCTGGTGGCTTTGGACCTCCAAAGCTTGCACAAAGAAAGCAAATATATATATATATATCTAGAAAAAATTAAGAAAAGAATAAAATTATTCACAGGCGTCGTCTTTAATGGCCTATTTCTTGTTGCCATTTGTCTTCTTTATTGGCATGTTTCATCTTTCTTTTGCGTCATCTTGATTATGAAAACCAACGACCAAGATAGAATAATTAAATTGAAATATAAAACTTATATTTGATTCAAATAAGATTAATTTTAATGTAATAACTATATTTATATTTAAAAATAATTGAATAGAATTTGGTTTTTCTTATTAAAATATATTGAATTTTAATTAATTATTCTAAAATAATTTCAAATTCAATTTCTAAAATTACAATTAATGGTAAAATGCATTAAAATAATGTATCTATCAAAATATCTTTCAGCTTTATAAACTATCTATTAAAGGGTTAAAATCAGAGAAAATAAAAATAAATAATCAAGGGAAAACATCAATAATTAAATATAACTATTCAAATAATATTGGAAATTGATACATTGAATTTTTTAAAATAAATGTTTCTCTATCCACAAAAACGAAAGTAAAATTGGTTTTATTCTGCATAACACCTAACAATAAAATGTCAGATTTTGTATTTCCATTATCATTTGTTTTACTATAATCAATGACAGATTAATATTCAATATATTTATTATGTAAATTCAATTATTTCACATTATTTTCAGAGTTTCATTTAATTAATTTTTAAAGATTTTTATTCCCATAGACATCAATGCATTTCCCACTCGATAGTGGTATCGTGCATCGGTCACGCCGCCTAGCGGCAATTAAAAATTTATCGTGCCGTTATTTTCGGCAAGATGTACGTCTTATAAATATTGGTCTGTGATAAAAACCTAAAAAAAAAACAAAAGAAACAATTAAAATATTAAAAAAAAAATTGGTAAGAGCATCTGTTTATCATAAGTTCGTTTTCAGGAAAAGGGTGTTAAACTGAGACTAAAATCGTCGTTGTCCATTTAGTTCCCGGGCTTCATATTTTCAGCGGCAGTTGATGTGTTACAATGTGTTACGGGCATTCATGATTTCTGACTTTCACAACTTCATAATGATCTCATTCTTTAACTGAAGTTATTTTGTACGGGCCGAAATATTTTGGACGTAGCTTTAATCCTGAACCGAACTGGGTTCTTTGTATTGCAACTAAATCTCCGACTTTATATGTTCGAGGTAACTTCCATTTCCAATTGAATTGGCGTTGGTTTTGTTGTTGTAGTTTCAGGATGTTCTTTTTAGCTTCTTCTCGAAGCTCTTCTTTGTTTTTTTATCGTGCTTGCTTGGTACTCTTCCTCGAGTAGTTTATTCGATAATCCTCTTTATTTTTAATTTCCACTCCAATCATGAGTTCGATGGGGGAATAATTTGTACTGGTAGTTGTAACATTGTTCAGAATTCGTTGGACATCTTGGACATATTTAAACAATTTTTTGGGATCATCTGCAGAAAGCTCGGCAAGGATAGGAATAATGATTCCATGGATGCGCTCTACTTGTCCATTACCTCGTGCATGACCAGTAGTTATAGTTAAATGCTCAATTCTTTGTTCGAAACAATAATCAGTAAAATCTTAGGAAGTAAATGCTGAACCTTTGTCAGAAATTATTCTGGATGGATTCCTAAAAGTTGTTTGAAGAATTTTCAATTTTTCTATTGCATCATTTGCTGTTGCTGATTTTACGGGATAAAACCATGTAAACTTTGTGAATGCATCAACCACAGAAAATATGTATTAATACTTTTTATTTGAAGAGGGAAGTGTACCAAGAAAGTCTATGTGAAAAGTGTCTAAAGGAACGTTACCTTTAGGTATTTGGTGAAGATAACTTTCAGCTTTTCTTCGTTTCTTATTATATAAAATACAGTGTACACAATTAGCTATTATATTTTCAATTTTAGGTCGCAGATTAGAAATATAAAAATCACGTTGTAAAATTGACTGTGTTTGTGCAGGAGAAAAGTGTCCATTGTTATGAGCGTGTTTAATATCATTTTCCATAGCTTGGGGAACAACTAAAAGCTCGTTGCCTTTTTCATATTTGTATAAGATGTTATTTTTGATAATGTAGTCATTCGTATTAGTTTTTTGGCATAAAGTTTTAAAAGTTTGAATGTTATCATCTGTAGATTGGACTCGTTCAATTTTTAATGTCATTTCTGCTTGGGGTGTAATAAAGTATACTGTGTTACGACTGAGGGCATCAACATGAGGCATTTGCTTACCAGATCTATGAATTATTTCGTAATCAAAATCTTCAAGGATCATTGCCCATCTGGCAATTTTTGGAGTTAAATCTTTCTTTTCTATAGTCTGTTTAAACGCAGCACAATCTATAACAATTTTAAATTTATTACCTAGTAAGTAAACACGGAATTTTTTCACAGCTTCTTTATAATCGCAAGGACTTCTAGTTCGTAGCTGGAATATTTGGATTGTTGAGGAGAAGTCTATCAACTCATAGAGTTAATGGGGTGAAATTTTTCATCACTTCCTTTTTGAAGTAGCACAGCTCCGAAACCTTGTGAGCTGGCGTCAGTATGCAATTCTAACTGTGAACCTGGTTGATAGATGTGTAAGACTGGTTTTCGAGACAGAATGTTTTTCAATTCTTGGTATGCATTTATTTGTTCGGTATCAAATTTAAACTCTTGGTTGTTGCTATGGAGGTCACTTAAGAGTTTAGCAATGCGTGAATAATTAGGAATGAATTTTCGAAAATATCCAGTTAATCCTAGGAAACTCTGAATTTGTTTTAAATTAGTAGGTTTAGGGAAATTTTGAACTGCAAGTGATTTCAATGGAGGAGGTTGAATAGTTCCATTCTGAATAATGTAGCCAAGAAATACAATTTTGCGTTGAAGGAAACTGCATTTATCAAAATTAAGCTCCAAACCATACTCTGAAGCAATTTTAAGAACTCGATCTAATTTTTTAATACCTTCGGCTTCATCTCGAGATGGCATTATAACATCATCTAGGTATACTATTATTGTGCCATCTTTCAATAATTTACGAAATACAATATTAATAAATCTTTGGAAAACAGAAGGATTGTTACACAATCCAAAAGCCATTTTGAGAAATTTAAACTGCCCGTCATGCGTAACAAAAGCAGTATATTTGCTACTAACAGGATTTACGGGAACATGAAAAAAGCCGTTTTTTAAATCTAATATTGTAAAAACTTGAGATTGTTCTAAGCGATCAAGTACATCTTCCATAAGGGGCAGGGGGAATCTATCCCGAATTAATTTTTTGTTTAATTGTCTATAATCGATACATAATCTATGTTTACCGTTTTTCTTTTTGCACAGAACCACTGGAGCTGCAAACATAATCGGAAGTACTTTCTTTAATAATACCATCTTTTAATCCTTGTTCTGTTGTTCGTGGACGACTTTTTGTTCTGCATAGGGTAATCGGCGTGGACGCTGATTTACCGGTATTGAATCACACAGAATTAGATTCATTGAAACATCTGTAGTCTTAGTTTTGTTTGGCTTACAGTTCTTAATTATTTTCTTAATTTGTTCTCCATAAGTTGAGTTTTTAATATGTGAAAGTTCGATTGTGTCCATTTCATCGAAAACATTAATTATATTAACAAGAAAGTTTTGATTATTATTAACCAAATGAATACCATTTTTACCTATGTGAAATTCACCTTGGTTGATGCAATCTGTTCCAATAATTGCATTTACAGAAAAACAATCATCTGGAATTACATGAATCTTTATAGAGAATGAGGAATCCACTATTTGAATTAAATCTGTAAATATCCCATTGATTTAATTTTAATATTTCCTATTCCAGTAAAAACAAGAGGGGAAGAATTAAGAAGAGGGGAACCAATTTGTTTATATATTGAATATTTTATCATAGAAGCTTCGCTACCCGTATCTAATAGTGCATTTATTTTGATATTGCATACAGTAATTGGAATGTGCATGGGTTTTATTTGAGGTGATACATCATAATCTGTCTGAATATGCTGAACAGAATTTTTGGGTACTTTTGTGTTAGTTATTTGAGTATTAGGACAGTCCATGGCCTTATGACCAAAATTATTACACTGGAAACATTTAAATCCTTTCTCTTTATGTAAACATTGTGAAGACTTATGACCTTTTTTGCCACAATTAAAACAAATTATTGGAGATACATTCGACATATCTTGATTATTATGAGTAACTTTAATTACTTTTATTTAAATCACGATTTCTGTGATTGTAATTTTTTCGATCATAAAATTTAGTGGAAACATCGGAAAATCGGTTTTTCAGAAATGTAAATTTTTTCATAAATTTTTAATTTTTCTTTAAAATATTTTTAGTACCATATTACAAAATTTTGTTACTTGAGTTATCAGGTATACTATTTATTATGTATTCAATTAAGGATGCTTCATCTATTGTACCTCGAGAAGCAATTTCGCGCATGCATACAAAATATTCAAAAAGAGATTCACTTTTTCGTAAAGTACGTTCTTGAAGCATAGTGTGAATTTGTTTACTGTTAACTTCCGATTTGAATTCTAACAATAGAGTTTCTTTTAAAATTTTCCATGTACACAAACCATGTATACTCTGAACAAGAGTTTTTGCAGTACCAGTTAAAGATTTTTTAGCAAAAATTATTTTTTATTGATCACTCTTGTAA